>CAOKZL010000108.1:1200000-1800000 GCA_948472985.1 Iguana delicatissima
CCAAAATTTGAAAGCTGTGTTAGCACTCAACAAGACTAGGACCCTGCCTGCTGGGCTCCATACTGGGAAAACCTATACCAGTAATGTATTCAAGTCTTTTACTCCATGACAAGTCTCGAGTCTCAAGTCCTTGCAAGATACTTTCAAGTCAAATATCATGTCTGGGAGTCAACTTTAAAAGGAAAAAAAGGAGATGGTGCTGGGGTGCATGTGTTTGTGGGATGAAGTTTTGATAATTAGAAAATCAAGAAGACATGCACAAAGTTATATAAAAAAATTAAATTCTTGTAGGCAAGTTCGACAAGGCTTTATTTAAACAAAGTTGTGTTGTTAATCAAATTTATCAAGATTGCATTTTATAAAAACTATTTTTCTTTATTTTTTTAAAGTGTCTATTTTTTGAAAGCTTCTGAAGTGGGAATAGGATCCTTCTGGCTTCTCATTTCCAAAGCCGGAGGCTTTTTTAGGATCCTTCTTACTCCCCATTGCTGAAGTGTCAAAAGCTTTAGAAGGAAGGAACCTTCCTGAAACCCATTGCCTAACACATTTGCTGTTCCCCTCTGAGAAATGTGCCCTGCACTTTGGAGGTAAGCCTTGCCTTCTGCTCTTAGGAAAACTTTTAGAAGTTTTCTCCGATACGCAGCGGGGACAGGCTGCCAAGCAGACCTTAGCCCTGCCTCAAGCCTGTTGTTTAACGCACTTGCTGTTCCCCTCTGAGAAATGTGCCCACGCTTGTGCTTGAGACAGATCATCACATCATCAGTAGGCAAAAAAAGATGGAAGTGTTGTTCAAAGTCATAAGATTCCTGGATGAATGTGTTATATTACTGAACCAAGGGCAACAAGTCAGTCACTAAAAATATACAAGCCACGAGTTGAGTCAGCGCATCATTTATTGCCAAGGTGAGTCCAGGTTGAGTCATTGAATCAATTTGAGTTTGAGTCTGTTGACTTGAGTCTACATCACTAACCTATATCTGTTGAATTTGGCAAGTGTAGATGGTTGAGAATTTTGTCTGGCTCATTTTTGATAATAACTTACCACATTTTGTAAACATCTTCCTAAATTTAACTAAAAGAATTTGACATGTTATAGGGGAAAAAATGAGTGTGGGAGAAATCATACATGACAGGTTCAACCATTTCCTCTTTCAGTCAGCTTATTAGTACTGGTACTATTCAGCTGAGTCCAGTAACCCAAATGCTTTTTAAAAATTCTATGTGTTTCAGGCTATGTAAGAGAAATCATCCTATTGCCTCCAATGGGAATAAGTGGGCTTTAAATATAAGGACATTGGCTCAAATGAGTTATGAAATTGCCTAGGTTTTTCTTATTGAGGAGAAAATCTCACCATTATCATCACTATCTTCATCTGCAGTTCTTATTGCTAGTATTTATTTATATCCTGCCTTTTTGTAAAACTCAGGGCAGTTTACAGCAATTAAAATAGGAACCAATAAAAAACATAAATACGAAAAAATGCAAAAAGAAGTTAAAATCTGATTAAACTGTAGACTATCAAATATATATGTTAAAATGGAAAAATAAAAAGAATAGAATAGTGTATTATTAAAAGCTGTAGCAGTCAGTTCCCAGAAGCCTGTCAGAACAAGAACAGGTCTTCAACTGACTACGGAAGGACAACTGGGGGGTGGCCAGTCTGACCTCCCTAAAAAGGGAGTTTCAGAGACCGAGGCCATTTCCTCACTAGTCTGTTATAGCGCTATTGTTCCACTTTCAACATCCTATGGAATTCAGGAGTTTGCAGCTTAGGTGGGGCCTCAAAGCCCCCCCCCAATGCAAGTCCCAGGATTCCATAGGATGTTGAAAGTGGAATAATAGCACTATAGCAGGCTAGTGCAGAAATGACCTGAGGTGAGCCACAGGGGAAGCCCACTCATGAGTTCTCTTCAGATATCCCTGTGGTACTGAGAGAAGGGCTTCAGTCTGATGACACCCTCCTCTCCAATAAGGGGGAAAATGTTGTGCTATCGCCTAACTATTCTACAAATATCTTTAGGCTGCAGTCCTAAGTCCACTTATAAGAGAGCTATCCCTATGTGGAATTTACTTCTGAGTAAGCATCCATGGAGAGTCACTATGATGTAGTGGTCTGAGCATTTGACTAGGACTCTGGAGACCAGGGTTCCAGCCCCCACTCAACTGAGACACACTCTCTCAGCCTCAAAGGAAGGCAAGGGCAAACTCCCTACTTAATCAATCCTGCCAGGAAAACCCTGTGAAAGATTCCCTTTAGAGTTCACCTTAGAGTTGACATAATTCATAAACAACTTGAAAGTGCACAACAACAAGCACATAAACTGCACATTAAAAGTACACTTGCAGATTAAATCAAACATCATGTTAGCTGTGCTGTAGGAATGGTATATCTCTAGCGTTTCTCTCATCCCTTCTCTTACCTCCACCACCATCACATGGTTGATGAGGACATGAGATGGGGCATTCCTGGTAGCTGCCCCTGTGCTCTGGAACTTCCTCTCCAGGGAGGTAATCACGGCCCCCCTCTTTGTCGTTCCCCTATCAATCCTTTTATTCTGGCAGGCTTTTAGAACAGAAGGAAGAAAAAACAGGCTTGTCAGAGGACGCTGTGTTGTTTTAAACGGAACTGTTTTTCATTCATTGTCTTTATTAAAAAAAATTTCAAGTATGTGTTTTAAGTTGTTTTAATGTTGTGAATAGTTTGATTCTGTTTTAACCTTTCGTATGTTTTCAGCCACATTGTCCTTGTTTTAATTTGTCAGCTGCCTTGAGTCTCACTTTGTGGGAAAAGGTGAGATGCAAATTAAAATTATCATCATCACCATCATCGCTGCTTTTATAGGCAAGTAATGAACAGTTGATAAAACCTTATATATTTAGAGAGCAAATAAGAAAGTTTCACGGCCGCTGGCAGAGTGATTCAAGTAATTGCAGTTAACACAAATAGACCTTAAATTCCACCATCGTCAGCAAACCCCATTTGATTTTCTGTCCCAATTGGCATTGTGATGTGGCTGATCTTAGTTCACTGGACCTGCAGAAATAATTCCAAAGTGAGAATATTGTGCACTGGAATTTTGCAGGGTTGCTTCATTTTTGCCAGTGAAGTAGCCACGTCTCACGTTCCCCATTACCCCCAAATTGACAACAGGTTTGTGCCAGCCCATTAGTATCAATAGGAGAATGTTTGTTAAAAGGGGGAAAGAACAGCTTGGAGAGGATACAAATAATGGAAATACCATTCTTCATTTTTCTTTGGTTTCTGCTCTCAGTGGCATTGGATTTGAGTGCAGCCGTTCTCAACTGGTTTTTTGGCCACAACCCCCTTAGGACCTATTCGCAGGTTCCAGCCCACCCCCTCCCCCAGTCAAACAGGGATCAACATGAGCAATTAGACAGAAAATCATTAATTACTGAACACCAGATTTCAGGCTGTGACCCTTTTCAAATGTGCCCACGCTCCTTTGTGGGCCATATGGCCACCGTTGAGAATGGGTGTTTTAGAGGCTCAGACATTAGGGCTTTCCAAGGGGAAAGGTAGAGTTGCTTTCTTCAGACTAGGTGCTTAGTTGGATTAATATATTGTTCTTGTTTAAACATTACCACCCATGACGAATCATGTATATTAGAACAAGCTATGAGAGTTTTGCACAGCACGCATGGTGTTTGAAATACGTGACTGGAATTCAGCAAAAATTGTTATCCTGTTCAAAGATACAGTGTAAAAGAAAAAGTCCTTATCTGGTAGATGGCTATTCTGAAAGGAAGGAAGGAAGGAAGGAAGGAAGGAAGGAAGGAAGGAAGGAAGGAAGCAGCCCTTTCAGTTCTTTGTTAACAATTTGATTATTTTGTTCTGGTTTCAGATCTAGAATTCTAGATCTATATTACAAAATTTGAAATCTAGATCTGAAACCAGAATAGAATCGTCAAATAGTTAACAAAGAACTGCATGCTGGCCAATGATCATAGTAAATTATTGAATTATTGAATTGAACAAAGAACTGAAAGGGCTGACTGGTTCTTTTCTTTTCTTTCCTTTGTAATATATATAATATATATATATTATATATTATATATAATGTAATATATAATATATATTATATTATATATGTAACATATAATATAGTATAATATAATATAAATAGATTTGTAATATTTCTGTGACATTATGACATTCTTCCAATCATAGAAGAAAGAATTTTGCTTGAACTGGTGAGCTTATCAGAGTCTTGGGTCAAAAAGTCACAATACTGTGGGCCTGAAGCTTTGGCCATGATAGTTTCTTGATCAACTTGAGTGCACAAGTGGCAATATATTTTCTCTATATTTGATCAAGAGGTTATCAGCCTTTTAGAAATGGAGACAGTTTTGATTTATACAATTAAATCACTTCCAACATGTGACAGATTCTCCTACTCCAACAGGAATAGGTCACACTCAGAGGAAATTCACTGCCATTTGTCTTGCTGTGCTTATAAAATGTGTGACACCTTGCTGTATATAGAAGGTGTTAATTTCTTCCGAATCTTGCTTCTCCCCTTCCCATCTCTAGCCAACTATTAGTTTAGATTGCGGGTGTGGGAAGAGACTTCTGACCTTCTAGACTTCCAGATGCTATTGGACTATCACTCCTAGTATATCTACCTATCATAGGCCATTTCTGCCCTACACTGTTATAGTGCTATTATTCCACTTTCAACATCCTATAGAATCCTGGGGCTTGCAGTTTAGGGAGGGGATATTTAGAATTCTCATCCAGATAACTCTTTGGCCTCAGTAAACTACAAACCCCAGAATTCCACAGGATGTTGAAAGTGGAATAATAGCATTATAACAGTGTAAGGCAGAAATGGCCATAGTCAATGGTGACAAATGAGAGAGTTGCAGTCCAACATTTGGACTTCAAATTTCTGACATACAAGTGCCATCAACCCCATCCAGCGTGAAGAACAGTAAAGAGTAGTAGGAGCTGTTGAAGTTTTCTACACTTAGAAGTGCACTACAGATTTTGGCAGTGCACTATTCCCATCCCCCCCAAATATGTTCTGAATGAAAGCGTTTCATGATGCCTGTCTCAGAACAAGCTTTGCAGCTCCATAAAACAGCAAGAGTACTTAAAGTTCTACCCAGAGAATGTCAGCAAATGAAATCTAAGTTCTTGTATGTTCATAACGCAGACTGCATCACTGACATTTTCTTAGGGAACAAGCCTGTGAGATCCAAAAGCAACTTCCTCTGCCTCCCCTCGCTCACCTCTCTGATGTGCAACGTACCATGCAGTTAAGCCACAGAAGCTTGTAACAGAAAGCTTGGAATGCGATGTCATGTCAGCCCTTATAAGCTTCACACATGGCTGTGTTCCACTCTTTGACTAGGAAAAAAAAAACAGAAATCTATAAAAAGACAATGAAGTAAGCCTAACTAAATCTGCTGAAGAACGAGAAAGATGCATTAGGATAACATTTTGGTGTCCCTAAAGACTGAATGCTATCTCAGCAATGAAAGATCCTTATATTTTTTGGCAACCATTTTAGATGTGATTATTATTAAGAAGACAGACAGAAGGGTATTCCAGCTTTCTGTTGTCAGGAAAATAATCAAAGTAGCTTGCATCATTGAATACTATGAATAGAAATGTATCAGTCAAAACAACAAACAGCTGGTAAATGTAACTTAAAAATGAAGGAATCTAATGAATAATGTCACTCAATTGGCGTTTAATGCCTAGATCTTGCAAATGTTATTTTGGACTACAACTCCCAGAATGTTGTGTTCTGTAGTCAGCCAATGTGGGGGTTCAGCTGTAGGTCAGCTGAGGGGTTCTGAGGGTTACATCCAAAAGAGGAACTCTTTCAAGTCCTGCAAATGCCCAAATGCCTACAAAAATGAAAATGTCTTAGCAGAATGGTGGAAAAGTGAGGGGGAGTTAAAGTGGAGCTTCATGGCCTAGGAAGGGCCATAGAGAAGGCCTCTTCCTGCAGTTCCGGAGTCTTTCCCTTCACCAAATGGGTGCCAAGGTGTTTGCTCTTACTCTTCTCCCTCTGCTACCTGGGGGGACAAGGGGAAAGTGGGCTCAGAGGAAGTGGAAGACTCTCAAAAAGCCTCTTAGCTCCACCCTCTCATGTTCAGTGTCAAGACGCTTGAGCATCTGACAACACACCATCTGGCCTGTTTCTATTGGAGGCCAGCAAAGGCAGCTCCTCCCTTGCAGCACTTTGTGCTGCGTGGGAACAAAGCTGCATCCACTGGGTCAAAATGGCTCTTCGTTGTATAAGCTTGTTCTTCAGGAAGAACTTCTCCTGATGCATCATCTTCCTGAGGCCAATCTCCAATCTTCTGTTTCTTTTGCCCTCGTTTCCTTAGTTCCTGATCTGTCAGATATTCACAGTGTTTTACCCCTCTGTTTCTAAATCCTTCCACAAAAGCAGGGTTCTTTTCTACTTCCGTTCTTTTCTGTTACTGCAAATATCATTTGCATCAGAGCCCCTTTGGCTCAGAAGTTTTGACAAGCACTAATAATTTTGCAATATGACCTTGTATAAATTAATGTTAATGTTATCTGCCAAGAGGACTTGTAACCTTTTACAGTGAAGTAGGGGAAGGAACCCCCTTGGGGGAAAAGTGAACATCTTAAAAATAATTACTCTTAACCATTAGAAGACTGGCCTCTCTTTCCTCTAGTCCAGTTTCCCAACGATTTCTGATTGAGATAATGAATTCATTGCAGGACTTCCAATCACCATCACTACAACCTTGTATTGTTTTCTCTCACATATTGTTAACTTATTTCAATTTACTGTAAACCACCTTGGGTCTCATGTTGGGAGAAAGGCAGGATATTAATTACTCTTATTTCTTCCCATATGATTGGCTTTGCTCCTCCTGCCGTTGCTTTTAGGTAGTCATCTTGCTTTGATGCTTTATTGCACTTTACTGTGCTGTGGGGGGATGATGAGTGCAGCTGAGAAACAGTGTGCTGGGAACAAGGAAATGTTATTATAATGGATTGTGATAAGGGTACAGGTGCAAGCAGAAACATTGGCTGCAAGATCGAACTGGTGGCAAGCTGAATGAGAAAACGGGAAGTGGACAGAAAAGCCTGGGAAGGGCACTGTTATGATTAGATGATCTGTTCTGCAGTGGGTGGGTGGTGATTTCCATGACAGTAGGACAGTGAATCCACTCTGAGTGTTTAGTCCAGATTTTAAAATAAGCTATCCAAAGTGCTGAGCCCAGTCCCAAAAACAGGTTCAGCACCTTGGATAGCTCCCTCAAAATTAGTACTAAAAGCTGAAGGAGGTTTGTCACTCCACTAAGATGAGAACAACCAGCTGACATGGGTAGGTAGGGAAAGGAGGTTTAATACTTGTCCGTCCTTCCACTGGGAACAAAACGAAGGGGTTTTTTTCTTTGCTGTGCAGGGTGTGTGCATTTTTTTTCAGGATTGAATTGGACATGGGAAAGATTAAACTTCTTCTTAATTACATTATTGCAGCCCTATGTCCATTGCACATACACTTCTGCTCCCTTTTGGAACCTTTATCTACCTTTCCTTCTGTCGCAACAATCAATGAGTTGTCCTAGAAACACAAAGGAATCATGTAGCACTTTTGAGAGGAGGGAGAAAAATGTTTGTAACATAAGCTTTTGTAGACTTGGTCTAGAGGTATACCTCAGTTAATGGCCATTTCCGCACTATACTATTATAGCGCTATTTTTCCGCTTTCAACATCCTATGGAATCCTGGGATTTGCAGTTTAGGGAGGGCCCTTTAGAATTCTCGGTCAGACACCTCTTTGGCCTGTAAACTACAAACCCTAGAATTCCACAGGATTTTGAAAATGGAATAATAGCACTATAAACAGTGTAGGGCGGAAATGGCCAATAAAGTAGATGTGTTCCTAGACTTGACTTCTTTAACAGAAACTTTGGAACCAGATGTAGAAATAAGAATAAGGATAGCTTCATGCATCACAAAAAAGAAGAGCAGTTCAACATGTTTCAGCAAACTTTTTATTCAAAATTAATAATACACCTGTGTGAAATGAAATGACCAGATCAAGTAAGCCTTGCTTCAAAGCATTTTGAATCCTCTAGAGACAACTTGAAAGCTTCTTCTGAAATGCATCCTGGGATGATTTTTTCTTTCTTTCAACAGCTTCAACTTTTCTTATAATTTCCATTTTGGTGGCAAAACTTGTCGAGCTATGCTTTTTCAACACATCAGGATAGCTGCTGAGACAGGTTAATCTGTTTTGCCCTTTTCTTTCTGTTTTGCTCTTCACACAAGCTCAGTAAGCAATCCTGGAGGCATCTGTTTACCTTGATATGTTGTGTGTAAACACACACAGATACAGTAAGATCACCTAGAGTAGAATGCAATTCTTTCCAAAGTCAAGTTTTATTGTACGGTCTGCTGCAGACATGCTGCTGCAACCCAACACTGAAAGTCTGTCTTTCTTCTGCCTGCCTTCATCATCCTCCCAGTTAGAAATGCTGCAAAACAAACAGACAGACAAAAAACCTTCCAGATAGAACAGAGACTTTGTTAACCAAGGTATGCCTGTACTATCCTAGACAGGCCCTAACAATTGCCTAATGGTGAGCACAGCCCTAGTTGGAGTCTCTTGTTTAAGAGAGCAGGAGGAAGAGTGAATCTTTTGGTCACCTCAGAAGATGAAAAAGAAGTAATCTTAAAAAATAAGTGTGCAGATGGAAATACTGCTTCTTCAGCGAAAGAAGCAATGCTTAAAAGAGCATACAGCAAATTCAGATCTTTCAACAAATTACTTCAGATGTGGCTTGATTGAACAATAGGTGAGAATCAATACTAATCAGTCAACTAAACTATCTGAAGTGACATTTAGTATGTTTAGAAAGAGTTCCCACTGCCATTTGCATTGTCCATTTTTAGCTTTTAAAATTTGTTTCTTCTTTCCAATTCCTCCTCCTACCCTCATTTTTCATCCTTTGTATTCTCTGTCTCCACCATTGTGAACAACTGTCCATGGAAGTGATTATTGTTACATTTTCCTTCTTGACCGATAAACTTAAGGCAAATGTTAGAGTTTTTCTGGAGAAAGACTCTAAGATTTAAAAACAGGAAACTAAGACAGTGACAAACTGTATGATCATGGAGAGAACACGTTCAAAATAGAGAATTAATCTGATTGTTTGGATTGCAAATTAGGATTAATAGTTGGCCAATGAACCTAGTCATGAGGAATGTGGACACAGTCACTGGGAGCTCTGTTCATCTAAATATCTGGCTGCGTTCCGACACCCAAGATTGTTCTCTGGCACAATTAGATTGAGGACACATCTGTTTGTTTGTTTGTTTGTTTATTGAAGAAGACTGGCTCCAAGATTTGAGGTTGGCAAGGTACAACCAAGGACAAAATGACTTATAAATGTGTAGAAGCATTAACTGAGTCAAGAGCTTCAAAGGTTATCATTGATTATCCTATTGAGTTTTCCCCTCCTTGCTAACATGAGAAGAAGAAAGAGTACCTTTACATCAGTACAGTAACATGATGATGATGATGATGATGATGATGATGATGATGATGGATGAAAATAGAACTCAGAAATCAAATTGGAATCAGTTGGGATAGGAGAAATTCTATCTATTTATCTATTGTTAATAGACAGAGCAAATGAATTATTCCTAACTGGTGCCAATACTCTTGTTGTTGTTGTTTTTATGCTTCTATTTGTTTGCATCCAACATTTTCCGCAGTTTAGGACTCAGGGCAGTTTATAACTATTATAGCAAACATAGCTAAACATTCACAGCACACAAAAGTTAAAAATGTAATTAAATTATCCAAAAAAATTGAAACCATTTAAAAACATAAAGCTTTAAAAAGAAAACAACCGTATTCCTTATTAATATCTTCTTTTAATTTGCTATTTTATTTGATTGTTTGATTACACAGTTTTTTATTTTATTTTGGATTTTTGCGCACAACAAAAGTTTTTTCTCTCCTTGTTGTCCTCCTCCTCCTTCTTGGTTGAAAACCCAAGTGTTTTTGCACAAAAGATCTGAGGTGTGAACAATCACAAAACTTCTCACAATTTTGCTCCAGAAAGGAAAACTTTTTTAAAAATTATTCATTCTTGTGTGAAAGAATGAAATAAATGAAAATTTACATTCCTGCATTTGTCACAGACACCTTGAACTAGATTCTGTCTAGTGATTTACAGTTTCTTTGCTGTTGTTTCTGTGTTCCTTCAAGTTGACTGCAACTTATGGTGAGCCTATAGTAGGGTGTTCTTGGCAAGATTTATTCAGAGAATGTTTGCCATTGCCTGCCTCTAAGGCTGAGAGTATATGACTTGCCCAAAGTCACCCAGTGAGTTTCCATGGCTGAATGGGGAGTTGAACCTTGGTTTCCTGAAGTCCTAGTTCAACGCTTTACCCATACGCCACACTGGCTTCTTACAGTTTGTTCCACCTTGTAATATGTACAATATTATGTGATATGCCTCCATACTAGCACCAGCCCCCAATGATGTAATAATGTTACCGTATAGAAGATTGACCTGGAGAAGAAATAGCAAATGGAAGAAATTGTGAATGAAAATTGGAGAAAGACTATAGGTTATGGGCCTCTGGTATTGTCAGTTCTGTGCTTATAGAAAGCTCAGTATTTGACGTTTCCATGTGCAGCTAGAAAAGCCACTGTCTGAAACCTGAGTGTTCTTCTTAAACTGCAAACCCCAAGATTCCATAGGATGTTGAAAGTGGAATAATAGCACTATAACAGGCTAGTGCAGAAATGGCCAAAGGAGGTCTGTTCAGTTGCTAATATTTTCAAATATCTGTTGATATGGTATTTGACAAACAGTTGAAAACAAACAGTTGTTTCCCCAGTGTCAGGAAAGTTTGACAAAGAGAAATCTGGACCTAAATATTCACAGTTTGCAACTTGTTCAATATAAAATTAACACACGTCTTTTTTTGCATAGCAAACAGCATTTTCGGCACATAAAACAATATTTCTGTAGAAAATGCTGTTCCTTGGGCAAAAAATGTTGCTTTCTGTGCAAAAATACGTCCTATGAATTTTGTGCAGAATAAGTCCTAAACAGCAAATAATCTTCAAAAAAAAAAAGTTTTCAGTTCTCAAAGACTTCATGCAGCAAGTGGAAAATTGCTAAAATTGTTTGTTCTTCATTCACAAACAAACTTAGTGAATAATCAAAAACATACCATTGCATGACCTTATTCCTTATGGTATGTGAGTTCTACAGTTCTTTGAAATCGACAGTGTATCATGCTGCCACACAGTAGTCATTTGATACCACTTTAACTGTTGTAGGCCTGTCATACTGAATCCTGGGACATATATTTGGATAGACATTTAGAATTCTTTATTTAAATACTACCTTTCTCCTAGCATGGGATCCAGTGCGGATTGTCTAACCTAGTCTTCTCCTCTGAATTACAGCCTTATAGCTCCCTAGCAGACTAATCTGAGACTCTTGTTGTCATTCTTACGTACCTTCGAATAGTTTCTGATATATGGTGACCCTAACAAGAATGTGTTGTGGGCAAGATTTGTTCAGAGGGGGGTTGCCTCTGCCTTTCTCGGAGGCTGAGAAAGTGTGACATTCCCAAGGTCACCGAATGGGTTTCAGTGGAGGAGCAGGGATTTGAACTCTAGTCTCAAGAGTCATAGTCCAACACTCAAACCACTACACTATGCTAGCTAAGTATTTTACCAATCTACAAAGCCAAGGATTTCATAGGACAGATCCATGTCAGATGTAGTAGTTTCAGACTGCTATGAATGTATAATGTAGAAGTACTCTTGGCCAACTGATCATCATGCTGTTGAGAGAGGATGCTGCTTTTTTGCATATACACCACAATTGTTCAAGATAATGCCAGCATGCTGCATGGTCAGTTGACGAAGTGAACGGAGCCTTAGTACTGTTGTGTTATGGCCATTCTCATGACAATTTTTTTCAAGATGAATCAACACAGTGGGGTGAGAAAATACAGAAAAAAGCCATATTAGTCCTACAATGAGATCCAAGGATAAAGAGAGGCATGGAAGAATTGTAGAGGAAAGTGACTGATTCTTTATAATGGCACATTAAAAACAATTCTTTACTCACATATCAGGATGAATCAGACACCCAGGAGTACACATGCATAGGCAGATAGACAGTTACATGCACACATATTTAATTGTTTCAGCACCCAACTAATCTATTGTCTTTGTGTTTGTCTTCAGACTTAGTTGAATTAGACGTGCCAAGACATCCTTTCCCTGAGGTTGTAACTGAATGGATGTTCAAAAGTACAGAATATCCTCTCTGTCTATGAATCTGAAAATTGACTGGTTTTAGGTGGGAGGTAATTTCCTGAGAATATCGAGAAGAGTTGCTAAGCAGTTCCTGAAGTTTCCTTGATGCTTGCCAAGCTATATTAAAGTTGGCATGGAGAAAGAACTTGCTGTGAAGGGTTGTTTCTGGTAATACTCTCTTCCTGACACTGTTAGCCCATGAAGTATTGCCATCATTTCAGTGTTGCTCCTATTTTAATTTGAGACACAAAGTTCAAGTCATTACGTTACCATCTTATCATTGCCTGCTTTCCTATTGTAAGAAGTTCTGAACCTGTAAAGGGAAATAACCCCTAACTGCTAAACTGCCTAAGACATAAGGGACTTGAATCACAATGAAGTCTTCCTAAAAGGACACTTGCATCATGGCTGCCATTTTTTTAACCTGGCATAGCCCTTGTGCCTTTAATATTGGTGGAAAGGACAGAATACCAGCTTTTCTGTCTCTTGTACAGTTGGATGAAGGCATAAAATTTTTGCTTGTGGGAGGATCACAGGAAAACAGGCTTTCCTCCAATGCATTCAAATTGCCCTGATCCCATTTTAGCCTATTGTCCCCTGGGGTATATTGATTTGCCATTTTAGTATAGCCATTTCTCTGTGATGAAGAAAAAACACATATGTAAGGATATAGCTGGTGGGGACAGACCAAATGAAGGAGTTGTCCCTCCAAATAAGAATTCTGCCCCCCAAACAAATTATTCCTTCACTCTCCAAATATCTAGCTTTGTAAAGAGTAAGGCACTGAAAATCATTCATATTTTGTTTGTTTGTTTGTTTTCATTCTCTTAGTAACTTTGTCTGTTCCTTTTTTTTTATCCTAAATCCTAAACTGGATTTCTGATTACTCAACTGAAGTGTTAAGTTAGTGCAATGCTAGAAAATTTGCGGAATAATAGAAAATTTCATGCAGGGGCAGAATTTGTATTTGGGGAATGGTACCCTCATTCTCCCTCCAGCTATACAGCCTAATAGTCAGAGGGATGTAGAGTTGCAAAGAGAACTGGGCCATTTAATTAGACAATGGCCTAAATTCTATTTTTAGTCCTGATTAATGCAGACATGTTGAATCAATTGGATTTACCTCCTTGTTGACTCACCATTCAACAACCGATTTAATGGGCCTTCTTTAGTTGGGAATAACCAGCAATATACCATAAGGCCTCCCTTTTGGATGTTGATTTTGCTACAATGGAGGCAGGCTACTGAACTTGCTCATAGCCAAGGCAACAAAATGTCGTCCCCTTTACCTTTCAGGGCTATGAACAAAGTCGATAGACCTTCAATTACTGTAGTTCTCTGAAACAAAAGATATCACTTTATCCTTCTTCATATTTAGCTCGTGCCTGTCCTGATGAAGTGTATGCTCTACCTAGGGACATAAAGAACAGTTGTGTATTTTCTTATTTTTGACTCAAAGAAATAATTTTCATAAGTATTCTCAACACACTGAGACTCTGCATCCAATAAACAGTCATCCCTTGCAAGATTTTTTCACATTTTTGGACCTTTTGCTAGAAAGGTAATCCCTCCCCCCCCAGAAGAAAAGAAAGGAAACAAAAGAAAGGAAAGGAGAAAGAAAGGAAGAAAATGAAAAAGAAAATGTCCTTGTGCAAAAATGTTTCTTTGCATCAAGTTTTTTGTGCAAACAATATTTTTCTAAAATATCTGAAAAGAGAAATTTCATTGAAAAAAGAACAAAAATATCTTGCAATCTCACCCAACAGGGATTTTTTAATATATATATATATTCATTATTTTATGTAAGAGTGCAGATTTACATTCCTAATTATGATTTTTTCAGATCAGGAATTCATTTCATTTAGGTTTTTAGCATAGATACCATACATACAACTATGCATCCCTCTGTTTCAGACATTTTCCTATGTTCACCCCATACTTTTGTTCAATTCCTGCATTAATCTCCAAATGTGTTCTCACTCAAAAAATGTAATCCGTGTTCTTTCTTCTAATTCTGTTTGATTGTGTGTTTCTTTTCAAAATGCATATTTTAATGTATTGGAAAATAAAAAGCACACAAGTCTCCTTCACCTTTTATAGCTGTGTAGAAGAGGGAATTTCACAAATAAGTAGCATTGTAGCAAGCTACTCCTGCTCAAATCCTTTCTTCTATATCTAGTCAAAATCTCTGCATCAGTCTGGTGATGCATCCAAAGAGGTGAACCTAATAACAAAGAAACGCATGCAGTACTTGAAGGTTTCCAGCAGTGGGAAAGCAGTGTTGTACACAGTACTAAAAGACAAGTGGTACTTATTTTTTCTGATTCATTTAGGTTATTGACTTCTGTAAACAGGAAAATTGATGCTCTTGTTATATATTTATAAATAAATTGGGCATCAGTTTGATCTTTAGCAAATGAGATTATCATAGGCTCTTTAAGTAATTAGGTAACTGTGGGGGTACTTTGTAATTACTGAGATTGCACTCATGCTCTATCAGGAGTACAAAACATTGGGGGCCTTTACTTGTACTCACAACTGCACCTCCCTATAGTACCCCAGTATAGTTCCTTATCCACAATCCACCGAGATCATATTTAATTCACCCGACGATAAGAGAAAGAGACTGGTTTTGACAATGTGCAGCTGCCATGAGCAAGATCCATGCAGCAGGCCCTGGTCATGTGACTGGATTTAAATCAGAGATACAAATCATCAGGCCCTTCAGATGTTGTTGGACTGCAACTTAGCATAGCCAGGGTGAGATATGCTGGGAGTTACAGGGCCTTTCCGCCCTACACTGTTCTGTGCTATAATTGCACTTTCAACATCCTGTGGAATCCTGGGGTTTGCAGTTTAGAGAGAGGCCTTTAGAATTCTCAGCCAGAGAAACTTCCCATTGCCTTCCTCTAAGGCTCAGAAAGTGTGACCTTCCCAACTGAACTGTCAGCAAGCCAAGAAATCGGAAGAAGACTAGAACTTGGAAGGGCAGCTATGAAGGAACTAGACAAGATCTTCATGTTTGATAGATATATCGTTATGTACCAAAGTCAGGATTGTCCATGCCATCATATCTCTGATTTCTACATATGCTTGTGAAAGTTGGACAACAAAGAAAGATGATAGGAAGAAAATAAACTCATTCAACGTGTGGTTCTGGAGGATTTTGTGATATCTTAGGCTGCAAAAAAGACAAATCAGTGGGTCCAAAAGCAAATCAAGCCTGAACTCTAGAAGTCAAGATGGCTAAACTGAGATTGTTGTACTTTGGACATATCATGAGAAGACAGGACTCCCTAGAAAATACAATAATGCTCAGTAGGGTAGTAGGCACTAGGGAGAAAGAAAGACCACATTAGAGATAGATGGACTCATTCAAGGAAGGAGGCCCTGAATTTGCAAGACCTGAGAAAGGCTGTTGATAACAGAGTAACTTGGAGTTCTCTTATTCAGAGGGCTGCCATAAGTCAAAATTGATTTGGCAACATTTAGCAACAAAGGTGTCACAAAGGTGTTCTTCATCTATATGACTGAATGCAAACATTCACTCTTGTTTGTGTAGGCTTATGGCAGACAGGAGGCTGTTGCCAGTCAGCTGTTACTGTGGCATGGCAAAAAGCTAAATGGAATATGAGAGCAATTTAATTTCCTCTTAGGAATTGACTTCCTCTCTTAACAACATTGGTAGCTGTTGAAAAAGGGGGTGGGCAGATCAATAGTTTTTCTGTTTTTCAGTCAGCAAACTAATTACATTAAAGTGCAATGGAAGAACATTTATTTGATGCTGTTACATGCAGAACACAAGAGGTGGTGGTGTTTTTTTAACCCTCACATCACTGAAATGGTAGATACTTTCAGAAGAACAGTACTACAGATAGAAATATTCTGTGGCTTATTTTTCAAAGTCACCTGGAAGTACTTGAGGCATGTGGCAAAGGTTCAGGAAAAATCAACAAATTATTCATTTTCAAAGCAGCTCCAGAAGTAAAAAACAAAAATAAAAAACAAAAACGCTTAAAAATACTAGTTCTGATGCAGACTGTAGTTGAAAAAAGGGATGATCCTTTTTAAAAGCGTCTGTTCATGAACTACATAGTGGCATTTAAATAAATTATTTTAGAATTACAGTGTCTATGCACAAAGGCAATTTAGTGCACATCTCATGTAGGCAGATTGTGTACAAAAATTGATATGCTCTAGCTGGCATCCTGTTGGTTACTGCCAACTGGAGTAGACCCACTCAATCAATTGCTGAATGATGAATCAACATGTTGGTAAGTGTAATTGATTCAATGGGTCTATTTTAGCACTAACAACAGAATTTAGGCCATTGTGTTGTAATGTTTGTTCCAATGTGCCTGCCATTATTATTTTTTTATCTCAATTGTATCTTTCCATTCTTTCATTTCTGTCCTCCAATGCTCCCCACCCCAGCCCAAGTATCACTGCTGTCTTGCCACCGACTGATTTGCCCCTTCCCCACTGTCTTTTTTGTTGGCAAGCAAAGACCTTCCTGCTTAAGCAGACCTTTAGCCTTAAGAACAGACTTAAGGGCAGTTAAGTGTGCTGTTTTCAAAGTTTGCAATATGTATTTCAAATGTTTGATGTGTTTTAATTGGATATTTGGGTTAATGCTTTTTAAACTTTTATACTCCATACTGTTTAAGATGTTCTACTTTATATTCTAAGTTGCTTTGAGCCCCATTTGGGTTAAAAGCATGATAAAAATTAAAGTAAATAAATAAAATATCTCAATACACCAGGAGTGAGTCTGCTTTCTGTGTACTGAGGCTGATGGCTCTAATCTCAGTAGAGTGGTGAATCCACCTCAGCTTTTATAGTGCTAACTTGAAAGGAACTATCCAAGGTGTTGAATCCATGGGGAGGACAGAAAAGATAGAGAAGAAGGATGTTGTAGAGGGAGGAACAAGTACTTGGCAAAAGGGGCAAAGAGGAGAGAGCATGCTAGTTCAACTGACACATGCTTTCTCCATGTTCCCATGCCTTGCTTGCCATTCACTTACAGTGACATTGTTGTGTAATAAAGGAAGGAAGGGAGAGGGAAATTCCAGTTAAGCTTCTCCTCACCCCTACTGACCACTGGCTGCTCTGATTCTTGACTCTTTGCTGCAAACCCCAAATTCAAAATCACATGGCACTTGCTATTTTTTCCAGTAGACATTGTCTGCATACATGGGTCTGAATTGCTAGATACTCCAACAGGAGAGAGGTAAACCAATTACCCATCAACCAAAAAGGAAGTAAAATGCAAGACAGACTTGCATTTCCACATGATTACATAGACTACAGTTTAGGAGACCTCATTACAAGTAACAACATTACTTGCAATAGTTATTAAGAGGGATTAACCACAAGAACATCATTTCATTTGCAAAGTGACACAGTAATACTTCTTCCTTAGTGCTAATTAGTTTCCTTTTTTTGGTGTCAGTCATTTTGGTCAGAGAGGAGTATTATCAGTCCTTACATGAATACAGAAGTGGCCTTTTGGTAGTTTTGTTTGCTAGTGAGGAATGTCTTCATGCCACTCAGAGCAATCCAGGACCCTGTGTGCCTCCAATTACATCAATAGAGAAGAATAATGTGATGATCTAGATGTTGCTGGCAGCCAGTCTCTACAATGGCTGGGCGTAGCTGAAACTATTATAGTCTGTATAGACTGGAATGACGTGATACTGTAGGCATTGCAGCACTTCTCACTGACAGCCATGACTGAGATATCACCTTGCTGTGGTCTGTAGGTAAGCACAATGCACACGGACCCCTCTGAACCAAGCAAAGGAGCACTATTCTCATGAGCCACGGAACACCGTCTTTAGTGGGAACTCTGTAACAGTAATGAACCACTCCTAGGGGCTTGTAGGGAGAAAAGAAACATGTTACTTTCTAAAACTAATATTCCAGGCTCTGAGAAAGGCAGCCAGGCATGTGCAAGTACACTTATTTGGAAATAACAGGAAGCCTTTGGATGTGCTAGTTTTAAGTCAATGAGAGGTTTCTGGTCAATGACTATAAGGCCATTTCCACACTACGCTGTTATAGTGCTCTAATTCTACTTTCAACATCCTATGGAGTCCTGGGGTTTGCAGATTATGGAGGGGCATTTAGAATTCTCAGTCAAAGAGCTCTTGATCCTCACTGAACTACAAACCCGAGAATTCCACAGGATGTTGAAGGTGGAATAATAGCACCATAACAGTGTAGTGCAGAAATGGTCTGAGGCAGAAATATAATACAAATCAGCAGTATTAGAAAGGCTGCACCCAAGAATCCTATGTGCCTTCTGTTCTTCTTTCAAAGTGCTGTTGGTGCTCAATGTCTTGATACTTACCCACTTCTCCCTTCTTTACTGAGTTGGACAGTTCTCTGTACGGAGGACTCCTTCCAATAGAAGACTGATTCCTATGAATACCTGGCCACCTGAGGATACCTGGCCACCTGAGGCTGTATTGTGCTGTGGTCTGTTTTCATGCACTTCTATAACCCAGAATCTCTGGACATTGCTTTCCATGAGGGGAGTCTGGGAGAACAGCATTACATTTATTGTGGTTACAAGTGTGTGATATACTGTCCATCAGTTGATGAAATTGGACTTTGTTCCATGAAAAGGGCATTCAGATTATTAGAGTTTATCTTGTAGTGACTAGGAATTATTGATTTAATTACCTAGTGCATCCCAAGCTGCCAGCTGTTCTTTCTACTAGCACTAATTATTCTTAGTTTGTAATTTAGTACAAATGCTTTGCTGAAATATGCCATTCTTCTCTATTTAGATGGTGTTTATTATGACAAAAGTAAATGGTAACAAAGAATCAAGGACTCTTGACAGTTTAATTCGCGTCATCTATTCACGCAGATTTATAAATTCTGCCACTTCATTTCTTTGAGTTCCAACAATCAGAAGACAAATCCCAAGATATGACTATAATTCACCTCTTAAAAATTATTCAGTTATTTAAATAAACATATTCACCCGAATGGTGTTATTCTGTCAGGAAATGGAGTTTCCATTAGGATGTTATTTTGGGGGGCAATGAATTTACATATCAGTATATATATATATGCCTGTATCTGTACTTGGACCAGAATCCTGTATCAGAGTTGCATCTTTGTAAGTAGACTCACATGTGGGAATTAGAATTGAGCAGTTTCATAACATCCATATCCAGTAGAGGGCTGATGTTATGTTACTATGGAGCAGTATTGGCAAATTGCCCAATGTGGATAGCACACCAATGCGCATGGCACAGCGATGTGCATCATGCACTGGTGTGCATTGCATACTGATGTGCATCAGTCCCTATAAGCATTGGGCACTCCTGCCAGTGTCTTGATATGCATCTTCACAGCTCACTGACAGGGTTTCTTAGCACCTCTGCTGCTTAGCTGATTATGCCTAAAACTACATTCAGTAAAAGTTAATATAGGATTCCAGCAGTTTTGTCCATTCCAGAATTAAGCACAATGAATGATGTCAAATCTTATTCCATTAAAACGTTCTGTCAAGATTAGCATGCATTTATGTGAGAATTCAGTGCTTAGTGAAATTTCTGAAGGACAAAGCTGGTATTTCCATGTTCAAGGAACAGTACCTTACTCTGACAACTGTCAGAATCAAAACAATTTGTATGGATTCAGGAAATATACGAGGCATAGTTATTTTGCATAATTTTGCATATTATTAAAATCTCATTTCCTCCATCTTTTGTAAAAATTATTTGATTGACCATGTGACTAAATAATCTGTTGACAGGCTTAGTGGTATATTCCTATCCAGGAGAAAGGTTGGGTGTAAATTCAACAAACAAACAAAATTTTAATGGCTTACTTTTTAAACTTTTTTTTCAGATCAGTAAACAGCAGCTCCAGACTGTCAAGGATCGTTTTCAAGCTTTCCTTAATGGAGAGACTCAGATTGTCGCAGATGAAGCTTTTATGAATGCTGTCCAGAGTTATTATGAGGTAAGGAAACAGAGCAACAATTCCAAGAATCTGGAGGAAGAAATTGTCTGAGGAGAAACTTTTCTCTTCTTTCTTTCTTTCTTTCTTTCTTTCTTTCTTTCTTTCTTTCTTTCTGTTTTTATTACATTTCTGTGGTTATGAGCATAAAATATGGGCAGAGTAAGACATAGCATAACAACTTTTAAAAATTAATGCTGCTACTGAATAAAAATCAAAGTATAATCTGCTGTAGTGGAAAGATCTAAGAAAAGCCAAAGCAGCTTTTAAAAACAGAAGCACTGAGGACCCTGGGAAAATAGAAAGATGTCCAAAAAAAGGCAAATGTAAACACCATCTGAACCTCAGTGACATGAATCCTGCAAAAGTGGAGTGCAATCACTGAAAAGATCTTCTCCACACATCTCACCTCTTTTGTTTGGGGAACTCAGAAGCACGGGATCAAGATTATCTTAGTTTCCAGGCAGATATAGAGATGGAAAGCATACACAGCAGTAGAGCATAAGAATACTTGGATGCATTAATGTCAACTGCCAAAGCTACCTTCACCATAGAAGTAGAACATACTGGGCAGGCCATTGGTCTACATTGCTTAATATTGTCTGTAGCAAAGACAGGCCTGTTGCTGGAAGCAAGGCCAATTTCAATGCTCATGTCCTCTCGTACCTGCAGACTTATGTTTCAGATGACACTGAAACTATCCAATTTTAGTTTAAGCTGATTTCCAGATTTTGTTTTGCTTTTGTGTGTTTCTTTGTTCGTTTTTGTCATGTTCTTCTCTGTGTTTTTTGTTTTGGGGGGGAATAAAGCCCAACACCACATTTTAGTTTGTTTAGTAGACAATTTTCGGGTGATTTTTTTTTCTGAAAAAATAATACAAATTTGAGGGGACAGAAGCTTAAGGGAATCCTGTGGGGCAGCAAAAAGAGGAATTGCAGCCACCTGAAGCCCATGGGTCACACTTTTCTCATCTTGGTCTATGCTGACTCCCCAAACAGGAACCTATGTAGCCCTACCTGGGATGTCAGGGAATGAATCTGGCACTCTTTATGTGGAAAGTTCGAATTCCATACAGGCCTTCCTAAAGTGAAGGGACAGTAACTGGAAAGGGTTCATGGAATTCCCTTTCCAACGAAGTTTGTCTAGGACCAGCCGTATTATCTTTTTGGCACTAAAAAACCACACAGATATTTCAGGCTTTTCAGCAACCTTTGTGCAATTTAAATACTCAGCTGAATTTATGTATATAACATCCTGCTGGTAAGAGATTCATGAAGGACAGTGAGAAACAAAGTTGGAACAAAAAAAAAGCAATATTCTGATCATCTATACCGTATAAGGGCATGAAAAGATACTTCTCTATTTTTTAAAAAAGGTTGCTTTTTAATTGCTGCAGGGAAAAATGCCATATCTGAATGCTACAAGCTGCTGGCTTGTGGTACTGAAACATTCTCCTCCTGTCCACCTTTTCAGTGCCTCATTGTTCTCAAGATATTACAAGGTATAAGCCAGTACAGTACAAACCATGTAATAGTTCTTCTGTACCATTTAATGAAGATGCCTTCTTGTAATTATTAATAGAATGTTCCAAAAATGTGCAGCCAAATTCCTTCCTTCCTCTAATATCTGCCACTTGAGCTCATCATCTCACTCTGCCAAATGGTAGAGCCAGTTATGGCAGCAAGCCCCTGGAGTTCATTAAAATGCATCAGTTCCTTAATATATTCTTCAATCAACTTGTCAGGTGGTTGCAAAAAGCTTTGTTGAGCTCTTAGATCGTTCTTCAACAGCTTCTGTTTATCATGAGGCATTCACTGTGGAAGCTGGTGTGATCTCAACAGTTAATTATGAGGTCAGGTTTTCTCTTTTTTCAGTGTGATCATGGTCTAATGGCAGAGTTATTGATTGAGATTCCAGTTAATAGGACCAAATAGCACTATGTTGTCAGGGTAGTTAATCTAAAGCTGTTATCCTTTATAGACTTTTTCAAATTGTTACTTTACTTAATCTTTTATTTTTAAAAAAGTAGCTCTTGCTATAACTGCCAAAAAGTCGACTTCAACTTGTGGCAACCTCATGAATGAGAGAACCCCCAAGTCATCTTATCGTCAACAGGTCTGCTCAGGTCTTGTAGATTCAGGGCTGTGGCTTACTTGATTGAGCCTATTGGTAGTAAGGTCTTCCTCTTTTCCTACTGCCTTCTATCTTTCCAAGCATTGTTGTCTTTTCTAGTGAGTCATACATTTTCATGATGGGTCCAAAGTATGACAGTCTGAGCTTAGTCATTTTGGGTTTCAAGGAGATTTCAAGCTTGATTTGCTCTAGCACTCATTTATTTGTCTTTTTAGCAGTCCACGGAACCTGTGGAACTCTTCTCCAGCACCACATTTCAATAGAGTTGATTTTCTTCTTATCAGCTCTCTTCGTTGTCCATTTTTCACAACCATACATAGAAATCTGAATATGATGGCATGATGGCCTAACTTCAGTATTCGATGATATATCTTTACACTTAAAGATCTTGTATAGTTCCTTCCTAGCTGCCCTTCTAAGTCTGAGTCTTCTTCTGATTTTTTGACTGCTGTGTCTGTTCTGATTCATGACTGAGCCAAGGTATGGAAAATCTTGAACAATTGCAATGTCTTTACTATCTAAACTAGATAGTAAAGACATTGCAAAGTTACATCAATCATCTATGGCCATTATTTTTGTTTTCTTACTGTTCAACTGTACACCTGCCCTTGCACTTTCTTCTTTGACTTTCTTCAACAAATGTTCCAAATCTTTGCTGTTTTATGCAAGTAACATTGTGGTATTTGCATATCTTAAATTGTGAATGTTCCTTCTTCCAGTTTTCATGCCTGCTTTCTTCAAGTCTAATCCTGATTTACCTATGATATCCTCATGCAGGTTAAACAGATAGGGTGATAAAATGTAGCCTTGCCTGCCTCCCTTGCCAGTAGTTGCAATAGTCCTATGGTTACTGCAATCCCTGGTGTCCCCTTTCTTGGGTACACTTGATCTTAGCCAAAAGGCTGAGAAGCGATTCTTGGGTGTTGGAATGTGTACTGAGCTTTTCTAATTTGCAGTCTATTCTTTTGTTTTCCATATTTGCTGACAGATTTTAGTTAGAACTAGAGTAGATTCTATCTCTGTAGCTTGAAGCATCTCTATTGATATGTCATCTGTTCCTGGTGATCTGTTTCTCCCAAGTGCCCTGAATGCATCTTCCACTTCACTTTCTAAAATTGTAGGTTCATTTTTATATGGCCCTTTCTTGAATGAATCTGTCATCCTTTCAACTCTTTGATATAGTTCTTCAGTGTATTGTTCCCATAATCTTTCTATTTGTACTTGAGAATGCAAGGAGTTCCCTTTGTTTGTAAGCATCACTCTCTTCATTTAAATTTCCCTCTGATTTCTTGGATCTTGTGAAAGAAGTTCGTTGTTTTTGTCATTTTCTATTTCTTTTCATTGACTATTATAATAGTTCTCTTTGCCCCTATGGACAAGAGATTGAACAGTTGCATTCAAGTTTGTGACCTTATTCCTGCTGCCTTTTGCATGAAGAGTTTCTTCTGTCGTGCACTGAGGTTTCTCTCTCTCTTTTCTTCCCCCCCACCCCGATACTGTCTTTTTTGCATTCCTCCCTGACAATGTCCCTGGCTTTAGTCTAGAGTTCTTCTGGCTCCCGGTCACTTAGGCTTCATAGTGCAACTATTTTTTTTTAACATTATCTTTAAATTCTACATGGATGTTTTTCAGATTGTCTTAGATTTTCATTTCCTGAGTAAAACACTATCTAATCATCTAACTCAAAATGACCCATTCCTATTCACTTTGGCTCACTCACCCCAGGTATTGCAATGTTTATACATTCCATATCTTGTTTTACTATGTCTAGCTTCTCCTGATTCATGCTTCTTACATTCCATGTTCCTATAATACATGTTGTGCAGCTTCAGGCTTTCCTTTAACCTCTGAGCATGTCAGCAGTTGAACGTCCTTTCAGCTTGAGTCCACTTGTATCATTAGCAACAATACTACTCATAGGCCCTTTTCGCACGGCATTTCTGATGCAAAAGGGCCACTTGAGCATCACGTAAATGTGAAGAGTGGTCCACACGACGCACTCACATTTGTGCAACGTTCAAGGGCCTGACGCGGACCGTGCACGCAATTTTTCATTTTCGGCTTGAAGCCGAAAATGCTGCACAGTAGTGCATCGCTCCGGGGCCCTGCGCGCACTTACCTGGCATGTGGAGCCTCAGGAGCTAGGCTGGTCACGCTTCCTGTCCAGTGCAGGCTGGGAAAGGTCTCAGGCTGCACTGCAAAAGGAAGAGGCAGGGCGCTCATGCGACCAGGAAACAGCTGCGGAGCCGATGGGACCGGGACACAAGAGCCTCTCACTGGAGGCTGCTCGCGCAAGCCCTGCACCCCAGCTCCACGAAAGGATAAGGTACGAAAAGGGTCATAGTTGTCCTCTGCTATACTCGAGTAGCTTGTTAAGTGTCTTCCTGTGTCATCATCTGGCACTATCTCTTGTTTCATTTTGGATTTTTAGAGTTTTCATTGTTTTCATAGTAAACAATCAAAACAAGTTTGCTGTGCCTCTTTCTGGACAGTATGACAAGTTTTAGCTATGGTACCACCGCCTTTGTCTATAAGAGATCTTCCACCAGTGTCCTCTTCACCACTGCTACTGCCCAGTAGCTGTGTGATGCATTTAGTCTGGCTCCTTAGCAAAAACCTATCTGACATGGGAGACCTTACCAGCAGCACTGCTACTGCCAACAGTCTCTTGCCTAACAGGAGCATACAGTCCAGCCACTGTGGAAAGGTGGTGCAATTGGTGGGATGTAGCTCTTAGGTAACTGTTAATAGTAATTGGATAGTGAAACTACTTTCCATCATATTGACTAGAGACAACAAGGGATCCTTGCAATTCAGCCCAATAAAAACAGAAATTAGCGTATAGTGTGTTGTAGTGGTGGAGAATATGAACTGGAAGTCCTTGTAACAATTTTCACATCAGCAATAGACCCACAAGTGATCATTTTAGACAAGTTATTCTCTTAGTTTCGACTTCCTATATGTAATATAGGGTTGTTTTTATGACTACTGGGAAAATGCATACTTGAAAAGAGGTATATAAATAATTTTATATTACTATTAGCAGTAGTAAAATCAGTGTGGTATAGTAGTCTGAGTGTTGGACTACGACCCTGGAGACCAAGGTTTGATTCCCCACTCAGTCGTGGAAACCCACTGGGTGACCTTGGGCACATCACACACTCTCAGCCCCAGAAAATCCCATGATAGCTTCACCATAGGGTTACCATAAGTCAGAAATGACTTGAAGACACACAACAACAACATTAGCAATAGTAGTACTGAAAATACTATAGCCAACAGGAAAATATACTATAGTAGAACTGTCATTCCAAAACAAACAAAATGTCAAATATAATCTCCAGTATTTAGTAAGCTATCCCATGGCCCAAATGTAAGTGTTAGTTTCAACTAGCGGAAACCCACTGAATCAGTGGGAACCTAGTAAGTCAGTGCTTGCATGAAATCCATTGATTCAAGGAGTCTACTTTTGCTGGGTCTAAAAATTAGTTTTAGGTCAGTGAGTTTCAAAAAAAAACAACCTCCTTCAGAAAGCCCAGTTTTTCACAAAATGGCAGAAAAAATTAAGTGCAATAACAGGGATGGTCTTCCTGGGTATGGACCTGTAGTATGTGGGTATGGAGGTCCAGTCATCCTATTACAGCTTATTATAGGGGTGGGGGGCAGTCAATATATAACTCAGTGGCAGAGCATCTGTTTGCAGTCTGAAGGTTACAGGTTCAGTCCTTTTCATCTCCATCACCTCAGGTAGGGGGTGATATGAAAAATGTCCACTTGAAACCCTGGAAAGTTAGAGCGGGTGAGATGATCAAACTGTCTGGCTTCCTAATAAGAGCTATGGTCTTTTTTTTCCAGTTGGGAAGAGTTAATTCTCAAAAGACAAAGCCTAAGAAAACTTGGGTGGCTTTCAAAGGCAGCTGGACAAACTCATGAAGGATGAGCCTTTCAGAAGCTTTTGTCCATGAAAGCTATATAGAAACAGGGACAGTATACTTCTGAAAACCAGTGGATCAGAGGCAACAGTGGAGGGGGGAGGGCTGTTGGATTTAGGCCATCCTCCAAACCTCCCAAACTTCATCTAATTGGACAGTGTAAGATAGAGGACGCCAGAAAAAATGGACCTTTGATCTGATCCAACAGAACCCTTCTTATGGTCACATGCTTTCATGCAATATCATTTGTTGCCAAAAGTTTCACATCTTCCTGCTGCTTCATATCCTGGAACTGTGTTCAACGTGCAGTTGTTTTCAACTCCAGGTAGTGGATTAGATAGCAATAGTAGCTAGCGATATGCACATGGTCTGCATCTCTAGACTTCCTAACTATTCTCATTGCTCCACGCCTGATTCCATCAGGGTTTTGGCGGGAGAGGGAGTTACATAGCAAAATCTGCCTGGGAGGGTATTTTCAAATGCAAGGTTACTTTTTGTGCATGTGTAAAGTTGTACATATGGCTTAAACACATTCTCCCTTTCACAAAGTTACCAGTGAACTGTGTTTTGCACACATTTTAAATGTACACTTTTCAAATATTCAGATTTATATAATTGTTTGTTTGTTTGTTTATTGGAGCACAGATTGTTTCCACTGTCATGAATGGTCCAAGAAGTACAGATGAGGTGCACGAAAGAATTCTGCCAGGGCAGATTCATTATATACTTCAGAGGCATGTTTTATCAAGTGGCAAACTAGTAATAAAGTAATAAAAAGACTAATGTGGGACTTGGGAAGTACACATCCCATAATGCTCACTTGTTAAATCATTTTCTGTCATTTTATCATTTTGAAGGTCATATTCAATTATGAAATGCAATTTTCCGTTATATGATATCTTTGTTAAAAGAATCAATATTTTGGCAGCTAATTAGATTTTGCAAAGAAGTCTTCTGCACACTAATTAATTTGTGGCACCGATCATCATGGCATCCATAACTGTTTACAATTTGACAAATAGCTCATTTGACATCATCATACACTGGTTGGGTTCACATCGTTCAAGAGAAGTGGGGAAAAAAACCCAAATGTGTTTAGGTACATAATACTCATATCCATTAACACTTTGTCTTGCAGATTTATACTCATTTTTCTGCTTATATGACAACTTGATAGGGGATGTCTGCTTCTCTAATGCTGATTATGAACAGATGAAGGTGCTTCATGCTGTGTTACAGAACTTGGAAAGTTATTTTTCTTTTTTTTAAAAAAAAACTAACATGTTACATTTTTAAAGGAACATATTTATTATTATTATGTGCTTTGGGAGTTCTTTATTAGCAATTTTAGTAATGAAAATAGAGAGTTAGCTGTTAGTTAGACAAATGCCAAAGTTCATGTTGTGGCAATACCTTTATTATGCCAATTAAAAGGGCATGAGGTTCTCTGTGCATATCTTTCAAAGGCATGGGTTTCTTGACTCAGTAAAGATGGCTTTTTAAAAAAACATGCAGAGTAAGGGAAGAAAGTGGTAATTTTAGAGCCACAGAACTTGTATATTGTCCCAAAATGGTACAGAGAAGAACAGTCTAGAGATTATCAAATTGGATTTATCTCTAGTGGCCCTGAGCAAACTGGAAGCAACAAAGAGTAACAAAATTTAGCCCTCCATTTGAAAATACAAACAAACAAAAACTGGGCAATAAGGGTGCACATTTGCAATGGTTATAGAGCTGGTTCTTCTCCTTTTGCAAGTATGCGTTCCTGCTTGCTCATCGGGAGCCAGCTGTACGTACTTGTCCATAAAAGCAGGAGTGTCTGGAAGCAACACTCTCTCAGACCACTTTCAGGCTTTTCACAAAAGGTCTCCAGATTCTCATTTGGTGGCTGAGAGATAGGGGAGATGCCATACTGTTTAGAGAATGTAAAAAGAGCAGTTGTGGTTCATTTCCTTCCCCCACCCTTCCTTGCAAGGAAAGGTGAGAATCTTCGTGCTTCCTTTTGTTCTCTTGCAATCTGTTCTTCTTTTAATGGAATGAAGCATCTCCTCCTCAAAAGCAAAGAGAACACTACAATCTCTTAGCGCTTTTGTCGTGTAGCTTTTCAGCACTCAGTGTAGTGCATAAACTTGCCATGTCCTCAGGTCATCCTTGAGTTCTTTAATTATTGAACATTTGCAGATACACCCCTCTGCTTGCCCAGCTTCTTTCCAGTGTACTGCCTTCACGTCCTACTTGGCATCATTAATAAAACAATGTTCCACATCCTCCAGGGTGCCAGCAGTTCTCCCTTTTCTTTTGCCCTCCATTCCTTACTCTCCAGGACTCCTCTTGTCTCTAATAGGGTTGCATTATAGCCCTTTCTTTCTTTTGAGGGGAAATAATATCTTTCCCAGTTTGCTTTCTCCTCTCCTGCTCCCAGTGGAGCTGTTTTGTTCTAGATTCATTGATCTAACTCTGAATGCATCTGAGCAGTAAAAGGCTTCCAAACAGTGGGGGAAATGGCAGGAGAGAACCAAATCAAACTGGGTCTTTTCATCACCTGCTGTGATGGCACACACTTTAATCATTGTGGATGTCATGCACTTTGCCAAGCCCAGAGAAGTCCCAGGGGCACTGCTACTGGGCTTAGCCTTATAGCATCCTTGCATTCTTTAGAGGTCAAACAAGGGTTTAGGCTTAGGATCTGCTTTGCTTTTTTACTTCAAAATGAGGGCCTTTCCTCACCAAGCTGTTATTATTCCATTTTCAACATCCTGAGAAATTCTGGGGTTTGTAGTTTACTGAGGCCAAAGAGCAGTCTGACTGAGAATTCTAAAGGCCCCTCTCTAAACTGCGAACCCCAGGATTCTATAAGTGGTTGAAAATGGAATAATAGCACTATAACTGTGTAGTGTGGAAAGACCCTGAGACAGAAGCAAAATAGTGGTTCAGGAGATAGTTCTAATTCAGGCATGTGCCCATGAGGGTGTGAGGCAAAATATGGGCATTGACTTCTAAATCAGAATTTGACCCACTAAATGATATTTTCCTTGAGTGTCCAAAACTTCTAGCACTGCAGAGAGTGAGATATTGAAGATGGTTCACACCATAAACTTTTATCTTTTCTGTATTTGTGTTTCCTTGATAGTGTTGCTGCCCTTTTTCTTTGGATGCCTAATCTCTATTTCTAAGTGCTCAACTGAAGTTTTAAGTTATTGCAATGTTAGAAATCTGGGGACTGTAAATATATTTAATGGGGGGCATGATTCTTATCATTTGAGGGGCAAAGCAATCATTTTGCAACACCCCTGTTTCCAATGAACTTTGGCAAGGGTTTTCTCACGGCTGTCTAAACCAGTCAGATTAGTTGGGTACATAATATGAAGAGATCTCATGTTTGCCAGAGTGAACATTAAGCTCTGTGTGATCATGGGTTACTAATGGACTGCTAGTTATGTCCCCTACATAGCCTTATGCGCAGCTCCTTGGCAACTGGCTCATCTGTGAATATACAGAGCCAGCATCCACAACTGACAGCAATCTGGTGCTCTTTTTTTAATGGGAAGCTTTAAAGGGTTCTGATATTTACATGCATGATCCTCACTCTCGAGTGCCATGGGTCTTGCCTTCAGGTGAGGGGGATGTGTCATGTTTTATTTCCCATGTGAAAAAATGGTGCTGTCTTCAGAGTGGACATTTTTCTTTCATCTCTTTAAGTTTTTTTCATACCTTTTCCAGAACAAGGTCACTCTTGACAGGTGGCTACTGGAGGAAAAAAAAATCATCCTCCCCCCAATTCTTTCAAGTGTCTGTCATAATGTCAAACTGTCTTTCATCCCCAGCAGCTGACCTCTGCTTTATACTCCATATGCCTGCATGGAGTGACAAAAGGAGACCCTCAGAATAGCATGAAACACAGATTGCCTTTCTCACAGCGCACCCTACTGAGTAACAAGGTTCTGAACTATAGTTGGTTTGGAAATAGCATCCTGTCAGTCACTGCAATCTTCTTTTTTTAAATTAAATATCACCAGAATGTTCCTGGCTGGTCACATTGGGAAGTATATTGAAAAGTTTGTTAGGCTACATATGGGAGGGTGGAAGGTCTAATCCCACCTTGTTTAATAATGGCATAGGTTCAACTGTGTCCTTCAATATGTCCTCCTGTACAGAACAGGACAGTGTATTAAAATGGCTAGCATGGTTATCCAAAGTGTTTGTGTAATCACCAGTACAGATGGAAAGAAATTCTGGACCAGATCACTTTTCGCACGGCATCTGCCATGCGAAAGAGGGCCTGGAGCCTCGCACGATTGCGAGGAGCGATCTGCATGATGCCCTCGCAAGGCTTCAGGGGCCGGTAGCCAATGATCGCACACCTTTTCATTTTCAGCTTTAAGCCGAAAATGCTGCGCGACTGTGCATTGCTCCTGGGTCCCATGCGCACTTACCTGGCGTGCAGAGCCTTGGGAGCCGGGCCGGTCACGCTTCCTGTCTCAGTGCAGCCTGGGAAGGTCCCAGGCTGCACTGAGAAAGGAAGAGGCGGGGTTCTCACGCGAGCAGGAAGCTCTTGTGGAGCTGAAGAAACCTGGACGTGAGGGCCTCTCACAGGAGGCTGCTCACACGAGCACCGCACCACAGCGCTGAGAAGAGGTAGGATGCAGAAAGGACCTTGGTGGTAGGAGTCACATTGGAATTAGAATACATTTAATTCAAGTTATTGCTAAACTGTGAAATAAAAATATGGTGCAAGGACCAGCATGGTGTAGTGATTTGAGCATTGGACTATGATCCTGGAGACCAGGACTCAATTCCCTGCTCAGCCATGGAAACCCACCTTGGGCACATCACACACTGTCAGCCCCCAGAAAAAAAACAGTAATAAGTTCACCTTAGGGTTGTCATAAGTCAGAAATGACTGAAAGGCACCCAAAACCACAACAACAACATGCCAGGGAACTAGCTACAAGGGGTGGACAAAGATTTTGGCCCCCCATTAAGAATTCTAACACCCAAATGAGATTTCCCTTTAGTCTTTCAATTTCTGGCATTGTAGAGAGTCAAACCTTCGAAATCATTCACACTAGACACTTACATTTGCTGTATTCATGTTCTCTTGGTGCCTTTGGCTGCCCCTTTTCCTTGGAGGCCTAAACTGTATTTCTGAATGCTCAGCTGAAGTGTTAAGTTACTGCAATACTAGAAAGGGGAGGGCTGAGAGAAAATGTCATGGGGAGCGACAATTTGTATTTGGAGGGCACCAACCTCATTTTGCCCCCCTCCCCATAGCTATACCCCATCCTAAAATGTTCAGACCACAACTTTGGCAGGACCATATCTCAGTGAGGTCCCTTTTGTGTGCAGAAGGTTTAATCCTAGGCACCTCCATTTAAAAAGGTCTAATAGCAGGTGATGATAGCTGGGGGAACTCTTTCTGGGAAACTGAAGAGTTAATGGCAGTCTAAGTACAGGACTGGATATACCAGTCATCTGACAACTTACGCCATAGAGATAATGAGAATCATGTATTTGTTTATTTCTACATATGCACAGCACATTTCTCAGCATGGGAAATGCAATGAAGTACATATATGTATGATTCTAAGGGTGGTTTACACACTTTTTCTTATGCTGAAGGACTTTTATTATAGGAATTTCTCACGTTTGAATGGCCCCAGAGAGAGAGAGAGAGAGATCAGCACAACCTGGATCTGATTATATAGTGACTTTTATTGAATTATGCATTCAGCTTAAAATGCCATACCATTTCATGAAGATTACCAAAATCCTAATTAGGGGGGAAAATGCTTTTTAAAAGAAAAATGTTACATCATGTGGCTTCTGTTCTATGCCGATTTGTAAAATTTAGCTTTGAAGATGGTGGGGAGAGGGTATGCCATAAGTGAACAATTGTGTGTAGGAAAGCATACATCATTTCAGTGAAACAATGTTCTAGCTCTTTCACAACCAGGATGTTCCAAAACAACCTACAGCAATCAAGAAGTGTCTTTTTTTTTTTCTCCTTTACTGGCAGGTGTTTCTGAAAAGTGACCGTGTTGCCAGAATGGTACAAAGTGGTGGGTTCTCAGCTAACGATTCTCGGGAAGTCTTCAAGAAACATATTGAGAAGAGGGTCCGTAGCCTTCCTGAGATTGATGGCCTCAGCAAGGAGACTGTCTTGAGCTCCTGGATGGCAAAATTCGATGCGATCTATCGGGGTGAAGAGGATCCACGGAAAGCACAAGCCAGAATGACAGCCAGTGCTGCTTCAGAGCTCATTCTCAGCAAGGAACAGCTCTACGAAATGTTCCAGAACATCTTGGGAATCAAGAAATTTGAGCACCAGCTTCTTTACAATGCATGTCAGGTAAGGCTCCCTGTTGCCCAATGGTCTAATTAATTGTGTACAGGTGCACTCATGTGAATTCCCACTCTTGTTACTGTGTTTTCCATGTTCTAGAGATTCAGTGCCAGCTTAATAAGCCTAGATATGAAGGGGTCTTGTCCTGGACATGGTTAAATCTGGCAATGTTCAGTTGTTTCCTCTTATGTCAAAACTGGGACACAATGGTTGTTTTTATTTTATTTATTTATTTAATTTATAACCCACTTTTCTTCTGAGGTGGGATTGCTAAATGTGGAACATAATCTGAAGTTGACTAAAGATCTTGACACAAATATGTACAGCGAATGGACAAATGTATATCCTATTATAGCACTTCTGTTTATCATTTGGACATTTTAAGCACCATCTGAAAACAAACTAGTTCATCTTGCCCTACGAAAGGTAACATGGCTACATCTTATCCATGCTGCAGTGTTAATTTAGTATGTCTAAGCTTCTTGCCTTAGATTTGGCCTAATCTTTGCAGCTGGTCTTCAAGGCTGTGCAAATCTTGCTAAGCAGAACTGAGGGGCTAGTTATGTGTATGAGATTTTGTGTGAAAATGCTTTAGGAGACATGGGAAATAATAGTGCAAGAATGCAACATTTGCAGAATTCTGGGGATGTCTTTTAGTTATAGTGATTCATTAGTGCTTCTCATTTGCTTTCTTTGAAATGTGTTTCCATGGGAAGATATTAAGAGTTACCAGTTACATGTGATTTCATCAGCTCTGATTTTGTAGCTGACCTATACTTTGTTCTTCAGGATGTCTTCCCCAAGAGTATCAAACAGCCAAGATTTAGGCTATTTGAGGAATTATTTTTAAGAATATCACTGCTGCTGCTGCTGCTGTCGTGTATCTATTTCCATAAACAAAATAAGTCTCCTGGCAGATGCCTTCGTGGGCTAGATTACAGTTTTCCATGCAAGCCAATGCCATAATAGAATCGTAGAATCATAAAAGCATTGGAAGAGACTCCAGGGGCCATCCAATCCAACCCCCTGCTATGTAGGAACATACATCAAAGCATTCCTAACAGATGGCCATCCAGCCTCTGCTTAAAAACTTCTAAAGAAGGAGACTCCACCACACTCCAAGGCAACATATTCCACTGCCAGACAGTCCTGACCGTCAGGAAGTTCTTTCTGAGGTTCAGGTGGAATCTCCTTTCCTGCAGCTTGAATCCATTGCTCCTTTCCTAGTATCTAGAGCAGCAGAAAACAAGCCCACTCCGTCCTCAGCATGACATCCCTTCAAATATTTAAACATGACTATCATGTCTCCTCTTAACCTTCTCTTCTGCAGACTAAACATACCCAGCTCCCTAAGCCACTCCCCATAGGGCATGGCTTCCAGACCCTTCACCATTTTGGTCGCCCTTCTCTGGACACGCTCCAGCCTGTTAATATCCATCTTGAATTGAGGTGCCCAGAACTGGACACAGTATTCCAAATGAGGTCTAACTCAATGCAGAATAGAGTAGTACCATTACCTCCCTGGATCTAGACACCATACTACTATTGATGCAACCAAGAATCGCATTGGCTCTTTGGCTGCCGCATCACACTGCTGACTCATGTTCAGCTTGTGGTCTATGAAGACTCCTAGATCCCTTTCACATGTACTGCTTTCCAGCCACACGTCCCCCATCCTATATTTGTGCAATCCATTTTTTTTGCCTAAGTGTAGCACCTTACATTTCTTTCTGCTGAATTTCATTTTGTTAGCTTTGGCCCAGCTCTCCAATCTGTCAAGGTTATTTTGAATTTTGAATAATCAGTGTGTTCTTGGAGGTCTAAAATGATCTTTTCTTGATTTTGCTCCATAATTTGTTATTGGAAAGACAACAGCCCCTCTTGAAACTGTTCCTTTGATTATACATCAGCAGTGCATTGCAGCCATGTCTGACCCTTTACAGCCCATATTCAACAAGAAGCCAAGTGCAGGGTCAGACAACAAGGTCTGAGAATGAGCAGTGATGGTGGATACACATAAGGCAAAGGAAGGGCAGAGAAGGTGAGGCTTGGGGAGTTTGAGGCATTAAGTAGTCCCTTAGTAGAAAAAGGAAAGCATGGGCTTTATGATGTAAGGTGAAGAGAAGGCCTTTCAGAGTATAGAGAACAGTGTAGTAGTATAAGAAGGAACCAAAAGGCAACTCAACAGAAAGAAGTGCTATTTCGTTGCTAAACATTGATGTTTCTCTGCAAGATATGTTCTGGAACTGGGACAACCACATGCACACACAAACTTCCTATTCTCCCATTGATTTCAGTAGAGTTTGCATAAAGCATTTGTGTCCACTGCTGCTTGTTTGAATCTCTTGCTTTGTCAATTTGCCAATTTCTGGTTGATCTCATTTAACCTAGAACTGTGGTTTTGCCCGGTTATTTGTTCCCAATGGGTGATGTTGGAATTGGGCGTTGCTGGACCTACTTCTGTAGTGTATACCTGGTTCTACTAGCACTTGGTGCTAAATCTCAATCCTAAGAAACTCAAGAGAAATAAGTAAAAGGATAGTGTGTAATTTGTATGGTGTGTGGGTTAGGAAAAGTATGTAGTAAAATTCAGCATCCAGCATATTATACATTCTCATTCCCTATATGCCCTTACTCTCTGCACGTTGGAAAGGGAGTATGGTGGGCTGAATTCATGAAATAATATGGGCTAAAACTATTGTGAGTGCTGAGTCAAGATTAAAAAGTACACAGAAACATATTTCATGTAGCATGGAATGGGTAGCCCATTTTTTTAGAGTGTATATTAAACTTGCTGAGTAAGCTAGTCAGCCATTGAGTTTTTCAATTCTTTTCCATAAGCCTTATACTTTTAAATCAGTCTTATCAATAAGCCCATAAAAGTTATTTGACTTCACAGTTTTGTTAATCAGTTGGTAATGGAGGCATGAAGAGTGTGCTGGACTTTGCTGGACATGAAATAAGGGACATGGCTTCTTGCTTGGTTATGTTTGGAAAGAGCATGCTCCATCCTTCCACATGGGTCAGTTTAATTTGCATAAACAGAGTTTTATGTAGTCACCACTGATGAGACACAACTCTATCTCTTCTTTCCATCTGATTCAAGGAAGCTATTTCAGTACTAAACCAGTGTCTGCTGCTAGTAATGGACTGGATGAGGATGAACAAACTGAAACAGGCCATTTCCCCTCCCGAAACTGCAAACCCCAGGATTCCGTAGGAGGTTGAAAGTGGAATCATTGCGCTATAACAGACTAGTGCGGAAATGGCCTTACTCCAGATAAGACAGAGGTGTTTCAGATCAGTCAGAAGACAGATCAGGGAATTACAGATTCAGCCTGTGCTGAATGAAATTCTACTCCCCTGAAATCTCAAGTTCACAGCTAGGATCTGAGCTGGATGTCCAGGTTTTGGCTGTGCCTAGGACCATATCCGCACAGGACTGTGATAGCGCTGTTATTCCTCTTTCAACATCCTATGAAATCCTGGGGTTTGCAGTTTAGGGAGGGGTGCTTTATCTTTTAATCTTTATTGGAAATTATGTTTTAAGTGTTTTTAACTGTTTTAACCATTTTAATAATATTGATGTTTAACTCTTTCTTAACTTTTGTAAATTGATTGTTTAGCTTGATCTTTTTAAATTATTGTAAGCCATCTTCAATTCTATCTTGGGAAAATGGTGAGAAACAGAATCAAAAAATGAACAAAGAAATAAATAGTAGTTCCTGGTCAGCTATGACTAACAGGCTATTACCTACTTGCCAGCTACCTTTGTATACCTTGATAGTGCTGCTCTGCTTTATCTAGTGACTGTGAACCAGTGGTTCTCAACCTGTGGGTCCCCAGATGTTTTTGGACTTCAGCTCCCAGAAGCCCTGAGCATTGACCATAGTGGCTGGGGCTTCTAGGAGCTGAAGTCCACAAACATCTGGGGACCCACAGGTTGGGAACCACTGCGTGTGAACCAAACTTCCTCCATTTAACACAGGGTTAATTTAATCACGTAGGGAACAGATTTACATCAGATCAGGGAAGATAACCTTTTGCCAGTGAAGCTACAAGTGAATTACAGAGGTGTTATCTGAAACCTTCAGGGACAAAGGGCTTGAAGGGTTTTTTGGAGGGGGCAGGGGTTTACTTTATTCTCTCTTGTTCTCTCTTTTGTGTTATCTCATTGCTGTTTTGGAGCTGGTCATTGACGTGAGCCTGAGGACAGATTGGTATGGGCTAGGTTGCCGAAGGGCCAGACTCACAGCTTCCCTAGCCGTGGAAAACTTGAGAACAGAATGTCTACTTTTTTGTAAGTGTCAAGGCGCCATTTTGTTAGGAGCATCAGGGATTTTGTTATGATCCCTCGCTAGTTGACATTTCCAAAGGTATGTAGACCTAGCTCATTTTTGTAATGCTGCAACTTCTTAAGCTTATTACCCTGAGAGATGGTCCAAAGTGTATGATACTTTACTAGACTGTTGTAATATTTCTTGTTAGAATAAAAGTCTTAAATTTATTTTAAAAAAAACACATTTCTATCCTTGTTCTTCTGCCTGCCTGCTTGGTGTACTTGCGGTATTTCGTGTCTCCCATAGGAAGGAAAGAAAGGGCACTGGGAAAAGCCAGAGTTGTACAAAGGGGCAAAACAGACTGTCAAAAACATGTAGCTGTGTTACCAATGTGGGGTGCCAACAGCGGAGCACTAGTGTTGGCAGCTACTCAGGAAATTCGTATATGTGGAGACCCTCTCCTCCACTCAAGGGCAGGGAGGCAGAAAGCAAACCCTTTGCATATATTAGGTGACTGGTAATAATTTTGATACAGGACTTTTAAACCCTTCTAATAGTTTCCTGTTCCCTTCTTATACTTGAATGTTTATAGACTTCTTTTTTTTTTTTTGTCCTCTAAATCCATAACAGTGTGTATCTTTTTAGGACAAATTCAGTGATTTTGTCTTGGCCTCTCAGATTTACATACTCATTTCCAGGAGACAGAGATTATTTTTGTTTCATGAATAGATTAATTTCCTGGTTTTTTTCATCTCCCTCCTTTTCAAAGTCAAAAATGAGAGAAATATCCCCGAGTTCAAAAAGAACAGAGTGGGCATTACTGTCTTGATTAATAACTCTGCTGCCCAGCCAAGGAGAGAATCAAGAATAGAATTAGGGAAATGAACAGGCAGGCAGGTCACATCAAAGAGATTTCTAATTCTGAGTAGACACCATCAGAACTAGATTCTGTGTGCAGTCAGTGGGAACTAATCAGTCATTTCAGTTTCTCTCCATTTTGTCCTTTAGCCAGCTTGTAGTTCAATCTTTCTGTTCCCTGATCAATTTGGGGTTTTGAACAAAAGCATAAAAACCTACATGCAAACCATGTGTAATTTCTAGTAATATAAGTGTTTTGATTTTTTTTTCACTAATGTATATTGTTTGTGTCTCCTTTGCCCTAGTACATATATTTGGTATCTTTTTTGCCATCACAAAATCCTGTAAGCTATAAATATCTAAAAGGAACTGCAGTCTTGTTTGCATATTTGGGAGGTATTAGTTGGTAAGCTTTTGTGAATCAAAAGAGAAATCTGCCCCTACAGTGTGTCTAGTGTGAAGGGCCTACATACTGTTTCTTTCTTCTGTTATGTTCTTATGAAATTCTACACACCGCTAACTATGGGGACTTTGGCCATTTCTACACTACATGGTTATAGTGCTGTTATTCCAGTTTCAACATCCTATGGAATCTGGGGTTTGTAGTTTAGGGAGGGGCCTTTTGAATTCCCAGGCAGAGAGCTCTTTGGCTTCAGTAGACCACAAACCTCAGAATTCCACAGGAGGATGAAAGTGGAATAATAGCACTATAACAGTGTAGGGTGGAAATGGCCTTAGTCCCTCTCATCATGTTGCAGATAATATATCCAGCAATAGGAAAGGTATAAAATACTGGTGCAGAGGCCATAAGGATTCTGCGATCTATAGATACAGGACCATAAGGATAGAAGAAGAACATAAATTCTGGGTAACGTCAGCGTTCAGATCTACATCTCCTCAGAGTTGCTGAGACTGGCCAGCATATTCTTTCTCAGTAGGCCCCATCTGAGTAAACTGACTGTAGTGCTTGCAGACTGGCCTGCGTTTCAGGGGTTGTTACAAGCCGGAAGTTACCATCTATTGCAGGGGGCAGGGGGTATAGCTGAATTCAGAGGTGGGCAAGTGTACCAGGTCTACGAAATGATTTTTTGCCCCAGGATTCTCAGTGGAGGGCAGAAGTCCAGTTCTGTTTTTGAAAAAAAAAATGGGTAAATTTTGGTGCTAAACCATGTAGACAATCTCTGAAACCTGTGTAAGAGGTGATTATCTGCTCTGAGACACTACCAAAAGAGGCAATTCATCCTTTTTTGGCCAGACAAAGGGTGGTCCGGAGAATCTAGAGCACCAAAGACTACAAAAATACTCTTGCAGAGCCTATATGGAGATATAGAAGAATGTCTGGCATTATGTCATGTGTATGCATGTAATGGCTGCCTCCATATTGCTGGCACCGCTATTGTAGTATGGACACAGTGAGATATCAGACAGATTTTGTTACCATTGCAACATAGAAGCAGCTGGTGGCTTTCATGTCAGTGGGGTGATTAATCCACTCTGGGGTTTAATCCAGATTCTAAAGGATTTTTGGGGGGAAAGGGTTGATAATCTTGAACAGCTCCTTTAAAGTTCAGACTAAAACCTGGAGCCAGCCCTGTCTTTTCCCCCAGTTTGCTGGGGTGCCTCTGACATTAGTGAGGTGATAAATTCCAGACTGTAGTCTGAGTGTAAAGGAGGTGCTCAAGGCGCTGAACATGATTGGGCAAAGGGTCTGGCCCCTCGGATAATTCCTTTAAAGTTCAGTCTAAAATCTGGAGTGGATTGACTACTCAATGGAAATGGAAACCACTAGCTGGCTCAGGCCCTTTCCAAAGCCCACTCCCAACCTCAATAGCGACAGGATCACAACGGAACCACAACAACGGTTCTTCATGACATCCTCGCAGTCCCTTTGCAATCCCGTGGCCACCCATTGCAATCACGGAGTAAATTATTGACGCTAAACCCGTCAATGAACCGCAATTGAGCAGTCCTCCCACCACCCTTCCACACTGACCTGCTGTGCAGAGGGTCGGAAAGCAAAATGGCTGTGCTTCCTCCCCCAGCACAGCCTGAGAAAGTGCCGGGCAGCACTGTGGAAGGGAGGGGCAGCAGGCAGCTGGTGTGGAGGGAAGGGGAGCACTTCTGTCACACTCCCCTCCTGGGGGAACCTGGGATCTCCATGCGATGGCTTTGGCTAAAGGTAAGCTGTGGAAAGGGGCCACCGTTGCAGCATGAGCTTCGTGAGGAACACTTTTTCTCCCATGTGGTTTACTAACTGGTTGAAAGTAAAGAAAGCTCATTCCTTGCTCTGGTTGTCTCTACTGTCTTTGACGAAAATCTAATTTTATTTCTCCCTACAGGATTATGTCTTGTATTGAAACCAATTTACTGTAAAACTGAATATGTGATGTTGACAAATGTCAGTCCTTACCTGCTTATCTCTGTTCTGGGCTTCATTTCTTAGTATGACCTGACAGTGTGACAGAATGCTAGGAATATGGAGGAAATGTTGTCAGTTGGGTTTTGTATACACACGTGAAATAACTTCATAGAAGGTCACCACAGAAGTACAGTGGAGTGGTTACGAGTTTCAGACTATCGGAGCTTGGAAATACTACTTTTTAGAATTACAACTCCCAAGATCCACCTGCCAGCATGGTCAATGAACATTAAAAAATCCATTTATATTGATTCTTTATATTGATTTTATATATCAGTTTATAAGAAAGGGCCATGCTATCTAGGGCAGGGCTTTCCAAGTGGTGTGCTGCGACTCATTAGTGTGTCGCATAAAGTGTGTAGGTGTGTCGCCTACCATTTTGGAAATGTATATTATTATTTATAAATCATATATTTTTAAAAATATATGAATTTTTTTCATGAGATATATAGTGTCCCCATACATTTTGTTATTACAGTTTATGTATGTGTCTGTATCTCTTATAAGGGGTTAGTTTAACCTCCGGTTTGCTAGTAAAACTGAATTACTGTGTCGCAAAATGATGCGTGTCTAAAAAGTGTGTCACCAACAAGAAAAGGTTGGAAAGCTCTGATCTAGGGGGTTGGGAAGCTACAGTTAATTTTCCAAGCTCCTCAGTAACTTTCCCACAGTTTTGAGATTAGAAACCACAGTGTCCTGCATTCAAGGGATCACTCAGCTGCAAGGCTTACCAGTCATCGCTTTTCAGTGTAACTGACTTCACGTGGTCACTGAGAAAGTGACAACATGGATGGAAAACAGTGCTTCTTAGTGAAAGATAAGGATAAAAGTATAATAATAAAGAAAAACAGAACAGCCACATGAGTATGCACACACGGTTCAGCTTAGAAGCTCAGAAGTTAATCACGTCCTTTGTCTTGCACAGCCGTATCTGAGATTGAACATACACGCAAAAGCAGCAATGTCATGGCCAACCTAAATGAAGCTGCATGGAAACCAGCCATTCATGTGTAGCAACAGGCCATGTAGATCTAACGCAGCTGACTATATAGTCAGAAGCCATCAACAGCATGGGACTGACTGGAGATCAGGTTTCAGTTCCCTGCTCAGCCATGGAAACCTACTGGCACACAACAACAACAACAAGAACAACAACTGTGTTGAAAACTGCTGGATCTGCATGGTGAACTATTGCTAGAAATTAATCCCTCAATGCAATTGAATTTGCCATGGCTACCACTGCAGTGCAGATATTTGCAAATCCATAGTCCATTGCATGTCCATGTAATTTGCATTAACAATTACTTCCTATTTGTGACCTCAGTATTGGAGTTTAAAATTCCGCAGTTGGACATATTTTGATGTTTTAATTGGAGTGTGAGATTATAGCTGGTGGGGAGTTTCTGGATCTTGTCATCCAAAAGGTAGCTGTTCCAAACTCTGGCTTTAATGGATGGATGGGTGATTGTGCCAGCTTGTGCCATCCTCTCACTGCACCTTATAAGTACACATTTGTACAAAAGTGTATGCACATAGATCTTACATGCTTATAAAAACATGCCGATAAAACCACAGGCATGGAATTTAAAACTGTGTGTAAATTGGTTTATAACAATTTTACTCAACCAACTGCCCTCTAGATATTTTGGACTACAAGTTTCGAAAGCAGAAGAAAATGGAAATGTCTAATGAAACTTGATTAAAAAGGAAGACTGAACAGTATGAAAACTGCAGGAATTTCCAAAAAGTTTGTCTCCAGGACTTGCAAATATCAACTGATAGTTTTCAGGGTAGGTCCTGCCTCCTACTTTGAAAACTATCCATTGCCCATCTTAAGTTTCTGAGACCTACTTTTCGGAAATCGCTGCAGCTTGGCTGTCAAATTGCTTTCCCCTGAAAAAAGGCATATAAATATTTTCTGGCCAAAATGCTTTGAGTTGCTTTTTTTTTTCTTGGAATAAAACATTGGTCTGTGCATCCTAAGACTTTGCCTGTCCTTTTCATTGGATGTAAAGGTTTACCTTCTGCAGGTGGTCATTCTTGGTAGGGATGACATCTGTAGTAGTTCAATTTATCTGAAGACAGCCCTAGTGGCGCAGTGGTTAAATGCTGGTACTGCAGCCACAATATTGTGAGTTCGATCCTGCAGGCCTCCAGGTTGACTCAGCCTTCCATCCTTCTGTATGTCGGTAAAATGAGTACCCAGCGTGTTGGGATCAATTAGCTAAAAACATATTGTAAACTGCTTAGGGAGTGCTTTGCCACTGATAAGCGGTATAGAAGTGTTATTGCTATTGCTATCTGGAGGTACTAGATTGGGGAAGCCTGGTCCTCAAGCTATGGCATTGCCCTGAATACTCTAGCTTAATGCTATCCCTTAATAATAAGAACAGTGTTCCTTCAATGTAATTTCTCCTTTTACCCCTCTTTGAAACCACTGTGTCTTGTTGTTCCTGTGTGCCTTCAAGTCATTTCTGACTTATGGCAACCCTAAGACAAACCTATCATGAGGTTTTCTGGGGCCTAGAGTGAGTGACACTTGCAAGGCCACCCAGTAGATTTCCATGGCTGAGCAGGCAATCAAGCCCTGATCCCCAAGGTGGTTGTCAAACACTCAAAACACTACACCATTGTATTGCATCTTACCATCTGGAAAAGCCACGATATAAAGTCATCCATACGAGACAAAATTACTAGCCTCTGGATTCCACATTTTCAGAATAGAGCAAGTAGCTCCTTACCGGGCTAAGTTCACCCGCGTTCTGAGTGCAACATTTCTGCTGCTGATCTTAATGCCCAGGTACGATGCAGTACCTGGCTTTATTTATGTTCTTTTAGTGCTCATTAAACTGACAAACCTACAGTTAATTAGGAATTTGTTAAAGTACGTATTTTAGTAAGAATGCAAACACTTAACACAAGGATTACTTTGCTATTTTTAATATGTGTATGATAAGGATGATAATTAAGAAAGATTCTCTAGAGAAGAGCATCTTATATAAGCCTTCTCTGGGAATAGAATAAAATAGAGCTTGTAGTGCTAGCCCTATCAGGAAAGCTTTAACTATTTCATGAGGATTTATTTTGAGGGAGGGGGCAAACCACTGTATGTGGAGATTAAAATGATAATACCCAAGCAAGATGAAAACTGGAATTGCAATTTGCATTGGCCTCTGCTTGGCCCAGTAGAACTTTTTCCCTCATTAGATCACGCAATAGGTTTATTTCCATCTCCTTCAGCTCATTTCCTGCATTACTTCCTGAAGCCACTCATAAAAAGACATTTATTTTTATTTTTAGAAACCAAAAGCTCAGAAGCTGAGTTGTTCCAGCTGGGCCTTGGACATGACTTCTTCTGTTTACATAAGTGCATGGTCACGAAATTGCTAAGCAACTGACAAGAAATACATTTGGGGAACGTGGGGTTAATACCAGCATAACCAGATTCTCCATCATTTCGCAGATGAAAACTGGGACTTGTGTGGCCGAGTGTGGTCAAGATGGCAAAAGTTATTAGGAAGGAAGAATGCACAACTTGAGAGAGGCTGCAGCAGTTTGTTTTTGCCTGAGTCTACAGGGAAGGGCAAGATTATGGCTCTCCTCTCCCCTAACTGAGTTAATTGAGTTCAAATCACTTCTGATTTTGAACTCTCCAGCTGAAGTAAACCAAGGTTGAAGGGGGAAGTGGAAGGAGGAGAGAGCAACTGGGACATTTTAAAAGCAGCTGAAAAGTTGGGATGACAGAGGATTAATCAGGACTGTCCCTGCAAAATCTGGACAATTGAAGGATATAGCATAATGTGTTCTGTCAAAGTGCTGAAGCCTGATACATGTCTCTCTTTATACTTTCAGACACAGCTTAATTGCTTTTAGAAAGCTTGTTGTTGATGTGTGCCTTAAAGCCTTACGGGCTTACGGTGATTCTAAGGCAAACCTATCACAGGCTTTTCTTGGCAAGATTTCTTCAGAGGGGGTTTTGTCATTGCCTTTATCTGAGGGTGAGAGAATGTGACTTGGCCAAGGTCACCCAGTGGGTTTCTATAGACAAGCAAGGATTTGAATCCAATCTCCAAGGTCCTACTCTAAAACCCAAACCAGTACATCACACTGGTTTCCTTTAGAAAGTGGTAGTAGGATTTCAACACCCAAAGTAGTGGTTAGTTACTATTTATCACTTCCTTTTTTAAAAACCGGCACTCGAACGGTGTTATATTACTCCTCCATCATTTTGTGAGGCCAGTCCCCCATAACTGTAAAAGTGACTAAAAATCAGTCACACCCTAAAAACTGTAACATTATCCCATCTCAGGCTATAGCTGTAACATAATATGCTGATTACTTAATTTGTGGAATGGGTTTAATTGCAAATAACTAGTTATTTTAAGCAGTTGCTTCCAAACTCCGCATTTCGCTGTCAATTCCTTCTATAATAAATCTAGGACAATGCTGTTATCTTTGCCTTTCTCACCCCAGATTTTCAATCACTTCCTATTCACATAGTGTTATCTTGGCTGAAAACTTTTGTATGCTAAGAATTGCATGACCCATCTAAGGTGCTCTGTCCTGCTTTGTTCTCACAACCTGCCTAGCACCACTGGGCAAAGGCTGTTTGGGGCTCTAGAAACTGGAGTCTAGTGACATACGGAGGGACCCAAGTTCCCCAGCCCTGCCATACAATATTGGCCACTTCAGAGCCCACACTTGCTCTTCCCAATCTAACTTTAGAGTTTATGTGAGGAATGGGATACTTGTTCCCCTCCCCCTGTCCTTTGATATAGTGTCATAATCGTGGTACTCATCTAAGTCCTAAAGTCACCAATTCCACATGCTATTCTCCTGTTTCTCTCCTACTTACCCATACCCTCCAACATTTCCCAGAGGAAAACAAGGGCACGTGTGACCAAGCAACTACTTTAAACTCAATCTAGAGCAACTGAAGTAAGCTAAAAGCAAAAGGGAGAAGTGGGAAGAAGAGAAAGAAACAGGGAAATTTCAAAAGCAGCTGAAAATGTGGGACAACAGAGGATTAATCAGGACTGTTCCTGCCAAATTAGAACAATTGGAGGGTATGTCTGTCTCATTTTATGATCATCAGACAAACAAGCTAAGAGGAACTTGGAAGACTATGGCCAGTTTCTTATTTTTGAACTACAGCAACATAATGACCAGAAACTTTTTGCATGGTCGCTGAAGGGCAGAGAGAAAAGGAAGGGAAAAAATGTCCTCATTGTCAGTGTCAGCAGAGAAAGCTGTCCATTTTGAGTCCCCTATTTCTCCAGGGCCTGGTTCCTAGGTGGATCCTCCAAGGCAGGTGTTCTGAGAGGGCTGCCATGGAAAAGCACTTGTCCCATGGTCTACCACCCTCTTCATGAATATACTTACTACATTTTGAGCATAGTTTCTTGTATCAAATGTAAAATAATATATCAGCACATTTATTTATTTATATTGAGAATTCGTAACACGTGTTTCTTGTTATCAGAGGGCACTGCATGGTGTTTACAGGACAGTGGAGGATTAAACAAACCAGTCATGACATTCATTTTCCTATACCTGGAATATTGTCTAACGCAGGGGAAATTATGCTTCTGCTTTGTTTCTCTTTGCTTTGGATGTACCTATACAGTTCTTATCTACTTCAAGGAAGTGCCTTCAAAATGAAATATATGTGAAGAAGCCCTCAGAAACTTCTGTTTGAAACAACAAAATGATTTTTCTGAGTTTAGAAATAAGCATCTTTCAGTAAATATCTTCCTTTGTATAACTTAGATGTGTTAGAGTACATATTTTGCATGTATTGCAGGTATGGTTAATGTCTAAAACCAGCCTGCTCAATAGTAATGCAATTTTCAGTCTTTTTGTTTTGTTGTTTTGTTTTGTATAATGATTATCACCAAAGATACGGTTCCTAGAGAATCATTAATCCATTCTTTTTATATTCCATTTTTCAAATCTGAAATCTGGTAATTTCCTTATATGACTGAAGGAAAAGTTTTAGATGGTTGTTTTGTATTTTGGCCCTGATCCAGAGATGATGTTGTACTTCAGCAGACAGCTATGAGCCTCCTGGTGGTTGTGACAATCTCTATGTCATTATCTTCAGCCTGCCAAACAGATGGTCAGCTAGCAACTGATAAAGCCACTCTCAAACATTCCTAAAGCATCACCAAAGCAATTACCCTCAATTAAATTTAGTGCTATTTATTTGTTTGTGTGTTTATGTGTGTATAGAATTAAATTCAAGCTGAGGTTATGCTGATTATTCAGCACTTGATTTTCTGGTCAAAACTAATTTTGTCATGGCAGAAATTTTTCCTGGCTTAGATTCTATGGACATACTACTCTTCTTCATACTTTATCATCAATAGCATTGTTTTCAGTTGGCTGCTGTCTCTTCAGCATGGACATTCTGTGCTGGCCGCTCTTTCCCTCTTTTTGAATTTGTCACATGGTTTCTCCATCCCAGTAAGGAATAACATGACAAATGCTATATCTGAAATACCACTGTTAGCAAAGGTTAGTAAATGAAATCAGAAGAAATCAGATTTTCTATTTCTCTCATATCAAAATCAAGGCAAGTGAAGGCAATACACAAACATTTTCAAAAGGAATACCAAAGGGTAGGCATTTATTTTGGCATTACTAAAAGTGTACATGGTATGTATGCCTGGTCAGCCGTGATCCAAATACTTCAAATAACAGGAATTTGCATCTGGTTTTACATTCTGATTGCTTTTAGTGAAATACAGTGCCCTTGTCATTTCAACAACAAGTTTGGATCCACATTCTTTCAATTGCATCCTGCATTATATATTCCTATCAGCAACTTATTTTATAGTGGTAATGTGTCAAGCAGCTGAGCAATAAGTAAAACTTAAGAAATGTTCAGTGTCATCTGATAGCTCAGGTAGACATAGACTTCAGATCCAGCAGGAGGTTGTGTTTCCTGCAGGTAGAATCAGGTGAGGCAAAGTATAAGGTCTTCAGCACAGACAGCTCTATAGATGTGGCCGGAACAAATTTTAGAACATTGTTTCATGATAAAAGGTAACCTTAGACTGAGCCTTAGGATGTTTCAGACAGCTGGCTCACTCCACCAACTAGAATGCATGTTGCCTTTTCTCCTTCATCTGTTTTCTGAAGGAGGAAAAAAAAAAAGGATGGAAGAGTTGGTGGGGGAAAAAATAAGGGAAGATTTTGGGTGGAGAATGACATCATGTAAAATTCAGCGAGTGGGGCAGGAAGGGCACAGCTGTGTTTGGTTTCTCAGCTCTTCACCTCATTGGGAGAAATTCCTTTCCTTGAAGGGGCCTTGCCTGCTTCTAGAGTCATCAGTTTCTACAGGATACAGTATATGGTGTTTGTGGTGGAGCTGCTACTGAGCTGGACTGCTCAGAATTAGATGGCCGCAATGTGACAATCTGAGGTGGGAGAGATATTGACAGAATATCTTTCTCCTCTGCCAAAGCTTCTGAGGTAGTAGGGTCAGTCATAGTCAACTCTGACACTAACATGCTTTTTTACAATTCAGTTTTTCCACTGTTTTTATGTCCTTAGTCCTGGAAAACTGGGAATCAGACCTTTGAGTCAATAAAAAGATAAATTGAGCCATGTTGGCGCAGTGGTTAAATGCCAGTACTGCAGCCACAACATTGTGAGTTTGATCCTGCAGGGCTCCAAGTTGACTCAGCCTTCCAGCCTTCCTCTTCAGATTACAAGCTTCATTTCTGAGAACATTTTAAAACTGAAATTTCAAGCAATAAGTATTATTAGCAGTCATTGCTGCTAAGTTAGCAAGAGAGGCGCAGAGAATGTTACACTGTATATTGAAGTTTTATCAAATGCCTCTTATACCTTTTAAGTTTGAAACCTTCCAACACAAGTTGCTAGGGTTTATTAAATTCTTAATCCTTTAATTTTAGGATGCACTTCCATTACTATGTGTACATTTTTAAAATATCTTAGTATAAAAATGCCATTTTTTCTGAGTCCCTGGAGGACTGTATATTTTTAGAATAAAGTTTTGCAATGTACTGGCAGTGTATGCCAGTAATCTGAAATAATATTTTAATACATTTAAATCAAGATTTAATTTGTGGTAAAATAATACACTCCTCTTTAATCATCCTCATCCCAAAATTTATTGCTCAAAACAAGGAGGAACAGGTTGAGTTCGTAATGAGCATTTGGGAAGTATATTGCCATCATATCTCCCCTTATTTAGCCAGCAATAAAAGCACATCTCTATCTAAAACGGATGTAAAAATATTTACAAATTTTATTTTCCCTGAGAAAGGATATCTAGACATATTAAGACTCCCAGTGGAAGAAAGGTTAATTGCCACAAGATGTTTCATCTTCAGTGAGGGTTAAGAAACCGGTGTTTCCCATGCTTCCATTTTAGGTGTTCTTTTTATAGGGAAAAGATGAGATTGGCACAAGAAGAAAAATGTTTTTGCCACAAAAATATTTTAAGCAAACCCAGTGCTACTTTGTGTGCAAAGAAGACAGACAGACAGACAGACAGACAGATAGACAGAAAGAAACCAAAATATTTTGAGCTAACCAAATATTAGTGAAAAGGTCATGATTTTTTTAAGTCCTGCCCAGAGGGACAGAAAATGTTCTTCAGGTATAAGAACAAAATAAGGAAGGGTTTACATTCCTATCTCCTTATTACTTTTAAAAAGAAAACTTATCACAAGATTCACGTGTCTTGTAATAGGCCTCATTTTCCATTATTTAAACAATGCAGATGCTTTTTACATAGTATAACTGCATTTTATCAATGCATCCTTGCTTTCTCAGCAGCAAAATGACCAAAGGAGAAATGGGTTAACAAGCTTCTCTACCTGAACTCTCTGGTTTTCTGCTTCACATGTCAACCAAAGTGGATGTGCTGATATAGATATAGATATAGATATAGATATAGATATAGATATTGTAGGGCTGAAAAAGGGATGGTACAGCCTGTAGCTACATCTTAAAACACAGTGATTTGAAAAGTAGGTTAGGAAGTACCAGATCTATTCTTAATTCTGATGTAATCATTTCTACAAAGATGGAGAATGTTGCTTCATAACAACAAATAGCCCTAGACTGAGGCCTTTTCCGCACTTTGTTTTAGCGATGGGCCAGAGCGCCCTCCGGCGAGGGCATTTGCACTTGGGGGCGAACTGGGTCCGGACTTCTTGATGTTTGTCTGGACTTCAGTCCACTCCCGAATGCCCAGAACTGGTGGTTCCCCATGCTATTGAAAGATCGATTAAAAGAGGTCTTTCAATAGCACAGCATGCCCCAATCCGTCGCTGTGCTAAAGTATGAATGTGCAGGCTCGCGCCAGCACGAGCCTGCAGATCTTCTGGGGGCGGGCTTCCGGCTGGCAAGCTTCTCCGGTTGGTGGAGAGTCTCCACCAACTGGAAGCCTCCATTTTCATTGCCGGAGAGTGTGTAGCGCGGGCGCGCACTGCTCAGGAGCATCATGGATCGTCAGGGGGAGCAAGCCAGTCTGGTGAGTAATGGACTGCCCCGTTTCCCCCACAAAGTGCGGAAAAGCCCCGAATCTTACCGCATGTCAGACAGAAAGCTGCTAATGCTAGAGAGACATGTGATGTACGTATATATCTGTGAAATGAAAAGCTAATAAATTGCCAGTGGTGGTGCTAGCCATGGCTATTTTGATTATCAGTTGATTTGCCGATTGTCAAAAGCGATACCAGCTGGAGCCAGTCTGGGATTCCAACCCCATCCCCTCAAAAAAAAAAAAAAAAAAAAGTACAATAGATTAGCTCCCAGGATGGGGCCTGGGCAACAGAATAGCAATGCATAGAACTAGATCAACAAGCAACCACCTCTGCATGGAAGAAGAGCTCTAGTCACGAAGACTAAACCCTTCCCTGTCCCAGTAAGTGGGGAGCTATGTCTTAGGGCCCTTAAGCTTTGATAATCAGTATGAACAGTTCATACTGATCTCAAGGAAGCATCCCAGCACTTAGCAACCCAAACTTTAGTTGTATGCCTTCAAATCTTTTCTGATTTATGGTGACCCTAAGGTGAACATGCCACTGGTTTCCCTGGCAGAATTTGTTTAAGGAGGTTTGCCTTTGCCTTCATCTGTGGCTGAGAAAATGTGACTTGCCCATGGTCACCTAGTAGGATTCCATGGCTGAGCAGGGATTCACACCCTGGCCTCCTAGTGTCCTAGTCCAATGTGCATACCATGCTGGCTCTAGTACCACCATCTATTTTAGCAGTGCTCAATTTTGTAGAAAACACAGAGAAAACACAGTCTTCTTCCATATGAGACTGTCAGTAGGGATGAAATTTTTCACATCAAGTATAGGAGGTTTTCTTTGCATTGGAGGAAGTTACAAGTCTTTATTCATTTTTCAGTCATTTTTCCAGTGTGCAACTTTTTGCGAAAAAAGCACATTTTTTTGCAAAAAGCATTTGTTTTTGAACAAAATACCATGATTTTACATTAAAATGTTTTTACTCAAAAAAATTCTTTGTGAAACTTTCAAGAAAATTCTGAAATAGTAAAAAAAAATAAATCCTAAGGCAAACCTATCATGGAGTTTTCTGGGAGCTGGGAGTATGTGATGTGCCCAAAGTCACCTAGCAGGTTTCCATGGCCAGGTGGGGTATTGAACCCTACTCTCAAAATCAAAAGCCTGATGTGAAAATTTGATGAGAACATTCTTTTATCAGAGAGAAGGCAAAAGTTACTTGTGAGAACAAGATCTATTAAAGAAAGATCAGAAGGTTAACCAGTGCTAGTTAGTTGGAAGATACTATTGTGACTCAGGAGACAGTTTGCAAAAGAATTGAGTTTGATTGCAAGTTAGAAGGTCAAGATTGACTAGAATGGGGGAGGCTGCTCTGTGTATCAGGATGTTTTTTACCGTGTGTCTTTGGGTCATTTCTGACTTACAGTGATCCTAAGGCAAGCCTATCATGGGATTTTCTGGAAGCTGAGAGTATGTGATGTGCCCAAAGCCATCCAGCAGGTTTCCATGGCCAAGTGGGGTATTGAACTCTACTCTCAGAATCAAAAGCCTGAATATGGGAGTTGGGCCAAAGGGATATTCTGAACGATTTGGGAAAGCAGGTAATAGAATTATGATAAGAGAATTATTTATTAGGATATGTGTAGCAGGTGCCAAGACAGTGCAGTCCATTGCAAAGGGGGGATATCCTTGTCAGTTGTTTTATTTGACAAAATAAAAGTAGAGATATGGCATTAAATTTGCAAGAACTCGAAAGAAGCCTGGTGTGAATGAGCATGAAGGTCTGATTGTAAACCTAAAAGTAGAGCAAACAGTTGAGCTTTTAATGGTTCAGCGCAGAAGCGTGGACACGTGCTTGTCTCAGTTCAATTTTTAGTCACTTGATTTATATAGGTTGGTGTTTAAAAAAGACTGTTTATGTGGGTGTCTCTCTGAATGGAATAATGTTCTGCCCTGTTCTCAGTTCAGTGCTGTGAGCAGAGGTAAAGCAACCAGTCACTCATGCTTAGATATGCATCCTTAGAGTTTTCATTCCTCCCACCCCCTGCCAGTGATTTTGGGTTTGCAATAAGCTTTGGAATTTTGTATTGATAGGTGTGAAATTTTGCAATGAGGAGGTGAGTACGTCTTAGCTTTCTTTACAAAGCTGGATGAACAATCAAGTTCAGGCTTTGGGATTAAGATACTAGCACTGATGGTGTTGTTGTATATCGACAAACCCTTTATGCATTTCGGATTAGCAGATCCAAGACCCTGGTGTCAAGAGTTTAATTACAAAAGCAGATCTCTCTCTAGATGTATCTGGGAAAGATCTAAGAAGACAGTTTCTCCCTCCCGCCGCCTTTCATGTTGGTTTTCTTTTATGCCTCGTGAAAAGATGCTGCGTCATTATTTATATGAACTTCCACTTAGCAAAAGCTTTTTGTCTCGGCATTGTGCAGTATGCTTACAACTGAATTGAAGTTTTGTTATGCTCAAAGTAAAGATAAAGAAGACATATTATGCAGCAGTGAATTCAGTTGCTAAAAGGTCACAGATTGAGGCAAGGTGATAGCCAGGAATAGAATCTGGGCTTCTGCTCTCTTCTAATCCTATTCCCTTGCAGCTACCACCTTTAGAATCTATTTCAGGTGCGCTTAAAAACCCTGGCAGGCTTTGCTTATCTCCTGAATGATATAAAAGCAGGGAACACGGATGCTCATTTTTATTTTGTTGTGGAGATGCTCTGACTCTGCACAGGCATACAATTAGCATAAAAAATTGGCTCCATTAAGTACACTAAGAATATATGTCTCAGATTGATATCTCTAAGAATAATCACATGTTTCCATTATTTCAATTTCTATCATAATTCAATGCTTAAGTTGCACACATTTAATGCAAAAATAACCACCTGCCTATTTAGTTCCAAGTATACAAGGCAGGAATTCAAAAGGACCTAGATAAAATGGAAAATTGGGCAAAAATTAATAAAATGAAATTCAGTAGAGACAAATGCAGATTCAACATTTAGGCCACAAAGAAACAAATGCACAGGTATAGGATGAGGAATATGTAGTTCAGCACTACTACATGCAGAAATGACCTTGAGATTATTGTTGATCATAAGTTGAACATCAGCCAGTAGTGCAATTCTGCAGCTAAAAAGGCAAATGCTATTTTAGCCTGCATTAGTAGAAGCATTGTTTCCAAATTGAGGTAAGAAATATTTCCACGATATTCTGTACTGATTAGGTCTCATCTGGAGTACTGAATTCAGTTCTAGGAGCCTCATTTTAAGGATATATATACAAATTGGAGCAGATTCAGAGAATCCCTCCTCAACATGACATCTCTTCAAATATTTAAACATGGCTATCATGTCACCTCTTAACTTTCTCTTCTGCAGACTAAACATACCCAGCTCCCTAAGCCATTCTTCATAGGGCATGGCTTCCAGACCCTTCACCATTTTGGTCACCCTCCTCTGGACACGTTCCAGCTTGTCGACATCCTTCTTGAATTGAGGTGCCCAGAACTGGACACCATATTCCAAATGAGGCCTAACCAATGCAGAATAGAGTGCTACCATTACCTCCCTCGATCTAGACACCATACTCCTATTGATGCAGCCGAGAATTGCACTGGCTTTCTTGGCTGCCGCATCACACTGCTGACTCATGTTCAGCTTATGATCTACCAAGACTCCTAGATCCTTTTCACACGTACTGCTTTCCAGCCACGCATCCCCCATCCTATATTTGTGCATTCCATTTTTTCTGCCTAAGTGCAAGACCTTACATTTCTCTCTGTTGAATTTCATTTTGTTAGTTTTGGCCCAGCTCTCCAATCTGTCAAGGTCATTTTGAATTTTGATCCTGTCCTCTGGTGTATTAGCAACCCCTCCCAATTTGGTATCATCTGCAGATTTGATCAGCATGCCTTCCGCTCCTTCATCCAAGTCATTGATGAAAATGTTAAATAGCATTGAGCCCAGGACAGAAGCCTGTGGCACCCCACTAGTCACTTCTCTTCAGGATGATAAGCAGCCATTGGTGATCACCCTTTGGGTTTGGTTGGTCAACCAATTCCAAATCCATCTAATAGTAGCCCTGTCCAGCCCACATTTTACTAGTTTCTTTGCAAGAATGCCATGGGGAACTTTGTCAAAGGCCTTACTGAAGTCAAGATATGCTATGTCTACAGAATTCCTTTCATCTATCAAGGTTGTAACCCTATCATAAAAAGAGATAAGATTAGTCTGGCATGACTTATTTTTGAGATATCCATGCTGGCTTTTAGTGATTACGGCGTTGCCTTAAATATAAGGGCTGTCACAGGGCGGAAGAGGGGGCTGTTCTCTACTGCCACAGAGGGTCTAATGGTCTGAAGTTAACAGGAGAATAGATTTTGATTGAACATTAGGAGGAACCTCTTGACAATAAAAGCAGTTCAGCAATGGAACCAATTGCCTAGAGAGGTGGTGGGGTCTCCTTCTTTGGACATAGAATCATAGAATCATAGAATTGGAAGAGACCACAACGGCCATCAAGTCCAACCCCCTGCCATGCAGGAACACACACTCGAAGCACCCCCAGCAAATGGCCATCCAGCCTCTGTCTAAAAACTTCCAAAGAAGGTGACTCCACCACACTCCAAGGCAGCATATTCTGCTGTTGAATGGCTCTTGCTGTCAGGAAGTTCTTCCCGATGTTTAGGTGAAATCTCTTTTCCTGTAGTTTGAATCCATTGCTCCTTGTCCTAGTCTCTGGAGCAGCAGGAAACAAGCTTGCTGCATCATCAACATGACATCCCTTCAAATATTTAAACATGGCTAGCTATCTTCAAAAAGAGGCTGGACAGCTTTCTTCTAGGGATGCTTTAATGAGAGATCTTGCCTGGCTCCATATAACATACAGATTTAAATGTACATCCATAACATTTTCATCTATTCATTTTCTAAATTTCAGTTAAACTTCAGAAGTACATTTTCCTTGGGCTTCCCTACTGCCCCACCATCATCTTAAAACGAATCCTCCAGTGCATTTGTGGTCTTGTTCTGCAACGATGATCTTGGAAAATTATGCAAACTAGAAGGCACTGAGCAAAGCTGGAGAAGCTGGACAGCACCTGGTAGGTCAGAGCAGGAGACAGGAGAGAAACTGAAAGGAAGTTGGCTCTGGAGGGATATTCATCAAGGTCAGAGTCAGGACTGAATGGAGACGTAGGGTAGAATCTTGTAGATGAGAGTGGACTTGTAGCAAAACCTAGTGAATTCAACACAGAGCCTTCCAGATTCTGAAACTTCTCAGCTTTTCCAACCTCAGTGCTAGTTATTTAATACAGTATAATGTCAGACTAGTGAAATACTGATAGCCAGGATGGCATAGTTTGAACATTGGACTATGGCGCTGGAGATTAGGGTTCCAGTACCCACTCAGCTATGGAAATCTATTGGATAACCTTGGGCAAGTCACACTCTCTCAGGCTCAGAGGAAGGCAAAAGTCACTCTCCTCTGAACAAATCTTGCCAAGAAAACCCTATTATAAATTCGCCTCAGGGTTGCCGAAAACGACTTGAAGGCACACAGCAACAAGTAAAATACTAGATGGTTTGAACAACTATTACATGGACTTCCTTATAAATAAAAAAAACACATTTCAAGAAAGAAGTTTCAAAAATGGAAGTGTTAGCAGAAATTTGTCTTCAGTCTTTGGAACTTATATCCAAGCTATGAGTAAATGTCCTTCTTCAGCCTCTTAGTTTAGTTCACCTTTTCTTTTTCTCTGTGTATTGCTTCATCCAGCTGCTTTTTAAACTAATCAGAAATACTCCACTTCTGATCTCTTGCATGTACATCACCTAATATTATAAAATTTGACTTATCACTCAACTACTGCACCTTTGTCCTCTTACCAATGAGAAGTCAATGATGTTCCTCTTTAGTACTGCAGAATAACAAATAACAACACCTGAATCATTTGACTGGATTTGTCGATTTTATTTTATTTGGCCCATGTTTTGATGGCTTTTTAAAAAAAAAACTAGTGAGAAAAGTGAGATTCAGAAAATCTCAGAAAGTCCAAAAGAAGTGCAGGTATTTGTTGTGCTCATCATGGCAAAAACACAGGCAAAGCTGCTGTCTTAAACATATATAGTAGAATGTCAGTCTCATTAAATTCAGAGGAGTTCACTGACTTTTCATTTTAGTTCCAGTATAGTTCACTGAGTTCACTGTGGTTTAAATTTAGGTACAGGATAGAAATCTCCAAAGTCCCAACATTGTGTACTTTTTTACTGTTGACTACAACTCTGACAACCAGGGTCTGAATCCTCACTCGGCCATGGAAACCCACTGGGTGACCTTGAGCAAGTCACATTCTCTCAGCCTCAGAGAAAGGTAAAGGCAAAATCCTGTCTGAACAAATTTTGGCAAGAAAACCTTGTGACAGGATCACTTTAGCATCCCTATAAGTCAGAAACAACTTGAAAGCACACAGCAACAACATAGAAATCTCCTTCAGGGTATAAACTGTACCCCAAGAATAATATACACATGATTTTTTTTTTCCTTTGGATTGTCCTACTGATGATTAATTAAGCCACAGTATCAGTTTGTTCCAATATATTTCTGGGCAGAGCTTTAACAAATATGGATGTAGGGTTATTTCTAAAGGGATTTAAAACAAAACAAAAACCCAGTGCCAGTTTAGGCCAGTACAGAATAATATGATTATTCATAATGTAATGGAAAATGATCCACTTGGCTTATTTATGCAAAGCAAAAGCAATTGACATGGTCAGAAAGGAGGATTTAAAAGACAGAAAGATGAAATGCAAATAAGACAGCAGTGATGGCTTTCTGTAGCAGTACCAGCCATCTTTTAGTGTAGAAGCTTTGCAGGTTCACAGAACTTTTATCAATATACATAAGTTTTCTGCAAAACAATCCTAGCATCACTTATTGTAAGGCTGAAATCACTGCCAGTCAGCATAACCAACTGATATGTCATTCACAGAACTGTCAAATAGATGGAATTAAGTGAAAGCTGGCAACCCAAACAATAGCTTTTGCTCCACCTTTCCTGTCTCTTCCACTGACAAGTTATTTCAGCAGTTCATTCTTCCTTTTTATCTTCACTGAATGAACATGTGTCCCTTCTGGTACGTGAAAACCAATCAGCAGGCCTAGAACAAATGGCCATGATTTCTTTCTTTCAAAAGCTCTTGAGGAAGGAACAGCATAACAGTACAACAGTACTGTATTCCTCCTTCCTTGTGAAACTTTCTTCAACATCTTTTCAAGATGAAATCTTCAACAGGCCAGATTCAAGTACCTGATCCCATACAGTGTCGCATCTCTATAACTTCAAATATTGAACCATGAAAGCATTCAGCCTGAAATATGGATCAAGGGAAAGCCAACCATTGGCTTAAACCTAGGTTGTATAGGAGCTCACAGAAAGAACCAGATACAGAGAACTCAAGCATGGAGGAAACTAGTCACAAATAACCAGCAATAAATAAATAAGAAACAACTTTTGTTATTGTTGCATACCTTCAAGTCGTTTCCAACTTATGGCAACCCTAAGGTGAAACTATCATGGGGAGTTCTGGGGCTGAGAGTGTGTGAAGCACCCAAGGTCATCCAGTGGCCAAACAGGGAATCAGAATAACTAGTTACTTGTAATTAGTGTATCTTCCCAGTACCTATGGTATAACTATCGTACATTTTCACTTCTCTGGGCCTTTTTGCACGCAGTTTCTTTTGCGAGAGGACCCCTTGAGCATCGCGTAAATGGGAGCGGCGGTTCGTATGACACACTCCCATTTACGCGACACTCATGAGCCTAATGCGAACCGCGCAAACACCTTTTCATTTTCAGCTTTAAGCCGAAAACGGTGCACGGTCGTGCAAGGCTCCCGGGGCCCGCGCACACTTATCTGCGCTGCAGTACGTCGTCCCAGGCGCGCCGCTTGTGCTTCCTCGCCCAGCGCAGCCTACAGCTCCCAGGCTGCACTGCGGAAGGAAGGGGCGGGGTGGTCATGCAACCAGGAAGCCAGCTGCAGGATGAAGGAGCAGCAAAGAGAGTGCCTCGCGCAAGAACCTGCTTGCGCGAACGGCACCCCCCACCTCCGCGATAAAGTAACGTGCAGAAAAGGCCTCTGTCTGGAAAGACTCTTTAAGATGGGCAACAACAGAGCCCAAAGTACTTTGCATTTGATGGACTAGATCCCAATAACTACCACAATGATATAGTTGCTTATCAGCTGTACAGCTAAGCTATACTCAGCATGCACTGTTATCACTATTTCCTGTTGTGTGCAGTTTGGGTTTGCCTCTTTGTTGCAATGGCCAAGAAATATTAAAAAAAGAAGAAGAAGAATTTGGGAGTATAGGACCCCTAGACTGAGGCATATGAGGCAGTAAGTGAATGATGAGAGCACTTAACACTGGCATGCTCTGTTTGTGAACCTCCCAGAGGAATTTGTCTGATTACTCACAGGTTAGATCACCCTTTTTTACGCAAAATGAGATTTTTTTTAAGAAAGGATTTGATACTCCTACAGAAATGCATAGAGTTTGTCTACAACAGGGAAACTCTAAGCTTCCTAGAAAATGGCTTAAAAAAAAGTTAACCACCTACTTGACGCACTTTAACAAGAATCAGTACCAACAAATGTGTAACCCCTTCTTTTTGCCATTTAGTTCACATACAAGTGATTCAGACATTCCAATACATCATTAAAGTGCCAAGCCTGTATTTACACCCTTGGGGTAAGACTTTCATGATTAGGATTTTAAATGTTAATGAACATTTTTAGTTTTCACATTTAGAGCAAGTAGTTATCAGTAAAACTGCCTTCAATAAAATTTGTTCCCTGTGTGGAAGATTGTTGGTTTGCTTTAGGACTTAGATAGAGGGCAGATGTAATGATAGGTTTGACCACCGAAATCCGGAATGAATTAATGACCTTGAGGATGAGTTTGACATTGCCTTTCAAATCATGATGTCTAGGAGTATCCCAGCCTCCAGGAAGTTCTTATTGTGCCATTCACCTTGAATGCTCAGTTTTGTTGTGTAACATCTGGTGCTGCAGCCTCATTCTGAAATTGTGCTTTTGAGAGAAAAGAGGAAAAGAGGAGAACACTAACACGATTGTGCTCACAAGATTTTCAAAAAATGTATTTTATGTGTGTGTGTGTATGTTTAGAGAACAATGTTAGCATCCTATATTCCAAGTAATTTGGGGCTTCTGACTTCTCTGGTGAGTAGCAGAATAATCTAGAACAGCAATATTACCAGTCCACTTGGAGAGAGAAGCTGGAGGCCAACAGAGACATCTGAGCACTGCAGGGCCTGCGGAAGCATGGCTGATGTTATTTCTGTGGCACAGAGCCAAAATTCCAGGTGACCTATGATGAAGGAGGCCACAGAGAACTAGATATATGAAAATAAATATTGGGTCCATCTAGGCCAGCTCATAGGCAAGACACTATTGGAGCAGCCAGCTCTTTGGTTGTGGTTCCTGGTACCTATACTGCAGAGGTTGGCAACTTGTGGGCTGCGCCATCCCTGGACCTCATTTTTGTAATGCCTAAATCCTCCTCAATCTCCCCAAAGCCTCCAATCCCTTCATTTAAAACCAAAACAGTGCAATTTGGGGGCAATTGTTCTCCAAACCATGCAGAAAGCCCCCCAAATGTGAAAATACCCCCATGCCAGCCCCACAAGTACCCCCAAAGATTTCCATTTTTCTTTGTAGTCCCTCTCAAAATTGCAACAGGAAATGATGTAACATCACCTCCTGTCACAATTTTGCTAAAGACTAGAGAAGAAAATAGAGGTATTTGCACTTGCTGTGAGGGTTGCAGTCCAAGAGGGGGTTGGGGGGTTGGGGGAATTGGCCTCTGGCCCGACACAATTGCCCAGCCTGCTATACTGTCTTTTAGGCTGGAAGTGCATATTGTAGTTTCCACAAGCGATCAGCCCTGAGCAGTTGGTAGTTTCATTCCCTACTACAATCAGCAACCAATGATGAGTAGGGAGGCCCATGATGGAGCTTTAAGTATCACACCTAGAGCTTAGAAAACTTGCTTTTTTGGACTACAACTCCCAGAGTCTCCAAGAGAATATAGCCAGAGCTCAACTTTGGCTTGGGTGTGCTGGGAGTTGTAGTCCAAATATATTCCCCAAGTTGCTCATTCTGCACATTTGCCTGTCTAAATATAACATGGGGGATGGGATGGGCATTCTTGGGGCATCTGGTTTTGACAGTAGCTGTATAGTTGCTGCCCCAGCGTATGTCTGGCTCTCATAGACCTGAAACAAATATGATTGACTGTATTTGTTGTTGTTAAGCTGACTCCACCTTATCATGAACCTATCATAAGGTTTTCTTGCCAAGTTGTGTTCCAAGGAGCTTTGCCATTGCCTTCCTTGAAGACGAAGAGTGACGTGTCTGAGGTCACCCAGTGGATTTCCATGTTTGAGCAAAGATTTGAACCCTGGTTTCCCCTGCTGCTAGTTCAGCACTCAAACTGCTACATAGCACAGTGCCTCTCAATTGTCAATATGCATTGCCTTGATTGTTAAAATCCTTCCAAAGTGATAAATATCTTGGGGCAGGAATCATTTAAGGCCGTTTTTGCACTGCAGTCCCATCCCAGCATGGGGACATGTTGAAGCCGGTCCGCGACACATGCTACTGCACGATGTCATTGCCGTCCCATTCATGTCGTTTCCCCAGCCGTCACAATGGTGCATGATATTATTATTGGGGAAAAATCCAGTAATAGGCCCCATTCATGTGACAATCATGTCAGCTGAGGCTGTGCAGAAAGGATGGAAGTGCTAGCAAAGTGCTTCCTTCCTCAGTGCAGTACCGGAAGAGGCTGGCTGCACTGCAGAAGGAAGGAGCGGGTCCTGAGTGCTGCTATCCACCAGCAGCCCAACAGGTGCGGATGGGAGCATTCAGGACACACTCCCATCCTGGCAAAGGCACTGCCAAGATGATGCCAGGACATCGCAGGTGCGGAAAGGGCCTAAGTTGTGTAAAAAAAAAAAAAGTAGGAAGAGTAGCAATCATCTTTAAGTAGCAGGCAGTAGCAGGAAGCTCACTTCATACTTGGATTGTGTTGAGGCCAGAGAATCCCTGGAGGGGACGTGAAGGTCAGGAGGGACACCAGAGTTCTTACACCAAGACAAGAAGCACTGTTTGGATGTCCTGTCTTTCTCTAATGATATACCAAGATGCACTGTTTAGCTACAAATAGCAAAGTGTTCTTACTTTTTAAGTGTTTATGCCTTGTGATCATTTTGTTTTTCTGAGTTTGAACTTGAGCTGTCTCTAATATTTCCACCTAATTCTGAGACAAAGAATCACTTAGCAAGCTCGTTACTGACTGTTGCTGAAATTTGTTTTCTTCCCCTCATTTATTTTCTGAAATGCTACAAGGTTAAAAGCTGATAAAACATTTCCTTTAGAGGCCTTGCGTGTGTCACAAAACAGCAGCAAAGTGTCTGAATTATGTTTATCTAATTTGCCAGTGTTGTCATCTCCAGAGATATCGAAATGGAAAGCTGAAGACCAGAGCTTACAGTAATAGGCAATAAACAAAGAAATAGTCTTATTAAAGTGGCATTCCTACAATTTGTTGCTATCAGTCACAGTGTGGATAAGTAAATCCATGTGCATATGTGCACAGCGTGTAAGGATGCGGTGAACTGAGCCTAGATTTATCTGATCTTTTTGCTTTATTTTGTCTCATGTCTACAGTACACATACACATGGATAAAAGTGTGTGGTTGTTGTTGTTGTGTGCCTTCAAATCTGTTACCATGTTTCTGGGGGCTGAGAGTGTGTGATGTGCTCAAGGTCACCTAATGGGTTTCCACGGCTTATTGGGACACCTCCATTTATTTGTTGAATCCTACACTTACTTGATACCCGTATGCGCGCACGCACATGCACACACACATCCTTTCTCTATATAACAACAGCACACAATATTTTCCAACCGAATTCACAAGGAAGTGGAAAGGGTAGAAAAAAAAACAAAGGAATTCATCCCACATTCTGCATGAAGGAATCATGCACATCTGTATGAAAGAGTAGCAGAGATTTATTTCAGAAGGTAGCAGTTAAGGCCTTTGCTGGAACAGCCAAGTAGAGCAGCCTCGTTGAATCATTTGTTGAATGATCAATAAACACATAGGTAAATTCAGTTGATTTGCTGTGTTTGCTCTAGTTAGGATTAACAGTAGGATTTAGGCCAAGTGCAGTTCAGCTGAAAGAGGAAGCAATTTTTTGCAACCACCTCCACCAGCTGATTAGAGTGGGTCCTCCATCAGCAGCTTGGGAAGTGGGTTGGAAACACAGATATGAGCTCTCCTGGCCCAGACCAAAGTCCTTTCTGGTCCAGCAGTCTGTTCATTCGATGGTCGCTCAGGTGATTGTGTGAGGCCCAAAGGCAAAAGTGAAAGCACTCATCTGCTTTCAAAGGTATTTGTTCTTCTAAATGGGAATCATTCCTCTTGCTCTGAATTAGTTGCATGATATTGGCATGTAGCCAGTGACAATGGCTATGTGACATGACAGTGACTACACTTTCTCCTCCAGTTGGTTGGATCATATTGAAAGAAGAAGCCTTTTTTTTTTAACCAATCACAAAGCAATTGCCAGTCAGACAGAGTAGACCTCAAAAAGCATTCCGAAATATGCCTCCAAAACTGTAAGTAGTCCATTCATACTGGCTGGAGCTTCTTCCAAAACATCTGCATCCCTGGAATAAATGAACCTTTGAGCTTAACCAACACACTTTTTCTGCTGCTCTTTTGCTTCTTCTTCACATAGAAAATTAATATATTAAGCCATAATGAGGTGGTTATATAAGCCATCCCTGTATTACTGATCTTTTGAGGGAATTAAATTTATTCAAGCGCTAGTAGAAGTACAGTAGTTTCAAAGACCATCATAAAGCACAACAATCTGTTGTGGGGCAGGGCAGGAGAAATCAGCATTGATTGCCATAGTAACAGAAGTAGCAGCATTGAGTCCTTCTTTAGAGTGGCAATTACTCTTATAACTTTCAATGACCTGAGTGTAAGCATCTCTGTCAGCTCCAAAGTAGATGCTAGATACTGTAGGGCTTTTCACTTTGAATGTTAAATAGATAAGGAAAAATTGCCCTCCTGTGACCATCCCTGCTTGTAACATTAGGCATTAAAAACAGAGGAGTATGATTCATTTCAAACTAAATAGGTTTGGATAATTGACTAAAAAAAGCAAAACGAAAATATATCTGTGGAATGATTGAAAGAAGCAGGGAAATTAATATAAGCCACAACATAACATAAAGAATCAGATATAAAGTTCTGTTTTTATTTTTCTCTTTTTTATTTTTGTGAGGAGTGCTCAAATGTACAAATCCACATTTTGAAGTGTGAGTGTCAAAGCTCATAAAAATGATTACATACATACTTTTGTGATCAGTTCCAGCCTCTAAAATGCATTGACTGGAGATACACATGCAGATCCAAAGCCTGCTGAAGACAACTGAATTGCCTCCAGTAGAAAAAGGGGGAAAGCCCGGTGAACCAGACCACCTAGGGAAGGTGGACAGTGCATAATGACCAGTCACTCACTTTTCCAAAAGATACAAGAATTAGTTTGTTTATTGAGTTCTATAAATTCATCCCCCCTTTCAGTCACTGGTTTATTCTGGTCAGGGTACAGAGAAAAAATGCAACCTGAATGCAAGAGAATGAAGGAAATGGTTTTTAGATGAAACCTTAGTGTGCTTCCCACTTGAATGCATTTTTATGAGGATAACACTAACCGAATAGAATAGTGCCTCATTTCTCAGAATGAGTTATTCAGGAAACAAGTGAAAGAGAAAGTGCAGGAGAATGAGAGAAAGGATGTTGGCAGAAACTACAGGAAGTAAAGTGTTCCTGTGTTTTTCTAAATTACTGCATTTTCTAAATTTCTAAATTTCCTGAATTTTATGAAAGCTGACAGGAAAGTTTTTCCTATGCACAGGGTACTCCTAGACAAGGCTTCTGTTGTGTGCACACCTTGCCTCCTGCGTAGAATGTTAAAAGGGGTCTGGATGGTTTTAATCCTCCTGTATTATAGAAGGAGAAAACAGAACAGTTGAACATCTGTTTTGATTGGTAGACCTAGGAGTCATCCACCTGGAAAAATTTCCCTGACAGAATTGTTGTTGGGGACCCTGATTAGTACTAGGATGGGAGACTTTCAATGAATACGAGGTACAGTGGGCCATATTTCACATGACAGAACTGCCAAACCACCTCTGAGTATTCCTTGCCTAAGAGAAGCCTATTAAATTCATGGGGTTGCCATAAGTCAACAGGTAACTTGGAGATATATCGACACACAGAGAAAGTAAGGACTCACTGAGATCCAGTGTAGGGTAGTGGTTTGAGTATTGGACTAGGACACTGGGAGACCAGGGCCATTTCCACACTAGGCTGTTATAGCGCGATGATTCCACTTTCAACCTCCTATGGAATCCTGGGCTTTAGGGAGGGGCCCTAAACTGCAAAGCTCAGGGTTCCATGGAAGATTGAAAGTGGAATCATCGCGCTATAACAGCCTAGTGTGGAAATGGTGCAGGGTTCAAACCCCTGCAAGGTCATTGAAACCTCTGGGTGACCTTGGGTAAGTCATACTCTCTCAGCCTCAGAGAAGGGCAAGGGCAAACTTCCTCTGAACATATTCTGCCAAGCAAACCCTCCAATTGGTTCACTTTAGGGTTGCCATAAGTCAGAAGTGATTTGAAGGCACACAAGAAGAAGAAAGAATCACTGTGTTGTGCTCAGAAAAACATCAAGTCAAACCCTTTGTACTAAAACTATACAGCCATTTCCGCACTAGACCGTTCTAGCATGATTATTGAGTCCCCTCCCTCAACTGCAAACCCCAGGATTCCATAGGATGCTGAAAGTGGAATAATCACTCTAGAACAGTCTAGTGCGGAAATGGCCTACATTTCCTTTACATGATACACTTCTGTCAGATTTCTGACCAGACTCTTGTGGAGTAGTGCAGTATAACAGATGCAGTGGTGAGCAGCTGTGAAAATATGATTCCCACATTCGCTATTTTCTTTTGCTAGTAATAAGGAATTTTGTTATTTTGGAGGTAAGATATATTTTTGCTAATATTTTTAAGTGAGTGGCTGAGCAGTTGTTGCTGTTGTGTCTCCTCAAATCATTTCTGACTTACTTAACATGGCAAGATTTGTTCAGAGGGGTTGCCATTGCCTTCCTCTGAGGCCAAGAGAATGTGACTTGCCCAAGGTCACCCAGTGGGTTTCCACAGCCAAGCAAGGATTCAAGCTCTGGTCTCCAGAACTGTAGTGCAAAGCTCAAACCACTAGATCCCGTTGGCTTTTTTGGCTGAGCAGTAGTTCCTCTAAAAACAGTAACAATTTTTCCATGTAGAATGAAGGAGCAGTGGTTGACAATGCTAGGCTCATACTTCTTTTCTTCCGTCCTCTCTTCAAAAAAAGAACATACCCTTTGGGGGCCCCTCTTAGCTTTGTGGCACGAGTGCAACTAAAAGAATAGTTCCTTCCTGTGCCATGTTAGAAGTTCCAGTCAATGCAGGAAGAGCCCGTGGCACTGTCTGTCCCAGAAACTGGGCAGAGCTGTAGCTGCAGGATGTGTCCCGCAACTTTTTCTTTTTTGCCTTGAACCTGAAATGCAGAAAGCACTCATATGCCAAAAAGTTGTAGTATGGTTTCCGTGCACGTGACCTGGGGCTTTTGATACAACCTTTGGAAAAGGTGTGCTGTCCAGATAATGTAAGAAGTGGCCTGTAGCAGCAAAGAGGATGTTCACTGCAGTTTTGACTATGACAGTATATTCCTACGATTTGAAGAGTTTCAAATGATTCTTCCATCTCAGTCAGTTCCTTTAATCTTTTTTAAACTAGTTCTGCTGGTGGCTTTCTATTTATTTTTATCAAAACCAGCAGTGGCATACATCTGCAGTCATTTGTCATGAACCTAATCTTGAATCCTCGTCACATGTGCTTTGTGTTCTCTCTCACAATCAGCATTTTAAAAAAATCTATAGTGATCAGCAAATTATTATTGTGCAACTGTCTATAATATCACATGTCAATAAATCTCATGAGATCACTAATACATTTCTTTTAGCTTTGATCTATGACTTGAGGCATCACTGATGGGAGGCTGAACAATAACAAGGGAATAAAATAAAATTAGGTATTTAAAAGATGTTGTGTGGTATTCCTTTTCAAGAACTGAGGTTGATGCAAATCAACCAAGGCAATTGATGTGCTCACCTGCTCATTCTGTCAATCAGGTGATTAATCAGTCCATCAATCAATCAATCAATCAATAGTTCATGCACAGCATGACTATGGCCTTACCACATGAAAGAAATAACCAGACAAATAAAGAAGAATATGGTGGGATGATCCATCAAAAAACACATTATACTTGTCTCGCTCTCAATATCAATATACAGTAAAACCAGCTTTGAGCAGATTTACTGCCTTGATTTAAATATACTTATAGAAGAATGTTCTGCACCATCAATAATGAGAGACTGTGCAGGTATGTCTACCTTGTTATACCAGGAAAGGCCAGATCCCATAAGACAGAACTGCCTTGAAACATACTGGCAATAAAGTAGCTGGGTTTTGTAGAGCTGTTCCTTGTTTTTCTCCTTCTGTTTTGTTCTAGCTGTTTTTAACTCTCTTGTTGCATCAGATTAAACAACCAAACTCATCAAGAAAGCACCCACTGGTTCTGATAAACATACAAAACTTGCCCTGGATAAGTGCAAGACAAAGATGCTTACACAGGCCTTTGTCCTACTTTGACAATATATGAAGAGACATGAACCAGCGCAACCTGTTAAGAGAAGACAGCTAGCAGCTTTCAGTACTGCTGTTTATGTTAACTATTTGATATTTTCTGTAAGGTTTACTTTATAGGATTTTAAAAGCCTCAGTTTAAGAGAAAAGTGAGGATGCCTATCCACTTATTCATATGCCTCCCAAATAATGGAAATTAATATGTCCACCATGGAAGCAGTAAATACACCCAGGTTTACATACTGTTTCCACTAGAAATCTAAATACTGTTCACAAATTTTGTTATCCTCCAGGGATGACAAAGGGGGTCTCAACATGGGGAAACATCCCACTGAAATCAACCACTATAAGATTTTGCATCCATGAATGAGAATATTTGTCTTCTTTGTTATTTATTAAATGTTTTAGTCTTTTTTTTCCTTAAAAATATATTTTGTACAAAATCATTGTATTTTATTTAGAATAAAATATAGGGGCTTTTTGCTCAAAAATATTTTTCTTTCAAAATTTTCCCCAAATTTAATAAAATGCAACTTTACAAATAATACTGTCCAGAGATAAGAAGACTTCTGATTTTGTTGTTGTAGTTTTTCTGTGTGAGAACAAAATGATTAAAGCTTTATATTGCTATCACACACTCACATTTTTCCATTGGTATATTAGCCCCAATCCTCTATGTTTGCAAACTGAAGCACCTTTGAAACTCAGGATACCATAAGTACACCTGACTGCTGAAATAGACATGGTTACTCCACTCCCTCTCTTTACTTGGAAGATTTGCAGGCCCATTGCCATTTGTCAGTTAGTTGACACTTCTTAGGGGTTCCCTAGAGTCCACCAAGTTGGTCAATGCAGCTTCTAAATTTGTGAACTATATTGTTCTAACAGGGAGGCATAACATCAACAGAATCAACATATCCCTTCAGTAATCTTAAGTATTAAAATTTCAAAATATTTCACATGGGGAGATAAACATATGGCTTTGTACTATTTTACAGTACTTTATTAATAACATTCATTCAATATATACAGTTTCTACTCTTATCTGCAAGGAATGACACATCTCATACAGCTTTGCATCACTCTCTTTTGTTCAGAAATTCTTTATATCTCAAACAGGCATCCATGGAAAAACCACACATTTCCACAGCCATCTCCATACATTCTGATACATACCGAAACAGAGGCATCTGTTACACATTTTTGTAACAGGGATTTATCTAACAACCTAACTGTCACCAGCATTACCGGTTATGGTACTTATCTATCTTAGGAACAGCATAGCAGATAGCTGTTAGAAACAGCTTTAGGTCCAGTCCAGTGGAAGCAGTTACAAATGCCTTAAATAAAAAGATGAGGTGGAGGAACCATGTCTGTTTCAGATAGTGCCCATCTCTTTGTTTGAAAGATTTGCAGATCCACTACCAATGGCCCTGAACAACCTCAGATCAGAGATAAAGGTGCAGGGACCATGCCTGTTTCACTGCACACGGACCATTTGCTTTTCCTGTATGTGCTCCTTCTGCCAACTTACGGTGTTCAACATACAAATACTCCTTTTTTAGTGTATATTTGTAATGTGTATTCTGCAAATCTGGGGCAAATAAACTGGGATCTTTCCACATTCTGTTCGCTGTAAGCCTTGCACTGTCAGAGCTGCTTTAAATTACACACTTTTGCAGTTTTGAAAACATTCACCAGGTTTTGGCACAGTGAACTGAGTAACATGAGAATGAGGTTCATGTTTGTGTCATTGTCATTGCGTGGATAGATAGATAGATAGATAGATGATAGATAGATAGATAGATAGATAGATAGATAGATAGATAGATAGATAGATGGATAGATTTGTGTGTAACATGAAAGCATACTGTGCAGAAAGCCGGTATCATTTCTGCTTCCCACAGATTTGTAATACTGTATGTGCAAACACACTGGGTACCCGCCTCATACATTATAGTACATCAAATAGCTGCATGCTGAATGTTTTATGTGTATACATTATGTACTAAAAGTGTAATGCAACACAGCCCTCAGGCTGCTACAGGCTAAAAAAAAATCCTAACTCAAGAGTAAATCCTATTTAATGTAAATGGATTTACTTCCGAGTAAGCATGCATTAGATTGTGGTATATGTATAGTGGGAAAAGAGTGACGAAACACAAAGGCTATCTGCCAAAGAAGGCACTTCATTCTGCTTGCCCATGCTAACACTAGTTAGCTAACATAATTAGAAGTTATTCCCACAATCATTTTCCTCCAGTTAACAGTGAAAAAACAAGAACAGATTGCAAATAAAAGGAAAAAAGGTTGAGTGCCTGGTCCAACCTTGTTTTCAACATTGACCAAGCAGCTGCTTCTGGGAAATCTAAACTTAGGTCAAGAAGTTAAGCGTCACTCCTGGTGGTTTAGGATCTAATATTCAGAGGCATTCTCTGAAGGTGGCAATACCATCTACAATTGAACCAAGCAAAACAAAAAACAACGCCCTTTGACCTCTCATTGGACAGAAAGAAACAAACACCCTGACCCAGATAAGACAGACGTGTGTGTTGGTGGACTGATAGATTTGGCAGTAGATGTACATCCTGTTTTGGACAAGTTTGAAGTTGAGGGGACCCTTCGATCTAATTCTGCTTTTAGATGTTCAGGTAGCGGTGCTAATTAGAAGTGCCTTTTAATAGCTCCAGGGCAATATGCCATTTGCTTCCTTTCCTAGGAAAGTCAGAGCAAGCTAGATTAATCCATGCTTTAGTTACATCCAGATTGGGGCTAATTAAAAGGTGTACCTGACCTGTCATTTTAAAGTGTACAGAAATCTGTTAAAAATACAAAGTCGACCCACCAGGCTATTCATAGTGATTGATTAATCACAGAGCATTACTTTTGTAGTTACACTGATTATGCAGGATTCTAGGCACTTACACAGCTGTCTTGTATACAACGGGGGAGGGAATCTCTGGCCCTGCAGATGTTAATGAACTGCTGTTACCACCATAGCTGACCATTGGCCAGGCTAGCCAGGGCTAATGGGATCTGGAATTCAACAACATTTGAATAGGTTCCTAATGCTTTTGTATAACATTAGTTGCATGTTATTAAGACAGCAGCTTCCATCTCATGGTTTTTAAAAACATTTTATTCATTCAACTTTTAACAACTCATACGCAGGACAGCTGTAGACCAAAAAGACTCAGGCCATTTCTGCACTAGACTGTTATAGCGCCATCATTCCACTTGCAACATCCTATGGAATCCTGGGCTTTGCTGTTTCGGGAGGGGCCAACTGGCTTACTTTACTTTACTTTAAAGCCAAAGCTAGTGGTCCATGCTGCTGCTCTGTGATTGCTTGCTTGCTAGTCCATAGCGTTTCCAGGAAAGAAAGAAAGAAAAAGAAAGAAAGAAAGAAAGAAAGAAAGAAAGAAAGAAAGAAAGAAAGAGTTGTAGTTAATGGGCACAAATATGATGCCGGGTAGCTTAAGAAGTGCTGTAAACCATCAAATAACAAAAGTGGGGCGAGCCTGCAAATCTGCATAAGGGAGCAGGCTCACACTGGTGCGCTCCGTGCTTTTGAAAGACCTGTTTTTAGCGGTCTTTCGAAAGCACGCTGGATGACCACTTGCGGTCGTTCCAGAGCAGGCTGAGGTGCGGATCTACATTAAGTAGGTCCGACCCAGTCCGCTCCCAGGTGCAGACTTCCTCCTTGGAGGATGGACTGCACCATTTTAAAAAACCCATGCAGAAATGGCCCATGAGGCTTTACTGCTATCGTATGCATTACTTTAAAGTTAAATTTAAAGCTGTTAATTAAATTTAAAGGAATTAGCTCTTCCACTGAAGCAGATAAATCTGATATGGCATAATGATGGCTTCTCCAACAGTAGTTGATCAATAGCTTCTGTGAAAAGTAGCCAAGCACTGATGAACAGATGGTCATCACTAAAGTTTGGTCAATTAAACTCATTAGGAGACTTTCACTTATCACAGGTTGAATTTTTTAACCCCTTCACATAGCAGTTAGAAGCATGTTCATGTAGTAGGTTTTCCTGTAGGTCCTGTCGAGATATTGATTTTCAGTTCAAGTAGAGTGTCAGATTGACGATAAAGAGAACTTTGTTGATAATGGATATACAGTGTTGGTAATGAGGAAGAATTTATATACCTGATACATTTTAATTAATCATATGAGTACTATTCAGGCATTCTGCCTCCATTATGTAAACTTGGGCCATTTCCATACCACACTGTTCTAGTGCTATTATTCCACTTTCAACATCCTATAGACTTGCTGGGGTTTGCAGTTTAGGGAGGGGCCTTTAGAATTTTCAGCCAGAGAGCTCTTTGGCCTCGGTGAACTACAAAGCACAGAAGTCCACAGCATGTTGAAAGTGGAATAATAGCACTATAATAGCATCGTGCAGAAATGGCCTCAAGAAGGGAACTGCACTCATTGGCTTTATCTCCTTTACCACATCTCTCTTTTCTTACCCTCTTTGTAGGGAGGAGGGATCTGAAATGATGAATGTACATAACCTCCCCAGGAGGAGTAGAACAGTGATTGCATGGTCCTTCTTTTCACTTTATACGTTGCCACTGGAGAAAGGAGAATGCCTGAATAGGGCTGTGGTCTTCTTTATATATAGGTATTCTTGAACAATGCTGAATTTCTTTCAGTTGAACGTTGCACCTGAAAACTATTGCTGTTCTTGTTTGAATTCTAGTTGAAATATGTATTAGAAGAATCCAAAGGGGCAAATCATAACCACTCTGGTTATTTCGAACTTCTCAGTGGCTTTCATTACCATTGGATGATGCAGATCCCTTGATTTTGTCGAAGCACAGATTTTGGTTGTTAGAGCTCCTGAACACCACTCTTAAATCATTCCCATCATTCCAAATGTCTTTGTTGTACCATTTGCAGATTTCCAAATATAGAACTGTCTATGCAACTATTGAAGGTAACAATTCTAGATCCTTCATAGCTGATGTTCAGGTGCTTCTTTCCTAGGATTGTAATGCAGGAACTCCCTGTGGCAGAAGGTTCTTTCCTTTAAAATTAGCCAGTGCCAAAATTCTTTTACTTTTACTTTTCTTTGTTACTGTTGATTGCATCCCACTGTGCTGGTTTGCCCTGCCCTTGCTCCTCCAGAGTCCTTAGAAGAACCCTGTTGCTCTTCTAGAGGGTCCCTGGAAGAGTAGATGGGGCAGCGTGTGGGTTACAGCAAGAACCATCTTCGTCAGTGTCCTGCCAGGTTCTGATCCGCTAGATCAAAAGCCTTCCACAGATGGAAGGAAGACAAATTCAGTACCCATCCCAGTGCACACCCATCTCTATGTCACCAGGTATGTATGAAAATAAATACTACAAGAACTATATAAATCTCTGACTTGTTGGGGGAAAAGTATTACATGGAGTTATTACATACATTACTACATTAAGCTATTTTGCTTAGTTATGTACTAAACTCACAGTCTGTGTAGGTTTTCCTGCTGCTACAACTCTGTGTTCATTTTACACCATAACGCTACCAAGAGAATGCAGGATATTTGCTTAGAGGGCAGCTACTATAGTATGCATGAGAGAAGAGTGAGATTGAGAAAGGAAAGGAATTATGATACATGAAGTGGCTCAGTCACATCTGGTACAAGTTATGGCTGATCAGCACTCAGGAATTGGGAGCTGGCCAGGAACAGCAGCAGTCTTGGTACATTTCAAGCATCACACTCCAATTTAATTAGAAAGTTATGCTTCATCTAGTGGGATGCACAGCCAAGTAAATCCATAAATACAGAGCAATCTTGCACCAGCAGTCCCAGCACTACCACAGACCAAATTTTGGATTGTTTCTCAGCATAATAAGAGTTTGGCTTCTTCACTCTTCCTCTTTTATGCTGTAATGTCCTCATTAAAAAGGGTTAATTTTGTTTAACTGGAGTAATGACCAGAGAAGGATCTTTGCTTAAATATTCATAAGCCTTGTGCTTCATATTTATCCCATATTTGCAAGAGTCATAAAAATATACAGTGACATTTCAAATTCCAAGTTGCATTGGTGCATTTAATCTTCAACTAAATCAAAACTACTTCCTCTCTGCTAAAAACCTCGTGTGATATTCCAGATGAATTGCCAGATTGCTTTTTAATCAAATCAAAAGTATTATTTACCCTGGTTGTTTGTTAACATGGTTCTGTCACTTCAGAACAGTATTTTAATGACTTCCCACCCAGGTAGCAGCATAGTGAGAGAATGCAATGCTTAGTTAGGAATTGTCTACTGTATCTTAGGCCCTTTCCTCATGGGGGGTCCGAAACGGGGCCACTCACGCAGGGGCGGAGCTTACCTGAGAGCAGGTTGCTCCGTCCCTTTGAAGAGCGCGGATCCGCCGTTCCAAACGCCGCCAAACTTCGGCGGCGCTCCGCAGCTCCCGGCAGCGCCCAAAATGGCGGCCGGTGGCTTGCGGTGGCACTCCGCCAATTAGGACGGCGCGCCAGCCGGAAGCCCGCCCCCGGGCAGATCTGCAGGGGCGCGCTGCCGCGTCCCTGCAGTTCTTGACCAGGGGCTGCTACGGGGCAGCGCGGGTAAGTTTTATAAAAACCACTTTTGAGGGTGGTTTTTATAAAACTCACAGCACCACCCCCGGGGCTGCGCTAGAACAGTTTGAGGTTTAGAACCTCACTTTTCTTAACTGCTCTAGCGCAGACCCCGGTGAAGAAGACCTCCTGGGGAGGTCGCTCTAGCGTGGGCAATATGCCCATGTGGAAATGGCCATAAAGTAGCACTGCATTTGAAAGAATTGGAGAACAATAGATTTGCAACTGTTTTGCTGACCTTCTGCCAGAGACTAATGATGGAAAATGTATAGTTTAAGTTCCTTGGCTGTCACAACCTCCTTAAGAGCACAGAGCCTTTATGAAGAGAGAGAATGGCCGAGCCTTGGGGCAAACTGAGTGATAATTATTTAGAGACTCTATGTTACTAAGGGACCAATCATACATTGAATTACTTTTCACAGACTACTCAAGGATTTAGCTACGTTTGTGAAATTACAAAGGTCACAAAGGTGATCTCTTCATTCCAGGACAGGCCACGTGCTTTAGGTCAAGGTCAATCCAAAGCATTTTGCTGCCTGAGATATAGAATGGTGCCTTGTCTCCATTCCACTGGACTGAATTGGCAGTAGAGTCTTTTTTCAGTACTGACTGGCCGAGAGTCATCCACCACAGCCGGGAAAATGGGCTAGTTGGAAAGCTATGTGGCACAAACATGCACGTTGGTCAGTCTTCTACAAGAGAGGGATGGACAGTAGGCTTAAAAAGAACAGCTGGGCCTTTCTCTATTATCTGTTACTGCAGTGGGATGTGACGCTTTGCATTTTTTTGTTTTATAGATGGGTTCCTGCAACAGAACCCCTGCATATATAGAGGGCAGACTATACATTCTTACAAATATCTTTTTCTTTTCTTCAGAGAGATTTTCTTCAGAGAGATTCTCTTATTTTAAGTTAACAGATTTTCTTCAGAGAGATTCTCTTATTTTAAGTTAGGTCAGATTTTTAAAAATGCTGTGGTTCTTTAAAAGTATTCTGAATAAAGGTCTATCCTGTCATGTCCAGTCCTAGCCCTTGAATGCTAGTTCTCTACCAAAGTTTTTCAGGCGGAGATTGTTTACCAGTTACACATCTTGGCTGCCCAAAGCAGCATTTTACATTAACTTTAGCAAACTATGTTTTACTCCTATTTGGATGTCCACATATGTTAGGGTCAAACTTCCATTCATCCTAACTTTGACTCATGGTTAGAAGAAATATCTTTCTTTGGCCTTTTCCTCATGGGGGGGGCGAAACGGGGCAGCGCACGCAGGGGCGGAGCTTACCTGGTAGCGAGTTGCTCCGTCCCTGCAGGGAGTGCGGATTCGCCATTCTAAACGCTGCCGAATTTCAGCGGCACTCAGCAGCACCCAAAATGGCGGCCGGCAGCTTCCAGCGGCGCTCCGCCAATCAGGGCAGCGCGCCAGCCGGAAGCCCACCCCTGGGCAGATCTGCAGGGACATGCTACCACGTCTCTGCAGTTCTTCACTGGGGGCTGCCACAGAGCAGCGTGGGCGAGTTTCATGAAAACCACTTGCGAAGGTGGTTTTTATAAAACTTGCAGCACCACCACCCCTGGGCAGATCTGCAGGGACATGCTACCGCGTCTCTGCAGTTCTTCACTGGGGGCTGCCACAGAGCAGCGTGGGCGAGTTTCATGAAAACCACTTGCGAAGGTGGTTTTTATAAAACTTGCAAGTTTTTATAAAACTTGCGGCTGTGCTAGAGCGGTTTGAGGTGTAGAGCCTCACTTTTTCAAACTGCACTAGTGCACCCCGCGGTGAAGAAGACCTCCTGGAGAGGTCGCCCTACCGTGGGCAAGATGCCCGTGTAGAAAGGGCCTTTGACTATCTTTCTGGTATGCTAGAGTACTGAGCAAGGTGGTTGCAACCTTTGTAAGGCTGGTACCTTACATTGCAACTAGGTGCTAACCTATCTATCCCATTGTCCCCTGCAACTGAGTGCAAAGTACAGCACAAGCCAGCATGCAAACATATTTTTGCTCCAATAATGAATGAGGGCATAGCCCCCATAACTCTTAAAAGTAATGTTGCTGCAAAATTGCCTGGAGCCTAATGAAACTCAGAGAATCTTAAGTGAAGTAAGAAGGCAGATTTTAATTAAGACTATCAAAAATTACAATTGAAAATTTCAGTTGAGACTCAGACCAGGGTTTGTGTTCCCTGAAAAAGTAAGTCAGTGCTGGACACATCTTCCATTTGAAATTTATATTCCCCTTGCCCTTTGAAAAATGCACAATAACATTCTAATTGGCTGGAGCTTTTACATTGTCACCCTGACGCAGCTGTTTTACTGATCTTTACATGACTTTTTTCCCCTCCTGTCCTAAAAGTTCTGTGCTCTTATCTAAGCTCTCCCAGCTCAGGCTCTGGTGTCTCTTTATCTCTCTCCCGCATTCTGTTACAAGGTAGGTTTTCCCTCTGCTGTTCCCTTGGTCACATTGTAACACCCTTCATCTTGGGCCATTTCTGCACTAGACTGTTATAGCACTATTGTTCGACTTTCAACATCTTATGGAATCCTGGGGTTTGCAGTTTAGGGAGGGGCCTTTAAGGAAAGTGGAATAATAGCACTATAGCAGTCTAGTGCAGAAATGGCCTTGCTTAAAGGCACATATTTGTATGCCAAATACTTTTCAACCATTAAAACAATTCATTATTTTATATTCTGTGTTATCACAGAATATAATGTTAACTAAATTTTGAGTCAGACCACAAAGGAGTAGTATAATCCAATACTAAGATGCAATACTAATGACATGTAGTTATTGGGGGGAAAACTAATTGGAAGCAATGCTCTCTTTTTGCAGAAGGGAAAGATGTTCTTATTCAAACAGGACTTCAGTCTTTAATTGGCTAGAACAGAAAGATATGAAATGGGTGTGCTGCTTATATAATACATGTTTTATGCAATCTTAATTGTTTTAAATTGCGTAAAGTAAAAACCATTATTCATTACTGCAGTTACAATCATGAACCATGATCCGTAACATTTGTATTCAGGATCTCTATATATTCATGATCATGGCAATAGTGTAAGAAATTCATAGGCATTGCTGAAGTCCGCGAATCCTGATTTATGGAGCAGCAGCTGCTGTGAGTGGTGAGGGTCTCTTCTCCTATTGATTGGGATATAGCAAACCAAAGTTTCTAATCCCTTCCCATGAGCAATTTCCAGTGCAAGGAGGAACTGAGACAGAGATCCTGCTTATGATTGTGACACCAGAGATTGCTGGTAGGAAGGGGTGGAAACAATCCACTGTGTCCCAAACAACAGGAAAACATACCTCCATCACTCTCAGTGGCTCATGTCTGGTAAGACAGGATTGAGGAACTTTTATGATCCCTATGTCTATTTCTTATACTATTGTCATCATTATGAATACATAAGGACCACGAATACAAATAAGTTACAGAAATATAACTAGGTTACACATTCATAATTGCAATCATGAATCATGATTAATACTTTTTTATACATTAATTTTAAACAATCAAGACTATATAAAACACATATTACATAAGCAGCACATACATTTTATATCCATTGCTCTCGGTGGCTGATGCCTGTTAAGGCACGATTGAGAGTGGACCAGGAGACACCAGTAAATCATATTAACTAAACAGCTGATCTAGAATATTGGCCAATGTTTTAATTGCATTGAATGTTAATGCTTTTTTTAACTTTTGTATTACATACTGTTTTAGCTATTTTGTTCTAAGTCATACTTTAAGCCACTTTGAGTCCAATTTTAGGAGAAACCAAGAGTATTAAAAAAAAGTAAAGAAAAAATTGAGTCATATATAAGCTTTTAAACAACACCTATAGTGTTATTTAAAGTTATATCCCCCTCTTTTCCCAAAGAATGAAGAATAGCATGTATGATACCTCTGCCTACTTTATCTTCGACCATCCTTCTGAGATAGGTTAAGTGGGCTGGTCCAGAGTAATGCACTTATCTTTCTGACTAAGCAAGGAGTTCCTAGTCATAATAATTCAACAATCTAACCTCTAAACCATGTATTTTGTGTTTGTATTAAAGAAACAAGGGATCAGCTTCTCCCTGCCTAGCGTCAAAATTGGCAACTGTTATGTGACAATACTTATAGCTCTCACCTACCGTCATGTCATCCTCAGGGCTCTTAGATCTACCATTACTTCTAATACTTGCCATACCTCATGTTCCCTGAGCTTCTAGCACCCTCTGTCTGCAGTTTCTGCCTCCTTCCTTTCTCAGTCTCTCACTCTTAAAAGCACCTAATTAAATCAATATAAAAAGTAGTAGAGAAGGAAAACTAGTAGAGTCTTGTGGCACCTTTAACAGATTTATTTTAGCATGAAGTTTCTGAGCATAAGTTCATGCTAAAATAAATCCCTTAGTCTTAAAGGTGACATAAGACTCCTTTTTTGTACCCCCTCACCTTCTTTTCAGTTTCAGATTTTAGACTCAAATTTTAGTTTTTGTTCTTAGGATTTCACGCTTAAATTTCAGGGCCATTGACTAGTTGCAAATTGCTATTTATAAGTCTTGATTAGTAGGTAAACAAGCAGATAACTACCAGACCATAGTTCTTATTGTAAATTCTGTTATGTGTTATAATTTAATTGTACAACCTTTGTTTTAAAAAGATCACACATAGTTAAGATAGAGAACTGTGGAATCTTCTTTTGTAACATTAAGTAAAAGGAACAAAGAAAAAAAACACAATGCAAACATACAAAACAATAATCAAAAATACCTACAAACATCAGTAGACATCCTAATCTAGAATTACTAAAACAAATACTGACAAAACACAAGCCAAAGCTCCTCCCTAAACTGCAAACCCCAGGATTCCATAGGATGTTGAAAGTGGAATAATAGCACTTTAACAGTCTAGTGAGGAAATGGCCATAATTAAAATTGGTTCCCGCCCTGGTTTCAAACAGTTCATATTGCTTGAACATTAACACAATCATCTGTCTGTCTGACTGTCTGACTGTCCGACTGTCTATCTGTCTATCTGTCTGTCTGTCTGTCTATCTATCTATCTATCCATCTATCTATCTATCTAATCATTTTAAAACAAGCAGTACAACTTCTAAATCTACTGTTCTGCCATTAATCCAGTGTGTAAACATATCCATTTCAGCAGTTTCCATCAGTCTGTTTAGCTATTCATCTAGCTTAGTCTTTACATCTTGCATTGCTAAGTCTTTATCTTCTTCCTTTTCTTGAGCACCTCATATAATTAATCTCTTTTCATCAGAGTCCTTGAACTCTAATTCTTGTTGATCCATTTCTTTAACAAAACCTTTCTTAAATATTCTTATATTCTGGAATCTTCTTTTTAAACAACCTTACCCAAAACTGTTCTATTTCCTGGCCTAGATCCTGTTGGCCTGTTGGTCTTAATGGTTTGGATACTGTTCTTAGTTCCACCCGCAGCAGACTGACTGAATCACAAGAACTTATATAAATGTTGACAACTGGGTGAACGCATGAGCTACCAAATTCCCACTGATACAATGGGTTTTCTATTTGGAACTAACAACTGGATTTTGGCCAGTGGGTCACTATGGTAAGCCAGCATGGGTTCCTCATCATATATGATAAACAAGCTTGGATTTAGAAAGAAAGACAGAAAGACAGAAAGAGAAAGAAAGAAATGGGTCGTGCTAACAAATCCTTTCCAAAGGAAGTAAATTCATCATGGTGATAGCAGAGAACAGTAGCAAAAATTCTGATCTAGCATCTTGTTCATGTGCCATTTGAAATGGAAATCTATGCTGGCAAGAAGTATAAACATGATGTGGCAATATTTTGGACAAAGCCCAATTCCATTAACATGAAATTTAGCAGAAATGTTCCCAGTGATTTTCCCCTAGATGTTACTTTCAGTTAATGTTTGCTGCAGTTGACATGAACTATACTATGCAATATATACATATATAAGCTTGATGATGGTGGTGATACAATTGGAAAACTCGTAACTGACTACAAAATTGGATAGCTTAAACTAGCAAGTGCCACACTCTCTGATTGGAAACATTCTGTACTGTTGCGTTTACGTAGTAGTCATTACCCACCACATATCCCAAACATAAAAGTTTGTGTTCCTGCAATATACTGCTAATGCATGGAAGAATCTGAATGGTAGCACTTCAATTTTCACTCTTTTTCACATCCAAGTAAACCTGGACTACAACTCTGGAGAGCAGAGTTTGATTCTTCACTTGGCCATGGAAACCCACTGGGTGACCTTGGGCACATCACACACTCTCAGCCCCCAGAAAACCCCACAATAGTTTTGCTTTAAGGTTGCCATAAGTCAGAAATGACTTTAAGGCACACAACAACAACAGACCTGTTTATCACCAAAGGAGAGTGGAAAACTTGCATATTATGAAAGATCATACAACATGTAGGACTGTGCCACTGGTTCTTTTGGTGATCAATCCCAAAATGATGTGTCTTAATTTGAACCTTTTTGGACTGGCTCAAGACCAGGCTTGGTCTGACTAATTTGCTTCAAGAGTGGGTCGCTCTGGTCTGAAGCAGCAGAGAGTACTTCAGTGCTTTGGACACTGTAACAGTAAAAAAATAAGACAGAAAAATACCCAGAAATTGTAGCTCCAATATTCCTGCAAAAGGGAAGTGCCAGGGTGGTATCACTGGGGGGAGCTGGATGAGACTGTAGTTTCCCAATTGATAGCCCTATCTTTCAATCTGGCGCAGGAATTTTACCAGCATTTTCGAATTGCACTCCTTATCAGGAGGGACTGAAGCTACAGAACCCAGTTTCTCCTGTTCTTCCTTATTCTCTGCTTAGGGTTAGATATGATAACAGTAGGCAACCACTGATGGGAAGAGCTGTTTGGTGTCAGAGTTGTACATCTGTGGAGTATAATAGGATTGACTTCATTGTGGTTTGTGTCTGTTAGGCTCAGGGTATGAGACTTCATTTATTTGAGTTCTTTTTATTTGAGTTCTTCCTCATACTGCTGCACTCTGACCAACTTGGCTCAGAGGCAAGCAAAACAAACATACAGCAAAGTTGAAAACACAGCAACAAGAGGCGTGTGCAGCAGAGTATATCATGCAGCACTCCTCTGACCCCAAAAGCTGCCCACTAAGAACACTAGCAAACAGTGTTGTCATCCAAAAATAGACCTGGAAGCTTTTTATTCTTCAGTTCCAATATATACATCTGTACAGGTTTGCAGATCCTTCAACAAAGTTTCAGCATTCCATCACCATATCAGGGAGAGATATGCTCCAGCAAAGCCTCCGGGCAGAATCAGGGAGACTGAGAGACCAAGACTGTCAGAGCCCACCTCTTTATATACACAGGGACTAGTTGATGTAACCCCAGCCAGGATTTCATGTCACCAGATGAAACCCCTTGCCCAGGTTTCATATCACTATGACTCAGCTTAATTGTCCCATGGGGATCACCTCGTGCTTGCACAGTCACTCCTCAGGTGCTTTCCACATGCAAATCAAAAGTATTTTAATTGGGACTAAGGTCACAGCAAACCTTTTCCAACATTTTTTTTCTTAATGTTTTGCTTTCTTTTGGTTTGTGCATTCACAGTCATTTGCTGATTTTACTGTTTAGTTTATTCTTAGCCTCCCTCCCCTTGATTTAGCCTTGCTCTAGTGGTTCTTTTTTAAAAGTTTGAATCTTCTTAGTTCTTCTTAACTATTCTGTATATGCGTGTGTAGGTGCATGCATCTTTGATTTTGGTTTAGTTTGATTTTACTCTTCCACATTAGATCTAGCTTGTTAGATCAGGTGTCTGACTGTTGCCTTAAAAATGTAAGTGCTCTCTCTCTCTCATTTTCCTTCATGATCGCTGTACGATTTTCTGTGCTTATAAGAAAAGAAACAGGAATCAGATAGCTATCAATAGCCTGAATGTATATGATAGGTACTATTAGTAAAGAGAGGCAGTTTTGAAAAGACACTGGATGATGTTGGGTAGCAAGACTACAGCCACTGGCCAGAAAGGCTTTATTTGATCTTAAAAATCAGATGCAGAAGGTAGCAGCTGTAGAAACAGCAGAACAACCAGGCAAAGTTAAGACTTACTCTGATGACAGAAGACAATAAACAGTTCAACTTGTGGCCCTTTCATACTATACAAATATAGCACTATGAATCTACTTCAACTGTCATGACTATGTCCTGTGGAATCCTGGGATTTATAGTTTGGTGAGGCACTGAAGCTCTTTGGCTGAGAGTTCTGAATGCCCCTCACTAAACTGCAAGTCCCAGGATTCCACAGGATGGCACCCTGGCAGTTAAAGTGGAATCACAACGCTATATTTATGCTGTGTGAAAGGACCCTTAGTTAAATCCCTTTATTCTTTTTATGATAGAGTTACTAGCTTGATAGATGAAGAGAATGCTGTGGATGTAGCATACCTCGATTTCAGTAAGGCCTTTGACAAAGTTCCCCATGACATTCTTGCAAAGAAACTAGTAAATGCGGGCTGGACAGGGCTACTGTTAGTTGGATTTGTAATTGGTTGACCGACCGAACCCAAAAGAGTGATCACGAATGGCTGCTTTTCATCCTGGAGAGAAGTGACTAGCGGGGTGCCACAGGGTTCTGTCCTGGGCTCAGTGCTGTTCAATATTTTTATCAACGACTTGGATGAAGGAATAGAGTGCATGCTCATCAAATTTGCAGATGACACCAAATTGGGAGGGGTTGCTAATACGCCAGAGGATAGGATCAAAATTCAAAATGACCTGGATAGATTGGAGAGCTGGGCCAAGGCTAACAAAATGAAATTCAACAGAGAGAAGTGTAAGGTTCTACACTTAGGTAGAAAAAATGGAATACAGAAATATAGGATGGGGGACAAGTGGCTGGATAGCAGTACATGTGAAAGGGATCTAGGAGTCTTAATAGACCACAAGCTGAACATGAGTCAGCAGTGTGATGCGGCAGCCAAGAAAGCCAATGCAATTCTCAGCTGCATCAATAGGAGTATGGTGTCTAGATCGAGGGAGGTACTGGTACCACTCTACTCTGCTTTGGTTAGACCTCATCTTGAATACTGTGTCCAGTTCTGGGCACCCCAATTCAAGAGGGACATGGTCAAGCTGGAGCAAGTCCAGAGAAGGGCGACCAAAATGGTGAGAGGCCTGGAAGACATGCCCTATGAGGATAGACTTAGAGAGCTGGGTATGTTTAGTCTGCAGAAGAGAAGGGACATGATAGCTATGTTTAAATATTTGAAGGGATGCCATGCAGAGGAAGAAGAGGGCTTGTTTTCTGCTGCTCCAGAGACCAGGACAAGGAGCACTGGATTCAAGCTGCAGGAAAGGAGATTCCACTTGAACCTCAGGAAGAACTTCCTGACGGTCAGGGCTGTCCGGCAGTGGAATATGCTGCCTCGGAGTGTAGTGGAGTCTCCTTCCTTGGAGGTTTTTAAGCAGAGGCTAGATGGCCATTTGTCGGGAATGCTTTGAGGGTGTTCCTGCATAGCAGGGGGTTGGACTGGATGGCCCGTGTGGTCTCTTCCAACTCTACATTTCTATGATTCTATGATTCTACCAGCAGTCCAGCTGGGAAGATCCAGCAATGTAGCATAATGTAAGCATAATGCAATGGTGGGTGGGGAAGTTTCACCAGCAATCCAATTGGTGAGACTTCCCTTAAGGCATTTGGTGATCTGGGCTGCCGTTTTCTTGTGTGAGGTTTAAATGGAGAAGAAACGAGCAACACCTTGAAAACATCACTCTCACCAGAGATTCTATAGCCTAACCAACACTCTAACTAAACATGACGATGAAGATTCTATCTTGGAATGTACAGGGACTGAACTCTACCTATAAAAGGGGAAAAGTAATTCATTATCTGAAGAAACAAAAATTGGATATCATGTCTACAGGAAACCCATATGAGAAACAAAGACCTAAAATATATAAGAAACCCCAAACTAGGAGTGGAATTCCAGACAGCAATTGATAAAAAATAAAAAGGAGTTACAATATATGTCAGCAACAAATAAACAGCTAAAGAGATATTTAAGGCCATTTCCACATGGGCATATTGCCCACGCTAGAGCGACCTCCCCAGGAGGTCACCAGGGTCTGCGCTAGAGCAGTTAAGAAAAGTGAGGTTCTAAACCTCAAACTGTTCTAGCGCAGCCCCGGGGGTGGCGCTGTGAGTTTTATAAAAACCACCCTCAAAAGTGGTTTTTATAAAACTTACCCGCGCTGCCCCGTAGCAGCCTCCAGTCAAGAACTGCAGGGACGCGGCAACGCGCCCCTGCAGATCTGCCCAGGGGCGGGCTTCCGGCTGGCGCGCCGTCCTAATTGGCGGAACGCCACCGGAAGCCGCCGGCCACCATTTTGGGCACCGCCGGGAGCTGCCAAGCGCCGCCGAAATTCAGCGGCGTTTGGAACGGCGGATCCGCGCTCTTCAGAGGGATGGAGCAACCCGCTCTCGGGTAAGCTCCGCCCCTGCGTTCGCGGCCCCGTTTCCCCCCCCCCGTGAGGAAAGGGCCTAAGAATCAAAAAGGACACTTTATAGGAATTCAAATAGAGATGATGGGAATTTTTTTGTAAATGTAGAAGTGTACAGCCCATTGGAGAATAAAATAACTTTTATGAGAAATTGTTGAGGGAAATTGCTGAATTTGACTACAAAGAATTCATTCGTATGGGTTACTGGAATAGCGTTTTAATAATTGTATTTATTAAATATGATGAAGTAAACATAAAGAGAACAAAATATCGAAGAATTATACTATGTATGATTTCAGCAGCAAGATTAACTTTTGCACAAAAGTGGAAAGAAGCAAGTATCCCTACTGTTGAAAACTGGGTGATTAAATTATATGAATTGGTAGAACTGGATAAATTAACAATTTTGTTATACAAAAAACCTATTCAAAGATTCAAAGAAGACCAGAAGATACTTTTACATTTATGGGAAGCTAGATGGGAAAAATGATCAACTGTATGATTGGAAGACTAACCTCCAAGAAATAAATTATGGACATATTAAAATGCTTTTCTTGTAGAGAAAAGAAAATAAATATTTCAAAAGATGGGTTAGACTATAAATAAGGAAGCGCCATACACCAAGGGAGAAGGAAGTCGTTTTTTGTCTTTACTATTTGATATATATTTCTCTCTTTTAACTATTATATGGCTAGTATTCATATTTTGTTTATATGTATCTATGTTGCTTCTGGAAAACAAAGCCAAAGCCAATAACTGTTATTGTTTTATTTTCTGAATTGCATAAGAGTAACATTTAAAAACAGAAAACATCTCTCTTATGGGACCATTCTCTCCCTATCCCACCTCTTTCATAGTTGCTTGTCTAAACGTGACAGGTGGGGGGATAGAGGAAAGGCTGTAAGCTGCTGCTGCTGCTGCCGCCAGCGTAGTCAGCACTCTTTCTTCCTGTACTATTATTTTGCTTCATCTACCTAGTTGCTGTGTCTTCTCGGCCTGTGCTTTCTGTGTGCAAAGGCAGCATGGTGGGCAGTGGGGTACAAGCTAGACAGCAGCACAGGCCGAGAAGATACAGCAAGGCTATCTGAATTTGTCAAGTACTGCTGCCTGCCTGCCTGCCTACCTTGTACCCCACTGTCCACCATGCTTGCCTTTGCGCTTCTTTGATCCATTTCTTCAAGTGCAGAGGCTGGGGGTTCTCTGGGTTCCCCAGGAAGAGATGCCATGCAGAGGAGGGAGTGGGCTTGTTTTCTGCTGCTCCAGAGACCAGGACAAGGAGCAATGGATTCAAGCCGCAGGAAAGCAGATTCCACCTGAACCTCAGGAAGAACTTCCTGTCTGGCAGTGGAATATGCTGCCTCGGTGTGTAGTGGAGTCTCCTTCTTTGGAGGTTTTTAAGCAGAGGCTGGATGGCCATCTGTCGGGAGTGCTTTGAGGGTGTTCCTGCATAGCAGGGGGTTGGACTGGATGGCCCGTGTGGTCTCTTCCAACTCTACATTTCTATGATTCTAAGGTATCCTAATATGGGTGGGTAGTACCAGGTCAAAAGCAGCATGATTTGCAATGAGAGAGCAGTCAACAGCTTTGATTTGTTTGGAAGTTTGGGGTTGTTGTTTTTTTTAAAGAATCAAATATTACAGATATAACCCCAAAACTCCTACTTACCTGTCTGAAATTTTGGCGGAGTCAATTTCGTCTTTAGAGTCCACTATTTCCCCACATTTTTATGCCAATGAGTAAACAAAAAGAAGAGGAAATCATAGGCACTTTAGTTTCACAGTGCAAACCAGTGGTGATCCAGCTTTGATGCAGATTTCCAGCTGGTGTTCCAAATTCATGAATTCTGATTCATATTTAGGATCTGGAGCAGACTGGGCCTATGTCAGTCTATATTGGGCTCCAAATGAAATAAGGTGACTGTGCACAATGATGTGGTTCTAGTGATACAGTTGTTCTGGTACAGCAAGGCTTTCCAAATGGTGTGCCGTGACACGTTAGTGTGTCACCTGAAGTGTGTAGATGTGTCACCTACAATCTTGGAAATGTATGTTATTATTTATAAATCATATATTTTTAAAAACATATGAAAGGTTTTCATGAGATATGTTGTGTCGCCATACATTTTGTTATTACAATGTGTGTATGTGTCCGTATCTCTTACTAGGGGCTAGTTTAACCTCTGGTTTGCTAGTAAAACTGAAATTACTGTGTCATGAAACGATGCATGTCTAAAAAGTGTGTCACCAACATGAAAAGTTTGGAAAGCTCTGCGGTACAGTAATAAAGCTGACTGTTGGACTGGAAATGGTGCAAGAGACTCACCGTGTGACCTTAGACTAGTTATATACTCTCAAACTACCCCAGAGGGTTGTTATGGGTATTCAAAGACATACTTGTATCTTTTTATGATGTATCAGCATTAAAAGATAGCAAGGAACGCCATAGCACCTTCAAGCAGTTCAAGAATGAGAGAAAGAAACTTCTAGCTTCAGATTTTGTGGACTCCAGTCTACTTCTTCAGATGAATGGATGCACTGGCTTCACATCATGCACATGATGAAGTGGACTGGGGTCCACAAAAACTAAAGGTAGAAATTTCTTTCCTTCATTCTCAGTGGAGGCATAGGACTCTCATATTTTTTTCAGGGTTGTTGTAAGTGTTTTTTGAGGTTAAAATGGAGAGAAGCACCACTTTTAGTTTACTGGAAGAAAGATGGAATGTAAATGTAACTAAAATTTATGGGCCACTACCACCTCTTAAGGAGTTGTAGGATGAACGCACTAGCTGTCAATATGCTTTGGTGGAGGGCGATAGCCTTCTACTGGTGAATACTGACTTAAGGGGAAGAGTCCCACATACTCTTATTAGCTGTTGTCACTAAGTAACGGTAAGGTCAGGGGCAGCTTGGGAAGCACTAGGTTGGCTCAATGCTAGTTAATGGGTAACAATGCCCCCTGTGGGTGGAATTGACTGAAATAACTAGCTGTCCCAAGAGCTGGTGGCCATTCCTAATCAGCCTGCATTGCCAAGCACTAATCTGCTGCCTTGAACATATTTAATTCCTTCTGAAGTGGTAAAGTCCTATAAAGAGATCGTGATACATGTTATTTCTGATTAGTCAACTAATACATACGAAGCATTCTATTATACATTAAAAAAAATTCTAGTTTTAAATTACTCCAAGCCACTTTTGAGTGCTGTAGCAATGGTGGAAAATCAAGATATAAATGTTAATAGATAAATAAAGATAATGCTGCAACTTTGCTTTCTGCTATGTGTGTGGCTGTGAAAAGAGGAAAGGTGTCCAATTTTAGGTCTAACTGTGTAGTAGACACATTGAAATGAATGATGAATCTTGTTAGTCAATACTAATGTGAGCGCCACTGCTTTCCATTGGGGCTCAAATTGTCACTAAGAATGGATTTAGCCATCTAAGTCTGCCTTGATGGGTTGGAAAAGTTACGTTTTTGAACTACAATTTCATGTCAGATTCTGAGAATGCTAATCCAAAACCTGACATACCCACATTCCTGTCTGCCCACAAGGATTAATTAATTAATTGAGTAATTAATTTTATATCCCACCTTTTTCCTGATATGGGATCCAAGGCAGCTTACAACAAATTAAAGCAAAGTACAGCTGAAATCTATTTGATAAAAAGAAATAAATCAGCAATTTAGGGGGAAAGGCTAAACTGAAGCAGTTTAAAAACACATTTGAACATAGTAAAAACAATGAAGAGAGCCAGTGTGATGTGATATCTGAGCATTGGACTACAGTTCTGGAGACCAGTGTTCAAATTCCTGCTCAGCCATGGAAATCCACTGGATGTCCTCAGGGAACTTACACTCAGTCAGCCTCAGAGGAACACAAAGGCAAACCCCTTCTGAACAGCTCTTGCCAAGAAAACCCCGTGATAAGGTCACCTTAGAGTTGCTGTACGTTGGAAAAGACTTGAAGGCTCACTACAAGAACCAAAAGAACAAAAGCAATAAGAGCACAACACAAACCTTAAAAAGACAGTTCTGCCACACTGAAGAGCCAAAGACCTTTCTAACTAAATAAGTCTTTGCATGCTGGCAGAAAGAGAGAAGAGAGGGAGCCTAATGAGGCTCCAAGGGAATTCCACAACTTGGGAGCAGCCACCAAGAAGGTATTCTCCTATGTCCTCACCAAACACAACTGAGGTGGTGTGGAGATGGAGGCAGGTCTTCCCAAGAAGAACTTAACAATCAGGCAGATTTATAGAGGGAGATACAGTCATTCGGACAATCTGGACCCAATCCATGTAGGGCTTTAAAGGGCATAAACCACAGTTTGAATTGTGGACAGAAATAGAAAGGTAGCCAGTTAACTTGTTGCAATGTATGAGTTATATATTCTCTGTAACCAGGCCCTGTCAGTAATCTGGCTGATGCATTTTGAACCCACTGTAGTTTCCAGGTATTGTTCAAACTATGTACTGTAAGTTACAGTAATCTAAATGGTATGTAATCACAGAATATGTCACCATAGCCAGACCTGACATTTCCAGGTATGGGATAGGTAGCACACTAGTTTTAGTTGTGGAAACACCCTCCTGGCCACTGCTGCTACCTGAGCATCAAGGCGCAGATCCTGCATCGAGGAGTACACTCATATTACTTTACTAGGCGTAAAATATAGTAGATATTCAGTCACATGTGTGCGTTGTTTCATCCTGGTGTTTTCTCCTTTCTCATAAGTGCAGCTGCAGAGACAGAATACTGGAGGAGAATATATAGAGAAGGAAGCAGAGCTTCCTAATCTTTCTGTTGGCACAATGGTAAAAAGATGTTGTGGAGACAATTTTCCAAAGTGTGGTTGATTGTGCTTCTAACAGAATCCACAAAGAGTATATGGGGCTATGAAGACAAAACTAAGTGATGGGTCAGTTCACATGCCTGTGGCTCAGTTTCACCTTCTGTACAAGGAGGCTTTTGCTATAAAACGTCCTGTTATCTTTTGAAAACATGCGTAGGCAGCACATTTTGTGCTGCTGAACTAGCATTTATATTTATCCATCATTGCTCATAAATATGCAGTTGTCTTTAGAAACTGCATTTTTTTTAAAAAAAAATGTATAAAATTGTTGTTCTCCCCTTCTTAGGAGTGGAAAATAATGTGAATGTCTTCTAAATCTCCTAAATTAGTTTTACAGTACTGTGTACTATGGTCCTGAGAAAGTGGCCTTGAAGTCATAGGAGACAGCAGATGTGCTGCTCAGAAGGTGTAAAGAAAGGTCTGTCTCTGGATGGTGAGATTCAGTTTCAGCTTTCCACAATGGTTTCTTTCTCAAGGTCAAAACTCCAGCTTTGAGAGGCAAGGAATAGCTGTATGTTGGAGATGTGCCAGAAGGCAAGCAGGGAGCAGTTGAGCATTCACAGCCTTCCTAGATTGCAACGTGCTGCCACCATGGAGGAACAATTTCTCACAGAAGAGGAAAAGCTCGACACACTAGCTCCATTCCTCACTTCCCTCTTACCAGCAAAAATCTGGTAGGGCAGAAGAAAGATTAGAAACTGGTTGCATTCTTGGTAGTATTACACCACACTTGTTTAAAGATTCAAATATCCATTGCAAGGCAAGAATGTTTTCTCTCATTGGTTGAGGCTGTTATGATAGCAATAGCAGTTACATTTCTATACCGCTTATCAGTGCAAAACACTCCCTAAGCAGTTTACAGTGCGTTTAGCTAACTGCCCCCAACAAGCTGGGTACTCATTTTACGAACTATAGAAGAATGGAAGGCTGAATCAACCTGGAGCCCTGCAAGATCAAACTCACAACACTCTGGCTGCAGTACTGGCATTTAACCAGGGCTCCAGGTATCAGTGGTACTCACCCATCTAATCCCTACCAATGTGTAAGCAGAAACGACTGAATTTCAAATTTCTTCCTTACTTCTTTTGTATTGATTTTTTTAATGGATGAAATAAAAGAATTTGTTAGAGAGAATCCAAGGGACCTACCAATTACATGAATTGCATGCTTATTAATTGGCTATTTATTGGCAGTGAAGACTAGGTAGAGATGGAGATGAGGGCAATGAAAACCAGAAGAATGGTTAGAGAAGAACAAAATACTCTTAAAAATAAAAGGCACAACAAAGGTAGACTGTTCCTGCTTCCTCCATCAGCTTGAGCTCCTTAACAGCAATAGTGTGACTGCTTATATTGGAGTGGCTGCCCTTAATTTTACTTCTTTTAGCTTAAAAGCAACTGTTCCTGCTATTGGGCTTTTACCACTCTTGGAATGTACTCCTCTTAAAGGGAAGTGTCTGCTGAATTTCTTGCGAGGAATAAAGGATCCAGGACTCTTAGCAGGTCCATAACAGCCAGATATCCAATAGGTGCATTTTTCGTTAGTATTTGACGATGGAAACAATACCTGAGCCATTTCTGCACTAGATTGTTATAGCGCTATGATTCCATTTTCAACATCCTATGGAATCCTGCAGTTTGCAGTTTAGGGAGGGGCCGGCCGGCCGGCCCCTCCCAAAACTGCAAACCCCAGGATTCTATAGGATGTTGAAAGTGGAATCATAGCACTATAACAGTCTTGTGCGGAAATGGCCCATGACCATTAAGCACTGAAACCTATCATTCTTATTGTTCTAATTCTGAAATCAATTATTCATGTAAATCTAGATGGAGAATATTGCTTTGTACAGTGGACACTATCCAGTAAGCATAATTACATAAACCTATGCACATATATATCTTGATCACGCTTTCCTAAATGCTGATCCTGGCTAGAGTCTTTGTGATACAGGAAGGTTAAAAATTTGAATGAATACATACATACATAATCCACATAAAGCAAATGGGAAGAACACCTCCCAGTAAACACATTCTCCCAGAATATTCAAGACATGACATTTATTTTATTACCAAACTTCTAAAAAGTATACGTTCCCCAAGCAACGCATAAATGTATTTATAGCAATAAAGCTACTTTTGCCCTTTTGTTATCAGCATTCAGAAAAGGCAGACCAATTGCCTGAGATTTGGAAATATGTTTATTTTGGTACACACCGGCAGAGGAGGCCTGAAGTCCCTGAACTGTGAAATAAGATTTTAGTAACTAAGAAAAGAAGTATTGGCTCTTACCAAATTGTCTCCTGTGCTGCTGTAAATAGTTCATTTTCATAGCTTTTGCCTGTTTTCATACTTCAGGCTTGATAGTTAAAGAGATAACAAAAGTGCATGCTTGCTGGTGTGACAAAGAAAATTTAATAGTAACAGCAGGTTGCAGCCCCTGAGCCAAAATGTACAGTGTGCATCCATATGACTGAATGACTTTATTTATCATGATGAGTCAGCTGCTGCATAACTGAGCAGTAAACTAGACTAGAGTTGCCACCATTTTGCTCCTCTGCCTCTAATGGTAGCAATCTGCGTGTATAACCAGGCCACAATATTTAGCACACTGAAAATGTTTTCTGGCCATTTTATTAGTCTGTATGGTTTATTAGCCTGTATGGAAACTGGCAGAAGACTATTGCTACTGCAATTTTTACAAGAGATTACATTGTAGGGAAGGAGGACAAAGATAGTTGTATGACTAACTTCAACATGCATAGCAGGATAGGAACAGGCACTAGCTTCTGTTGGAAGAAACACCCTCTGTAGGCATGCATACTCTTCTGCCAGCGTATTACAGAGATCTACCAGGAGAACATGCTTCTGGTAAAAGTCCATTGCTGGATAAAATAAACCAACAGAAAAACCAATTAGAGGACAGAGAAGAGGTGGGGTGGCAGGCCAAAGTTACACCAGATCTAAATCTCTTGCAGCCAAGGGACACAGCCACAATGGTGGCACAGTTAGGCCAGGCCAAGTGCTGTCCTCTGCCATTTCCAACACCTCCAGGTTGGGTGGGGTTTGGGTTTAGCATAGCTTCAGCTGACCTACTGCTGGTTTACATTGCCCTTAGGGATCTTGGCCATTTATGAGGCACCTATGAGAGGATGAGGTATGTAGGAAGAAGTGAAGTTGGGTCCATAAATATCGTGCCCTCCATCACATGTGGCCAAGCAACACCAAAGAGTAATCAAGATTGTAAAAGTTGTTACTGCGGAAGCACATGGCAAGCTAGGAGAGCCTGTAGCAGTTTGTTTTTGCCTGAGCCTAGTGGAAAGGCCAAGATTCTGTCCCCTGCTCTCCTCCCTCCTGGCCACTGAGAAAATTAGGTCCAAACTGCTCTTACAGTTTGAACTTAGTTTATAGCAAACTGAAGTAATCTGAGGACAAAGGGGGAAAGTGCAAGGAGGAAAGAGAAAACAGGGCATTCTAAAAGCAGCTGGAAAAGTTGAATGACAGAAGATTAACTAGTACTCTCCTTGCCGCATTGGGATAGTTGAGAGGTATAGAATATCAGTCTGTAGGTGCAAAAGTAACAGAGCAGATAATAAAGGGAGAGAATATATAAGGGAACACCAGCTACCTCTCTCTACATTTGTTACCCCCGCAGGAACACTTAACTGGATGCCAATCCCCCTCCCCTTTTTGTTTCAAAATTAAAGGCACAAGAGCAAATGTAGGTCTATAAATCCCTGCTCTGTAAAGTCTGGCAATTTCTAAGAGAGTGAGACTCATCTCACACATTATCACTGATACACCAGATCTGAACAACGGATTTCAACTGAACAACAGAAATCCTTACCATGGCTGCTTGCTACCTCAAAAGCAAGGTTTCTTTTTTTCAAACAATGATTATTAGCTGTAAAGGCAACTGCTTACAAAAAAGAACCACTGGAGTTTGCTCTTTTTTCCTGGCAGATTTTATTATTTCTTATAGGCCTGCCCTGCTTAGCATGCCCTGACCTTCCTGGAAATCCATATTTCTTGGTCATACCCAGGCCTTTGTCCAAGACACAGGCTACCACCTGGCACTCAAATTCTTTTTCTGTGCTTCTTATCTCTGTATCTGTTTTTCTACCCAGCTTGAATATTATCCTACTTCTGACTTAAAGTTTTGTTTTTTTCAAAGAAGCATCCTGCCTGTGTTTTTTAGGGTTGCCAGAGTGAAAACTGAAGAGAGCTCCTGTACCTTGAATGATTGTACAGAACAGGACGTTTCAGCAGATGTTGCTAGTCACAAAGCCAGGTAACAAGCCACACCGGTTGAAATTCCCACTTCTACACAGCCATTCAAGTTACAAGAGCTCTCTCCAGTTTTCACCTCTGCAATCCTAAATATATATTTTCCTGTAAATGCCTCTACTTTGCATTAGCATGTAGTCAGGTTCTCTTTTAGGCCAGTTCAACACAAGCAAGAAAATGAAGTGATAGAGTGGATGGTACCACTTCAGATTGATGGTGGGGAAAATTCCTTTTTTTTTCCCAACAAAAAAAAAGAAAAAGAATATTAAATTTAACATAATCTAATTCACAAAGATACATTCAGAAGAAAAAAAGGCAGAAAGAAGAAAAGAAAAAATAAACTAAAACACAATGCAAGAACACTAAACCAAAATGCTGGACGCTAACTAAAATGCTAAACACTAACTTACTGTAACACGAAAAAACTCTGACTCCTTTTGTTTTCTAAATTTATGTTTGATCTGCCACAATGTTGATTTTAGGTTTAATTTAATGCCTCCTTTTTGCTTTTGTAAGAGACAATTAAAGATATGTAGGTACCATAGGGAGGGTGTTTACTATATTTCGAGAAACTTAATTAACATTATTTGAGTGTGATTAGACATGAATTAGCTTTTTTTGAGTTTGACTAAAGAGGGGTTACAAATGACCGTTTGAAAGCTGTTACTTCATCAGAGGAGGAAGTCTACTTTTATTGTGTAAGTAATTGTGTAAGTAATTAATATTGTTTATATAGTTAATGTTGTATAGGTCACTTCTGTGGTTTATGCTGTGTTTGAGATAGGATTGTTTATATGTTACTTATGTTTCTTAGTACTTTTTGTTTTGTATATCTTTTGTGTGTGTGTAAAACGACTATGTGTATATATAGGCTCTGACTCCAACAAACCAAACTGCTGGGGAAAAAAAATAAGAAAAAAAATACATTGAATTGACACCACTGATCCAAAAATTGCTTTTTGACAGCTGCCTGGCATGTTAAAAATAAATTACCTGCAGGTGAATAAAAGCTAGGACATCAGTGGATGAGTTGGTGAGACCTCTTCTTCCTGATGTACAATTTTCATCACTTTTACAGAACTGTTTTTTGCATCGGGGAGCACACAAAACCAATTACCTTAACTATAGTTTGCAATGATACAATCCATTTTAACTGCTTCAGGATTATTACCTCCTCATTTTCTTATATAATGTAGGCTCCATTAGAAAGAAAGGGCAGTGATTGGTCTGTTTGGTCTTATTTTGCCCCAAAAAAAGGAAAAATCACCAGCAGAAGAAGAATAAAGAAAAGGATCTTCCATGGCTTCCTAATTCTGTTCAGTCTGGTAGTCATAAAACAAATATGCAAATATAATACACTATTCACCAGTAAATAGCAAAGGTTCGTCCAAATAAGACAGTGGACCTCCCAGCCATGGCTGCACTTGTATTTCCCCTCCATGGAAACACAAATGAGAAATAAATCCTAACCATTAATTATTTTTTGTGTGTTTCACTTAAAGTAAATTTTTTAAAAAAATTACATCTTCAGAAATCCTGTGGCTGCATTTAACAAAACAATACTATTTATGTTATCACATAAATATTATAAAATTCAAAGATCACGTCCTTGAGATGAATCTCACAGTTTTTGCCACAGTGTTGGCGTCATCTATTATCTTCCTAAATGGCAGTAATATTTAAAAACAGATCAATTCTATTGCCCTTTAGTTGCTGCTGACAAGACTTCTGAGGGAAAATGTCTAGAAGCAGCCACACTTGTAAGGGAATTATAAAATGAAGTATCATGATATACTGACCAAACGTATCAATGGAAGATCAACCAAGGGAACTGAAGAGGAATGGAAACCATTCATGGACTATTTATGAGAAAAATGGAAAACTGAGACAATAAACATGTAGACAGTTATGCTGGATGTGGACTGAGAAAATTTCAGTCAATAATATGGAATATCAAATATATAGTATCAATTGTAGAGGTAAATTTGACAGGGTAATGACCGATTATTCATATAGGAGAACTCTAAAGCGGTTTCTTTATAAGTGTGTGTTAATAGCATACCAAGTACTAGGTAAGAGGAAGGCAAAGATAGAGTTGACTTCTTTCTTGCAGTTAAAAAAAAACTTTAAGGAGGCAAGAGGCAATAATTTGCACAGGCTTTTTAAAGGGAAGTGCTAAGGGGTCATCTGTCTAGATTGTACTCTTTGTGAATCATATTGTTTTACCTATAACTTACATTAGGGAAACTATCATTTTCCAAAGCAGAATGACTGGGAAGACATTATATTAAACAGAGTAACAACTTTCAGGCGGTAAGTAAATGTGGAGAAGCCATCAGCCCTGTGTTTGTTGGATAATCTGTGTAAAACTAATTAAAGTACAGTTCTTGCCATTTAGTCAGGAACCTTTTGTTTAAGACAGATGGTGGAAGGAACTAAGATAGTACATGATCCAGTTTCCCCAAACTTAATGTCTGAAAGGTATTATTATTCCCTGTAAATTCAGCAATGTTACTTATTATGTAAAATACAAAGTTCCTGGGTTCACAGACAGTATTTTAAGGGAACACCTACACATCTTCATGCCCGTTTCAGAAATTGCATTTCAGCCACATACCTTCCAACTGTCCTGGATTAGTAGGGACATTTGCTTTTAAAATATCATTTTCTTTTTCCTCCTTTATCCTGAGATTACAGTCAGCCTTCCACTTTTGTGAAAGTTAGGGGTGCAAGACCTCGGTGAAAGTGGAAAAATTGCAAATAAAATAAAAATTGTGAGTGCTCTTTTTTTTCCTTTACCCAAGAACACTTCTCTAGGAATCTCTCAGTTTTCCCTTGTGATTCTGTGATCAACTTCTGGCAGGAGCCAGCCACAGAGTCACACTGGAGGGCCTGGCAATGCCTAGAGAAGTGTTCTGTCTATAAATCTTTTAAGTCCTGCAGCACTTCTGGTCCAGCAGAAATGGACTACAGGACCATACTGGAGGACCTAGAGATTCCTACAGAGAACATAATTTTCTGTGGCAGAGGCAGATACAGTATGATTTTTGAAGTGAATAAATAAAACCCAAATAATCAAATGTTTGAATGCTAACCCCATGAAAGTGGGGCGCTGACTGTAATTCAATTGCTGCAAACTGCCATTTCTGCCCTACACTGTTACAGTGCTATTATTCCACTTTCAACATCCTGTGGAATTCCGGGGTTTGTAGTTTACTGAGGCCAAATTGCTCTCTGGCTGAGAATTCTAAATGCCACTCCTTAAACTGCAAACCCCAAGATTCCATAGGATGTTGAAAGTAGAATAATAGCTCTATAACAATGTAATGCGGAAATAGCCTGAGTTGAAAGTGAAAAAGCAGTTTGTACTTAGGTAGCTCAGCTAGAGAGGAGAGGAGAGATTGGAATCTTGCTCTTCTCAGTAGGCTCTTGTGTTTTTGTTTTTGTTCTTTTTTTTTCAGGTTTTTCTGAACTCAATACATAAATTCCAGGGTTTCTCTGCTTAAAATAGTAGTGCGTGTGTTCTTTCCCATTATTACTTTTTGCTTTCTTGTTGCCTGGCCATAGCCTTTTGACTACTTTCTGATGTTGCGCAGCCATTATTGCCCCCATTTTGAACGCACGCACACATGCAGACACAAAAGTTGTGGAGGGAGGATAATCATTGTAGAGTTGCAGGCAAATATTGCACTTGGTTTGATCAGAAACTTTAAGATTTGATTTTTTTTCTACTGTAAATATTTCAATGCCGAGATGCTAGAAGCAAGAGAAGGGTTTGCAAGCCCTGACATACTGTGGCCTTAGTACAGAGGGAAATAATATGCTTTTAAATTCTGTTGGAGTGCAGTGCTGTATGTGGAGCATGAGAACAGTGACTTGTGAGCCACTCTGAAAGCCTTTTTGGCGTGGAGTGTAAATGCTTTAAATAATACCAAAAAGTAAGTCCCAGTGACTTACTTGAGACCTGTTCCCAATTAAATAAATATAAGATTGCAGCCTGAGGCCCTTTTCGCACGGCATTTGCCATGTGAAAAGGCCCCTCAAGCATCACGCAACTGTGACAAGCAGTCCACACGATGCACTCGCAATCGCGTGACACTCCAGGGTCTGGCAGGCACCGATTGCGCACTTTTTCATTTTCGGCTGTGAACTGAAAATGGTGCGCGATCGTGCATCACTCCAAGGCCCCACACGGACTTGCTGTGCGTGCGGAGCTCTGGAGCCGTAGTGCTCATGCGTCCTGCCCCAGCACAGCCTGGGAAACGCCCAGGCTGCACTGCGGAAGGAAGAGGAGGGGCTCTTGCGTGAGCAGGCAGCAGCTGCGGAGCTGAAGGAACCAGAACGCGAAAGCCTCTCACTAGAGGCTGCTCACGTGATCCCCGCACCCCAGTTCCACAAAAAGATGAGTTGCAGAAAGTGCCTTAGAAATGTTCCTTGGACTCATATGTCAGCTGATCTTTCCTGACAATCATCTTGGCTGCCAGTGCCTGTCTTCAAATCCAATAGCACTGTGTGAACTGATAATAAAAAAGTGACAAGATAATATTAATACTGTTTTGATAATCACTTAAATATGCCAGCAGTATTGGAATTGTTCTCTCATCCTTTAAATGGCATTCCCCTTCCCTCTTCCTATGCAGATCCAGCATAACTGAATTAAAGTGCTGCAGGTAAACAGACCTCCACATCTTAGATTTTCCTCACTTCATGTAAGATAAAAGGTATACATATGTGGAAAGATAAATCAGATCCATTAATTAGAGATCCATTGATTAGACATATGTACAATACCATGTTTAGAGACTGCCTGCTCTGCTGTTAGGACACACTAGGACACCATTACATAGAGTGATGATTCTAAGACACAAATCTGTGCTGTTACAGAGGCATTTTCATTTTCCACAGAAAGGTTATGTATATGACGTGTCCCTGAAGGCAGTGAAGTTTAAAATCAGCCACATCCAAGCTGCTTCAGTGCAAATTCGTACAAAAGCCAGTACCAAAAATACCACACACGTTGATCTGTGTTCCCATGGGTGCTTTCTAGCTCTTTCCTTCAAGAGGTAGATTCCTGCATCCCACCAAAATCACCTCCCAAAAGTCAGGGGTCTCTCAGTATCGCATGATGTATGGGAGGCTCTTGCCAGTACGAAACATCACCGTCCTACTCTGTGTGTCTTCTACATGCAAGCAATTCTTATCCTTGTATGGGTTCTTTAAGATCTGAGGCAAAGAGTATCTTATTTTCAGCAACGGGCACAAGCTGCCACTGGGGCTTCATTATACCTGAACGCAAACAAAAAGCACTATTCATGGGGTTTTCCTAAAATTGTATTGAACACCAAATGCATTATTATTTTTTGTAAAAAAAAAAATCCCTTCTGAGTGTTTCGTATGCGTTACATCTCTGTGGTTTTACATAAACACCATTTTCTTGACATATTCTTCCAAAACCAAACCCTCCTGCTGCTTTGAAATTCATTTCTTCTACTTCTTACTCCTCTGTGGGATTTTCTTTCTTTTTTTCTTTTGTAACTAGGAATTATTACCTTTTCTTGGTGAGTCCCTGTCCTTATTGCAGGTCAGGCATCAATATGGTCAAGCATCTGCTGGGTTGCATAACAGAATGATTTACAGACAGTGGAACTGAACTGAACTGAATGGAATAGTGTCCTGTTTTGCTAATTTTTGTATTGTCTTTTAGTGAATTTTAAATGATCTTGACTCTACACATTGTTAAATGGTTTTTAAATATCCTTTTTAAACTGATTTTTTGTATGGTTTTGCATCTCTACTGATTTTAGTAAATTTATAAGCCACCTTGAGTCCCATCATTGGGAAAAAGGGAAGATATAAATCAATATTGGAATAGTAATACTAACACTAATACTAATTATACCCTTTCCCACTAACTGGTTTTGGATAACCAGTTCTGGCAGCAGCTGCTCCTTGTTAGAGGCTCATCTAATATTTCTACTTGAGGTCCTGTTTCAGTGAAACAAAAATAATTACTACCTCAGACTACTTGGATGCATATGTAAAAAGTGACATAATTCAGCAGAAGAACTTTCTTGCATAATATTATTTATATTGATTTTTACCCCACTGTGTTTCAAGAGCTCAGAATTCATGGTGACATTGCAATCATTAACGCTGTAGTAGTATCATGTAGGACTGTCAAAGGATTAAAGATGGGAGAGATAGCATTAATCTTCACGCTTTTAACAGATAGTTTCATTAATCTATATATTTAAATAAATGTGGATATTACTAAAGCATTAAAGAAAACTTGGTTAGTTATCTTAATAAACAAAGCTCTTTTTTGCTAAACGGAAAAGCTTTCACATCAGAAAAGGAAAAGAAAACTATCTTGGGTATCAAAATCTCTGTAGTGCAAATGTCTACTTAAGAGTATCCTTAGACTAATTACAGCTTGGAACCATGTTTGCATATATTGAGAGAATTTTCCATTATCAAATCGTAATTCCAATATAAATATGTTCTGTGTGTGCCTGAAGCACAGAGGTCAATTTTCTTTTCTTTTCATATTTCCAATGCTGGTGCCTGATTCAGCCTTTCACATGGTAGGCCAAATCCTATTGTCAACCAGATTAAGTCAGATAGAGAAATTTGCCATAATTTCAGTGGGAGAACTGTTTATTTATGTTTTTATTTAATATCTTGCTTTTTTTCCTGGCACAAGACCAAAGGTAACTTACAACCTAGAGTAAAATTAAGTACAGCTATTAATTATTGATAACCTATTAATAATTAACCTAATTTAAGTTTTTTAAAAAAACATATTAAATACAGTCAGCCTTCCACATTTGCAGTTTTCACTTTTGCAGGTTTGATTATTCACAGATTATTTGCTGTCACCTCTGCTGCCTCCCTATGCCATTTTTAACAGGGACTGCAAACCTTGCAAGACTGAGAAACTGCAAATGAGGCTTGTAAATCTCTATTAAAAATGGTGTGGCCAGCAGTGGGGGTGGCAGTGAGCCCCACCAGCCACCTACTTCTGGCTTGTGAAGGAACCCTGATGCCTCAAAAGAATCCATGGTGGGTTGAATATGGTGATCATACTTTTTTTTTTTTCCTGTGTGTTACATATGGTTTGGGAGGGCCTAGAGTTATTCACAGTTTTTTCACTTTCATGGGGGTCCTGTGTGGTGGACCGTTGCCTCTCCAAGAATCCTGTCCATTTCCTCAAGCTATACAAATTTAAATACATCCGACAGCACAGGACAAGCAGGAGCTAAGCTTAGATCCACTGGAATTTTGTGGACCACAGCTTCCAAATCAGATTGGAATTAACCAATTTTGCCTTTAAAGTATCATGCACAGTGGGCTGTCAAGTGAGCTGTGTTTTCTTCTTGTGGGCCAGAGCGCAAAAGGCCCCTGAAGCAGATTCACTGGACACTGTGCAGGTGCAGTTGGGGTACAAAAATAGGATTTCTTCTCTGCTACTACTGTTCTAGCTTGTGTTTGGTTGAAGTAGCTCCTTGTTTTCCACCATCAATCCTATAATCTCGCTTCCAGTTATTTAATCACAGCTCCCTAGTAAACTAGGGGCTCCCTTGGTTCTGTCTTGAGTCAGAGGTGAACTTGTGACAATGCTAGGAAAAGTAATTCTAATAAAATTATGCTTGTACATATTTATAGGCCGTCAGTTTAAGGGAGGGGGATATAATACTTGAGTCACCCATATTTTAAAAAAATATATATTCTGCTTTCCTTCAAAGGCAGAATTCTTGTTGCCAGCAACTGCAGCTAATGCCCTTGAAAAGATATGGGTATTGAGTATGAAGCAGGGTATTTTATTGCCAGATTCTGACCTAAGATATCTGTTCTAGAATTAACATAATTGTACAAATTATTATCTGTCCTTTTTCAGAAAATATTATTGGAGAAGGACTGCAGAGTGAAAGGTGCTACTATAAGAAAGCAAAAGAACATCTCTCAAGCTACATAGTATCCTTCGTTTCCAAAAATAGTCTGCAGGTTATTTTGGGCAATGCAGTTAACCTCAATTATCAGAGCTCAAAAATAACAAGCCATTTTGGAGTTACCAAAGCAATGAAATAATCATGACCATAGGATTTTGCTTATCCTTGACAACTTAAATCCAGAGAGAGTTGATTGCAGTATAGTCTTTTCAGTGAGATGGAGACATATCTATGCAATGCATTTTTACAGAGAAGACAGTAATGGGATGACAGCTTGCTGCTTGTTATTAAAAGGACTTCATTGTGGGTGATGCAAAATACTTGCATCAGTCTGCTAAAGGCAGAATCAGACCCGTTTCACATTTTAACCATCCTTCCACAGTGAAGAAAGTTTTTCCAGAAGTTGCCCGAAACCTATCTATGACCACAGAATGTGAGACAAATGTTCTACTAATCATACAGGCCCACCTATATATGTGCTTGTGCAAAAAAAAATCTTGCTTCCTGAGCAGCTGCTGCAGTTTGCAGGTTCAGCAATGTGTTGATGGATAGATGGTGTAGTCTAATACATTCAGGGAACTCTAACCTAAGCACTCGTGTCTAGTCAGATCAGGAACTGAAACTGTAATGGTTGCTGTGGCTGTAACTTTCCAGACTGCACTGCACCAAGCAAGCGTTTGCTGTATGGAGCAATTTGTCTCTGGAGAGGGATAAAATATAGGATGGTATTTACAGCAACCCCAGGCCAGCTTATAAAAGTGTTTTATGGAGAGCTGTCATCACAGATAGCACTACTGTACACAGAACGCTTCTAGTGATTTTCTTTTCCCTCCCATGGTTAGAATGGATCACTAAGAATTTGTAAAACAGTAGAAGGGGTCAACTGATCAGTAATTAAGATAAAGAAGTATGCTGTAAGTGCCTGGCAATGAAAAGCTGAGCATGAGTATGGAAGTTTAGCCTGGTAGACAAGAGTTCTGGACTAGGATGTGGGAAGCCTTGGTTCAAATCTCTCCTCAGCTGTCTTGTTTTCTCTTTGAATCCTTATCTCTCAGCCTTTCCTATCTCACAGTTGTAAAGATAACTCAGGAAGGATAAACCAGCCATGATGTACGTCTACAATAGAACTGTAGAACTGGGCAACCCTAAGGGTCATCTAGTCCCACCCCCTTTGCAGAAGAACCATCACTAAGGCATGTCTGTCAGCTGACCACCCAACTAAACTTGTGTTTAGAAGGAGAGTCCACCACCATCTGAGGTCATCTGTTCCATTGTCAAACAGTTCTGATTTTCAGAACTTCTTCCTAATATTCAGCCAAAATCTCATTTCTTATCACTTTAATCCATTGTTTCAGTTCCTATTTATTACTATTGTTTGTTATTGTTGTTATTATATAACAATATAGATTTATAGATTTATTCATATCCCACCTTTCTCCCAAAACTGAGACTCAAGGGTTCCACTATTTGAAGCAGCAGAAACAAACTTATTCCATCTTCATCTTTCAGTTCTTCAGATATTTTAAGGAAACTGACATTTCACTTCTCTTCTCCAAACTAAGCATATCCAACTTTTTCAACTATTTCTCATAAAACTTGGTTTCAAAAACCTTTACCATCCTTTTCACCCCCTTCTGGACACATTCCAGATTGCCAGTACCATTCCTAAACTGTGATAGTAAGATCTTCCTTCAGGGAGGAGTAGAATGTAAGGCTGATAAACAGAATCAGAATAAACTAAAGAAGAGGTTGAGTCTAGAGGGCATTTAAAAGAAGGTTTATTCTACAAGTTAGCTAATTTGTGGAATAACCCTTTATTGAACGCATCTCATTTTTTGTTTTGATTTATATCCTTTCTTTATTCCAAAATTGGACCCAGTCATATCTGATAAATAATTACCTAATCATTCTGTTTATTATCAGTATTTTACCTCAGAATATTTCATCAGAATTTCAAGCACAATACAAATAGTATATTTTGAAACTATTCTCCCAAACTGCCAGGGTTAGCAATTTACAGTCAAAACCCATTTCAAAGCCCCACCTAGGTTGGAACTAGGGGTGTATGGGTCTCCGTATCAGGCATCTATACATATAAATGATCACCTGCAAATTCTTTTTCTTTCTTTCTTTCTTTCTTTCTTTCTTTCTTTCTTTCTTTCTTTCTTTCTTTCTTTTTGTCAATGTGTAAGCAGCTATCTTAGCAGCCTATCAACAGTGTCAAAGCTGAAATGCTAGATCAACTCAGAGAGTACCTAATGGTAAGGTCAAGGCAAGCAGTGGAGCAAAAGTCCCAGGTATAAGGCTCATGGTCTCACCTTTCTTTCATCGTAAGCAACCATTGCTGCGGCTCATAGTGCCAGGGAGAAACAGTTACTTGTGAATGATCCAGTACCCAAGGGGCTTTATTGAGTGAATGATGTTTATTTTCTTGAGAATACTAAAGTAAGATCATTAAAGAAACTTGTTGTCTGGTAGAAAACATTCTTTTGGATGTCTTGAGTAGGTATGTAAGCCTCAAAATGAAAATAGGGTAGTAAATAAAGCATCATTGAGTTATTGCAATTGTCATCTAGGATGAATACATTAATGTGCCTTATATAAAAATTACAACTTTAACTGGAGAGATTTGTTGTTTATCTTCAAGAAGACAATGTACAGATCACAATGGTGCATGACACAGAATATCCTTACGATTACTTTCATGTACAAGGGGCATCTAAAATTCAGATCTCTAATCACTTTACTGGTTGAACTGTGTTGCAAAGTCTTGCACAGGTAAGGCACTCAGAACTAATAATCAGCTTCAGCAGGACACATGTGCACACACCAGGGTTTCTCAACCAAGCTTCCCTCGTACCCTAGGGTTCTGCAACAATTCACTAACGGTTCTGTGAGAGATCATTACTGAAAAAAAAATTTTTTTTAGAAATATTCAGGGGTTACCTGAGACCTGGCAATTATTTCAAGGAGTGCACCTGGCTGAAAACATTAAGAAAGGCTGGTATAAACTGGCAGAAAGTCATGTTTCCAACCGACATCCGTGTGAGTGGTTTGGTCAAAATGAACTTGGACGTGCATGGAGTAAAATCTTGTGTTAACTGCCAATTGAGTTGCACTTGTTTCTTTTGCTCTAATTCCAGTTTCGTTTGTGTGTGTGTTTCTTTTAGCAAGTAGTTAATAATAAATAGTTCAGCTTTGGGGAGAAATGCATGCTGCTGTTGTCACATCTACCACATTTATCTTGCCAACAGTCAGTAGATAATACCATGTAATATATAGGTTTCCATAATCTGTACAGAGGTAGAATAGAAGAGATCCCAAAATGAACATCTTACCAAGTCTTAGGCTCTTTTTGCACGGCATTTGCCATGCGAAAGGGCCCCTTGAGCATTGCACAAAAGTGAGGAGCGGTCCACACAATGCACTCGCAATCGCGCAATGCCCCAGGGGCTGGCAGTACCGACCACACACTTTTTCATTTTCGGCTGTGAACCAAAAATGGTGCATGATCGCGCATCGCTCTGGGGCCCCATGCGCACTTGCCATGCATGCGGAGCTCCAGAGCTGCGGTGCTCACGCCCCCTGCCCCAGCGCAGCCTGGGAAACTCCCAGGCTGCACTGCGGAAGGAAGAGGCAGGGTTCTCGTGCAAGCAGGCAGCAGCTGTGGAGCTGCAGGAACTGGGACGCGAGATCCTCTCACTAGAGGCTGCTGGCGCGATCCCCACACCCCAACTCCGCAAAAAGGTGCGTTGCGGAAAGGGCCTTAGACAAATATACATGATAAAAGCTTCAAAGCCTTTAATATAAATGCCATGAGGGAGAGCATTTAAGTAGTAATGTCTTTTCAGCAATCCATCTTGCTGACATATAATAATCTTCATTTGATACTGTAGACTGACAGCATATGTTTTGAGAAATACAGGCAGGGGCAGTAGCTATGTCAACCTGTTGCAGCAAATTCAACGGTCTTATAGCACCTTAAAGTCTAACGAATTATCTTTGGCATTGTGGACTGCAATCTAATTCACCTGAAGTTTTTGTGGGTAGCAACTCACCTGACCTGCACTCTTTAAAGTTGTTTTGAGAAAGTAAGGCAATGTATACTTTTGGATGTATATGGATATGTATTTGTAATATCTGTGCAAGCCACCCAATGACCAAGTAGTCTGGACAGTGCACAAAATGAATTCACAGATTTAAAAGTTAAAATATATTTCAATATGCCATCAGTCAATAAAATAATGATCAGTAAAAAAGAATACCTAAGTGTCCTAATGGCACCAGATCCCGACTGATCTGGGAAGTTAAGCAGGATCAGCCCTGGTTAATATTTGAATGGGAGACCATAAATAAATACCAGGCGCAGTAGGCTATATTTCAGAGGAAGAAACTGGCAAAATCACCCCTGAGTATTCGTTGCCTCTGAAAATTCAGTGAAATCCATGAGGTTGTCATAAGTCTACAGGCAACTTGAAGGTGCTACACGGAGTAGAAAAGAATAAAATTAATGCTATAGCCTTGCTCAAAGGACGTGACAGAGAAGAACAGTGAAGTGAAAAACAGCTTTAAGTTCATCCTTGTGGTTTTCACAGATTTGACCAATAAAAGTCTGTTTAGCACACAAAAGTACATCGATTTAGTCACAACTGCACATGAACACAAAGTTAGTCTGGACCTTCGTAGGCATGGTGCTGAACAATGCATGTAATCCAGAAGGGAGAAGCTGAGCACTCCTAGCAAGTAAAGGAATAAGGATTCCTTGTGAACAGCACTTTCAATGCCTCAGCAAGACATAACACTGATCCCAATAAGTGAATGGAAGTGGCAGTATAGCACTTCTTTGCTGAATAAAAGCCCTTTATGACCTTTGCCTACAAGAGTGCTTTTTGTTCATCTTTTGAAGCAAGAGGATGAAAGATTACACAGGGAAAAAACCAGAATAATTACTTCAGCCTCCCTTTTCTACAGATGAAAGACTAGATAGTATACCCTTTCATGTATGAGGTGAACAATGTCTTAGAATGAGGCAGTTAGCAAGCAAAATGTTTCAGCTACTTCACAGGGTCTTATTCCATACACCAAAATGTTTTTAAACTGTAGCTTCAATATTATTGTATACACAACTGCGTTTGTCAAAATTCTGTATATTTGTATAATTCAAGATATGTATAATTCTAAGACAAGCTGGAATATTAATACGAAGTTTGTTATATCTTCCACATGGCTTAGTTCTGAACAGACATCAGCCTCCAAACTTCAACTTGTCAAAGGATGATAAGAACTGATAACAACAAATATTCTGAGCAAATAGGGAGTGGATCTTTTTTTTTTTAATTGAGCAAAGCTGTAAAGTTGTAGTTATACAGTTGAAGCTGTATCATCCCAGCGATACAAGGAGGAAAACTTTTGGATATACGGTGCAATTTTCTAAAATTTTTCCACAAGAGATACCCCTTTTCATGATGGTGATAATAATGAAAAATGTTTTTGCAGAAGATGATGAAATATATAACTTTTTTCTTGATTTACCTTTCCCCCTTCTTTATTGCTGTATGAGTATTAATTACTTTGTTTTCCTTTAATGCAGCTGGATAATCCAGATGAGCAGGCAGCACAGATCAGACGGGAATTAGATGGACGTCTTCAGATGGCAGATCAGATTGCCAAGGTAAGGAAAGAAAAAAAGAAAGTTTTGATAGTGCTATTGTGACTGGATCTTTCCTGCGTAGGGTACATTTGTAAAGACAACTGTGTTGTGTGTGTTGACACCTTGTGCCAAAGCGCGGTTTATGACAAATCAAGACAATTGGGATCAGGTTAGGTAAAACACCAGTCACATAACTCGCAAATATGTAAATAGTTTTTATAATAGTTGCAGGGAGGGGGGTGGAATGTGATCTCAATTTGAAGCCCGGTTGAGGGTGGGGGCTCTGGCTGTTTGCCCTCTGCTCTGGTCTCATCCTGTCAGGGGACGTGGGCCTTGTTTTTTGTATTGAAAGAAAAGTTTCCATTGACAGGCAGATAATCTTTTACTTCTGCTGTAAATAGCAGGTACAGCAAGGGGCAATCCAGTCTGGAATGAAAAACACTTGAAACTTTTTATTTTAAACATTTGTATATTTTAATACTGTAAGATGTTTTCAATCGGTTTAGTAAAAGGCATCTGTTAAACTGAAACAGCAACGACATCCCACTAAACTCCTCACTAGGTTCCTGCTCCGTGTTGGGCCTCTGATTATGGTCATTATGTGGCTTCAGGTTGTTTCCAGCTTATGGCAACTCTATGGAGAATATATCATGAGTTTTCTTGGCGTGGCAAGATTTGTTCAGAGAGGGCTTGCCTTTGTCTTGTGAAACTGAGAATGTACGACTTGCTCATGATCATCTCGTAGGTTTCCATGGCCAAGAAGGAATTCAAATTCTGGTCTACCAGAGTCCGAAGCCATTTTCCACGTGAAATGGCCATAGGAGTGCTGCGGGATTGTGAGGACAGTTCCGCATGATGTTCTTGAGATCGCGCGGCACTCCCATAGCGATCCCATGACGATTGCAGATTATATCATTTTTGGCTCTTTGCCAAAAATGACCCGCGATTGTGCATTCTTCCCATGTCCCTCCCGCACTTACATGGTGTGCGGAACCTCAGGAGGCACGATGGCCGCACTTCCGCCCCCAATGCAGCCTGGGAAACTACCTGACTGTGCTGCAGAAGGAAGGGGTGGAGCTATCTCGCTTCTTTCCATCCGGCACAGAGCTGGTGCAGAGGGAAGTGCAAGGGATGCGATTCCCTCCTACAAGAGGCTTTGTGTGCAATCCCCACACGATGGCAGCGAGAAAAGGTAAGGTGTGAAAAAGTCCTTAGTCCAACACTCAAAATACTATACCAAGCTGGCTCCTCTGGGCTCCATATACACGTAATAAAAGTCATTCATGCAGTTGTTGTGAAATACTTTGGGTGACCCTAGGGCAGCTGGTATCTCTTATCATTTTTACCTGGTGGTTGGAAGGGGTCTACACTTTTTGGCTGGCCTAACCATCCAAGCCTAATTGTTGTCTCCAGGCTCCCCCAATCACTGTGCATCTGCTGCCTGAGAGCAGGCAAATATTTGTATTTCTGCCTAGTAGCAAAAGATCTCTTTTTCTGTGGAGGAGAGCATTCTGGCTTCAGCCAATGTTCAGTGAATGGGCTTCAGTCTTTCTGCCAAAAACAACTATTGAGGGACTCTAAGGCCTTTCAACCATTGCTAGCTGCAGGAAAAGAGTCACCTAGTCCTTCTCGCTCTTTCCCAGATGACAAAGAGGTGGGAAGAATATAGGTGCCAGCTGATGGTCAGCAGTAGGAGTGAACAGAAGGATTTTCCCATTTTTTTTTCTATGGGAGAATCATCCATTTTTGTGTCTCGGCTAAGTAGGCATCAGCTGCAAAATCAAGTGAGCTTCAAAGCCTCAAATGGAAATGCAGGGCCTTTCTGCACTGCACTGTTACAGTACTATTATTCCACTTTCAACATCCTATGGTTTTCTGGGGGTTGTACTTTACCGAGGCCAAAGAGCTCTCTCACTGAGAATTCTAAATGCCCCTCCCTAAACTGCAAACCCCAGAATTCCACAGGATGTTGAAAGTGGAATAATAACACTATAACAGTATAGTGTGGAAAAGCCAGCAATGTTGTGTTCCAGTTATATGACCACAATGCATCCATTAGCAAATTCCAAATACTTCTCCGTCTTATAAAGATCTAGGCCCATGAGAAGGTGACATACAGAATTAGTGCACAGGAGCTTAAGGGTCTAATTATAGTAAAGAGAAAGAAGTTTATTGCAAAGTAAAAAATGGGTCTTGGGATATGATGAAGGTATAGATTGTGTGAAGGAGAAGGGGAAAACTTTGGCCATTTCCACGCTATACTGTATGGTGCTATTATTCCACTTTTAACATCCTATGGAATCCTGGGTTTTGCAGTTTGGGGAGGGGCATTTAGAATTCTCAGCCAAGGAGCTCTTTGGCCTCAGTGTATTACAAACCCCAGAATTCCACAGGATGTTGAAAGTGGAATAACAGCACTATAATACTGTAGTGCAGAAATGACCTGTGTGTTCATGAGATGGGGTATTGGGAATACCTGGGCAACTGTGGTTCTCAAGAAAATGTTGTGAAACCCAAAATGGAAGGCTCATTGTGTGCCTCTTCACATCCCTCTTGTATGCATCTGGGAAAAAAGAATTGAAATCTGTGCCCAAGCCTTCCCTCTCTGCAAGAACAAGTAGGATGCAGTACATTCCTGATAAGAGCAGATATGCTGTTGACAGCCTATGAAGCTGAATATATAAATAGTTCCAGACCGCTCTGGTTCATCCCAGGGAAGCACAGATGTACAAAGAATCCCTCCAGAATATGCCACATATCCCTGAAGGATAAGTGCCAAGTTCAATATTTGTGTATTAGCATTTGCTAGGCTTCTTTGCAGAATTTCAGGAACATGGCACATTCCATGGTGAGATTTCTTAGCAAAACAGACATGAGATACCCAAGTGAGTTTCTAATTGTTGTTGTTGTTTATTATTTAGCACCAGTGTTTGGAAAAACACAGTTCTTTCCTTCTCCTTGCCCTTATAATGTGTGTTCTGCTTTTGGGGGAAAAAATTGTCACAGCAAGGAGAAAACTCACAAAAAGAAATCCCTCCTGAAAGATATGATCAAATGAATAACAATGAAGCAGACAGTTTTAGAAATTAGCAGCAGATTGGAACCCTATATTTATTCTTATTTCTGTCCTGTTGGGACTGTTTTACTTAAGAAATTGCATAATAAAAACAAAAAGCAATTGAAACAATACTGTCATTCAATTTATTTTTGTTTGTTTATCTTGCTGTTTAGCATATGGATGGTAATAAGACAACAGGAAAATATATATTCATTTATGTTTATATAAATGAAGTTGACATTTGTGTCTTCTGAAAGGGGCACTGAAAAAAAAATTAAGGAGGTCCAAGTTCTCACCTGAGTTGAGAGTTTTGTCAATAACCCAATACAGAAACTCTTCAGATCAGTGGTATCTGATGCCTCATTTTGTGTGATTCTGAAATACGGGGCAAGAAAGAACCCCCTTTTTATAACGAAATTAATTATTAGGACTTCTTTTTAAAAAGTCAAATTCTCTTCATTGAGGGGATCTGGTAAGATCTGATCCCAACACAGCAAAACACTTCAACATATTGTGACGCAGGCGACTGCCCCCAGGAGGAGATGAGGGTGACCCAAGCAAGATGTGAATGCTCATCCCAGGATGCTGCATCTGACTTGAAGTTCAGATAAAGCCAAGATTCTGGACAGGGACAGAGGCACTAATTCAGGGTGTGGTTGGTAGCGTTCAGGACCATAGTTAGCAGTCCTCCAAGTGAGGTAGAAGGAGCCAATTGTTTTCATTGACAGAAGCAACTGCTGGAGTAATTTGGTCTGATTTAGACAGTCAAGAATTGTTGCAGCTTTGGGCCAGTGCTGTTTTGTGCCGCTGTTCTAGACAGCAAGATTTGAAAAAGTAGGGACTTTTTGGGGGGGGGGATTACTCAGATCTCAGATCTTTCGAAGATCATGAGGTCTATTAATTGGAGCCCAATGACAGAGGTACTTCCATAGGATTAAGGCAATAGAATACTGATGGAATGGACCTACTTGGGAAGTACTACAGAGTGTATCTATCTCCTCTTTGGAGCTACTGTTGTTTGATGCAGAGCCATCCCAGCTTCCAAATAAATCATATCATGTATGAATGTCACTGCCCAGGAGGGACTGCTTGTTAGAGCTGCCATACTTCTGAATGAAGCAGTCCTCTGTAAAGCAAGAAGTGTTCCAGGCTATTTCTGCACTAGACTGTTATAGCACTATTATTCCACTTGCAACATCCTATAGAATCCTGGGGTTTGCAGTTTCAGGAGGGGCCTAGAATAAAAGTGCAATAATAGTCTAGTGCAGAAATGGCCCCAGTCTTCTTAGTCTGACACATGTTGGACTTTCCTGCCTTCCTGGATATCTCAAGTCCTTGAAGCACAGGTAGCAGATGTGAGCTTAGCCAATTGAGTAACCAAGGGCAACAGTGGAGTATCTTTCAAAACAAGAAAACAAGAGGTACAGTTTGGAAGACACCGTTGAGAGAGAAAGTAAGAAGAGGGTTGTATGTGGGAAGAAGAATTCATATTATTGCATTAATTCTGTTTCTGTGCTAAGAGATTATTTGAGAGAGTCACTGTTAGCACCAGCTAGAAGGTGAGATTTGGATATGAGTACTCTGTGTTCAGACTCTTATAATCACATAAGTTAGTCTTGGCCAAAATCATATATGTTTTAACTTGATAATGTGCCATATTCTGTGGCTGAATTAATAAATATAATTAAGAATAGATTCTTAGACTTGAAATGTGTGCCTAGAACAAATATTGTCAGAGCATAATTTTCTGTCATGCTTTTTAAATCTCTTAGGAAAACTATTGGTTTGTTTGTTTGTTTATTTGCACTCAGCAGTCTTTTTATGAACTTTTTTGGAAGAAAAATCATGAGGAATTTTTTAACTTCTTAAGCCAGAAGTATTCTGTATAGACCTCCTTCTAGGGCAAACTTTCTTTGCATAATAGGTGGCTACTGCAGCTTCATTCAGAGGCAACGTCATGCTAGGCGGCTGAACTGTAGATTAATGCAGTTGTAACAGCCATGGATTGGTCAGTGAAATAGAAAGAGTTGTAGCAAGGATGGTAACTTGTTTACTTGACAGGTTTGTGATTTTTTTTTGCCTTATTTATTTATTTAATACCCCATCTGCTCTCAATATGGAACCCAAGGCAGCTTACAATATAACACAGCTTGCAATATCACTCTGAATCCTAGCTAACATGTAGACTGTTGGCAGTCATTCTATTTGCTCAGGATAAAGGCTGTTTCAAAGTTTATGCTGTGCCTGCTTTGATAACATGGCACACATGCGAATTCCACCACTCTACTAAAGATTCTATTCTCCCTTGGAGCATCACAGGTGTTTATCACATTTTAGTGTTAATGATTTGATGTCAACATTTCCCACTAGATACTTTGAAAGTAAGCTAGGTACATTATTGTTATCAGGTTGATGGTGACATTCTGGCTGCATTTGGGTGACACAAAGCTAGAAAACCCTGGTTTTTGGGAGATCAGCAGCATCATGGTGCAGGTTCCTTAATCACATTGAGTGGCTATACAAACCAAAGGCAGTTGTCTCTGCTTTGTTTACTGTGCAAGCTGAACCTGACAGCAGCTAGCACTCTGGTTTGTTACCTCCCTAGTAACTGGCCAAAGAAACCGGGAAACAAACCCTGGACTTCTTGCTGGGTCATCTCCTGGTAGATTTAGATATCATATAAAGGAGCAGTTGGACAGCACACACCTCATTCTCAATAAACTAGAATCGCTGCATTTTACTGGCTTAGTGTGCCATCTGCATGCAGCTTCTCTCTAGTCACCCATTCCCACCTCACATTTTTATATGCAGCTAGCAGAATGAAAAAAAAATAATAAATTCTGCTTCCATAAAGGTGGGTGCATCGGGCATTCTACATGGGATAAATAACTCCTTCTAAGGCTAATCAAAGAGAGCCAGTAAGGTATAGTGTTAGACTATGGCTTTGGAGACCAGGGTTTGATTGAATCCTTGCTTAGCTGTGGAAAGCCATCAGGTGACCTAGAACAAGTCACACTCTCTGAGTCTCAGAAGAAGCAAAGCCCCCTCTGCACAAATCATGCTAAGGTTCACATTAGGGTGGCCATAAGTAAAAAACGACTTGACAGCACACATCAACAATAACAACAGCAGCAACAACAGCGGCAGCTAATCAAACAATTGCAGCATTTCATCACTTTGCTGGATTGCTTCTTTCTAGTCCTATCTTTACCGAGGACCCAACTAGACATTCTGGAGAAAGTAGAGCTGTAACCACCTGGAAAATGCATCATGGCTGCTGACTTTCATGACTCATCAACATGCTTTCTCCCTGATATCTAGTAAAAACAATGTAGAAAATGATGTTACTGCATTTAGTGTGAAGTGCTCTTCAGTCTCTAAAATGAGAGGCGAAGAAAATGCAGAATGTAATATTATGTCCCACCATTTCCTTCGGTAGGTATTGTAAGGAAACCAGGGTATTGATTCAGTCAAGCAGCCCCAGCCTTCAGTTTGTAAACCCTTAGCAGGGATGTTGATAACTGGAGATCACAGAGGTGGCTATTTCACAGGATTACTGCAAGTGGAAGGCTATTTGACAGCATATAACAACAGCAAATAATGGAAGAGCATATAAGAAATTATTTTTAGATATGTTGTTCACCACCTTTAGTCTCATAATTGAGAGAAAGGTGGGATATAAACCTTGGGAGTTAGAGTTTCCCAGGGTGTTAGCCCTTTGGGGAAATTCTATGAAAGCTAAAACTGTTAGGAATCAGCCTTCTTTTAGCAAGGTAGCAGAAAAAGCATGTACCCCATCTCTGTGGCCTCCCTGAACTGAGACTGACTTAAAAAGCAGAACAAGGCAGGCAGTTTCAAGTTACAAACTTATAAAACATTTACTAATGAATTTTAAAATCCCATATGCTTTGAAGAGCCTAGATCCTAACTAGCTAGCAAAAAGATTAGGTAAGATAGTAGCTTCCTTCTTAACTCACCATCTTCTTGATGGAGAGGTGAAGCATGGTCAGAGGGAAGTAGAAGCAAAAAGACAAACAGAGAGAGGTCTGAGAAGTGTGATCTTTTCTGTAAGGCCAGTAACCTCCAGGGTCTATCCTGGGTCACATGGTCTGATCACCTGGATACCATAGCCATTGATTTAAATAACCCAAAGAGCAAGAGTTAGGCTTTAGGTGAAAAGGCAGAACACTTTGACATGCAAAGGAAAAAGAAACTCTGTGCTAGCTAAGGCCCACTTGCCCTCTAGAACAAGGTGGTGCGGGAGAGAAAGCTGGAATTTTCCAACAGTAAATGAATTGGAGAAGGAAGAGGAGTTTTTATTACAAGGAGTAGAAATCATGAGGCCTTCTAGGTGGTGTTAGACTTCAGCTCCCAGTATTTTTTATGTTTGACTAGGGTGCTTAGAGTCACTGGGACTTACAGTTCCCAAAATAACATGTAGATGACTCTTTGATACCCACCTGTCCTGTACAGATCACTGGCAAGGAAATCTGCAGAATCTATTCTTAATTATATTTATTAATTCAGCCACAGAATATGGCACATCATCAATCTAATAATTTTACATTACCCACATAGTTCCATAGTGTTCTGCAGAAAAGTAAAAGCATGGTACACAGGTTTTTTCATTCAGTTAGTTACTTGTAATAAGAATTTATATAGCCAGGCTTTCTTTACTTGGTGGAAAAATTATTATGTAAGTTTCTTTCAGACTAATAAGTAAGCTTATTTAAAAAAGACATGAGGACAATGATCTGATCAGAAACTTGTAACTAACAACAGATGAACATAATTATTCATTAGCTTGCATTTCTTACCTCATATATTGCATAGGATGTCATCAGATTATTTCAGTAATTGGAAAGGTTCCAGAAATAAAGAATGTCTCATTCATTAAGAAACCTTTTAATGAGAAATTTCTTCTCTATTCATTTCTAGACTTCATCTAACCTTATATTTTGGTTATGTATTGCCCATTGTCTCTTGATTAAAATAAAAATTCACTGGCAATAAGTATTTAATTTCTGGCCTCAGGCATGATTCCATAAGTCAAAGACTGATCAGTATGAATAGTTTTTGTAATTCATGATCAAAACTAGGCAAGACATACAATGGCAAAACTGTATAGAACGAAAGGTGAGTGAAATGACTTTTGTGGTTGATTTCAATATATATACCAGCAAGTTGTTAAACTCCTGGAATAATAGACTGGCCACAGGCAAAGACAAATGGAAGCCTTTATAAGATGCCTTGGTCAAACTGTACAAGGGGACATCAAGTAGATTTGACTGCCCTTGGGTATGAGACAAGTTCCTTTAGAGGAGGAGGACAGCTGAGGAGCAGCGTCTCAGGATTGTTACACAGCTGAGTTTCAGGAATCTGAAGAAACCCTGCTTCCTGTTAATATATCTGTAATTTTCATCAACAGGATTTTATCCACACACCAGGATTTGGTGTAAGATCCATGGAAAGCATGATTTGCCTGCTTTCATCATGTGATAACGAAAGACTTGCTAGAGCTGCTGGCATAAAGACCATGTTCACATACTTGGGGCTGGTTTTTTTGTTTTCCTGCTGATATGTAGATGCTCAGGCTCCTAACTAGTAGACCTTGGACCAGATCTTATGTTCCTGAGCTTAAAAGGTCAACTGCTTCCCTATCTACATGATTAAATGCTGATGTGAAAATATATCCTCTAATTCAGATACAAAAGCATAACAGTATAGGATTTGAATTGGTTGCTCTCTCTTTTTTCTTTTTTCTTTTTATTTTATTGCATGTTGGTTTGGCTCAGATGTAAGACTAAAACATTTTACTGCTTTAAGCTAGATCTGAACCGAATTTTGGCATGTGCCAAACTTCCCAAACCCATCCCTGTTTATCCCTCTGGGAAAGTTAAGAAGATGAGATTGGAAACATCCATTTTTGGATTGAGCAAACAAGAAATTTCTTGTTATTCCCAAATTGATAACTGTGCTTTAAATTCTAAGATTTCTTAAACCAAGCCAGCAGTATGAACTATGGCTTAGTCCCATTTATTTCAATAAACCTTGTATATTTTGCCTATATTAAAGATGGCAGGAAATCATGAATAGTTTTAAATCAAAGGAATCATGGATAACTAAAGGAAAGTATATAAACCATGAATAGTTTAAAATGAATCTCCTCTTTGTGGCCTTCTTGTAGGAGAAGGCGGCAAGAGAAAGTGTCCACAGGTTCTTTCAGGTAGTGCTAAAATTTGATTTAGGATGTGTCCAAATAGCCATTAGCTCATGAATTTGAGAAGTCTACTCCTCAAACCTACAGCAATCAAACATTTATTCACTCCTCCTGGGGTTTTGTTGCCACTGAATAATGAACTTGAGGCAGACCTCAGTTCAGAGAGTTCTCTTCATGATGTTGTCTCTGATATGTCATGTGCAGACCTTCCTCAGGAAGGACTTCATAACTTGCCTCTGCAGTGTCCAGCCATCCTGCAGAGAATTGATTTCATTAAGGTGCTGTGGAGGGAGGCCTGTACCAGAGGGGTGACTGTAGTACATAAAGCTGGAGATCAAGTAAAATTGTAAACTATGAGACCAGAGGTGAACTAAATGCACAGAATGCAAAGAATGACAATATTACATAAGATTGGCCATTCATAGAACTGCTACTGATAACATAAACATCTTGTACTTGGTTAGTCAGTTGACATGTATAAATCATGATCTTATCCAGCAGAAGTAAAGTTCCATCAGAGTACTCACACAAAGACATGACTGAAGCAACCACAGTGTTTCACTAGCTATTCCAGTGGATATAGCGGTCATAGGGGAATAAAACTGTGCCCACACACTGATCAGCCTTTAAGCGGCCTCATTCCACTGCAGGCAAATGGGGAACTACTTGCATAAAGGGGCATTTCATACCTCATTTTGCAAAAATGTAGAGGGTATTCTTTCCAGCATAAGCAGGATTTACTGCAATCAGTTACACTAACATAATGCCTTATCATAACCATTGTATGATAAGAATCCAGTAACATGATTTAAATATTTGAAGCTATAATTGAACCACTTGATGAATTGCTGATGTCAAATTTTTGTTTGTTTATACTTTTGTGTAGAACCTGGCCTGTTTGAACTAGATAGGAATGCAAGAAGACATGTAAATTAGCATTGGAAGAGACTCACCTGGACACTGCTTAGCATGTTATAGTAAAAGTGATATCCACAGCCACTGAAATATGTCTCTTCTGGGGCCCTTTCTGCAACGCACCTTTTCGCAGAGCTGGGGTGCGGGGATTGTGCGAGCAGCCTCTAGTGAGAGGCTCTCACATCCTGGTTCCTTCGGCTCCACAGCTGCTGCCTGCTCGCACGAGAACCCCGCCTCTGCCTTCTGCAGTGCAGCCTGGGAGTTTCCCAGGCTGCGCTGGGGCAGGAAGCGCGAGTGCCGCAGCTTCAGAGCTCCGCACGCACGGCAAGCGTGCGTGGGGCCTCGGAAGCGATGCGCAATCGCACACCATTTTTGGCTCACAGCCAAAAATGAAAAAGTGCACTGTCATGCCTTCCAGCTCCTGTAGTGTTGCAAGATTGTGAGTGCATTGTGTGGACCACTCCTCACATTCGCGCAACACTCGAGGGGCCCTTTCGCATGGCAAATGCCATGTGAAAAGGGCGTAGGAGTGACAAGCATTTCTCAAATAGGTCTCATTGGAAACAACCTCTTCCTTCCCCTTATTTCATCTGTTACATCCACCATTAGCCTGTGAAAAGCATAATAAGATTATCAACAGACTGTTAAAAACACTAGATTTGTGAGAGTTGGATCCAAATCCTCAATTAAACAATTAAGTGTAGTGGAACCAGTGCTTTGTTAGGGCTGCAGCAGGAGAACCACATGTAAAGTATGTCAAGTTAAGAGGGACAGGGAACACAAAGACCCTCAGAAATCTGACATGCTTAGGGGTCAAGAGGCATTACCTACTAGTTATGGCCAGGATCCTGTTGGTGTACTACATTAGTTGTTGCAATTTTTCCTTGTTCTTCAACTATACTGGTTTGATGGGGACCATCTCACTTAATCTGCTGTCATCACTTCTTTTGTTGTTGTTTTAACCCCCCTCTTTTTTCTCTGCTCCTCTCATTTTCCCTCTTTGTCTTCACTTCTTCAGCTGCTACAGTCTGTGTTCAAAGTGCAAAAGCAGTTTGTACTCAATTAAGTCAGAGAAAAGTAGGGTGGGATCTTACCCTTCCCAGGAGGCTCAGGCAAAAGGGAACTGCTTTAGCTTCTCCTAGCTTGTGTCTTCTTCCTCAATAGTAATTTTTGCTATTTTTGAAGTTATGTTTATTACAATAAATATATCCAAAAAAAATTAAAAAACACAAGAAAAAGGAAAAATACAGATATCTCAAAAAAGACAATACCTGACATTACAACAGAAACAACACAAGTACTAACACCTACACATTAAACAATTATATAAAATAACTTTCCCACATGGTGGTGAGATAGCTAGTGTTAACACTCGTCATTGTATACCTTTCTTATCAAAAAAAAGAAAAGATAGATTAAAAACCAACTAAACGTCTTAGTTCTTTCTCTTTTTAAATTAATATTTCCCTCATGTGAGACAACAAAAATATAAAGAAGGATTTTTTCTTATTAAACATTTCAGCATCTAATAGCAATTAATGGGTATAAAACTATGTACATTAATCACAATATGTATGTATGAATATATATAAATAAAGGCATAGTTATCAAATAAACATCATTTTCCTGATTATGATAAAACAAATGAATAACCTATTTGACCCAATAAATACTTATTTTAATAATTAATTAGTCTTTAAATCCAGCTAAAGTTAATTTGCCAAATTTCTGTTGCAAGAACTCCTTAAGCATTTCCCAATCCTTAATAAATTTGCTATTGGCTTTATTGTCTAGAATATAGGTTAATCTATTTCAGCAATATCTGTTATTTTTTCAGTCCATTCTTCTTCAGTGGGGATTTTAAATGTTTTGTAATATCTTGCTAGAACTACTCTAGCAGCTATCACCATGTGCCAATCAAGTCTACTAATTTCATTATCTGTTCTTTTATCAAACTTGGAAATCCGGATAGAAAAAATTCTGGGACTAAATTAATTTTCTTTGGGACTTTTTGCATTTTTGCTTTTATCATGTGCCAACTTTTTTCTTAAGCTCTGTCACATCCCCATCACATATGAAAAAAGGCTCCCATTTCTTTTCCCCATTTCTAACATTTATTACTTGTTTCTTTGTAAAGGGGCGGTCTGGTGGGAGATACCATCTGTACATCATTTTCAGGGAGTTTTCCTTTAAATCCTAACATCTCTTGTTAGCATTACTACACTTCCATATTTTTTCCCAGTCGTCCAAGAGTATGTTATGACCAAGATCTTTTTGCCATTTTACTATAAATTCCTTAATTGTGTCTTCTTCTAAGTTAAATTTCAATAATATTCTGTACAGATTGGCAGTTAACTGTTGTTCCCCTTTCAATAGGTAACTTTCAAATTCTTTGGTTTTTGTCAGATTGAATCCTCCATTTTTTATATCCATTTTAAACCCTTCTGTAATTTATAGATATGGAAACCATTGAATATTGATTCCTTCATGTAGTAATCGCTGCCCTTTTTTTAGTAGATAGGAGTCTCATCAGGAGATCTCTATAAGTTTTCCATTCTCCATATCTTCTTAATTCTTTTATAGAAAGTGCTTCCAATGGTGACATCCAAGGCAGAGTTTATGAATATAGAAGATGTTTATATTTCACTCAGATTTTATATAGTGCCTTCCTGATTACATGATTACAGAATGATTTTTGGACCTTAGATTTGTTATACCACAGGAGTGCATGCCATCCGAAATGGAGATTGTGACCTTCCAAAGCCATGTGGATTGTTCAGTAATAACCAGGGTCTCATCCACACCATACAAGCCTCTTCATAGGATAGCTTAAGGCCTAGAACTGCAAATCCATCTCTCTCTTTAATTTTGGTCATTGGTTTATATTTTAGTCTACATCCTCCCACCAAATGAATTTGGTGAGGTCTTTTTTACATTGTATAAACCATGTGTTGGTAATAGCAACTGAAATCATTTGAAATAGCTAGACCCAGACAACTAGGCCCATGATCTAGTGATTTAAAAGTAAGTGTATGGCTTTTAGCAGTGAAGTCAAAATAGCCCACAACTATGAGGAGCCTTCCGTTTCACCAAATTTTTGAGGCAGTTCAAATATAAGATTAGGTTCTGAGCTTGTTTATCCTTAAGTGTTTCAGCATTAAACGTCTCTTCAATATTTAGATTAGCCCTGCAGAGATAAGTCGTGTAAGGTTCAGTAAATTAAAATATGATTTAAAACCTATTGGAGTTTGCTGGCATTATCAGCCTCTAAGTAGGCAGGAAATGGCAGCCAGGCTAGGACGACAATGGCCCTTTTCACATGGGGTTAATAAAACGGTGTAGGGTGACCTCAACTGGAGGTCGTCCACACCTTGGGGTGTGCAGGATCGGTTTTAATTTTGAGGTTCTATACCTCAAACCACCCTGAAGCGGCTGGAGATGGTGGTGCCGCATGTTTTTTAAAAACCACTTTCCAAGTGGTTTTTATTAAACACAAGCATGCAGCCCCGTTCCACCCCGTCACGGTGCCCCGGTGTAGATTTGCAGGCGTGCGCAAGTGCGTGCCTGCAGATCTGCCAGGCGAACTTCTCCAATTGGTGGAGAGCCTCTGCCAGTCGTAAGCCGCCATTTTGGACACTGCCAGACACTGCAGGAGTGTGGAGTGGCAAACACGCGCTGCTCCTCGTGGCAACGGACTTACCCAGCTTCAGGTAAGCTCTGTTTCTGCGTGCTTTGCCCCGTTTCTCCCTCCGCGTGTGGAAAGGGCCATTGTCAGGATTAGCTTGTTTCAAAAAGGGGTTTTGAATGTCCCTTATATTGAAGGAGCACATGGGGGGAGCATGGGGCTGCGCAGGCTACTTTCTCTCCCGATACTGGAATACCTGGCATCTACATATCTCCCTGCTGCCCTTGTGTTTGGAGTTTGCTGGAAAAGACTATATATACTACCAATGCACGCACATAAAGCTTCTCCATACAAGCAGAAACTCTAGCTAAATCAGGCTAAGGTTTTGCGTAGATGAGTTCTGTATTCATGTATCAGTATACATATCGGGCAGGTGAACACACAAGTGACAGGTATGAGGCTAGCCACAGGACATATTTTTCCAAATTCTTTGAAGACACCCTCCTGTTTGACGCAAGAGCTGCTCCACAACATGGCCCTCCTGTGCTTTGCGCAATTCTTGTTTGTTTCACTAATGGAATCACTTTATTAATGTTTTTAAATATTTTTCCCTTTCCTCTAAAATCCTGCTATCTCATGTAGTATACCTCTTAAGTCTGTATAGGCTGCATATTATTTAGGCAGGACTAATCTACTAAGGCTTGCATTAGCTCTGGGACCTAGTTCAAGAGTCACAGTAGGATTCTTGAATAGTGTACCTCACTCATAACCTAGGCAAAAATTCTTTTTACTTAGGTCCTCCATCGTTTCAAATCAGTGCCTGAAGCTTGCTCCTGATGGTTGAAGCCAGATCTGTTAGGGGATGTTATTGTGCCTATTTTATTTTATTTTATTTTATTTTATTTTATTTTATTTTTTGCAGTGGCACTTAACATTTTTGAGCTTCCTTCCAAGAGAGATATGGCAGGCAACTTTTCCGTGGCCTAGTCTATGCATACATAACATTAGAGTGCAGAGGAGCTATGCATTTTACAGAAAACTACTAATTATATTATATATTATAAATATTTATTCATTTGATGCAATTGTTTACATTTTATTTTTGTCTTTCAATCACAGGAGCGTAAATTTCCTAAATTTGTATCCAAAGAAATGGAAAATATGTACATTGAGGAATTGAAGTCATCTGTCAATTTGCTAATGGCAAACCTGGAAAGCATGCCGGTCTCCAAAGGTGGGGAGTTTAAGTTACAGAAGCTAAAACGCAGCCACAACACCTCAATCATTGATATGGGGGAAGAAAATGAAAACCAGCTTTCAAAGTCGGATGTTGTGCTGTCCTTTTCTCTGGAGGTAAAAATGTACATTTTTTTTCTTCAAGCCAGTTTGGTATGTTGGAAATATTTATGATTTAAAGAAAAAGTTTTAGCCATCAACGTGTAGCTAATCAGAGCTTAAAAAGGTTGTGCGTAATCAGCAAAATAAAAAACAGATCCCTAATACTCAAACAGAAGGATTAATCTTCTAAGAAACAACATACAAATCTCTTTTGATTTGCTCTTTCCATTACCTTACAGCCTCAGTAATGCAGCCTATTAGTAGAATTAGTAGATGTCAAATCAGTTAATTAAACACTTCTTGCTTGCCTAGAAAAATCTCATTCAAGGATATGATACATGTGATAGCTTAAAAAGTTGTTGATCTGCAGTTTTATCTGAATCAATCTTGTATTCTGAATTAATCAAACCCGTATCTGTATTTCCAAAGTACCTTAGCATAACCTAGAAAGATCTCATTTCGAGGATATAACATGAGTGATAACTTTGAAAGTTAATCCACGGTTATTATTCTGAATCATTGCTCTATTCTGAATCAATGAAACACATGCCTGGATTTCCACAGTATTTTAGCAGAACTTGCATCCTCATTGTCTCAGAATAGTCTAATTTCTTTGTGCCATGAAAAGAATTTAGAATTTCACCTGAGATAGTAAATACACTTCATCCATCCATCCATCCATCCATCCATCCATCAAAAAATGGCATACAAAATGAAGTAGATGGGAAGCAAAGGCCCCTAATTATTTTCCTTCCTTCACTGTTCACTGAATTGTCTCAACAGCTTCATCATGTAATCAAATCTATTATCCTGAAGTAAACACATTCTCTCCTGATTTAATCGCTGCTCATTTATAGAAATCCAAAAGCATCTTCACAATGCAAAATGTCTTTTGTTCAGATCAGCTGAATGCTGCAAGTAAGTCACAGCAGCCACCCATAGAGGTCACCCTGAGTGGAGTCATACCCTGTTCCTTAATGTCGGTTCAGTGTCACAAAGGAATTATGAAAGGCTTTTCTAATGGTCTCAGGCAGTGTGTTTGTTATAACAAATGTTATAAAAGGTAGGAAGGAAGTTTCTTAGCAGTTGTCCTTGGATTGTGTATCATGTCAACTTTTGTCAAAATGTGTTATCTTTATCATATTCCCTAATGTTAAATTATAAGTAATCTTAACGAAATATAGGCCCAGTTCAAATACTGCCTGAATACCATGGAAGCCTTGAAGGAGCAGCAGCTTTCTACCCTAGCTTGATAATACACAAAGGGGGAACAATTGGTCTATAGGGCCAACTACTGTGATTACTGTCCATACAAATATTGCTCATAACTCAGTTTTTGCTTTTCCCCCAGATTTCCAAGAAGCTGATAGAAAACATTCCCAACCTGTCTTTAAAAAAATGATCATATAATCTGGAGAACCGGGGAAAAAATTAATTCCTACTCCATCACTTTTGATAGTGTTCCTGTTTCATTCATTCTTCTTCGTGGTCTTGTGCCTCATACATTAGGAGCTTTCGCGCCTGCGCGGTAGTGTTCAGAAGATTCTAGAGCTCGTTAGCTTTGGCGGGAACCCCTCCCCCACGCCGGTACTGTGCATGCTCCTCCGCGACTAACGGTCTCTCCTCAGTTCTTTCTTGTCCGCCTCACGTACAGAAGGTTCTGCTTGTTGGCTTGCTTTTCGATTCTGCTTTTTGGTGTTTTCGACTTCGGATTTGGCTTTTGACTACCCCTCACGGATTTCGGACTTGGTTTTGGTACTTTCTTGATCGGTTTGACCTATTTTCTGGCTTTGACGACGATTTCGGATCTCGGACTGTGTTTGGCATTCTCGGACTCTTGTTTTCCTGCCTTGCCTCCGGTTTATGTCGGCTCTCTTCAAACGCTGCGCCTCCTGTGGAAGGAAGGTCGCTCTCTCTGCCCCACACTCTAAGTGCCTGATTTGTTTGGGTGAGGGGCACAACGTTCAGGCCTGCCCCATTTGCAGAGAGTTCACACATCACACTCTCCGCAACAGGTCGGCAAGGCTTAAATCCCACTGTTGGGAGGAGTCTCTTCGTGCTCGAGGCCCTGAGATGATGGCCGAGAAACGCCCGTCCTCTTCTTCTTCTTCGGCAGCAGCTGCGGCTGCCGTGCCCTCGACCTTGTCGGTATCGGTACCGGGCTCGGTACCGATAATGAAGTTGCCGAGGATACCTAAGATCTCGGCAACTCGGGCCACGTGAGGACCCTGCAGGCTCGCAGGCTTTAACCTCCTCCTCCAGGCCGCTGACCGTGGCTCAGAAGAAGCGCCCAGCCACCAAGGGCCCGGGGGAGAAGGGTAAGAAGAAGAACAGAAAGGAGAAACGGCGCTCTCCACCGACGGTGGTGCAAACCCCGACTCCGCCACCCACCCAGCCCGCCGAGGACCCTCTGCTGATGGAGCTCCCTGTGGAAGAGGAGCCTCCGGAAGGGGACGAAGTCCTCGAGGTTCGGATGAGGAGCAGGTCATGCAGGCCTCGCCTCCTCAACCGCCCAAGCTGATCGCGGAGATCACTCCGCCGAGTCGCCGTCCACCCTCAGCAGAACGCCGAGAGGAGGCTGTGGTTAGACAGCGCCCGGCCTCTCGACGCGACGAGTCCCGCTCGCTGGAGCAGCGGGCCAGGCCTCCATCCCTGCGATATCGGGAGATGCGCCTGGAGAGGCGTCGCTCGGGCGAGAGCGCATATTCTCCTGCCTACCTCAGAAGGTACGCCCAGGAGCAGGTGTGGCACCAGCCGGCCGGCTCTTACTATTCGTATTTACCGTCCTACAGGGACCGGTACCACCCAGACCCAAGGTACTGGTCGCCTCGTTGCCGGTCTCGTTCGCCACCGCGGGAGGCTCACTACCTCTGCTATGAGAGGTCACCCCTGCATCTCTTGCCGAGTCGCCATCGATCCCCCGAGCCCTCACCCCGCTACAGGGCTGTCTCTCCACCGCCGCGGATGACGGCTACAGCTACCCGACCGATGCCACAGTCCACCGTGGCCCAGCCGGCGGTACGGCGACTTCCACCACACAGGCGGCACACCGTCCTAGGCCCGCGGTCGTGCCCCTGCAGGTGACTCCGATACCGGTCACGACATCGGCCGTATCGGTACCGACGCAACCTGCAGCTCTGGCTGTTACCCTGGCAACACCGGCCCCTGGGCCAGCCGGGGGAAGGAGGCAGAAAGGTCGCCATCACCATCTGGCGACTCCTACAACTCGGACTCTGATTCTGCTGAGTCCACCCGTTCTTCTCATGAGTCCCCACCGCTGGGGTTCGAAGAGCCAGCTCCGGAGTCTGCGCCAGAGGACATTTGCCAGTTTCGGCAATCTTCCTCCGGATGGCCACAGCCCTTGGCCTGAAGGTGACCGAACCTGCTCCCCAAGCCCAGGACCCCGTCTTCCAGTACTTGGAAGCCCGCCCGCCGTCGACCGCACCACTGCCGTTCCTGCCTACCCTGGTGGATGCGATGAAGCAGCCGTGGGCGAAGCTGGCGTCAGCACAGCCTATCCCTCATAGGCTGGGAAAATTGTACAGGACACAGAAAGAGAACGCGGAGTTCCTCTTTCACCACCCTGTACCGAACTCTATTGTGGTCGAGTCGGCACAGACGAAGGGAGGCAATCGAACACATACCACCCCTCCGGACTGTGAAAGACGGAAGCTCGATGCCTTCGGCCGAAGGTTCTACTTGGCATCGTCCCTGGTGGTCAGGACGGTGAACACGATGGCATGCCTCGCGGCATACCATCGGAACCTGTTTGACCGACTCGCTCCGCTCCTTGCTGACTTGCCGGAGGAGTCACGCGCCTCAGCCACACAGATCTTCGGCAAGGCCGTTGCGGTGGCTGCACAACAGATCGCCACCTCAAGGCACGCCGTGGAGGCTACCTCGAGGGTGATGGTCGGTGCCGTAGCCCTCCGACGCCACGCGTGGCTCCGGTCCTGTGGGCTCCAGGAGGACAGCCGTCGGCGTATTGAAGACCTGCCGTTCGACGGCGAAGGGCTCTTCCACACCTCCACCAACGAGGCTATGGATCAGCTCGTCAAGGCCCGGCTGACAGCGAAGAAGATGGGCATAAATCAGCCTGCCCCGACTCGCCGCTCTTTCCAGCCGAGGCCTACGTGGAGAAGGTCCTCCTCTTCATCGGCGTACCAGCCGCGGTCTCCGCGGTCGACAGCGTCGAGGCCGTCGACCTCTCGGCTTCCAGGAGGCTTCCCCGACGACGCCCATCTTCGTCGTCCAAGAAGTCGTCCTCGGGAACGAAGTCCCAGTTTGACGGCCTTCGCAGGACTCCACTCGTGCCATCCTTCGCCCTTCCAGTAGAACTGTTCCACCACCCGAGCCTGGCCAGGCACCTGACTGCTGGTGGGGATCACTGCGGACTCCTGGGTACTTACCATCATCCGTCTGGGGTACGCCATCGAGTTCCAGGCTATTCCGCCATGGGGTGTCTACTATTCCACCCCGGCCAGCTCGGCTCTACTGGAAGAGGTCCAGTCTCTCCTCAAGAAGGGAGCGATCGAGAGGCTCCCGCCTTCAGCCAAGACCACCGGCTTCTACTCGAGGTACTTCACGGTGCCGAAGGCGGAGGATCCCTGCGGCCCATCCTAGACCTCCGAGGGGTGAACGAATACATCCGCCCCAAGAGGTTCAAGATGGTCACGCTGCCGTCGATCCTCCCCTTCCTCCGCCGAGGGGACTGGTTTCCGTCCATAGACCTCAAAGACGCCTATTTCCACATCTCGATCCGCCCGCAGCACAGGAGATACCTTCGGTTCGCGATCGACGGCACCAGCTACCAGTACCGGGTGCTGCCGTTCAGGCTTTCCACCGCACCGAGGGTGTTCACCAAGTGCATGGCTCCGGTCGTGTCCTTCCTCCGGACGAAAGGCGTCTCCGTCTACCCTTACCTGGATGATTGGCTATTGGTGGCATCCTGCAAACAGAAACTGTACAGGGACATTCATCGGACTTTGTCCCTTCTCACTCGGCTCGGACTCAGGGTCAACCCCAAGAAGTCCCATCTTGAGCCCACCCGGGTTCTCGACTTCATCGGGGCGACCCTCGACTCAGTATCGGCGAGGGCCTTCCTCTCAGACGAGAGGGCGTGGACGCTTCATCGAGTGGCGTCCGCTGCCTTCGAGGCCTCGACGGTGTCAGCGAGGAGGGTTCAACAGCTCCTCGGCTACATGGCCTCGACCACCGCCGTAACCTACCTCTCCAGGTTATGCACCCGGCCGCTCCAGCACTGGTTCGTCAGGGCCTTCAATCCACTCAGGGACGACCAGCGCCGTCGATACCGCCTGCCACAACAGGTACGCCGATCCCTCCTGTGGTGGCAGTTGTACAGGAACTTGCTGTCAGGCCTGCCGTTCCGCGAACCCAGGCCGTTGGTCACGATAACGATGGATGCCTCGCTCTTCGGCTGGGGAGCGCACACCGGGGATCTCCGGGTCCGAGGCCGGTGGATGGACGACGAGTTGTTCCTCCACATCAACTCTCTCGAACTGTTAGCGATCCACAAGGCCCTGAGAGCGTTCCGACACCTGGTCACGGGCCGCACGGTGTTGATCCTCACCGACAACACGACGGCGGTCTGCTACGTGAACAGGCAAGGGGGGACGCACTCCACCACGCTGCTGGGCATCGCACTCGAACTTTGGAACTGGTGCGTCCCGCTCCGGATACACCCTGTGGCGGTTCACCTGGCGGGGCAGGAGAACACCACGGTGGACGCCCTCAGCAGGGACACCACTTCTCATCACGAGTGGTCCCTGTCCGACGAGGCCTTCCGAATGCTTCGGGACCGATGGGGCGAGCCGACCATCGACCTCTTCGCGACCAGCCAGAACGCGAAGTGCCGCCTGTTCTGTTCGAGGGCCAGCCACGACCGCCACTCCATCGGCGACGCCTTCCAGTTTCCGTGGGACGAAGGGCTGATCTACGCCTTCCCTCCGTTCCCGCTCCTGGGCCGCGTGATCGCGAAGATCATCGTGGACCAGGCAGCGCGATCCTGGTAGTGCCGTACTGGCCGAGGCAGCACTGGTTCGGACCCCTGATGGAGGCCGCCCGGGGCAGGACTCTCAGGTTTCCAACGGTACTGGACCTGCTGTCCCACTCCGACGGACTGGTGTTGCACCCGGACCTGGCGGTGTTGGCCCTCCATGCCTGGAGGATGTCGCCCTAGACGACCCAGCCATCGGGAACGTCTTGACTGCGGTCAGGAAAGAGTCCACGCGAAGGAACTACCACTATAAGTGGCAGCGCTTCGTGGCCTTCGCCGAGGAACGTCGAGAGCCGGTATCGCCTGTCACCCTGCGTACCATGCTCCACTTCCTCCTCCATCTCCGGCAACAGGGCCTGGCCTTCCCGTCGCTCAAGGTCTACCTCGCCGCGGTCGTGGCATACCAAGCGCCACGATCCCCGTCATCCGCTCTCTTCAGGGACGGTACCGTCAAGCAGTTCCTGAAGGGCCTGCAGCACCTCTACCCGCCGGTATCGCCGCCGCTACCGCCGTGGTCTCTGTCATTGGTGCTGTCCCAGCTGACGAGGCCGCCTTTCAAGCCCATGGCCACGACGGACAACAGACTGCTCACGATGAAGACCGCGTTCCTAGTGGCCGTCACCTCTACCAGGCGGGCAGGAGAGTTGACGGCGCTACGGTGCGATGAACCATACTTAGTTTTTCATCGCGACAAGGTGGTCCTCCGGCCTGATATTTCCTTCCTGCCGAAGGTGGTGTCCAACTTCCACCTCAGCCAGGACATCATTCTGCCGGCCTTCTACCCGGACCCGACGACACCTCTGGAGCGTTCCCTCCACTCCCTTGATGTGCGTCGAGCGCTGGCCTTCTATAAAGACAGGACTGCAGCCTACAGACAGACACCCCACCTGTTTGTCTGTTATGGCAGGTGCCGGAGAGGCCACAAAGTATCCACCCAGCGCTTCTCTAAGTGGGTGGTACAGACTGTTCAACTGGCGTACGAGCTTGCCAGGAAGCCTCCACCAGACCTGCTCCGGGCCCACTCCACCAGGGCCGTGGCGACATCTGCTGCCCTCCTGCGAGGCGTCGACCTGTCGGAACTCTGCCGTGTGGCGACCTGGTCCCAGCCGTCGACCTTCGTGCGCCACTACGGGCTCGACTGCCGTTCCAGGAGAGATGCCCGGTTCGGACGTGCTGTGCTGTCTTCTGTGCTCTAGGATCTGGGACCTGACCCACCATCCTACTGGTAAGCTACACAGTCTCCTAATGTATGAGGCACAGAGACCACGAAGAAGAAGAACAGGTTGCTTACCTGTAACTGTGGTTCTTCGAGTGGTCATCTGTGCCCTCATACATCCCCGCCCTGCCTTCCCCTCTTTTCAGGTCCCATCTGCTTCGGCGGACCAGAACTGAGGAGAGACCGTTAGTCGGCGAGAGGAGCATGCACAGTACCGGCGTGGGGGAGGGGTTCCCGCCAAGGCTAACGAGCTCTAGAATCTTCTGAACGCTACCGCGCAGGCGCGAAACCTCCTAATGTATGAGGGCACAGATGACCACTCGAAGAACCACAGTTACAGGTAAGCAACCTGTTCTTCTTCGTTAGATGAAGATATGCTTTGCAAATAGGGAAAGTTATAAATACTTAGATCTCTTCCCAAAAACTGGTAATTGCAGGTAGTTGTGAAAACAATTAGGAGAACACACTCCTCCTTGGTTCTGAATTCTGCGATAACCCATTTTACCTCTTCATTTCTAATGCAAAAACAAGTCACGTGGCATTTGTTGCCATTTGAGCAGTTCACACTACCAAGTAAAGCTGAAGTTAATGGCATGACCTTTAACATGGCCTATATACATTTCTAATCTCAGTTATTGTTTCTAATAATTTAGGAACAAAATTAATCTGGGGGAAAATAACTGGGTATAATCATCCCAGATTCCAACTAGATAGAATTCTGATTAAAAGGGGCAATGAAAGTTTGGTCCTCAAATATCAAAAAGAACACTGTATAAAATTAATCGGTTGTGTTTAACCCAAATGAAAATATTATTAAAGGATCAAATTGGTGGTGTTGAAGACAATGTGGTGAGTTGGGGTCTTACCACCATGTGGTGTTCATGCCCATGAATACTTTGTTTCTGGAATTTGGTATTTGCAGTAATCAGCAAAACGGCATCAAAAACAATTTGTTTTATCATTAGATTTGGGATTACTATTTCTTTTTTATAATGCAAATGAGTTTCTTTTCATAAAGAATTGATTGTTTATTCATGCTTGGCAGCATTTTTAGAGACTGCAGGAGATTGGAACAGATTAAATGCTCTGTCACTTTCTTTATGATTAGATAGACCATGGAGCATCATGGTAATGGAAAAATTAGTCAAATATACTAAAGATATATACTAGAGATAACAAGACTAGCCCAAATTCTATACAACATGGTACAAGTTTATTAGTTATGCAAATGGAAATGCTAGTCTTATCTGACTTGCTTCCTCACATGTTGACTTTTTGAAAGACAGCAGGGTTTGGATCCCTACACAGACATGAAAATCCACTGAATGATCTTGGGCAACTCACACTCTCTCAGCTTCAGAGGGAGTCAATGGCAACCCCTCCTTTGAACAAAGAAAACTCCTTGATATGTCTGTCTTAGGGTCACCTAAATTGGGTCTTAAGGTCTAAGTGGGAAACGACTTGAAGGCACACAAAAACAGTAGTATCTTATAGTTGTTGTCATGTCAGCTGGAGACTTGTTTAGTTGGAAATTCAGGAAATACATTTTCAATACATCTTGTTGTATTGGATTTTAGAAGCCTTGTTTTCTGGTTATGTTAGTTTCTTGTAAAATCTTTAAAGTACTAATTAAAGAAAATAAATATTGCTCATTGCATGGGAAGTAAGCACAGTAATCAAGCTAATGGCTTCTCATCAAGCTAATGGGCTCTCTTTGCCTGGGGCATGGGGAAACACATACTACAGCATCCTGATCTTACTCAATATACACAATGCAGAGGAAAGTTATATATTTATTTATTAATTATATTATTTAGTTAAGAATTTTATCCTGCTTTTCTTCCACATGGACACTAAGCTGCTTACGCTATAGCTTAAAGCAAATTAGTTTAAACAATCAGTATACTGAAATTTAAAAAAATATTAAATAATGATCCACTTAAAAATACTAATTTAGAACAACTAAAAACACATTAAAACTTATTACATATTAAAACCAGCACGCCCATTGCACTACTCCAACCAGTTAAAAAGTGAAGACCTGTTTAAATAAGGAGGTGAAAAAGGAGCAGAGAAAGGGCTACCCAAGCCCTCTTGGAAGAGAATTCCAAAGGGCACAACTGCTGAGAAGGCTCTTTCTCAGGTCCTCACTGTGATGGTTGTGGGGTCAGGAGAAACCCCTCCTCTGAAGATCCTAAAACTCAAGCAGGCTTGTATAAGGATATATGGTCCTCCAGCATTTTTTATGATTTCTTCCTTTTTATTTCTGTTTACTTCACTTATTGGAGGAAAATGTTCATTTCTTTGGGTCAAAAAACGAGTCTTTGGGACATGATAATGTAATATGCATATGCTAGTGTTGTTTCACAGGGGCTCTTTGTATTATTCTGATCTCTGAGTTACCTAGTCATCTTTCTTTGCGTGCTATGATTTTGCATATTGCTGAGTTGCCACCTGAATTTTTCAGGAAGTCTTGATTTGTAAGAATGGAGGAAAAAAAACAACGAATATTGCAGGAAATATGATGTTTTTGTAAGAATGCCATGTGTGTTTGCAATTTATATTCAAAGTGTAACTTCAATATTTCTAAAGGTACAATTCATTTTTATTTAATAATAGTGCACAATCTTTGTTATACAACATAAGTGAGCAAACTTTAGGTTTGCAGGTTTGGTTACTGGTTTCTTGGTTTGTTTGATAGAAAACGAATATCCACTAGGGAGAAGCTAGTGCGAAAAAATGCATTCTGAATTAAAGAAGGCTAAATCCAGGCATTTCTTTTGAGTACTGGAACCAAATCCACAGTTCTTTTGTACAAATATCTATATCTGATTATACTGAGCTTTCTTTATTTCAGCAGGTTAGTCTATAGATACGTAGAGGGGGTAATTTTGTTGTCACCGTTGTTACAAAACTGTTAGGCCATTTCCACATGGTGTCACTGTCACGTGATGGGAATGCATTGGCAATGGTCCATGAGTCGTGCTTTTGCATGACATCATCATTGTCCCGCTGTCAACACATCCCCACTTGTCATGATTATGAGATATTCCATTAAAGGGAAAAAAATTGTCAATAGCTTGCAGTCACGCAACACTTCCATCACCAGCTGCCATGTGGAACAGGTGGAAGCATGATCTAGATGCTTCCTTCCCCAGTGCAGCCTGGGAAAGAGGCCAGCTACAATGTAGAAGGAAGGCACGTGTTGCTCACGCTCCTATTTGCAGGCAGCCAGCTAGTTGTGGAGGGGAGTGTTGGAAACACGCTCCCATCCCAGTGGAGGTGTTGCCAGGATGACAGTAGGACCACAGTGGAAAATGGTAAGGCCTGAGTCAAAAATCCTTACTATAGATCGCCTTAAGACAGTGGCAGCTGGTAGGTTCCATGTGAGTGGGTTGGTGAATGCATTCCTGATTTTAGTTTGAACTTTAAAGTATCTGTCAAAGGTGCTGAACCCTGTCCCTAGAATAGGTTCAGACAGCTCCATGAAAGTTCTAACTAAAATCCAGAATGAAGTAGCTATCCCACTGACATGGGAGTCACTAGCTACCACTACCTAGTTATTTGCCAGCAGTTCTTAATGTACAGTATTCCCACCGTACAAGATGTGGGTGGGTTAGATTGAAAAGTGGAATCATATAATTTAAGCCATTCCACTCCCTACTTCTGTTGGAAAAGAAAGTTGGAAGATGTGTTAACATAGATGAATAGATGCAAGGAGACATCCTTTGTTTGGTCAATATAAATTCTTCACACAGGTGCAGAGTCATCCACATGCACATACTCCACTTGCTTCCCTGGCTCTGTGCCTCCTGGTATGCAATACATATGGTACCCTGGTGGTGCAAATCTGAGGGAAACAGAGTAACCTGGGTCTCCCTTGGGCACATACACTGCAGCCAGTTTCCACTAAAAAGATGCTTCAGAAGCAAGGCTAATCTTTCCACTGTTAAACTAGGAGTGCCCAGGAAAGGATGGACAGAAAGTTGTGATGAAAAGGAATGGCAGTCTTAAAACCTGCATTTCTAAACAGTTTACATGATTCATGGGGCATGTAGCAGCTGCTTGAAATTTCTGCACACTCTGTCATGTGTCAATCATGTGCAGTTTATAGCAGCAGTCATTGTAGATATCTTGAGAAACACCAACTTAAAAAATTGTTTAGGTAGCAGTGGTTATGTGAATTGATTCCAAGTTGTCAGCTCATGTTTCCTATGGATCTTCTGCTATATTACCAAGACTTAAACCCAATATCGCACTAATAGATGTTCACTACCATCATGCAATTTTCTCCTCATCTGCCTTGGTCCTCTGTTCTACCTGAGATATCTAGAGGTTTCCAAGTTCTCCTGAGCAGATTTTGAGCACTTAAAAAGGGTAGATGGTTTTTCATGGTTCCCCTGACAGAAACAATTCTGCCAGCAGAGTATCCATGTTGAAACATGGTTTAGATGGTTTGCTATACCTCGACAAAGGTTTCTGTCTCCCAGTTGTATCAACAGCATCAAAATAGAGCCTTTAAGCTTGTCTTTTTGTAGCACAGTAGATTCTCAAATGCCTGCTGCTCTCTCAGAAGCAATAAATGGATTGCATTTGTTTCCAGAGCTGAATGGTGAATGCAGAATTTTCTCCAGTGTGTTTTTTTTTTCTCATCTAATAGGTTGTCATCATGGAAGTTCAGGGTCTCAAATCTTTAGCACCAAACCGCATTGTATATTGCACTATGGAAGTAGAAGGAGGAGAAAAACTACAGACAGATCAAGCTGAGGCATCAAAACCAACGTAAGTTTTTCTTCACATCCATCAGATTTTCTATTCTCCACCAGCCTTGTCACAAGCAGGAAGAAGACGTGAAATTAATCCTTCTGCTTTAAACATACACAAAAATCTCCCCATAGAAGATATTCACTCAGCCTAAAATTAATATCTCTTAAGCCATGAGTCAGCCATGGCTTATAACATTCTTTAGTTTTGTTGAAGTTAGTGAAACATATCGTAAGTACTTAAAATTAAGAATATACTGAATTGCTGTGCAGAAGTGAAAACCAGTGGGCTTGAAAGTAGCACAGATTCCTGCTGATTCTGTATTCTGTTCTATGGAAGAAATTCTTCTGTAGTCCGACCAAAAACCTCCTAATTAGGGTAACATGTGTTTCCTAGAATTTTTCAGTTGCTTCAGGTCACATTTTAAAGATACGGGAACCATTTCTTTTCCCACATACTTGCAAACCGTATGGAAGAATTAATAAGGAATCTGTCTCATTATGTCAGGCACTGGAGGGCCGAAGCAGGTGTCCTAAGGTGTGTGTTGTATGTTCTTTCAAGTTCCTGTCAACTTATGGTGACTCCATGAATTTTATAGGATTTGCTTAGGCAAGAAGTACTCAGAGCTGATTTTGCCAGTTCCTTCCTCTGAAATATAGCCTACAGCACCTGGTATTCATTCGTGGTCCCCCATCTAAATACTGACCAGGGCTGACCCTGTTTAGCTTCCAAGATCAGATGGGACCTGATGTCTTTAGAGTATTTAGGCCAGCCAGGCACCTTGATCAAACTCAAATTGCTATTCACTTCACCACCAATTCAGATAACTAAACTGTTAGAACTACACACTAGCATTGTCATATGGCAGATGGAAACAATATAATTTCCCAAACATGTGCTCTATAGCTGTGGTTCAAGAAAGCATGTTATACTTTTCTATAGGGGTTTGTGCATGTCAATCAAAGGGTTCCAGAATCAAAAACTTGAAAAGGGGGGGCTTTAAACAACCACTCAGAAACAGTAGTTAAAAGTAAATGGTAATTGCCACTTTGACTCTCTTCTCTCTCATTCCCTAAGTATCAATCTAGTACCTAGGATTGATAATAATGCCATATTTTAAAAATCAAAAGATGGTGATTTTCTTAATGGTTAACAGTCTCCAGTTTGGTCAGGTTTGCATTTAACTACTTCAAATTTTCTTCGGAAACTTAACTTACAATTATATGGAAAGTCACCATGTTGTCATACTTTCCTTTTGGAAGTAATTGCTCTAAATATGGATACCCACATTTGGAATATATATTTGCAAATAGCTTTGAAAAAGATTTGTGGTGAGGTAGGTATTTTTCCAGTTTGACCATTCAGTTTGTTTTTTCTTTCACACTGTAGATATGAGCATTCTATGTGTCCTTGGATGTTTAATCAGGAAATGTTGTCATTTTCCAAGAATGTTCTACCTTTACCAGTGTTTGTGCCATAAAAAGATTGATCCCTAGTAGCTTTTTTGATCTTGCCTAGATCTACCAATCTGCTCATATCTATTACAGAACATAATGTTCATTGTTTCTAATCTAGTCTTTCTCTTTCAGCATCAGATTTTGCAATCATCTTTTTTCTCTCTCCACTAATACCCTTGGTGCAGGAAAGAGATTTTAAGAAACAATCTTGGAATCCTTCACTAAATCCTAATTGTCATTTAGATTGTCAATCAATAGCACATCTGTCGAGACAAGCTTTTAAGTAGCACTGCTCATAGTGCATCTCAATTTATGGTGCTGCACATCAAAATTTGCAAAATATGAAATGTCTATTGGGTATTAGGGTTGCTGTAATCCAAAACAATTTTCTAAAAAATGTGACCTATTTTAATAATTATTTGTCTTGCACCAGGAAATTTTTAGGGCTTTCATGTAGTGTTATGTATTCTTGTGATACTTGTATCCTCATTCTGCTTTAAGCTTTTAACGTCAAGTCATCTGCATTCTTGTAGAATTTAACTGTTTTGCACCAATTCCTGATGCTGCATAGAAACCCTTGAAGGACATATGCGCCAACACCATAGCACAGAGATTTGGTATTTTGGTTTTTGGGTGTTTGTTTGAACAAGTGGAACAGGATAGAGAGATGCAGAGTGAAATATTTGAGTTGCTTTCGTTCTGTCAAATACAATTCTTCTGAAGCCCAAGATAAATCAGTTGACTGTAGTGTCCTTTTGGCTAAGAGAGGGACTTTTCAAGTAGCATAAAGATCTGGCATGTTCCATTCCATTTTATTTATAGTTTGTCACACCCCCTACCTTGCGCCAAATGTGCAAAAGACTGCTGGTGGCCTACATTGATACAGTTAGTTGACCAAAGCTTGGGAAAGTGAGATTTTGGACTATAACACCAAAAATGCTAGTCATGCTTGCCAGAGTATTCTAAATGCTGTACTTCAAAATGACTTTTCAGTGCTCTGGAAATGGCTGAAACTGAGTTGTCTTTTGTGCTGGTTATTCTTCACACACACACAGAATAGAATGTGCTTGATAATGGCCTTACAAACTTGTAATGTTAAAAAGGTATCAAGGACCATGTAGCCCAGTCCTTAAAGCAGTCCTGAAATGAAACTTCCCTGTTGTTAAAAAACAATTTCTTAGGATGGTCTTCCATTCCCTTAACAAGATGAAAGCTTTTGCAATCTTTCCTCCGTGTATTTAATCCAGATCAATATTATATACTAGTTTTAAAATTGGACAAATAGTTGGGAAAGCTGATCTTTTAAATTATTTCTTTGAGTTAGAAGAAATTCTTGCATGTACTTATAAGTACTAGCATTGGAAAGTTTTGAGTTCAGTCCTTTCCTTGCTGTGTTTTATTTTCTACATGGAAGGAAGAGGGTGCATTATTAAAAACTGTGATTTCCCCTCATCAGTAAATAACCTACTCCATTCCGCAGTCTCAGAATTCTGCCACCTCATTTTCTGCGTGTATAGGCCAGGCTGCAACTTTTTTGAATCCTGTTTCAATTTAACCACTGAATGTTGGCATTCTTCAGTGTTTATTCATCAGAGGAGCACTCTGCTTGCTTTAATGGCCTGTTTAATTAAGTTGTTGGGTTTTTTAAAGAAAAATCCCTTCTGATGTTTAATTTCCAATTTACTGGCACATGTTTCAAAAGTCTTCCAGAAAAAACATTTTTTTTCTCCATGTCTGATGAGAACATCAGCTCTTGTGAACCATCTATCAGCAAGCTGCTCACATGCCCTTTGATTGGGATTACTGATCACATTTTGCATTTCAGCTCTGTGTTGGTTGTGCCTTCTTGTTTATTATGGATTTGAAAAGCTGCTGAATAGCTCCAGATATACACTGAAATGAAATGGATTCTACCACAACACAACTGCATAAGCATCTAATTACCAAAGCTCCCTGAAGGAGAGCTGTGACAGGTTGAAGGCCAAAACTTGCCCAGTATTTACTTTCTCTGCTTCTATAAGGAAACAAGGAAAAAATAGCCTTCGTTCAAGAAATCTCACAAGGGAAAGATGCTGTCATGTCATGTTTGCTCCTGATATTTGATTGCCTCATTTTCCATAGGAGTTCAAGGCTTCAACCAGATAAAAATTTATTTGGAAGAAAGTCTCATTGAACTCAGTGGGACATATTTTTCACTTCACATGTCTGGGACTGCACTGTAAATTCTGTAATCATTCCCCCACGTCTTTATATTTGATTTTAGAGAGGACAGTGAATACCCTTGAGAAACACTTTTGCATTCAGTTGCTCTGCTCCAGTTGTTTTGCCTTAGGTTTCCAGAGAGGATGAGTCAGCAAGCCCTCCTCCAAATATGCAGAAGTTACTTATTACCCTACACTCATACAAAAAGGAAAAAAAAAAACAGACAATTGAATCCTTTGTTTTAAGTCATCATCAATAGTGACCAAGGGTGGCTCAAGTATAGAAACTAAGAAACTTCTTTAACAAAGCCTATGTGAACTCCTGGTAGCTTCAGAGTACTAAATATTCCCTTATCGCCTGTCATTACCTGTGCTGTTGTTTTTGCATGTTCCACACACTCAAAGAACTCAATGGCAATGCATATGCAGAGAAATCCTTGCTTAATCTGTTGTAGAACAACTAGTTGCCTGATGGGTGACAGATGTGGACAAGGTGTTATTCAGGGAATCTTCCCACCGAGAAACCATTGCCAGTTTTTTAAGGAACCTGGAATTCCTTGCCACATAGTTTGAAACTATCCCCAATACTAACTGGTTATTTTATCCTCTGTTGGTTTATGGTCAGTTTAATGTAGGCTGAAAGTTTTCTTAATGTAGTCTGTGTCACTTCTAAAGATGTAAATTTATCAGAAATGAAGCCAGGGGAGGGAGATTGTTTTTTAAGCCCCCGCTCCGCTCCCAGGAAAAAAGGAAAAAGTTTGAAAACTATGGGGGAAATGCAATATTACAGATTGAAAGTCACTTTGTAACTTTGGAACATTAAATGTACTACATATAACTTTATTTATCATAAAATTACAATGTTGATATATTAGCACTGAAGTCTATTCAGATAATAACTATAATATGTATTCACTTTTAAAAAGTATTATTTGTTACACATAGAGCTATAACGTCCTGAATGGTGAGGAACACCCAAATATGTAAGGAGCCTCTTTGGTTTATAGAGAGCAGCCAAAAACTGAAATAAAATAGAAGAGACCATCAACACAAATAAAATGAAAACAATTATTTTGTCCTATCTAATTCTTCATAGACTTTAAACATTCATTATCATAAAAAGAACTCAGAAAAGGAACACAAGGGCAGGAATTTCAATGACCTGATACTATAAGTGGCCTTACAGAAAGGTCTTCCTGTTAAATAGATTTTAGAAACAATTTTGGTGGGATAAATATGCACTTTGTCTTAAACATTTTACTCATAAACATAAAAGAAAATACAGGAAGACTTCGTGGAAAAATGGTTTTTGGAGATATACCATGAAATAATGAGACCAGACACAGAAAACTGGGTTAGATAAGGACCATTTTATTTGACCTAACCTAGACCACTTCTGCACTAGTTTGTTATAGCATGATGATTCCACTTTCAACATCCTGTGGAATCCTGGGGTTTGCAGTTTCGGGAGGGGCCTGCAGTCTCGTGCAGAAGCGGCCCTATTTAAGTTGTGCTGGCGTGGAGACAGAGCAAAAGGGGAAACATCCTGATGCAGGTCATGTTGAGGCCCAAGTGTCAACCCTGGTGACAACCCTCTCAGCCTTCCCTTGGGCAAAGCACCTAAGCCCCAAGATCAGTCCATATAATATGGGTGGCTTCCCAGTCCAGCTTAATTGGAAAGTGACCAAGGGCTCCCACCCAAGTTGCAGAACTCGGTAAGTAGGAGCCTGAATCCTAGGTCGCCTCAAGGACCCTTCCCCACCCCCTGGGATGCATAGCCCTAAAAGGGGCTCCAGAGCCATACCCTACATGAAAAGGGTGCCAGAAACTACTTGCAGAAGTCTTAAGTTCTCCCCCTACTACCTGCCAAAAGGAAGCCTATTTAGAGATGCCACCCAGAGCCCAGTGTCCAAATCCTGCAAATACAATATGGGATAGCCAAAAAAAAAAGAAAAACAGGTCAAGAGCGGGGATGCCTATCTAGCCCCAAAGTGACCAGACAAGTCTCACCCTGCAATGAGGGCAGGAAGGTAGGTCGTGCTGCAAAGATCAAATAGGGAATGTGATGGGGCTATCAGTCTTCAATAGCCTACTGCCCCACTCCTTTTAAGCACAGTCATCTGGCACAGAGTGCCAATCACATGACATTCTGGTCTCTTCTATGGAGACCACCACATAGTTACCCTCCCCAGCAGTGATGCTAGTCATGCAGGTCCAGATAAGCATTTTCTGAATATTTCTGAAAGGTTTTCTGGGCCTTCCTATCTCAAGTCACTTCCTTGCATAGTACCTAGCAGAGAGTTTTTCTACTGTGCTGCAAACATTTAAATCTGGAGCAACACAGAACAAGTTTTTGCCATTTTTATCATTGATGCTGCTGAAGAGTTCTATCATTTTCCACCCTGAGTCTTCCCTTGTCCAGGCTATTACACACCCTCTTCTTTGTACTGCTACCATGTCCTCCTCTGAAACACTTCCATTTTGTCCGTCCCTTTGTTTATATCCTTGTTTGGTGCTTGGAACTAGCTATAGTCTTGGATGAACTTAGTATCACAGAATAAAGCAGAACTACACTTCCTATGATCTGGAAACTGTGGTTCTATGATTACAGCCTAAAATTGCATCATCCTTATTTGCAGCTGCATTTCTCTGCTGACAAGTGTTCATCTTGTGATCGAATACTCAGAAGAGCAAAGAAACAGATAGGCCTTGAGATGGTGCATCAAGGCAGAAATGTTATCATGTAAAGAACAACTGCTGCATTTCTATCAAAGGTTCTTTGAGAGGATCAAAATGAATGACATATATTTGTCAGGTTGTGCTGTGCCACAAAGTTAATGAGGTCTTACTTTCCTTGTATAAACTCTTCTGTGCTTTAAGGTTGTCTAGAGTCAAGGTATCAATGTTCAGTTTCTGGAGCGTCAGATGTTTTAGAGGTTACATAGCTTAATCTATAGCTTTCTGCTAGTCCTTATACCACGTTCTGGTGGTAAAATCCTACATAGGTAGGATGTGATAAGTGCACAAAAGACCATGAAGTATGCAGTATTAGTCTGAAGGTATTCTATAAATAATAACCGTAGTCCCTAAATATGGATGGAAAGAATGTTTGAAAATATTTGGAAAATGGTAAAAAAATGTGCTTCCTGAATGTTGGGAAATCCTGATGAGGAAAATTCTGGACTGATGAGAATCTTCACAGTTCAGGATTTACTCTGCACAAATGTCACATGTGGCCTTTTTGTGCAGAAAAAAATGGATACTTAGATGCAGAAATACTATTTTCTATGAAGAAAAAGCTAGTTCCTGTGCAAAATATGTGATTTTTGGACAGAAAAAGGGCCCAACTATAGCATTTTCTGTGCAGAAATATTTTTGTTCAGAAAGTAATACTTCTTTACAGAGATATTTCCTGAGAAAGAAGTGCTGTTTCCTGTGTGGGAAAAAGTCTTTTCTTTTAAAAAGGGAGAGCAAGAAAGAAAGAGAGAGAGAGAGAGAGAGAGAGAGAAAGAAAGAAAGAAAGGAAGGAAGGAAGGAAGGAAGGAAGGAAGGAAGGAAGGAAGGAAGGAAGTCTTCAGAAACATATTCATCTACAGAGTTCATGTTTAACTTCTTCATTTTCTAAGTCTGAAACTAAAATATGAACGGCAGTTCACAAATGGCAGCAACATATCTGTTTGAAAGATCACAGGCTCAACCTTTTTGATCTGAAACACAAAGAGCATGATACCTGTGATATGTTTTGCTGAATTTATCATCAGCTTTGTAGCCACACCAGGGTCCTGTATTAGTCATAAGTGCAGAATTAGAACTCAAAGCAGAATTAGAAAGTGATTTTAATATAGTAGCTCTGCCTGATGAGTTTCTGTGTAATTTGAAAACTTTCTTTTTCTTTTGAGTTGACCTGTGACCATACAAGCCCTATTTAAAGTCCTATGAAGACTCAAGAGCATACTTGCAGCTCTTGTGCCATTGATTTGTTTCAGTGAGAGATAGCAAGTTGTTTGTATAGCCAAAGAAATCCATATATGAATGAATATACTTTTCCACTGAGATGAGCTGGATTCTGGAATTGAGCATGGAGAAGAATACAGAGCTTAGGAAAGCTTTTTTTACTGCACCTTCCAGAACCCACAAGCCAACGAGGCCACTGTGAAACTCAGTCCAAAGTAATCACTTTTCCAGCCTTTGTTGTAATATTAGAACTCATACACTCATGAGAAGCAGGTTAGGGCAAGCTTCATTACTTTACGGATCTAAAATGAGTTGCTTTCAGAGGATGGGGAAGAATAATTGTACATGAAATTTCTATTTTTTAAATCAAATCATCATTGGCATTCTGTTCTTGTTTCTCTGTCCCCTCCAGTCATAATAAAGTAGTTAAGTCTGAATTGTGAATTGTAGAGAGGCAAGAACACAATGCTAGATCACATGCATTTTATTTTCTTGGGAACATCTAGTAAATTTTAAATTATCAGAATTGCTGTAATAGCCTGTGTGAAACGGTCCTGCAGCAAAGCTGATCATTGAGATATTCACAAGAGACTACAGCTAGTTTAGGGGTGTGATAGCTGCTGCTGGAAGGTGGGGGACAAAGCATCTATAGCCCTCTAGTGTCATCTAGTGTTTGAAAAAAGAACGTGACCTTATTCGGTGGGGATTCCTGTGAATGCACAGCCTTCCTCTTCCGTGAGGCTTTTGTGTGCACCAACCATTCACTGAACAGTAAAGCTGGAAATGAGTTATATACCATGACAGTTCCATTTTTTTTTTCACTTTAAAGGTCACTGTTCTTTTAACTTCTCTAGACGTTCCTTCAAGATAAGACATGCAACTAATTGGTATGGGAGCAAGGAAGCAGACAGAGATAAACTCTCCACAATCAAGCACAAAACAGGCTTAAAGCAGGCATTGCCCTGCAAATCATGTTGTGCATTAGGTTCATTCCTATCACCAGTAAGCTGTGAGAAGAGTTATTTTAAAGACTTTATTATATATTTCAGGAAGGCCATTTATGTTGTTTGCTCATGTGTTCTCTCCCCATTTCTCCCTCTCATTCTTATGAAATCCCTTTACTGTACTGTACTTTACTACGTATCACAATTCTTGTGTGAACCTGATTATATGAAATGACTATCACACAGATCATTTACAGAGAAAGTTGTGGCTGAATTCACTTTTGAGGTTTGAATATCTGTGGGGAAGAATATTTTACTGAAGCTTCTTGAATGAGATGAAGCAATTCCTGTAGGATGACAGAATCATAGAAATGTTGAGTTGGAAGAGTCCCCAGGGGCCATCCAGTCCAACCCCCTGCCATGCAGGAACACCCTCAAAGCACTCCCAACAGATGGCCATCCAGCCTCCGCTTAAAAACCTCCAAAGAAGGAGACTCCGCTACACTCCGAGGCAGCATATTCCACTGCCGGACAGCCCTGACCATCAGGAAGTTCTTCCTGAGGTTCAGGTGGAATCTCCTTTCCTGCAGCTTGAATCCATTGCTACTTGTCCTGGTCTCTGGAGCAGCAGTAAACAAGCCCTCTCCCTCCTCTATATGGCATCGCTTCAAAAGCTTGTGCTAATGGTCAGTCATATCATTAGGTGGAAGAATAGAGGTGGAGATGCCACAAATTACAGTAAGAGAGGTTCCACCTAAGCATTAGGAAGAACTTTTTATATTTATCTTTATTTTTTATCAGTACTGTAAGAGCTGTTCAATGGTGGGGTTGAGATCCACCCACAATACCAGCATCTCCTTAGAATTTGGGGAATTACAGCTCAATAGAGGCCTGCAAGAAGAGGACAATAGCAGGATTTTTTCATCTGTGTATACCAATACAAATTATAGAGAGGACTTCAGTGAAAAGGTTAAACAAAGTATTTTATTGGGAATTAACAAACACACAAGAAATCAGACACTCTCAAGAACCATACAAGACTATCAGAAAATGAGGTAAGAAAGGCTAGATAGAGAGAAATTGGGTGAAAAGGATGATAGTTACCAATCTTGAAGCAGAAGATCAAACCAGAGTTGCTCAGACAGCGAGTTTGAGCATAGCACAGGGGAACAGAAATTTGGGCACCATGTACTATGCCCAAAGTACTATAGTTTACTGGAGCTGGAGCTGATGTATAAAATACCCTATTTCTTCCTGTGCATGGACAAAATGGTAATGGCTTTCCCCCAGGGATGGACAAAGGAGTCCAGAATGGGCTGATTGTCTTAACTTTAGATGACAAAATATTGATAGGAGTCCTGACAATCTCTTAATGTTTTGACCAGGTAGTGTGAATAGGGAAGGTCTCTGTAGGATATGCTCACAGTAGGGGTCCCTGGTTGCTTCAGCTTCTCAGTTTTGCTGCTGTTGTTTTGGGAGTATTCACAACTTGCAGCTTTTGAGGGAACTATCCCAAACCTATCAGCATCAAGCTTTCCCGCCTAATCCTCTCTGAACTTATGACCTGATCATGTCTGAGGTCATCGTGATCTGGCCTATCCTTACAGCCAGCGCACTTTCAAACATTTGTTCCAACTATGAAATATGTCCAATTATGAAAATAGCACATCTCACAGAGTAGTAAAGTATGGTGTGGTAACAGTGGAATAGATTGCCTTGAAGAGTTGTAGAGTCTCCATCTTTGGAGATCTTTAAACAAAGGTTGAATGTTTTAGTTGTGTATATCTGTGTGGCAGAGGACTGGACTAGATGGCCCCTGTGGTCTGTTCCAGCTCTATGATTCTATGAGCATGTTGTGTCAAGTAGCACATACTGTGAATGCTGATGCCACTGACATCAGCGGTGCTATCCCCTGTTTGGCAAGCTTTGGAAGAAGAGCCATCTAGAGAATCATTCCCATGTAGTCTTTTCCCCAGCATGAAGAAAGCACAGGGGTAAAATGGATGGAGGCAGATCTAGTAGATTGGATGCCTGTTACACAGGTGACTTCCAAGGGTTGCAACAGGGATGGCTTCTATGGTAAAGGGATAATGAATCTGCTTTTTTAAAAAAGGATCTGTCTACAGTGCTGAACCCATTTGGGGATAGGGTTCAACACTTTAGATAGCTTCTTTAAAGTTAAGACTAAAACCCAGAATGGACTTACAACCCCACTGACAATGATACCATCAGTTGCCACTTTGCTTTAATATATAGATATCTAGCTAAGGAAGAGCATCTGTTTTCCTTTTTCTCCATGTTTTCATCCGTAAAAGCTTTAATAGTGGCTACGATTAATCCTCATCCCATCAGACTCCATATTATAGCTTAGATGTTTTGGAACAAAGGTGAACATGTTGCACAATTAGTTCTATAGCTCATTATTACTGCATGCCTTTTTAAACATGATTTAACAGTGATTGGAAAAGTTAGTTTTTAGCACAGCTCCAAGTTTCCCCAGCCAGCATGGCCAATGGGAAATAATTTTTCTAAGATCAGAAAAGACTCCAGTTCAAACGTATTATCTTCAAGTTAAGATTGAGGAAGTCTCTGGTTTAGAACTCTGACCACATTAACATAGACATCCTGGAGATGAAACAACACAGCGTAAGACAACTGGCTGTATGCTAAGTTTAGCAAAACCATAGCTTGCCGAAGCAGTTTACAACAACCAGAAAGAAAGAGAGGATAGAATATCCACCCATTACTTTACTTAGTTTACTGTAGTTTACTTAGAATGCACTTAGTTTACTGAAGAGCTTAGAAGTATCATGTATTAACATGGCTTCCCACACTTTGGGGAGAACTAGTGGAATAATGTTATCTTTTCAGATAATGTAGGTGATAGCAAACTTCCTCTGTGTGTGAGAGAGAGAGAGGGAGGGAGGGAGGGAGGGAGAAATAATGTTCATTCATTACTCTTAAAATGTTACTGGGCATCTTTTGGAGGGATTTTTCACCATTTCAGTCTGTTTTTAAATTTTCACTGTATTTTTAATTAAAAAGTAGTGCCTTAGCAATTTGCAAGTTATGCACAATGGGTAATGCTCTTTAAAAAAATAACAGGCAATGAGAATGAAGTACTCTTAGAAAACAATTTCATAAGCATTGGTTTACTGTTATATGCAAAGCACACAAACTATATGGCTTACAAAAACCATAGCTTGCTCTGTTTGATTACAGCAGCCAGAAAGAGAAGGAAAAGAGAGTGTCTTTTCTTTGTTTTAGTAGAGTATAAATCCCATCCAAATTCAATGGTATGTTTTATTTATTTTGTTTAGGTGCTACCTTTCACATAAATACCTCCAGAGAGGCTTAGCATATAAAAGAATAATAAGACAAAATAAAGAAATATAAGGCTAAAAACAGCAGATAAAATTGCAGCATTAAAGCACTATTTAAGAATCTTGATAGGAGTCAGCAGATTTAAATACAGGCACGTGGAGAAACAACATAAAGAATGCAGCTAGACACAAATTATGCGCTTGCATTTACTAATGTGGTGTCGTGGTTTCAGCGTTGATTGAACTACGACTCTGGAAACCAGGGTTTGATTCCTTACTAAGCGATGGAAACCCACTATGTGACCCTGGGCACATCACACACTCTCAGACCCAGAAAACTCTATGATAGGTTCATCTTAGGGTTGCCATAAGTTGGAAACAACTCAAAGGCACACAACAACACCCAGTGCCAGAAGAATGTCAGTGCAGATTGGGGGGACTGCCCTGCAGGAGGCTATTTGATAGGTGTTTTTGCAGGAGTGTGGGGCTGAGTTTGTTTGCTTATTTCTCTGTGTTGTCTTTTTTTTGCTTGCACTGGCCGTGTGCTCGCCCTGAGCTCACAGCCTAATTGTCAGCTAATTGTTTGTTAGTTAGTCAGTTAACTGTCAATCAAACTAGGGAGAGTTAATCAAGCTAGGGGGAGGAGCCAGCTAGGGGAAGGAGGCTTTATTAGGAACTCCCAGTGGAGTTTATTAGGAACTCCCAATTTCATTCGTCTACTTCAATCCTTCAAGTTCAACCATTCAAGTTTAGGAACAACCAATCCTTATAGCAACTGACCAAATTTAAGAAGAGTTCAACTGAGCTTGGTAGTTAGCTGAGCAGACATAGCTTATACAGCTCAAATTAAGAAAGGAGGCCCAGTTTTTGTTTTTGTTTTGTTTTTTGTTCTATTCTCTGTATTATCAAGTATGGAAGGTGAGGGAGCTGCTGCTGTCACCTGTAGCACTTGTGGCATGTTCCTTTCTTGCCACAAGATGTTGTCGGGTACACCTGCAGCAAGTGCAAGCTGGTCACCTTCTTAGAGGTCAGGGTGCGGCAGCTGGAGGCACAGGTTTCTAATCTTCGTCTTATTAGGGAAGGTGAGGACTTCTTAGATAGGGCAGAGAGGACCTTCCTGAAGACTGGATATGCAGAGGAGCTGCCTGATGAGGAAATCAGTTCCGTGAGCCAGGAAAGCGATGCTTGGAGGAATGTCACACGGAGAAGTAGAAGGGCCAGGAAGGAAACAGAGACTCTCAAACTACAGAATCGCTTCAATGTTCTTGGTGCTATGAATGATGAGGAACACCAGAAGGATGGAACACAACATCAGCAAGAAGGAATCCAACTTCGGCAACTGGAACTTGAACACCAACAGGACAGCATCGAACATCAGGAAGACCAGCACTCCCGGCCTCAACACAATGCCCAGGCAATCCTGGAAGAATCTGCTTGTCGAAGAACCCCGGACAGGCCTCAGAGGAGGCGAGTTCTGGTGGTTGGGGACTCCTTGCTCAGAGGAACCGAACCGGCAGTTTGCAAACCGCACAAGCTCAATCGAGAGGTCTGCTGTCTTCCTGGGGCCAGGATAAACCACATAACAGAGAGGCTAGCCAGGCTGGTCAAGCCCACTGATCGTAAGCCCCTCGTTTTGGTTCACGTTGGAACCAACGACACGGTGAAGCACAGCTTTCACCACATCACAAAGGACTACGAGCTTATGGGGAGAAAGCTTAAGGACCTTGGTGCACAGGTGGTCCTTTCATCAATCCTCCCTGTTCAAGGATATGGTGCACGAAGGGAAAGGACAATAGTAGAGGTCAACAGCTGGCTCCGCACATTTTGCCGCCGCCAACAGTTTGGCTTTTTGGATCATGGCTTGAAATTCCAGGAACATGGGCTTCTGGCAAGGGATGGGCTGCACCTCACGAAACTTGGCAGGAACGTTTTTGCAAACAGTCTCACAAGGAGGATTAGGAGGGCTTTAAGCTAAGTACAACTGGGGAGGGAGACAAGATTATTCAGGACAAGGACTCGGCAAGTGCAGGGGGAAAAGGCCCAAATGATATTGGCCAAGTAGGAATAGCATCCAATCGTGGGAGGGGTGGAAAAAATGCTATGGGACTTGCAGGAAGGGCACGGGGACTTAAGTGTCTCTACACTAATGCACGGAGTATGGGAAACAAACAAGATGAATTTGAACTCCTAGTACAACAAAATAAATATGATTTGATAGGCATCACTGAGACCTGGTGGGATGAGTCTCACGACTGGAATGTAGGAATAGAGGGGTATAGCCTATTTTGTAGAAATAGACCAAATAAGAAAGGAGGAGGAGTAGCCTTATATGTCAAGGATGTTTTCACCTGTGAAGAGATCCATGACTTGAACACCGGAAGCCAGGTCGAGAGCATCTGGGTAAGAATTAAGGGAGCGAGAAACAATAGGAATATTATAGTGGGGGTTTACTACAGACCTCCAAGCCAGACTGAGGACCTCGATGGCGCTTTCATAGACCAAAGGACTGCACATTCAAAAAGGAGAGATACAGTAATAATGGGAGATTTCAACTACCCGGATATATGTTGGCAGTCAAACTCTGCAAAGGCGGCAAAGTCCAGCAAGTTTCTTGCTTGTCTTGCAGACAATTTCATGGTCCAGAAGGTGGAAGAGGCGACAAGGGGATCAAATATTCTGGATCTGATCCTGACCAACAGGGAAGACCTTGTTAATGACGTTGAACTGGTTGGATCTTTAGGAGAGAGTGACCATGCCCTATTAGAATTTGGCATTCAGTGGGGAGGAGAAGACAAGTGTAGCCAGGCATTCGTCTTAGATTTTAAAAAAGCAGACTTCTGTAAACTGAAGGAGCTGCTGGCTGAAATCCCATGGTCAAGAATAGTCAATGAGAAAGGAGTTCAGGATGCATGGGTGTTCTTTAAAAGGGAGATACCGAAGGCACAGGCTAAAACTGTGCCATTAAGGAGGAAAAGTGGAAGGCATCTGAACAAACCGGAATGGTTGACTAAAGAGCTCTCAGCTGAGCTAAGTATTAAGAAAAACATGTACTGGAAATGGAAGAAGGGGGAAATCACCAAAGAAGATTATAAGCAAGTAGCCAGGAGATGTAGGGAGAAGGTCAGAAAGGCTAAAGCACAGAACAAACTTAGGCTGGCCAGAGACATTAAAAACAATAAAAAGGGCTTTTTTAAATACGTCCACAGCAAAAGGAAAAAGAAGAAGACGATAGAGTCACTGCACAAGGAAGATGGTGAATTAATAACAGGAGGAAGAAAAAAGGCAGAACTCCTCAACACCTTCTTCGCCTCAGTTTTTTCCCAAAAGGATAAAAACACTCAACCTGGCGGTTGGGGAGCAGGTGAGGAAGTGGGGGAAATGCAGCACAGAATAGGTAGAGAGGTAGTACAGGAATACTTGGCCACACTGGATGAATTCAAGTCTCCAGGGCCAGATGAATTGCATCTTAGGATTTTAAAAGAACTAGCAGAGGTCATTGCGGAACCTCTTGCTATAATCTTTGAAAACTCTTGGCGGACCGGAGAAGTTCCGGCAGACTGGAGGAGGGCAAATGTTGTCCCCATCTTCAAGAAGGGAAAAAAAGAGGACCCAAATAATTATCGCCCAGTCAGCCTGACATCAGTACCTGGAAAGATCCTGGAGCAGATCATCAAACAGTCAGTTTCTAAATACTTAGAAAACAATGCCGTAATTACGAAAAGTCAACATGGATTTCTCAAAAATAGGTCATGCCAGACTAATCTTATCTCTTTTTATGATAGAGTTACTTGCTTGATAGATGAAGGGAATGCTGTGGACATAGTATATCTTGATTTCAGTAAGGCCTTTGACAAAGTTCCCCATGACATTCTTGCAAAGAAGTTGGTAAGATGTGGACTAGACAGGGCTCCTGTCAGGTGGATTTGTAACTGGTTGACTGACCGTACCCAAAGGGTGGTCACCAATGGCAGATTCTCATCCTGGAGAGAAGTGACTAGCGGGGTGCCACAGGGTTCTGTCCTGGGCCCAGTGCTGTTCAATATCTTCATTAATGACTTGGATGAAGGAATAGAGGGCACGCTGATCAAATTTGCAGATGACACCAAATTGGGAGGGGTTGCTAATACACCTGATGATAGGATCAAAATTCAAAAGGACCTGGACAGATTGGAGAGCTGGGCCAAGGCTAACAAAATGAATTTCAACAGAGAGAAATGTAAGGTCCTACACTTAGGCAGAAAAAATGGTATGCAGAAATATAGGATGGGGGACACGTGGCTGGCTAACAGTACGTGTGAAAGGGATCTAGGAGTCTTCATAGACCACAAGCTGAACATGAGTCAGCAGTGTGATGCGGCAGCCAAGAAGGCCAACGCAATTCTTGGTTGCATCAATAGGAGTATGGTGTCTAGATCGAGGGAGGTATTGGTACCACTTTATTCTGCTTTGGTTAGACCTCATCTTGAATACTGTGTCCAGTTCTGGGCACCCCAATTCAAGAAGGATATGGATAAGCTGGAGCAGGTCCAGAGGAGGGCAACCAAAATGGTGAGGGGCCTGGAAGCCATGCCCTATGAGGACAGACTTAGAAAGCTGGGTATGTTTAGTCTGCAGAAGAGAAGGTTGAGAGGGGACATGATAGCCATGTTTAAATATTTGAAGGGATGTCATGTCGAGGAGGGAGTGGGCTTGTTTTCTCCTGCTCTTGAGACCAGGACAAGGAGCAATGGATGCAAGCTGCAGGAGGGGAGATTCCGCCTGAACCTCAGGAGGAATTTCCTGACGGTCAGGGCTGTCCGGCAGTGAAATGTGCTGCCACAGAGTGTGGTGGAGTCTCCTTCGTTGGAGGTTTTTAAGCGGAGGCTGGATGGCCACTTGTCGGGAGTGCTTTGAGGGTTTTCCTGCATGGCAGGGGGTTGGACTGGATGGCCCTTGTGGTCTCTTCCAACTCTACATTTCTATGATTCTATGATTCTATGATTAAGAGCCTCCTACCCCTGTCCCCAGCAGGCTGTTTCCATGCAAAAGAAAGATGGACAGAGAGACAGTGGAAGTCAAATGACATAACTTTCCAGACTTTCCAGACTCTGTACTGTAGTTATCTAGTATAAAGCATAGAAAGAAGTTGGTATCATAAGCTTTTGTAGGCTTAAGTCTACTTCATCAGACTTAGTTAGGATTTACACAAGGGTGGGTAAATTTTGGAGGCTCTTGGACTGCATTGCAGGGGCCAAAATTCAGAAATAATTTTCAGCCTCAGGACAGGCAGAGATCAAATCGCAAATAAACCTGTATTTTTAGCTCATCAGTTTCAAATCATCTATTATCCTAAGTAGATCACTCCCAAATGTTTGTATATTTAGGATTGCAGGGCTAATCACATGACAGTGTCAAAGGATCTCAAAGACAATTAAGACTAATCAGCTGTAAAGGATATTAAGCCCTCCTTGTTCCAATACAAGTATATATCCATGCTCCTTTAAAAGAAAAAAAGAAAATCTGTTATTGGGACTTAAAACAGATGCATTTTTTAAAAGTGAACAGTGAATGAAGTTAACATCCCTTTCAATCAAGTTAGTATGAGGGTGAAGATGGAAAGGTACATCTTGCTGAGGGTGCAGGTAGCATTGTGGGAATTAATAGAACGCAGAGGAAGTTTGTGGCAAGAGCAAACTTCACAAATCAGATTTTCACATAGTTGCAGAAATTTTCCATAAACTGTACAAAGGTAAGTGGAACAGAAAACCAGGCATAATGATTCTGCACAAGAAACTAAAATGCAGAAAGTAATATAGGAAAGCTGTCTGTCATATACCAAAACCTCCAATATAATATTTATAAATCAAAAAGCTATTTTTATCTGTATCCCTCTGACATAGCAGTGTACTGTACCTGTTTTAACAAAGTAGATGTGTTCCTGGCCATTACTTCTTTAGCAGAAAAGGCTGGTATCATAGGCAGAAATTGCATGGAAAGAATAGGGTTAGATTACACCCCCATAAAAAAAAAGAAGAGGAGTTGAACATCTTTCAGGAAGCTTTCTTTTCCAAAATAATAATGTGCCCATGTGAAATGAAACAGCCAGGTCAGGTGACCCTTACATAAGTAAAAAAGAACCTTCCAGAAATCATTTAGAAGTTTCTTCTACAGTGTATCCAGAGGATTTTTTTTTCCCATTCACCAGCTTCCACTTTCCTTAAAACTTCCATTTTGGTGATCAAACTTCAAAGAGGAAGGGGGGGTCCTTTGTAAAAAAGATTGTATTTGTTAAAATGCTTTGCTATGCCTGTATACAGACTGCCTGCAGGACTATCTCCAGCTATGGAATGGTCTCCCTAGAGAAGTGTATCTGGCCCTTGTTTTGCTGACTTTTCAGCACCAGGCTAAGACCTTTTTATTTTCCAAGGCTTTTAGATGTGACTTTCTAAGTCTGGTCTTGGTCTTCTGACCTTTCAGTTTATTTTAGGGTTTTTGGGTTTTTTTGTTCTGTTTCACAAAACATTTTAATTGTTCTTGTAAACTACACTAGGAAGTTGTAGAGAAGTACAAAAATATTGAATTATCATCATCACCATTACTATAGTCCATGTGCTATATTATAAAGTCACAGTTTGGAAGGGTTTCCACAGTGGAGAATCAGTGGAGAATCAGAATCAGAAATTCAAGCAGTCTGGAAAGCCTTGAATTTGGTGCTGACTTTGGTTGTTTCCACACTAGACTGTCATGGTGCTATTACTCCACTTTCAACATCCTATGGAATCTTGGGGTTTGCAGTTTAGGGAGGGGCCTTTGAGGCCCCTCCCTAAACTGCAAACCCCAGGATTCCATAGGCTGTTGAAAGTGGAATAATAGCATTATAACAATCTAGTGCAGAAATGACCTTTGTATTGTTAGAAAGAAAATCTGCAAAAGTGTTTTATTCCTGATAACTTGATCTGTAGACCAAGTCTGATCTAGCAGATCTTCCTAGTAGTGATAACAGATTTCAGGGAACAAGGTTAAAGAAAAAAAGGGGGGAAAGAAAAAAACAAGATTTTATTTTCAAAAAAACAATTTAGGGATTTGTCATGAGAGAAGGAAAAAGGAGCAAAACTTGCGTAGTTTTTAAGGTGTTTGCCTCTCCTATAACATCAGGGGTTGTTGGACTCCAGCTTCCATGAACACAGGACAACATTGTCTACAATGGGGAATCATGAGAGTTGCAATCCAACAACATAGACAATAGGTCATGCAGCCCAGATTTAGGGGAGTTATACGGATGCCTCAAAAAAAATGGTGCAAGTATTTTTTTTTTAATTGATCCTTAAGAAAATCTCCAGGGTGTATACTAAATATCTTCTATAATCAGTTGCTGTATTGCAGACAGAGTTTACCAAGTCTACTGAAATCCACATAATCAGTCACATATTTCTCATTACTCAAACTACTGTCTGAACAGGCTTATTGGTATGGCCTCCATGGTGAAGTTGAGTGTGACATCATTTTCATGGGGTTTACTTCATACTCCTTGCCCTTCCGCCCTCCTTCCTTTCCCTCTCTTCCATCTTGCCCATTCTGCCTCTAATTCACAGATTAGATGATACTTGAAAAGCCTTTTTACAGAAATTCTGCACAGCCTTTTAGAAAACTGTTAATAAAAAGCAGTTCAAACGTTTAACAAAAAGGAAACTTGAAATAAATTCCGTTGTCATTTATCTGTGGATGATTTTGCCTTGTAAGAAGCAAACCGAGAACTTTATGTATGAAAAGAATTTGCTGTCTAAATATTATTAGAGGCTAACCTTTATTATTACTAACAAAAAACCTTGTGCATTGAAGCCATGCACTTAGCATGACTGCGAATAATATTTCAGTGGCCTAAATTATGTCCTTATGCTGAACATCACTATGGCAACTAATGACATCATCCTAAAATCCAGCTTGCCCTAAATCCCATTGCTAAATTGTCATTACAGTAATGAAGTGAATATTTCTCAGTTTTATTAAGTCTGAATTTATAAGCACCACATTGTTGTCAAAGATTTGCTGTATGTGTTTATTCTCATTTGGCTTATTCCCTTTGTGACTAATGCTCCTCTCATAAAGAAAACCTAATGGAAATTATTGTTTGCATTTGGTTTGTAACATTTGTGGATAACATATGGTCTGGGAATGCTTCAGCAAATAAGAGGCTTTTAATAGTAAGCAGAGATAGGCCTTGTATAAAGCAGATGCTATCAAAATGCACAATTCAAGGTTGTAGAAGGATCCCCCCGCCCGTTAATGCTTCTTACACCTAGCCTATATTAGGTCTGTTCCACAATCCTTGCTTTCCCTTCATTCAATGAAAATGGATTGTGAGGGAGGGAGATGGGAGATGCCAACAAGAAATAAGAACATTACATTCAGGAAAAAAAATAAGCTCAGTGGCACTAAAATGCAAGCAAAGAAAAAGGTAGAATGTTCCTTTCCCCAATAAATAACCTTAATTGCTAGAAAATTACTGTTTATTTGATGCTAATATTTATATAATGTCACTTATACCTGGCAAGTTTGGATATTGTTAGAACTATCAAGATAGGAGGCTTTGTATTCTGAATATTACTAAGAAATGAGGTTAATTTACACGAGGTACTTTTGGCAGTTTGAAGCATCAACACGAAAGATTGAGTCTTGCAATGCTCAGTCATAAAATGACATTAAGTAGCAGTTGGAAAGAGGTTGAGCAGAGAGCAAACTCTATGAGGAAGCAGCCAATTTAATTCATTTGTCTTGCTCAACAAGTTACATAGAACAAAAATGCATAGTCACCGTGAAGTAGATTCAGAACGCAAGAGACCATAAATATATTTCACTTCTGTGTTAGGAGAGTGGGAAATATTCTTCCCAGTAGTTTTCCACTGTAAAAATGTTGTTCGCTCATTTTCAAGAATATACTGTTTGCATCTCAAATTTTCCATTTGTATGAATTGAAGACAGTTCCATAAAAGCTAATCTCTATATCTGAAGGAAAAATGTTCAGGTTTCAGGCATGGAGCAAAGAAACTAGTGCTAAAGATTGCTCCCAGCAAATTCACTCAGGGAGTTCATCAATGACATTTTGTCACCAATGGAATGTGAAACCTGTCTGTGAATTCCAGTCATTGAAAAGAAAATAAGATAAAAAATGTTGTTGGCTCTTTATGCTGTTGTTGTTACATCAAATCAACTTCAATCTATGGTAACCCTACGAATGAGAGACCAAGAAGTGATCCTGTGATAACAGCCCTGCTCAGGTCTTGCAAACCAAGCTCCGTGGCTTTCTGTATTGAATTACTCCATCTGTGATGCATTGTTCAGCATATAATTCAAAGTAATAAGATGACCCCTTTTCTTTTCTTACACCTCCAGTTGGAAAACATTTTATTTCTCCATATTCCATGCTGATAGTGGTGTCTTGTCCAGAGCATATATGTACATATGCATTTATACTGTTTATATCCTGCCCCATGTGATAAGGTCTCTTAGTAGCTAGCAATTACATCAGTTTAAACAATTTAATATGAGAACAACAAAAACATAAAACAACTAGCATAACCCACCGTTGCCCAGGATTTTATTTTCTCATAGGTAAAATCCTGTGTCTCTAATTCCCCAAACTGTCTTGTCCAGTACCTGTAATTTTTCCCCATATTCTCCATTCCTATCTGTATGCAGAGTTATTAACATACAGAGATTGGATTCCTGAGGGAATACACTGTCCTCCTCCTTGCTGCTAGGCCATGTCTCCATTGCAACCAGCCTATTCGAGGCAGACACAGTTGACTGAGGCGCAAGAGCTCTCTGGCTGAGAATTCTAAAGCCCCCTCCCTAAACTACAAATCCCAGGATTCCATAGAATCTTCTTAGGCAGCCAATCATATGAGGTCTTTGCCTGACACAGACAAACAAACTTTGACTTTTATATATTAGGTAAAATTTAACATTCTAAAACCGAACAATTTAATAATTTAAAAGTTAAAGATAAAACAATCTAAAACTATACAGAAGTCATTAGGCTCCAAATGCTTTTATTAAAAAGCTAAATTTAGCCTGATGCCTAAGGAATCCCATATTGGTGCCAAGCAGGCCTCCAATGGTAGGACATTCCACAGCCAAGGAGCCACAACAGAGAAGAGCGTCTCCTGTTTCCTCACAAAGTACAAAGTACATTGCTTCCGCTGGTGGGTTGTAGAGAAAGGCCCTGCAGAAGATCTCAGTCCTCAAGCAGGCATTTGCACTTTATCCAAAGATCTTGGGGCAGCTTACAATGAAATCAACTTAAAACAATAAATAGATGCAAAATTTTAAAAAGATTAAAAATATATTAAATAGTTTCCCATTTTAAAAATAGACAATGCAAAATTGGTTGAAACCATCTTGAATAGTGAAACTATAAAACATGTACAACCCAAAGGCTTTAATAAAAGGCCAGATTTTTAATTTGGCATTGAAATTATATCAATGTTGGCACCAGTCAGGCCTCCATTGGGATGGAATTCTACAACCAGGGTGCCAGCACAGAAAAGGCTCTCTCTCTCATGTCCCACAATGTATTTGCCCTACTAATAGGATGCAAAGGAGGCTCCCCCAGTAGGTTTCAATATTCAGCAGACCTAAACAGGGAGAGGCACTTCCTCGGCTATAGAATATAAGAACATATAGGGAGAAGCACTCCTTCAGATATAAATATCCCAAACTGCTTGGAGCTTTAAATTTCATTACCAGCATCTTAAATTCAAGCCAGAAATGTATGGGCAGCAAGTGCAATTTCTTTACAACTGGTGTTATATGATTTGTATAAATTCTTCCAGTTATCAGTCTAGCCATTTCATGTTGCTCTAGGTGGAGCTTCTGTATCATCTTTAAGGACAGCCCTATGGAAAGTACATTGCAGTGGTTTAACCAGTAGGTTACATGAACTACTGCAAAGTATTATACTACTATGTAGTATAGGTTGTGCATCCGGTAATCAAATGTTGTGGCATATCTCTTTCTTTCAGAGCAATCCATAGTTTTCCATGATCTCTGCAGTCAATGGTATGGTATAATACTATACTATAATATTGCCTGATTATCTTCTGAAATTCTTTGGTACCCTCCATTGACTGACATATTCTTGCAATATTATTTTATTGTGACTTCCCTTTCTGAAGCCCAAATGTCTGATAACGTAATACCCCTAAACGTCCAGTTTTACCCCACATTTCTCTTGACTCATTGGAAGCACAGGTGGCATGAACAGAGTGCCATAAAACGTTTGCTATGAGGAAAATGAGGGAATGAAAAAGATCTTTCAGTTTTTGGAAGTAATATTTTGTGCCAAGAATTATAAAACCACCACAGCTTGAATACTTAATAAATCTATTTTTAGAAACAGTATTTGGAATTTCCTATGTACACTGCTCTCTGATTAAAATAGTAGAGATAACACTCATGTTTCCAGCCTGATACTCAAACTGTTACGTGTGTCTTTATTTGGAGTCCCTTGATTTAACCGTGGTGAAGACTTCCCATGCTAATAGCATGTTGGGAGATAGCGCACATTCAGCTTGTGAATTCAAGGCATGAGTTGTACCAGATCTAGCATACTGTTTAGCATTAAATCATTGGTTTCAACTTGACTGTAACTAGTTGTTCTAGGTGTGTGGTTTCCTCCCAGGTTTACGCTTATTGGAGTGAATTCAAGGTTTTTTGTTCTTCTGAGTATTGTTGTGTGATTGAAATTTAGTAATGATAAGGGAAAGATGAAAACCATAAGGGAAAGATATGAGGAGCTGGAATCCAGGAGAAACAATAGGCATGTCTTTGTACTTTGTGCACAGATGTGCGCACACACCTCTGAAGGGAAAACTGAAGGGGACAAGCTTTCTTTCCAACTCCCAGACTATTCCCCATTGCTTCCTGTGACGGAAAGTAAAGTAGCAAGGAAATGTGTCCATATGCCCTGTAGAGGGAGATTATAGCAACTAGAACCGCACTGTGAATTATGAACAGAACTTAAAGGATTTCTGGAATACCTGGAACTTTTTTTTTAATCCCTCTTTCTCTGTGTGTGTGTGAGAGAGAGAGAGAGAAAATGTGGGTTAAGATGTGTGTGCAAGTGCTTTTGAGTTGCCTGTTGGCTTATGGCATGTCCATGAGCTTCATAGAGTTTTTTAGGCAAGGCATACTGAGGGGTGGCTTTACCACTTCCTTCCTCTGAAATATGGCCTACAGCACCTAGTATTCATTGGCATCTCCCTCATGCAAATACTAAACAGAGCTGACCCTGGATTCAGTATTATTTGTGCTGCACAAAAAGGTAAGTCTGGTGTTCTCTTAGATCCCTGGGTTTTCTTAGCGAGATTTATTCTAAGGAAGTCTGCATCTGATTTCCTCTTGGGTTGAGAAAGTGTGACTTGTGCAAGGTCATCCAGCAGATTTCTGTGGCTCAGTAGGGATTCAGATCCTGGTCTTCTGGAGTCCTTGTCTACACTCAAACCACTACACCACACTGACTCTTCTTGGATGGATTACTTGACTGGATTATTACTCTAGGGGAGTTTCCACAGTACAGTTAGGCTATTCAGGGTTCATGATCGGAATGTTTTGGTAACAACAGCTTCATTGGCTGCCAGTTCGTTTCTGAGCAAAATTCAGAATTCTCCATTTACAAACCTTATGGGTCATATAATCAACTTGAAATCTCTACATGCCTTCAAAAGACCTTCTCCCTTATTAGATTAGTGTTTCTGTTACGGGCTGTGCAGAAGGAGTGTGTTGATAGATATATTTCATGAAGCTGTATACCATGTTTCATGAAGCTGTATACTAGACTAAGACTGCAAATCATAGCAGTCTTAGTCAGTTTAGCCAATGGTGAGGAATCCTGGAAGGTGCAGTTCAGCAATATCTAGAGGGCTGCTTGATTCCCACCCTTGATATATACACTGGGTAAAGCCCTCTGGCATTAGTTATCAGTTTTGATTACATATTTTAAAAAGAGGATATCTAGCCTTGTGTTTTCTCCTTTCTCTTCTGGAAGGTGATGAGTTTAAAGAGAGAGACTACTAAGCAAGAATGCTGGAAAATAAGATTTCTGGTTCACAAGAGCTTCCATACAAACAAAAATCTTTCCTCTTCAGACCTTTCCACATGTATTTATTTCTTTTATATCTCGCTTTTCTCCCATATGGGATCTACATGAGAAAAGCAAGAGGGTGGGGCAGGGCACTCTCCTTTGTGTGTGTTGAATCCAGTGGAACAAACAGTGCCTGAACAGAATTTAAACGAAATATATCAAAATATACAAGGCAAATTACCAGCTGTTTCTAAATGGCACAGTATACTTCCCCACATAAACTATGGCCTGTTCTTGATATTTAGTTCAAATACCTGTGTAAAGCAAAAGAGAAGTATAGTATCCATTCATAATGTGTATAAATACATGATAGGCTTTTAAAAAAAGTCAGTGCAGAATAATTAGCTTTCTTCAAAGAAAGAATTAAAATTGATTATGCCCAGATTGATCTGCACAGAGCTTCAAATCACTTTAAACAAGATTTACAGAAGGTAGGGTTGTGTGATGAAGTTTTGGTAAAACCACCATTGTTGCATCGGATATATAGCTTCAGACAAACAAGTACCGTAAACAAACAAAGTGACATAAGAAGTGCAAAGTAACTATGGAGAACAGTTTTGTCAGATAGTATTATAGCTCCATTCTTACCTGAGCATTTTTGTGTGTATAGAGACCGTCTACATGTGAAGTTCAAAGCTCCTGACATCAGATTATCAAACCTGTTCAGGGTTGTTTACGAGAGCTTAGTTTCGGAGTCATCTACAGCAACTAAGTCTATCCGAAAAAACACTTCACACATGCATTCTAGTTCCTTGTGAAGATAAGATCACCAATAAATACAATCTTTTTGAAGGGGATTGCTGTATAGGATGTCTTCTAAAAATGCTATCACCAATGGGATTCATCTGGCACTCTAGCCAGTGCAGATAGCTTCATCACCATAAAAGTGCAATCCTATACAAATCTGCCTGCGTGCTGTTCCCATTAGCCATAATAACCTTTAACCTGTTTTATCTGAGCTATACAGCAGAATATTTCCTTGGTGATCTTTAAATTTCTGTCTGCAGTGTGAAGCCAGAAATTAGATAAGAAATATTCTGAGGTTATCTGGCACTAAGCTCCTACACTATTATTTATGGCTTAAATTTATGTCTGTACCTTTTCATTAAAATTGCTGAAAGCAAATAACAGTAAAATACATAAAAAATAAACCACAAAGCACAGCAAAATCGATGTTAAAAGCATCAGAGAAAGGAAAAACAAGCAGTAGCTGAAATTCCTGTATGAATAAAAAGGTTTTACCAATTTGGTAGAAGATTGTAAACAAGGGAGTGAGTTTTCGGTTAGGAAGGAAGCCCTTATCTGAGTTTTCATCAAATACACATCAAGTTTTGGTGGGCCAGGCTACAAGACAGCCCTGAAAGGGGAAGCTGAAGAGTTTAGAAATATGATATTGAACATTGTCAATGGTATGAAGAGTCTAATGGAGCCAATATGGATGTACTTCCCTGTCCAGTTCCCAGTGAAATGTGCTGCAAAGGTGTTAAAGGTAGTTGTAGATGTAATTTCAGGGCTACTGGCAATCATTGAGAATTCTTGGGGAACAGCGGACATCCCAGCTAACTGAAGGAGGGTGACTATTGTCTCCATCTTCAAAACAGGGTTAAAAAAGACTCAAGCAACTACTTGACCAGTCAGTTTGATATCGGTACCAGGAAAGATTCTAGAATAGATAATTAAACTGTCAGTCTGTGTGTACTTAGAAAGGAGTGTTGTGAAAACTAAAACCCAGCATGGGTTTCCCAAAAACAACTCATGCCAAACCATTCTTACCCTTTTCTGATAGAGTTACAAGCTTGGTAGATCAGGGACTGCAGAGGATGCAGTTTATCTTGATTTTAGTAATCCTTTTGACAAGGTGCCCCATGATATCCATGCAGATACGGTGATAAAATGTGGGCTAGGCAGGGCTATGGACAATGCATGGTTTTAAATGGTTTTAGCTGTTAATTGTAGAATGATTTTAACTTATTATTATTATTATTATTATTATTATTATTATTATTTATGCTTTTAATCTGGAAAGGTTTTTAATTGTTTATATTTTATGCTACCTTGAGATCCTGTAATAAAGAGTGGGACAGAAATAATAATAATAATAATAATAATAATAATAATAATAATAATAATAATAATAATATAATACCACCACCCCCACTGGGCAAGTTATACCCTGTTAGCTCATAAGTTCACCTTAGAGTTGCCATAAATTGGAAATGACTTGAAGGCACACAACAGCAACAGATGCGATGATGATGATGATGATGATGATGATGATGGGAGGTCAATTTGAAATTGGTGGTGGGCTGAACTCAAAGAGTACTCACTAATGTTTGCTCTTTATCCTGGGGAGAAGTGAGTAAGAGGGTGTCACAGGTCACATAACATCTTTATAAATGACTTGGATGGTGGAATGTAGGCCATGCTTATCAAATTCATTGATGACCCAAGATTAGGAGAGGTGGCTGATATTGCAGAAGACAATATCAGAATTAAGAATGACCTTGACAGATTGGAAAGCTAACTAAATGTAAGGCAGGAAAAACAAACTGTACAAATGTAGAATGGATGACACCAACAGATGTAGAAGAGATTCAGGTGTCTTAGTAGACCACAAGCTAAGCATAAGTCAACAAGGTGATATAGTCGCCAAAAATGCCAGTGTAATTCCAAACTGTATCAATAGGGGTGTATTGTCCAGATCAAGGGAAGTCATAATAGTACAATTCTCTTCTGCCTTGGTCAAATCTCACCTGGAATGCACCCAAGTTCAATTAAGGATATTGACAAATTGGAATGTATCCAGAGAAGGGAGACCAAGGTGGAAACTGTGCCCTGTAGGGAGTGGCTTAGCTTGGAGAAGTGATAGCAAGTGATATAATAGCCATCTTTGAATAACTGAAGGGAGAGATTGTCATATGGAAGAGATTTTGTTTTATATTGCTCCAGAGGCTAGAACACAAACTAGTGAATTCAAATTACAAGAAAAAACTCTCCCTAAACATTAGAAAGAATATCCTTACTGTAAGAGTTGTTCAAGAGTGGAATAGGCTGCCTTGGAGTATGGTGGATTCTCCTTCTTTGGAGTCTTTTAAGCAGAGTTTAGATAACCATGGCCCTTTCCACACGGGGAAAAAAAAATGGCTTAGGGCGACTCATCCGGAGGTCGTCCACACCGTGGAGCGCGCTCTTAGAGCAGTTTGAATAGTGGAGGTTCCACACCTCAAACCGCGCTAGCGCAGCCACAAGGGGTGGCGCGGCGCATTTTTTAAAAACCACATTTTATGAGGTTTTTACGAAACGCGAGCGCGCTAGCCCATTGCAGCACCCCATGTGAAACTGCAGGGACGCGCTAGCGCGTCCCTGCAGAGCTGCCCAGGGGTGGGTTTCCGGCTGGCGCGCTGCCCTGATTGGCAGAGCGCCGCCGGAAGTCGCCGGCCGCCATTTTGGGCACCGCCGAACACCGCTGAAACTCACCAGCGTGTGGAGCGGCGAACGCGCGCTCCCTGCAGGGATGGAGCAACCCGTTTTCAGGTAAGATCCGTCCCTGCGTGCGCTGCCCCGTTCCCCCATCCCCCGTGTGGAAAGGGCCTCTGTCTCAGAAGTGCTTTAGTTGTATGTTCCACATGACAGGATTGGACTAGATGTCCCTCATAGACCATCCAGCTCTATGATTCTATGGTCTTTGACTTCTGCAATCTGTAAAATATGGTTAACAAGTGTATAACCAGGTACCAAAGTTATAGTCTCTTTCTCAGGAGTGTTCAAAGCAAGACAATGAAGTGATGCCATTAATATTTGTATTTCTTTTATTAATGTCATGGGAACTGAGACTAAGTGATATAGAATCTGTGGTTTTTTTAAAAAAATGGCTTCAGGCTGAGATGTAGGATTCATTCTCAGTTTTGGTAGGTGAACACATTAACATAAAAAATATTTTTCCTCTTTACTTGGGCAATTGAGATTATTTAAAAAATGTAATTGTAAATATACTGAGAAATGAAAATGCTCATAAACTGTATATAATTCCATGTAGTTTTATTTCATTCTTAGATGTTGCGTTCAAAATAATATTAGAGAAAACATGCTTAAAAACTGCTGTAGCCACCCACGGGCCCCATAGATATCAGCAGAGACTTAACTACAGTGCCTAGGCAGCTGTGCCTTTGTATACAGAGGAAATAATTTTCTAGTGACTTTATTGAGCTGTTTGCAGACAGTATTTTGTGCAAAACCTATTTGCCAAAGGCAACTCTGGAATAACTGTATAAACATTTCTATTGTGGGTAACACTGCCTCTGTCATATTCCCTCTGTTAAGTATAGGCTGGATGTGGGTTGCATATACCTACAACAACTTGTAGAATTTTCCAAGACTATACTGCCCTCTAATGGCTGTCCTTGCTTCTTCAAGTACGAGATTAAGATTGTTGCCATTACACAATATGTTGAATTTGTGACTTACAAAGTGCTATACAATTATAGTCTTATTTTGCCCTCACAACTTAATGCTGTGGGTCATTGTTTCATACTCAAGGCCACGCACTTCAGTTGTGTTGTGCAGCTATTAATTTACATACCACCTTTTAGTAAAAACTTCTTAAAACAATATTGCTAAAATCTTCATTTCAGTTTATCTTCAGCCCTCTTCATTTTATCAGAATGTCCACTGAATGTAATAAACATCACTGGACAAATGGTATTAGTGTTATCTGTCTCATGGATCTCTCAGTGTGGGAGTCTGTTGAAGCCACTGTGGACACAACAGTGTAAAATGTCTTCTCCTTGGTTTACTTGTCGGTATTATTTCCATGCCTGTATGCAGTGACCACTGCATGGTCTGGAAGAATATTGTGAACACCAGGTGAGACGGAGTGTCATTGCCCAATGAAGATGAGACCATCTCCTTACCTGAGCAGTAGCATCCATCACTCTTACAACTGTATTGAGCAGGTCTCTGAACCCAGTTCATTCCGACTGGCAAATACTTCCATATTTACTTTTGTCCAGTCCTGCACAACTAAGCTAAAGGTCTATGCAGCTGTACTTGTACGATTTTTTACTGGCCTGTCTTCTTGAATTGAGTCTGATGCATAATTACGATCTGTAATTTTAATAGAATAGGGAATGAGGAGCAGCATGATGGGAAAAAAAAGGAATCTGTGCTTATTAATGGAAGAGTATTGCACAGGTTAGTCCCATTCATATGAATGGGAGGAGAATGCATGGGTGAATCAATTGTACATGTGATACATAAAAGCAGGGCAGGATAAACATTTAAGGAATTACAAATATCTATTCTCCTGTATTTCATTTGTATATGCAGTGTCAAACATGATAGCAATGCCTGTGAAGGTAGAAATATTTTTGAAAATAAAAGGGGAAAATGTATATACCCCTGCAAAACAAATTAAGTCTTTTCCTGTGCTTTGGGCCATATGTAATCTGTTTGACACAGGAAACGTGATGCCATCATTTGTAGAGAAGAAACAAGCTATCATGGGAAGTAAATAAAGAATGGTTAATCAGTTCACAGACTGAGGCCGTTTCCACATGGGCATATTGCCCACGCTAGAGCGACCTCTCCAGGAGGTCTTCTTCACCAGGGTCTGTGCTAGAGCAGTTAAAAAAAGTGAGGTTCTAGACCTCAAACTGCTCTAGCGCAGCCCCGGGGGTGGCGCTGTGAGTTTTATAAAAAACACCTTCAAAAGTGGTTTTTATAAAACTTACCCGCGCTGCCCCGTAGCAGCCCCCAGTCAAGAACTGCAGAGATGTGGTAGCGCGTCCCTGCAGATCTGCCTGGGGGCGGGCTTCCAGCTGGCGCGCTGTCCTAATTGGCAGAGTGCCGCCGGAAGCCGCTGGCCGCCATTTTGGGCGCCACTGGGCGCCGCCGAGTGCCGCCGAAATTCGGCGGCATTTGGAACAGCGGATCCACACTCTTCGGAGGGACAGAGCAACCTTCTCGCAGGTAAGCTCCGCCCCTGCGTGCGCGGCCCCGTTTTGCCCCCCCGTGAGGAAAGGGCCTCAGACTGATGAGACTATAATTTTTTTAGTATGTCATTTTGAGTTGAAGTTTAGATGCTGGTTTGTCATGCATGTATAGACCAATAATCTAAGCTTAACTGAGACTACTGTTGTACAGTCCTGGATCAATAATCTAAGCTTAACTAAGTCCATTGTTGTACAAACCCATTGAAAAATATGTATCATAAGAAGGATATACCTAGTTATGAGGGAAAGTTTGGCTGCAAATCTGGGAAACAGCAATATTCTATCTGTTAAAAAGCATACAGTGAGATATTGTCAAGGAAACAAACCCCTTGAAGCCATGCTGTCTTTTCTGATAGACCTAAAATTAGTTTCACCATCTGTGTTTGGGTTTACATGCCTGCATATATCCACAGCCACCATCTTTCCATTGAATACAAGCAGTCTGTATGCACAGTACATGCACTGTATTCCCTGTATTGTAAGAATATGGGCCTCGGGGATTATAAAAAAGTCAGCCCTTCAACATTTAGCCTGTACTGTGTGGCTCAGCATAAACAGTGGTACCACTTAGGATTTTCCAAATCCAAGAGATATTATAGTAGCTTTGAAAGTATCATCTGCTTTTCATACAGTCAACATTTCTTGAGACTCTTAGTGTCCTAATATATCCATTAGACGTTATCAGAAGTTTTTAAAGTTTTACGATATGATTGAAAGACTTTTGAACTAAAAGGTATTGCTGTTGCTATTGCTGTTTTCATACTCTCTGGCACTCATTTGCTAACCCACATTTTCCTTGTATGTCATAGCAACAGAGACAAAACAAACTTTATACATTCACGGGACAAAATGAAAAGTTTAAACCTTATTGTACTGCAGCAGCCATAGTGAACTAACCAGAGTCCAAGGGCTATGCAATCCTGCACCGGAATTTAGAGGGCTATGGTGCCATGGTGCTCCCTCATGTTTTCTGGAGGTAGCTACATATAGGACTTTCTTATCATATGAAAACTGATTGTGAGTGTGTTTTCTCAGCTAAATCTCCAGCAGAAAGTTTAAAAAAAAAAGGAAAATTCTCTTCCTTAACTAAGCGATTGCCCCTGAAATTTTAATTCCCACTTTTTACTTGTGTCCTATTTGAGGTTAGATTGTGTGCAGCCACCTTTGTTCTTGACATCTTGCTACTGAGCAGTCGGACAATGCTGGTAGCCCTGCCCATTGTGTCTCTGTTTTCCTCTCTGGTATTCTGTGGGTTTGGAGAAAACAGCAAACAACACATCGAATGGATTGACAGTGTTTCTTATATTTTAACCTTACCATCCTTATAGTCCTTTTTTTCACAAAATGGAAATAATTAAAGCTGTTTTCTCGGGATTTATTGAGCTCTGTGTGCGTTTCATTAAGTGAAAGTTGAAGAGAGAGGAGAGAACTACCTGCTTTCATAAGAGCAAATATGCCATTTGTTTAAAAAAAAAAGGTAGCACAGCATGAAAGTTCACGAAACAAAATTAAATGAGCTGTGAAGATTATTGAAAATCTATCACAGTTATAATGAAAAGTTCCCATGCGTTCACTCTCCCTCACTTTCTCTCTCCTGAGCTAGACAGAGAAAGCCTGCTGTGAATTGTTAAACTTAATATAACCTGTGCAACAGAGAAAGTTCTGAAGTTGATATCCTAAGCATGCTTCCTCTGGGAAAGTCTTGCAAACAGTCAAAGAGTGTGTGTGTGTGTGTGTGTGTGTGTGTGTGTGTTTACGCATGAGTACGTGTGTGTGTGTGTGTGTGTGTTATTTGGCTTTTGTACTAACTACTTGGGATAAAATGAATTAAATTCTTAAAATGTTACACTACCGTTGTTATCTAGACCAGAATATTGCAACATGCTTTTGTGAGACTTTCTTTAAAAAGAATTCAGAAACTCTAGCTGGTGTAAAATTTCAGTGCAAGTGTCTGGTTTTTAAAGTTTTATGTTGCTTCACTGGCTTCCAGTTTGTTTTCATGGGCAATTCAGAGTACTGGTGATTAACCAGAAGGCCCCAAACAGTTTGGGACTAGATTGTTTGAAAGACTACCTTCTGGTGCATTGACCTTATGCATGCAAACTTTTCTTCTGAGAACCTACTTGATGTCCCGCCATCAATGCAGATTCATTGGGTTGGATGCAGTATAGACCCTTTTTAGTTGAACATCCCACTTATCAAAGTTTCTCTTCCCCTCATTGCCACTCCATAGAGTTTTAGGCCATTTCTCCCCTACACTGTTGTAGTGCTATTGTTCCACTTTCAACATCCTATGGAATCCTGGGGTTTGCAGTTTAGGGAGGGGCCTTTAGAATTCTCTTTGGTCTCAGTAAATACAAAGCCCAGAATTCCACAGGATGTTGAAAGTGGAGTAATAGCACTATTACAGTATAGTGTGGAAATGGCCTTTGAGTCATCAGACGCACAAAGAGAATGCAAGAAAGCGAAGAAATGGAGTTTCCGCTTTGCATTCAAGAGGTGCAGGACACGCACAGGGCAAGAATCCCATAGCCCATGGTTTTCCAAATGGTATGCTGTGACACGTTAGTGTATCGCCTGAAGTGTGTAGGTGTGTCACCTACAATCTTGGAACTGTATATTATTATTTATAAATCATATATTTTTAAAAAAATAAATGAAAGATTTTCATGAGATATGTTGTGTCCCCATACATTTTGTTGTTACAATTTATGTATGTGTCTGTATCTCTTATAAGGGGTTAGTTTAATCTCCGGTTTGCTAGTAAAACTGAATTACTATGTCGCGAAATGATGAATGTCTAAAAGGTGTGTCACCAACCTGAAAAGTTTGGAAAGCTCTACCATAGCCTATCTTGAAGTGAGGAAATGACTACCTTTTCTTTCGCTTTCTTATTGAGAACACAAAGCTTTGGAAAACCTCCATATTCATAACATTGTCTTGTATAAACCTCTGACCTTAGCCAGAATCTTCCATTCTGCATTTTTTTCATGCTTTCCCTGGACCTATCAGTTGACATCCTGTTAGTGACTTACAGGCACATATGTTCCTTTTAGGATACGACTCCGAGGGCTGTTTATGCGCCCTTGCACTCCTTGCAGAAAGCTCCCCACCACTAGGCAGCAAGTAAGCCCAGGAGGGGCCCCCTGTTGCTGTCATTTATCAGTATGCAGGGAAGAGGAGCAAGGCTGTTCAGACCACAAAGGTCTGGCTGCTCTGACCTCCAGAGCAAAGGAAAGCTAGGTGCACTCTATTTGAGAGCCTACCCTCATTTCTTCCCCTCCCCAGCCAAGCTGCGACCAGCTGCTTCTCCATGGTCCTGAATCCCTGTCGCCAGCATAAACAACATCAGTGTTCCCTCCCAGAGTGGGATAGCTGCCAGGCAGCGAGAAGACACAGAACTGCCTGTGTGGATCTACACACAGATGTAGGATCTTGGCCATCATCTGTTACTGTTATAGTATCTGTTCTACTTACACTTCATAGTCTGATTACTTTACACAGGAGTTAGGTACGCAAATGGGTGAATGCAACCCTGACTTCAATGCATTATGGTGCTTTGTCTCTGAATGGCACCCAACATTTGTCTCTTCCCTCTGTGTTCCCCTACTTTTTCTTACGTCTGCCATGCTGCCCACATAATCCAAAATATGTAGGCAAACATTTGATAAGTCTCAATAAACTACCTGAAATTAGTAATACATTGATTTTATTAATTAGTATTTAGTAAAATCATTAATACATTATATTGATATACTTCCGTGTTTATTACTAGGATTTGCATTTGTATCATCTGAAGAGAAACCAGATTTGCATTCATGAAACTCCTTTGCATTGGAATTTGGGGAAATTTGTATTTCCTTTGTGGTCTATGAGCCTTATCAATTGTTTGTAGACACACAGATAATACAATAATGTGGGATAGCAATCTTAATCAATTTAAATATGGTGTTTCAGTTTAAAAAAAACTTCATCAGCCTGTGTTGTACTGATTTGTGAAATAAAAATAAAGGTGTGTTATTTATTTATTAGCACTGTCCTCATGCTATTCTCTTGTCTTCCAGAAGGAAGCTCCATGACATTGCTGAAATGTTGTCTTACACTTTTTTTAACCACCTTAATTAATTAACACAATGTCATTCCTGTTGCTTTTTTAAATGACTATGACAGTTGGTGACATTTGCATTAACCTTTTCTGTTCCAAGGTGAGAGCGCTGAGTTAGCAGGCTTCCTTTCTTTTCTAATTCTTTGGTTGTGGATGTTTTCACAGCTGGGGGACTCAGGGTGACTTTACCACAACACACGCCCTGCCAGCAGTGAAGGTGAAGCTGTTTACAGAGAGCACCGGTGTATTGGCTTTAGAAGACAAAGAACTCGGGCGGGTAAGGGCAATGATGCCTCTTTAGCTTTGTTTACAAGATGAAAAAAGCCTTTCTGGAAGCATCAGTAGTGGCAATTTATGAGTCCAAATCACAAAAGAACACAGAATTTCTACCCTGCAGTGATGGAAATTAGAACATTTCATATCTTATCTCTGGTGTAACTTTGTAGTGGCAGAATTACAGCTGGCTAACTATGCACTGAACAAGGAAGGAATATTTTGGCAATTATTGGGAAAGCACGCACATAATGCACATTTGTTGAACAAGAAATATAACAAAGGCCAAAAGCAAAAGACAAGTTTCCTCTCTGGGGAAATAGAAGCTAGATTGTATTTCTATAAGTATCACAATCTGTAAGGTGTTTAAGAGATGGAATCATCTCTACTTCAAATAAAGGGTTGCTTCAAACAAAGGGTGGGTGTGCATCTCCTCTAAAGTGTAATGTATGAATCCTGTACCACCTTTGAGACTAAGAAAAAGAATTTACAGCATAAGATTTTATGCATTCCACTCTAGTTCATCAGTTGCATAGGGCTAAAGCACTCTTTTATATCTTTTTATGCTGAAACAGTTATTTCTTTGAATGCTGATGAAGTGGTGAAACGACACTACAAAAAGAGTCAGAGATTTCATAAACACAATAGCAGAACTAGTCTCAGAGTTGCCCCCATGTTTAGTGACAAAGCTTCAGTAAAGTAAACATTATTTGATATTAGAAAATTGACCCAGCATTGTCCAGGCTGATGTTGATTATTTTGCTTATGATTTTAAGACATCAGATGTTTGTGCGATGGCACCTACAGTTTGTCTTAACATTTCCACACCATGTTTCATAAGAACAGGCTGAAACCAGCAATTTGATGGGGGGGAAATAGGTCTCAAACTTGCATGAAAATCTTTGAGATGTAAACATAAGTATAAATATAAAGTTTGTTAAAATCTGTTCATAAATATGCATTCTAGTGAAAAAATGCAGCTATCTCAAGTGTATTGTAGACAGTTCCTAACGTAGTTGACAGAATAGGTCCAAAAACTTACCGCCGTCTTTATTCGATTCCCGTTAAATAACATAACAAGGATGGGAACTCTGTCATCAAGCACATGGATTTCTGTAGCATAACAGATAGGTGAACTAAGAACAGAAATTAAGAACAGAAGAAAATATATGACCAAGACATCTTGTTGAAGATGTGAAGACTGCACTCTACATGCTTAATCTCAGTTAGACTAGTTAAATTGCCTTTACTGTAGAGTGATCTTAACAAAAGATTCTCCAGCAGAATCAGTTGTGTTTCATTTTATTGGAGATTTTACCTCTGGCAAGCCAAGTTATAGCAGTTAGGCAGCTAGGAGCATGGATTATATTGTGTTAATAGAGAAAAGAGACCATCTTCATATACTCCTACCAGTCATTGATGAACTCTTCCAAGTGTTGAATTTAGAGCGGAGCTAACATAACTGTTTCCTGAGATTGATAGCGCAAAGGTCTGTACTGAAGAATATTTCCCCTTTTCAGTCTGAAATACAAGATCTGCTGTGGATTTGGGGAACGCTGAATTAACCGTAGCCCATCCCTTTCTCCCCGCTGTCCCCAAGCTGCTAAGGAATGTAGTAAAAAAAAAAATCCTCTTTCTGTGGTTCAGTTTGTTTTCTACTGCTATTAGCTACACACACAGTGACCTTAAATATTCCTACTCTGCTGCTTTATGACAATATAGCTTGCTGTTATTGATTCTTTTTCCCCACAGAGTCTGCAATGGCACTATTTTGTAATCACCAATGAATTCTTTGTCTCTGCTTTCCCACCACGTTTTTAGTATGAGACCATACTAAATACTATCCTCCTTGTTAAAATATGAGGCCTTTTTAAAGCAGAGAGATTTGCAGATGCCTTCATTATCAAAGGAAGATGCCTTCCATTTACCTCAGTTGTAGGAAGAGTCTCCCTCACACTGCAGAGAAGGCACATCTATTTTGTTACTTTCCCTTATGCATGAAATTAAAAGGATTGCATGACTAGTTCCTTGACATTCGGAATCGTTAGTTTAGAATAGTTTACATGCATTTTTGCCAGTCCATTTTCAAAATATTATTGAAACTTTGCTTTTGTATATTTTTCTGAATTAATGTGGATGTCCCTGAGGTGACAACATTTTTGGCATCAGTGAAGCCTATAGTACAGGGTAATCCTTCGTTGTACAAACAGTATAAGTATCTTCTTACATTTTTCTTTCATGTAGACACAGAGCGTTGTAGTAGATGGTATTCTGTGGTCACTCAAAAAGTAATTCTCCATATTCAACAATATAATGGACTTCCCAAAACTAATGACACATTTGATCCCATGTGCTTTAAAAAGTGATAATTGAAATGTTACCTTTGACAGGACAGAGAAGTTGTGGTTTCCATCAGGCCAGTCTGAAAACTTTTAGTGCCTCAGTACTAATCTCCCCACCCCATGCTTATACCCCAGCTCACTGAGGACTTCTGGAAAAACTTGCTCACTATTTTGAGATACTTTGTTTGGTCCCAGTAAAGGTGCCTAAACTGTGGATGTAGAAATTGACTTTCACAGTTTATCAGAAACTTTACCACTTGACTTTTACATTCAGTAATGCAACCCATTAGGGCAGTGGTTCTCAACCTGTGGGTCCCCAGATGTTTGTGGACTTCAGCTCCCAGAAGCCCCAGACACTATGGTCAATGCTCAGGGCTTCTGGGAGCTTAAGTCCAAAAACATCTGGGGACCCACAGGTTGAGAACCAATGCATTAGGGGCATGTAGTAACTTTTGTTGGGCTTTGATTCCACATGCACCCCACATCACATCTATAACGAAATTAACTTCAAAGAGAAATTTCATGAGTTGTCTTTCTGTAAGATGATGGCACATATCGATACTTTAGAAGTGATTTATCCTTAAAAGTGGCTTTAAAAAAATAAATGTTCATTTAAAGCATGTACACAATAATACAGTAGCTGAGTAAGTGGATGCAGAGATTCATTTTTATTTTGTCCAAGAGAGTGTTTTGCTTCCAGTTAACTCTAAAGCAAGTCAATTTTTGCAAACGAGCAGAAGAAGGAGGTAGTATCTTAAAGGAAGCAAATCAAGTAGTATAAAAAGAAGCACACGTGTTTTCTTGAGAACTATTTTTGTGTTTGATTGGAAGTAAAAGTTATTTCAGTTGTAGGTTTATGGGCATTTTAGTGCCTCCAGTTTAGCTTTTGGTAATGAAAAATGTGCCGCTCCCTTTTTATGCCTATCCAATAACTAAGATTTTCTAAAGGAGCTCTACTCTGTATCCTGCCATTGAAGCCAATACACTAGAACCAGCATGGTATAATGGTTTGAACATTGGATTATGACCCTGAAGATCAGATTTCAGTTCCCCACTCAGCTATGGAAATCCACTTGGGCACCTTGGGCACATCACACATTCTCAGTCCCCAGAAAACACCACAATAGGTTCATGTTAGAGTCACCATAAGTTGGAAACAACTTAAAGGCATGCAGTAGCAGCAGCAACAACAACAACACCACACTGGAAAGATGTGGTGGGCCTTCTCTGCTATGGCACCAGAGTTGTGGTATGTTTCTCCTCAGAGACCCAACTGATGCCAACTTGGGTATTGTTCTGACACCATGTAGAAAAACATGAACAGTATATATGCAAAGCTCTTGGATAATCACCAAGAGGAATAATTCCCATTTTTTATATGACGTGGGGAAAACACCTTTGAGAGATCTTATTGACTTGCTGTAGAGACTGTGGTGAATCACAGAGTCAAAAATGCTGACCAAATTATGTAGGATTCAAGTAACTTTTAAGATCGTTTTCACCATGGCACTTAAGCAGCAGGAGAGAAATGAATATGACGTATAACAGATTAATTCTCTGGAAGCAAGAAGTAGCTTTGTGTGGCACTTGAGTTGCATATTTAAACAACCCATGCTTGAGTTATGATCCCATTACAGAAATAAAAAGTTAAAGTCTGTTGAATCAGCAGCAATGCTAAAGATCAATGGAATATTAGGAAGATGAAATTTACTGTCAGTATTAAGTAAATGCAGCTAGTCAGAAAAAAAGATAGAAGCCATCTCCAGTAATGAGAATACATGCCCTTAAAAGTTAATGCATTAGGAGGAGATTAATCTTGGCGCAGAATAATAAAAAGCTTAATAATGAGATTTTACTTCCTGAGTCATTGGAACAAGCTGAACTGGAAAGCAGTTGCCAGAGTTTAGAAGTGAACAACTGTAAAATCATCTTCAGTAGCCCCTCCACATTCGCAAGGGTTAAGGGCACAGAACCCTTATGAAAGTGAAAAAAATGTGAATACTTCCCCTCCTCGTGATTTCCCTCCCATTCCTCTCCAGGGCTTCAGTTTTCCCCTTCCATTGTCTCTCTCCCCAGAGGAGGAAAAAAAAAACAACCTAAAAGGCTTACCAGTACTTTCCCTCCAGGCAGAGTAGAGAAGAGAGGAGTTCTAGAGTTCCAATTACTTCCAGCGGCCACCTTGAGAAAGGAGCACCTGACCAATCAGCAGCCAATACATAGCAGAGAGGCCACACCTTCAGCAGTGGGAGGGGGCTTTGGTCACTCAAAAGGAAAAAAAAGCCCATTTTAAACACAAGCCTGGCAAGCCTGGGGTGAGAAATGCCAGGGATGGGACGAGGAAAATGGAGAGGGGAGGCAAGCACATGCCTCATGAATAATCAATTTCATGAAGGTCAAACCTGGCAATGTGGAGGGAGGACTGTATTTATTCTGGAGGAATTTCAACAGAAAAGAAGGAAACAAAAACAATCAGAAACATAATACAGAATGATCAGTTTGAATAATGCCTTAATGAAACCTTGGCTGATTTTCCTGATTAAATACATTTTTCATCATGTCAGATTATATAGTATCTGAATCATCTCCATTCTTTTTGTTTTCTTAATGTTTTCTTCACATTCATAAAATCCAGACTGCTTCTCCTTCCACTAGTTTCAAGTCTAGAGTAAAGTTATGTGTATTTAATCTAATAAAATACAAAAATCTCTCTAAGTATGAATATTACTGTTTTTCATACTTTTCTTTTGCAGGAATTATGGGGATATTTTAATGGTACATTTGTGTTTGTTTTCATTTATTAACTTAAGGTGCTGAGGCCGTTACTGCAATAGAAAGAGCAGATCTCTTTGGGCAAAGAAATATGTATGTCTGTACGTTCCTTCCATAAAAATAGTCATGGGGAAAGAGAACCAAGCACAGGGGATGTAAATCTTTGCTTAAGTACTTTCTGCAGGAGGCCTGTGTCTTGGCATGGGAACTAGAGAGGAGTGGGACCACAACAATGCTTCCACAAAATGTCATTGTGGTCCTGTCCTTCTCCCATCACCAGCTCGTGCAATTGTGGAGTAAATCATTGATAGGATTTCCCCATCAATGACCCATGATCATGCTACTTTCCAGTACTTATCTGGCATGCAGAAGGGCAGGAAGCATGATGGAGGTGCTTCCTGCCCCAGTGCAGCCTGGGAAAGAACCCAGCTGTGCTGCAGAAGGGAGTTGCCTGTTGGTCACGCTTCCTTTTGGAGGCAGCCAGTTGCATGCAGAGGGGAGCATTCCCATCATGGCAGAGGCGCTGCCAGGATTATGACAGGTAGACTACAGGCCAAGGTAAGGTGCAGAAAAGGCCTTATTTCATGCTCATGTGGCAGAATTTCAGAAGTTTTCTCCCTGATGAACAAAATTATGAGAGTGTTTGAATATTTTTGCTATTATTTTTTTTTACATTTCCAGACGTTTTTCAAAAATTTCATTTTTTTCTTACATACAGTTTTTTCTTTCATATGTGCACTCTTGATCTCACATACATACATACACACTGTATTTTGCCCAAAAATGATCAATGGTTTTGGGCAATTTCCCTTTCCAACATTTTTTTTAAATAGCCTTTCACTTTTGACCAAGGGTAAAAAAATCTCACCGCAATAGACAATTTCTGATATCTTGATGTAATTTAGGGGATTTAGAGCTTCATAGGAATGCTTTTTAAGTTTCACTGTACATATGTTATGTCTAAACCTCAGCATGTTAATCAATAGTCTTTATCACATTCAGGTTGTTCTTCATCCTACACCAAACAGCCCTAAACAATCAGAGTGGCACAAGATGACTGTTTCAAAAAATTGCCCTGATCAGGACCTGAAAATCAAACTTGCAGTCCGAATGGATAAACCACAAAACATGAAGCATTCTGGGTAAGAAGTACTGCAGTCAGCTGTTGTTGCATGTTTTTTAGGTTTTTAGTTTAAAGACAGCTGTCTTTCTAAAATATCCCTTTGGCTATTTTAACTCTCTTCCAGACAGATGCTTTGAGTGACTTAGGAGCTATTTTCTATCCCCATGAGAATTACAATGTATTCCAGACATGAAAATGACACAAATCGACAGGTGTGTTTGTCACTGTAGAATGAAGGGGATTCCACAATAGCTAAACACTCAGAGCCAAAAAGTATGTATTTACTTGAGGGGGAATATTTGCTCTGAGAAACTGACAAACTTCCTTTTCTGGAAAAAAAAAATAACCAACACCTTTCTATAAGCTAATAATACTACTTCTGTTATTTCCAAATGAAAACAGAACAAAAATTTTATGAACCACAGACTTTGGAAACAACATGAAGTCTTAACAGCCATTTGTATTAATTTTCAGGTAGGATTAGCTTTAACAGTGTTGTGGGATAATTTTCTGCTCCAAGAACAGAAAAGTCTCTGCAGAAGGAAATATACCCCAGGGAAAGGCCATTCTTTGTGCCAACAAATCTGTAGACAACCAGAGCATGTCTTTTCAGTGCTATAGTGGACTGTACAAGCAAGTGTCCCACATATGATGCACCACTTTCTGGTTTTCTTTTCCATTACTCTACTGCAGAGGCAAGGGGAGATCATTCTGTCGGTTGAGGCCAACATGCCCTAGGTCTTCAGCTATTGGACTTCTGCCAGTACTGCCAGTACTGTGCTAGTGAAAAAATTGTCCCCATCAATTTCAGTTTCGTCCACTGTGGAAATATGATTCAATAGTGTTTTCACAACACTGCAAACAAGCTGGGCTTTCTGTAGTGTGCCCAGTTTGGTTGCCCCAGTTAATGGACTAACATTACATTTAGTCCAAATTGTGCATAAATGTATTGTATTTTATATTTATGATCTTTATGTTTTTTACAAAATTTTACAAACTTTACAAAAAAAATTTGTAATTTTTACATACTTCTTGATGTCATGAAAGCTTCAAGAGGTTCACACCTCTTGAATAAAGTATGAACAGCACAGAAACAATTTAAAATGCTTTAAAAATAATAAAGAATTTGTAGAATAGGTTGTTGTGGGTTTTCCAGGCTTTGAGGCAGTGTTCTGTCAGTATTCTCTCCTGACGTTTTGCCTGCATCTGTGGCCAGCATCTTCAGAGGATCAATTTGTAGAATTCCAATTAGCAGTTTCAAGATAAAAAGACAAATGGGAGTAGCTACTAGCCAAGTGAAAGCCTGCATAAACAGATATATTTTTAGTAGACATTTGAAAGTGAACATTGTTTTTTTGTCTTTGACATCCTGAAGAAAATATATCAAAAAAGTGGGTGGCACCACAGAGAAGGCTGGATTTTTTTGATAAAAGACTGATACTTATTGGTTAGGACTAAATGTAATGTTAGTCCCAACAAGAGAAATCTATAGAAATTAATGGGGCTTCTTACTCACCTATTACAGAGGTCCCATTGATTTCAGTGGGTCTATTCTATTTGGACTAATATTGGATCTAGCCTTTTATTATGAATTCCGTTTTTCCCCCTGTGGTAGAAGAAAACAAAGAAAATTACTCTGCTTTATACAAATACACAGAAGGTTCCCCCCTGCAACTTCACCTCCCAGTAGTAAAAAAAGAAATAAAAATAATTTTTTAAAACAACATATCCAAGAATCTCCCCACCATCAGTCTGTAGCTGTGCCAGCCATGCAACTCACGGAGTTACAGTCCAAAAAAGTAATTTCTCCAAGTTCTGCAAATGTGTGTGATGCCTCAGTTTGTACAGCAAGATGTAAATGTACTCAGTATTTTGCAAACAGACATCCATAAATTAAGAGGAGAGTACATCTAAAAGCGAACAAGCTGGAATGTATTCAATATAAAGCAGTGAACAGTTTTAAAGCATTAATTTCATATGAAGTATTTTCATCAGGCTGTGTTCCTGGCTGCATTTCACGTCTGTATTTCAATGATCCTCATTTCAAGTCTGAATTAGCAATGGTAAAAAGTGCCTATATCAACCTAGTAAATGTATGACAAAACAGAAATGTGAATTTTGATCCAGTTATGCTTGTTATTAGATGAATTAAATTATCTCCTGCTGCAAGTTGCATAGTGCAATAAATACTTCCATAGCCTTTTCTTTACCACCTAGGAACAAATAAAACAGGCCAAATGTGCCATTGCGTACTATGTGAATGTCGCTTCATTCTTATGCAAAGTTCAATGCTCTCAATTTAGGACCAAGCAAACCATGAAATTTATTTTTAGAAAGATAGCTTGGGGATACTTGGAATAAATAGCTGACCAATCTAAGATTTAAGATCATTCTCTGTAGAGATTAATTCAGCACCGATACTTCATTTTCTAAGGAAGTTAATTAGCTTTGGCTTTTTGTCACATTTCCTTTTGACTCACAGTTAATTCTGAAGTCTTCAGTACATTTAAATGATTTAGCCATCTGCCCTGTTCTTACCAATTTGGTACTCCAGACCTCTGTGAAATTATTTACAATTTCCCCTGGTAACTTCATAGAACTGATCAATAAATAATGCACCCCTGAATGTCTCTGATAAATTATGCACAAATGTACAGCATGCAGGCCAAATGCTTGTCAGTTTTATATGCATAGATTTGGGCCTGATTTAAACATGACACCAGGCAGACAAAAAGAGTTGTCTATGTTGCCATGTATCCAATGTCTAAGGGCGTCGGCTTCTTTTTCTGCACTGTTTGTTGTTCTTAACTGCTGTCAAGTCAACTTTGACTTGTGATGACCATAAGGTCTTACAGATTCAGGAACGTGACCTCCTTGACTGAGTCTATCCATCCTTAATGTGATCATCCTCTTTTCATACTGCCTTCTACCTTAAGAAGCATTATTGTCTTTTCTAGTGAGTCATGTCTTCTCATGATATGACCAAAGTATAACACCCTCAGCTTAGTCATCTTGACTCAGCATGATTTGCTCTAGTACCCATTTATTTGTTTTTTGCGCAGTCCAGGATATCTGTAGAACTCTTCTCCAGCACTACATCTGTCCCTAGCTTTGGTTGAGACACTCATGTTGTCCCACTTTTTCAGCTGCTTTTAAAGTCTCCCAATTTCTCTCTCCTCCTTGCACATTTCCCTTTGGTCTTCAGCTTACTTCAATTACTGCAAGCTGAATTCAAAGTGCAAAAATAATTTGCACTTGTTTAATTCAGCAGGAGGCAGAGAAGACAAGAAGATGAAATTTTACCCTGCCCAGTAGACTGGGGCAAAAGCAAACCATTGCAGCCTCTCCTACTTTGTGTCTTCTACCTCACTAATAACTTTGGCCATCCTGACCACACTCTGATGTTGTCTTGCCACATGTGTCCTTGTTTAGATCCATGAAATGTTGGAAGATATGCCTTTTTTTTGCCGGGTTATGTCTCTCTGGCATCCTGGCCATGCACGTGCAATGACAAAGGGGCTCAGTGCAAACAAGACGCACAGGGTGAGTTCTAGCTGATTTGACATCGCATTTAAATCAGACCTTGGTCATGGAACTATCAGGGCTGTTCCACATATTCCTATTTGCTACACAGAGGTTATTTCCAATATAGGGAGATATTAGTTAAAGCACAAGATATAAATTGCAGCATGAATATTGTTCTTGCTGGAACTTCTTGCACACTAAACAATGCTTTCTTCTTTATTCTAAACAACTGGAGGTAGCTGCTACAATTATTTTGCAATCTTCTCTGTAAGATTGATCCTATTTTAGGAAAACTGAGGGGGAATCTGAAATTCCTCAGTGAGAGAAATTTGTGTGTCTGAACATTTCTGCATGACACTCTTATAGCGCGATGATTCCACTTTCAACCTCCTATGGAATCCTGGGGTTTGCAGTTTCGGGAGGGGCCAGCTGGCCCCTCCCAGAACTGGAAACCCCAGGATTCCATAGGAGGTTGAAAGTGGAATCATCACGCTATAAGAGTGTTGTGCGGAAATGGCCTCTGAGAGAGAGAGAGAGAGAGACTCGTTATGCACAGTTCTAGGGGTGCTGGAATTCAAATGAGATCCTTTCAAAGAAAATCCCCTATTTACTGAAAGAATCAATAGGAGTCACATAGGCTGTTAAGGCAAGACAGATGGTGATGATGATAATATTGATATTTATATCCTGCCTTCCCCTCAGTCCAGGACTCGTTGTGGCCTAAATTAAATACAATACAGCTATACACACACACACACAAAAGTTAAAATATAATTAAACTAATAATAGACTTAAAAGTAGTTAAAACATGATCATTAAAAAAAAAAGTACAGTGCCTTTTAAAAGGCTCTTTCTTCTTGAGCAATCAGCCCTCGATGTCCTGCTGAAACAAACAGGCTCTTCATCAGTCTAATGGACTAATCAGCAACTTCCCCTTTTGCCCTACTAGGAAAGTCAAGATGAGGTTCCCGCCTCTGCAAATAGACCTAGGCTTTCAGATGACCACATAGCCTTCTGTGGCTAATATTCATGTGTCTGTCTTCCTTGAAAAGGTCTCATCCTTTTAAAAAAAAAATCATAAAGTGCAACGTGTTGCCACAGTATATTCCATAACTTAATTTCCCACACTCCTAGAACTGCCCTAGGTGGCCCTATCGCACCTCCTGATACCTGACAAAATTATGGTCACAGCCTAATTTGTATCAAACAATGAAGCTAGAGATGAGCCAAAACAGCATGTTTTTCATATTTATTTCCTCTGTAACTGTCTCTCTCTCTCTCTCCCCCCTCCTTCCCTCACACACACACACACACACACACACACACACACACACAGTCAGTGTTTTGGAAGTGCCATGAATACATGCAAGAATGTTAGCAGCATAGGTCCCTCCCAATACCCATTCAAAATTTCTGATACCACTCTGAACTGACTCTGTGGGTCTGTAATCAGTGGCTAACAACTGTATTAAAAACCCAAACCAATCTAAAACAACAAAAATAACAGTTCTGGTCATTGTAAACAGTCATTTACTTTTATTTATACTAGTGTGTATACCTGGTGTTGCCCGGGATTTTATTTTCTCATAGGTAATATTTGTTAGAAATACCTTAGGAATTACCTTACCTTAAGAGTTAGATGTGGTTGAAATACACAGATTTGAGATCCTGTGTCTCTAATTCCCCAAACTGCCCTGTCCAGTATCTGTAACTTTTCCCCATAGTCCCCAATCCAATCTGTATTCAGAGTTGTTAACATAAAGAATTTGGTTTTCTGGGGAATACACTGCCCTTCTCCTTCTTGCTGGTAGGCCTCGTCTCCATGGCAACCAGCCTGAGCTCTCTGGCTTAGAATTCTAAAGACCCCTCCCTGAACTGCCAACCACAGGATTCCACAGAATCTTCACGGCCAGCCAATCATATGAGGTCATATTCACCAGCTTGACACAGACAAACAGACAAGCTCACAAACAGACAAACTTTGACTTTTATAAAGTAAATTTTCCCATGGAAAATACGATATTTTTATTAAGTTTATTGTATCATGTTAACTGATGTTGAATCACGATATACAGTAAAATATATCAGTTAATTGATTGATTTTATTTATATCCTACCTTTCTCCTGGAACCACTTAGTAGAGAGCAAAACACTGGAGACAATACTCAGCCTCATTCTTCTGTTTTGCCAGTATCTATGCCTTAGATATTTGCACCACTTGTAAAAGCAGATCTCTTAACAGTACTATGTGACATTCGAAGCAGGTTCTGAAGTTGGCAGTCTGAGGAACCTTACTGAACGTGAAGCTCTCTTTTGACTCCAACATTGTTTTGCTGTTTAAGAAACGAAATAATTGTTGCCCGTAGATCACTCTGAACTTGCATTTATTCACAGGTTTCTTTTTCCCTAATGAAATCACCTCTGCTTCTTTTCCAGATATTTGTGGGCCATTGGCAAAAATGTCTGGAAGAGATGGAAGAAAAGGTTCTTTGTGCTGGTCCAGGTAATATTTCAACTGGAAAAAAAGGGGCTGGTGTTATTTTTAATTCTGACTGTATGCAATGGCTTTGCTAGCTCTACATTAAGAACTGTTTTAATACATTTTCCCCTATTCTTTGTGAAAATATAAATATGAGGAATTGGTACAACATGAGAGCTGGAAGCAGAAACTGTACAGTTCAACCCTCCCCCCCACACACACACACACTGGTAAGTTCACTAAGGAGTCTTAAGCAAGCCACTATTATATATGGTCTTCTTCCTCTACACTGTCTGAAATAACAGGAACATCTCCTGAGGTGGTTCATTTGAGATGTTACAATACAAGGTTTAGGTAGACCCTACCAATGCAGCCATCACATCCCAGATGATTTCCACTTGCTGTTCATATATTGCAAGTGTGTCTATGTAAGAGAAGGATACTGAATAGATGTAAAGTTTCCCAGCTATCTGCTGCCTGCATCACACATCATGGAGAGTGCCTGCATGCATTCAATAGCTTTCTTCTCATCAAATGTACCCCTTTTCCAACCAAAGCGGCCCCTCTCTCACCCACCCACCCAGCCAATCAGATGAGAAAAGATGTCAGTAGCTACACCTGCAACAAGTGCAGATTGGTTGCTGTGTTGAAAGAGAAGATCCAGCAACTTAAGGCCCATATATCTACTTTTCACCATATTAGGGAGCATATGGCATTCTTGGAGGGAGCAGAGCAGACTCTCCTGGATGGAGCACACATGGAGATGTCTCTAAGGAGGAAGTCAGTTCCCAAACACAGAAGGTAGAAATTTGGAGAAATGTGACACATAGAAATAGAAAGACCAGGCATCTTTCTGTGAATTTGAAGCTACAGAATTGATTTGAAGCCCTTTCCCATAACAGTGAGGACAAGCAGCAGGAGCAAGAGCAACAGTGTCAGTCCTCAGAGTATGTACAAGTGACCTTCAAAAATTCAGCACATGGATTCCCCCTGACAGTCTCTAGGGGAGACGTGTGATGGTAGTAGGGAACTCCCTGCTGAGGAAACCAGAAGCAGTGGTTTGAGGGCCTGATAGGATGTCTCAAGAGATGTGCTGTCTCCCTGGGGCAAAGATCCATGATGTAACAGTACAACTGACAAAACGCATCAAGCTGACTATTACTTCTTCCATTTGGTCCAAGTGGGAACCAATGACACTGCAAGACACAGCCTTCAGGAGAGCACAGGGGATTATGAGCCTCTGGATAGGAAGCTAAAGGACTGTGATGCACAGGTTGTCATTTCATCTCTCCTCCCAGTTGAAGGACATGGACTGTGAATGTAGAGAAAAATAGTGGGGGAAGCAACTGGCTCCACAGATGTTGCTGCCAGGAATGGTTTGGTTTCTTGGACCATGGTCTGCATTTTCATGAAGATGGACTTCTGCCAAGTGATGGGTTGCACCTCAAAGCAATTGGCAGGAGCATTTTTGCTAATGGTCTAACCACTCTGCTCAGGAGGGCTTTAAACTGAGTTATGTCGGGGGAGAGAGACAGTATTCTTGAGGGCAGGAATTCATCAAGTGCTGGAGATAATAGCCCAGATCTTATAGGGTGAAGTGCACAAATAGTATGAGAAAACAACAGTGGGAGGAAAAAGAAACCTTAAGTAGCTGGGGGGATGACCCATAGTCTTAGAGATCTGTACAGTAATGGACAAAGAATGGAAAGTAAACAAGATGAACCTGAACTCATAGCACAGCAAAGCGAATATGATATATAGTGGGCCCTCCACATTCGTGAGGGTTAGGGCAGAGAACCCCTGAAAAAGTGGAATAATCACGAATAACTCCCCCCTATCCTCCCCCCATTCCCTTCTCAGTCTCTGGCACAGGAACCTTCTTTCTCTACACCCAGCACTGAGGCAAGGGTGTTGGCGGGGAGCTCCAAAAGTGAGAAAGAAGGAAGTGTGCACTCCCAATCACTTTACCTTTTACCTGGGTGCAAGTCCTCAGTGTGGGGAAGAGGCAAAGCAATGTCAGAGGGCACAAGGAAATCATGTGTGCACATCTTCCACCATCATATTCTCCCTCATGCGAGTTCTCAGCACTGGTGAAGAGGGAGGGAGAGCTCCAAGGAAAAAGGAAAGTGTGTGCGTGTGTCTTCCGCCATCCCATTACCTTTCCTTCTCCCTCGCGTGAGTTCCCAGCACTAGGTAAGAGGCAAGGAAATGGGAGGAGATTGCTCCAGGGCACTGGGAAAGTCTGTGTGTGTGCGCGCATGCACGTCTGCTACCCTGTTGCCTTTCCTTCTCCCTCATGCGAGTTCTCAGCAGCGGTGAAGAGATAAGGAAATGAGAGGGGATTGCTCCAGGGCACTGGGAAAGTGGGTGCGTGCATATATTCTGCCACCCCATTGCCTTTCCTTTTCCCTTCTGCAAGTTCTCAGCACAACAAAGAGGCAAGGAAATGGGAAGGAATTGCTCCAGGGCACCAGGAAAGAGAGAGAGTGTGTGTGTGTGTGTGTGTGTGTGTGTGTGTGTGTGTGTGTGTGTGTTCTGCAGCCCCATTACCTTTCCTTCTCCCTGGCGCAACTTCTCAGCACCGGCAAAGAGGCAAGGAAATGGGATGGAAATGCAAAGGAATGGGGGGAGGAGGAGAATGAGGGGGAAGCATTGGTGTATCGCAAATAATCAAATCTGTGAGAGTCAAACCTGTTAATGTGAAGAGAGAACTGTAATAGGGATCTCAAACCTGGTGGGATGATTTTCATGATTGGAATGTAGCAGTAGAGGGGTATAAGCTATTTCAGGGAAACAGAACACAACAGGAGCAGAGAAGGAATAGCACTATACGTCAAGGATGTGTACACCTGTGACTTAAATTCTGGAAGCCAGGTTGAGAGCATCTGTACAAAAATTAAGGGGGGGCAGCAACAGCAATGTCATTGTGGGTGTCTACTAAAGACCCCCAAACCAGACTGAGGACTTGAATGATGCCTTCCTCGAACAGATGACCAAACATTCAGAAAGGAGAGGTGTAGTAGTCATGGGAGATTTCAACTATCCTGTTATTTCTTGGAAGTCGAACTCTGCCATGAATACAATATCCAACAAGTTCTTCCCTTGTCTTGTAGACAGTTCCATTGACCAGGAGGTGGAAGAGGTAACAAGTGGGTCAGCTATTCTAGATGTGATTGTAACCAACAATGATAACCTGGTTAATGGTGTGGAAGTAGCAGGATCCTTAGGTGGGAATGACCATGTTCTCCTGGAATTTGTTATACAGTGAAAAGTGGAAGCCAAGCATAGTGAGATGTGCATTCTGGACCTTAAGAGACCTGATTTCCGTAAACTTAGAGAAATACTTAGAGTGATCCCATAGTCGGGAATACTTAAAGAGAATGGAGTTCATGGTGAATGGGAGTTTCTTAAAAGTGACATATTGAAGCACAATTTCAAACAATTCCATTGTGGAAGAAAAAGTGAGATATTGAAGGCACAATTTCAAACAATTCCAATGTAGAAGAAAAAGTAGGAGGTGTCTAAAGGTGTCTAAAAAATCCAGGACAGACATCTAAAGAATTTTTAATGGCGCTAAGATTTGAAATGGGAAAAGGAGGAAATCACCAAAGAGGAATTCTAACAAGTAGCCAAGATGTGTAGAGAGGAAGTCAGAAACACTAAAACACAGAACAAGCTGAGGCTTGCTACAGGAAAAAAGAGTCCACCTAAACGTTAGGAAGAACTTCATGGCAGTAAGAGCAATTCAAAAGTGGAATATGCTGCCTCAAAGTGTGGTAGAGTCTCTTCCGTTGGAGATTTTTAAACATAAACTGGATGACCATCTGTCAGGAGTGCTTTGGTTATGTATTCTTGAATGACAGGGGGACTTAATGTCTCTTGTGGTCTTTTCCAACTCTTGTGATTCTATGATTCTGTAAAATTAAACTTTGAACAGTTATTTGTCATCTTTCTGGCACTTGTCCCTCAGAATGAGAGTCGTGGGCAGGTACTCCAGAGAGCCCTAGAGGAATGCCACTAGCTGGTATTCTGAATAAATGAAACAGTATATCCTACAGCAGTGAAAGAGGTGATGCTCAGTGTTAGGCAGGTGAGGAGGATGGTACAATGAACATGAACATAGTCATAGCAGTAGCAATAGATGGCCCTACCAGCAGCAAAACCTAATGTCTTGCCTGCCAGGGTTCATGGTAGGGATGATTCTTCTCAAATTCTTTTCTACCACCAGTTCTAGGATGTAAAATATTCAGGGTTATTGACACTCAATCTCATTTCTTAGTACTATGACACTTTGTCTCATTTGTGCAAGATGAAAGATCAATTGTATGTTAGAAAGGGGCAAGAAGACATAGGCAGCTAAGAAACATTTGGATGCTGTTACAAGAGATCTGTATATGAATTATTCAGTATTATTCTTATTTGTCACATGTTTAGTAAATATTACATCCATGGACTCAAGAGAGATCCATTTGAAATGTTCTGTTTTATCGTTACAGAAGGCCTCCTATGTGTATTGATAAGGAATTTGAAGCAGTATTAAGACTTCCATAATAAAGAGTGATTGGCCCAAGATCACTCACTGATCAAGCTGCATGGGAAATGGATCTGAGCCCAGGTCCATCCTCTGATCCTAAGCTGGATTTCAATTTGACAGTAATCTGTGCTCAAAATTTAACATATGGATCTAGGTTTTCTTGCTTGTGGCCGTCCTGCATTGAAAAGAGCTAAGAAAGATAAGGAAGCCTCAGAGCACATCTGTATCAGAGATTTCAGTTAATTTAGTAGTGTTTCCTCTTCTCCTAAAGAAAACTGGAAATTGTATTTTAGAGGGAGATGGGACCTCTAGGAAAGAACTAGAGCTTAGAAAAATTAGTTTTTAAAATTATAACTCTCAAAATCCCTTGTCAACTGTGACCATGATAGTTTTCTGACCTGCAAGAGGTGTTAAGTATCAGCATCAAGCTATAATATCCATAATGCATTAAGGGAAGGCATAATATTTGACAGAGCAAATATTGACTGGCAGCAAAGGAAGGAAAATCTGAGGGGGAGCAACAAACAGATAGAACGCTCCAGCACTGGTATCTGGAATACTCATCTGGAATACTCAATTCAAGAAGGATATTGACAAGCTAGAGCACGTCCAGAGGAGGGGTGACCAAAATGGTGAAGGGTCTGGAGGCTTGCGCTATGAGTAGCAGCTTAGGGAGCTGGGTATGTTTAGTCTGCAGAAGGGAAGGTTAAGAGGGGACATGATGGCCATGTTTAAATATTTGAAAGGATGTCATGTTGAGGAGGGAGCGGGCTTGTTTTCTGCTGCTCCAGAGACTAGGACAAGGAGCCATGGATTCAAGCTGCAAGAAAGGAAATTCCACCTGAACCTCAGGAAGAACTTCCTGACGGTCAGAGCTGTCCGATAGTGGAATATGCTGCCTTGGAGTGTAGTGGAGTCTCCTCCTTTGGAGGTGTTTAAACAGAAGCTGGATGGCCATCTGTTGGGAATGCTTTGATGGATATTCCTGCATAGCAGGGGGTTGGACTGGATGGCCCCTGGGGTCTCTTCCAACTCTATGATTCTAGTATGTTCTCATTTGGCCCACAACAGCAGACTCAGTTTGGACCACCTGTCCTTTTTAGACTTCATTAATAAACTCCACAATGAATGTGGCTTGTTTTAATCCCTTCTCAGCATTAATATCTGGCTTCAGCTACTCCACTCATACCCCTCTTTATGTTCCTTGTATGCTTTTTTACCTCACTAATTTTAGTCACTATGATGAATTAACTATGCCTATCAGGAAAAGATGTAGTCTATATTATTTATGTCAGAGTAAAGATCCCACTGTGACACACACCTAGAAACAAGTTTACTTCAAAGAAAGATTAAATTTAATGATACACAGATCTTATTCTGCATATTTCAGGGACTGGTTTTAAGATTAATTTTCAATCCTTTTCTTCTTATGGAGTTATTTGGTTCACATCTGTGCAAGTTATAAGATGGCCATAACATTTCTACATCGGCCAAACCAACATAGCTTTGAATAATTTTTTATTTGTTTTGGTATTATATAAAAGTCAGTCTATATGGAGGTTGTTTTTTCTATTTGACTGTAATCAATAAAATGAATTAAGTGCCGCTGTAAGGAAAATTGTAGTCTTAATTACTGGTTTCAAAGCAGAAATCATACTGTGCAACACACTGTGTTAATGTGCTCATAATCCATCTACAATATGCTTGATTTGCATTTGGGAACTGAAATAGGCAAAAGTTATTTTCAGAGGAATCCAACTGCTTTTGATTATCATTTCTCTTCCTGGCAGTCAAGTACCACTAAGACATATGTGACCCCTTAAAGCAGCTCACTTAATTTCATGTCCTACTTGTGTTGTATGTGGTCTTAGATGAGTCATTATCTTTAAAATAAATACTACCTTTAAAATAATGGTCTACCTAGCAGAACACTGTTCACATAAATGCAGAGCATGTGAAACGTTTCTTATGTATGCTAAAAGATCTATACAGCAAAGATCTTCTAGTCTGGACAGGTTATGTTTTGATTCTAAAGACTTATCACATATTTTTCTTAACTAGTTATAGAAGAATACCCTCCAAAAAGCATCAGTGATCTCCATAAAAATACCTCTGTTGAGACATCTAAAACTGATGTTACTTAAACCAGCCTTCCTCAGTCCAGAAGTGCTAGAACACAACTTCCATCATTTTCCACCAGTACCACTGATGTAATTGAATGAAAATCAGTGTCACTGGTTATGCTATCTGGGGAATATTGCAGTTTGAACACATCTCAGAGCTTCTTAACTTGACAACATCACTCATTTTAAACATATAGGGCTACATCAAATTGCAAGTCCCAAATAAAGTAGGCCCTTGAATCAAAAGTTGAAAGGTAAATCAACATTTATGCAAAACCTGTTGATTCAGTGTGTCTGCTTTGGTTGGGGCTACCAATCAGATTTAGGCCAAATACTTCTCCTCACACTTGTCCATTGAAAAACAGGTAATAGTTAGTTAGTTAGTTTATATCCTACTTTTCTCCTAAATGGGATCATTTTTTCCCCATATTCTCCCCATGGGATGCACTGTAGTGTATATTATAATGTTCCAAATATGTAGATAATGTAGACTAATTGTTTTTTTAAAAAAAAATGGCGTACACATTTTTCTTAAGTGAAAGAAATGGTGCAAAGCATTTACACTGGAAAGATTTTTCCCAATATGCTTCAGGGACAAATAGAATCTTGTGATTTTCTTGATCTTATCCAGCTGCTAGGTGAGCATTTCCAGACTTTGCACATACGGTTATTTCTGGTGTGTGTCCAAATGGGAGATCTGGCTATTAAAATAAAATGTACAAGAATGTACTCTAAAGTAGCAGTTGATTACATATTTCTTGCTAGCAATTACATGTTTCAAATCTGTGCTTAATGTATTCATTGATTTATCCTCTTCTTCAGTGTATACTGTTTTAAGTTCAGTTTCCATAGCCAGGGCTCCTGTTTGCACATATCCCACCCAAATCCGTTGATCTTATGGTAATAAACAAGAATCTCTTGTTTATTCCAAAATAAACGTGAAGTGTAAGGGCACTTGCTTCTAGGTGAGCCTGTATGGGGTTGCAGTTTCAAAAGTAGATGGATGACTATTCATGGTGTATTTTCTGTCAGACCAGTAATGTTAGTAAACTTCAAAATTACCCAAGCTGGTAGTTTGGTAAATTCTGCAACCTCGTCATCCCAATATGAACATGATCAAACCAGAAAAGAATTCTTTCATTATCTCCCAGGCTCTCATTCAGAGATTAGAAATATTAATGGTTGGACTACAATTCCCAGAATCCCTAGCCAGCATGGTCTTTGGGATTCTGGAAGCTGTAGTCCAAAAAGCCACCTCTTCTGAGCTCTGTTCCACTTCACTGAATGGTGTTGCCATTGCTGTGGCAGTGGCAGAAGTGGGGAGGGCAGTCTGTGAAATCATAGCCACCCTGGAAAAGTATATTTCTCTGGCTTCCTGAAGGAGAGAAAAGGGGAGACCTTCCTCCCACCTTGCCATTGCCCAAGGGCCAGGTAGACAGGAGCTTGCTTATTCACAGCCATTGAAGGGATCATAGATAGGTAGTTCTGTTGTGCCCCTGGTGATATCATAAATAGACTCAAAATTGGAGCAAGCTAATGAATGTCAAAACTGATAGATAGATAGATAGATAGATAGATAGATAGATAGATAGATAGATAGATAGATAGATAGATAGATAGAGGTGTAGATATATTATAGTTCAGTTTGACAAGCCCAGTTGTAAACCAACATCCTTCTTGCTGCTATTATTGCTTTAGCAAGCGTCTACCTTACACTAAAATAATTTCATCTGTTGTTATTTGTCCACTGAGAAATCATGCAAAGTCTTTCTTTTCCCTAATAGATGAGAAATTTCTAACTGGATATCCCAGAAATTTAACCAAACTCTTTGCTTTAGTATTCAGCTATGGGCCTCCTTCTTCCATAAGCATAATCCTGTCTTTTCTTTTAAAAAAAAAATCTCCCAGTCTTGCACAGATGGGCTCTTTGCTCGCTGCAGAAATGCCACTAGTTAGAAAACATTTGGTCACAGGTAGAGACATAACAGTTAAAGAAATATGTATACATGTCTATGTATAGCTTGGAAGCAAGGCTTGTAGAGAGAATGTTCTCTTGTGATTTTGTTGTGTGCCTTTCTGTTCTTACCACTCTAGTAGCAAATTTGCCCTCTGAAATGAACAGAATGCTAATTGCATGCAAATTTCATGGCACAGACTTGTTATTCACTTCGTTGTAAATTCTGAGATATGCAGTGTGAAAGTGATGGCAGAATATGACCCCAGGGTTAGGAATGAAAATGTGTCCACAGCATCATAAAGCAGGGGAGACGCATGGCGGAGTCAATCTGATGCTCTTATCTGGCTGGAGAATGCCAGAAAAGCTTTTACATTGAACAGCTTTACTGTGGTAAGTGGAAAAAAAAAACTTTTGATAATCCAGGACCACGAGCCAATCGCATATTATCATCTATCTCCTCATGTTCCCCTTCAGATAGATCTGTTGAGAATGAAAGATGGAGAGAAGAATCTGTAAGGCATTACTGCGTGGCCTTTTTACTAAATATAGTTTTTATTATTCATTCTGCTAAGATAATTGCTGAAAAAGCAAATGCTGTAGACATCACTCTTAAAGACTACAAAATTAGCATTCTTGCACTACAGAAACGGGTATTTCTTGTATAGATCATTAAGCATGACAAGCTGATTTGTAAAAACTAGTGATAATACAGGCAGTAGTAGTAATTGTGGCATGATGGCACTGTGCAGAGCACTTGAGAAGACAAAGAGGAGAATATGTGTCCTTACAAACACCTGTTGGTGGATTGTAGCTAAGCAGTCAGCACTGTGCAAGCATGTTCCCAGCATAGCCATAGGTTGCAGACATCATGGTGTTAGCTGGACCACTTAGCTTTCTCTATGCAGCTTCTTCCCAATATTTGCTTGTAAAGCCCTGTATTCCCCTTTCCACTTTCTATCACCCCATAGCTAGTGGTTCTCAGTGGTGAATTACCTGATTGCTTCTCCTGCATATAGAGATCCTCCAGGTCTCACCCAGCTCAGGGACCATCCCTTGGAGTGTATCATATCCTCAGTGCACCCATAATTAGGATACTTTGTATAGTGCTAATCATCAGGTTACATATTTGCTCTTCTGCTCTTTACGATCTAGCCTTAAGAATGTTTTGACACTACCACTATCTATTCCTCTCATGGTCAATGTCAAGGTTTTTGCAAGGGGGCAGCCCCTAAGCTCAAGCATCTCTCTGCTGTGATTCTGACAGATCCAAGAGCTTACCACTTTTGTGTGGGTAGTTAAGACTGTTCTTTTTAAACAGGCTTTTTAAAAATAGATTTCTGTTCTTAACTCCAGCTCATAACATATGAGCCGTATCTGCTGCGTTCTTATTATTTGACTTCATGTTGTGCTTTGATTTTTTTTAAAGAAACTGTACCCCACTTTGAGAATTCTGATAGAAAAGTGAGTTCTATTGTCCAAGTAAATGTAAACATATATTTAAAAGAACATAATACAAAGCATCACTGAACTGGAGGGAGCCTCATGGGCTACTAAATCCAACCCCCTGCTCAGCACAGGATCTGCAGCTACAGTATCCCCAGCAGGTAAATGTCTGGCCTCTTTTTGAAGATGTCCAAACAGCTCTTACTGTCAAGAAGCTCCTTCTAATGTTCAATCAAAATCTACTCTCCTATTACTAAGCATATGCCCAAACCTGAAATTAACTATGAATGTAGAAATACTGATCAAGCATAACAAGACTATATAGTAATATTGAACCATTCTGAAATTAATACAGACATTATAGGGAATCTGTAGGTCAGAGCTTTCCAGGCTTTTCAGGTTGATGACACACTTTTGAGACATGCATCATTTCATGACACAGTAATTCAGTTTTACTAGCAAACTGGAGGTTAAACTAAGCCCATTATAAGAGATATGGACACATACATAAATTGTAATAATGAAATGTATAGGAACACAATATTTCTCATGAAAACCTTTCATATATTTTTTAAGATATATGATTTATAAATAATAACATAAATTTCCAAGATTGTAGGTGACACACCAACGTGCCGCAGCACACCCTTTAGAAAGCCCTGCTGTAGGTAGACCTGGGCCATTTCCGCACTACACTGTTATAGTGCTGCTATTCCATTTTCAACATTGTATGGAATCTTGGGGTTTGCAGTTTAGGGAAGAGAGATTCTTGGCCTCAGTAAACTGCACATCCCAGAATTTCACAGGATGTTGAAAGTATAACAGTGCAGTGTGGAAAGGCCCTTGGTTTCTTGATCTTGGTGTGCCTACTGTCACAGACCCCATGTGGACAGGTGAAGGGTATATATGTCAGCACTTAAGAATTCCTCTACACGAATAGAAACTTTGGGTGACGAGGGTTTTCTCCCTCATGAATGTATGGACCTCCATATTTGCGTAGGCTGCCTTCAGACTGATACTGAGTGTCTTGTCAGCCAGGGGACATGACTGACATGTGCACTGACATCTAAAGGATGGAACTAACACACACAGTGGTCCTTCTGAATGTTTGTTATGCACAGTTATCAAACAGGGCTGATACTTTTACTGGTTCAGGCACAGTTACATATATGAGAAATTCTTGAATTCAGTATTTATTGTGGTGTTCAGTTGAAAATGAAGGTTATTTTTATATGCAAAAAGGAACCACAAGTGCTAAACAGATGGCAAATTAAGAGCGCATTTGCTGAATTAGAGAACATGCTCTCTTATAGAAAACAACTGCAAAAATGATATGTTAATTCTAGGTAAAGAAATCAGTCTCCTTCAGAAATGTAATGTCTGCTGGCATCCCTCACTTAACACTCATGCAGTAATTTAGATCTGATTATTTTAACTGGGCATCTGGGAACCTGAGACTGTAAATTAGTCCTTATAATACCCATGGCTGCCCAGGAGGTGGCAGCAACATACTACATATATGAAGATAATTTCTCTGCCCCCCCACCACCATGTTTATGAATATAAAGGTAATGGGGTGGTGGATGAAAAAATACATATTTTATATTTTTATATATATTTAAGGCTCCAAAAGTGGCTTATAGGTCAATAAAAACAAGATGGTCCCAGACCTCAGGCTTTATATCTCAGAGGAGTGCAGCAGACTGGGTATATTTCAGTGTCCGTAAGAACCAGAAGGGTAAAGAAGCTATCACTGTTACTCATTACAATATTGGAAAAAGTAATTTGTTACATTACAAGTTGTGCTGCTTTTTGCTTTTCTGTTACTTACCGTTACTTTTCAATGAAAGAAATTCTTAAGATTTCTAACTCAGAGGCATAAAACTTTTTAAAATCCTGTGAAGATAGCTCCAAAACGCCCATTAAAAAGTAACTTTTGAAAGAAACTAGAAGTGCTTGCTTGTTACAACAGTGAAATAACTTCATTCTTTCTTTTTCATGTTACTTTTGAAATGTGATTTTGCTATAGTCTTGTTTGTTCCTCTGCCAAAAAAAAGAATGGTTACAGAGAACTATGCTGCTTGTAACCTGTTGCTGCTTGGCTCTGCTCCTGGATCAGGTTCATTTCTTGCAAAGAAAGAGAGACTACAAAGATCAGGTCAGAGAGCATCGGTGTGAAAGCCACCCCACACACACACACATTCTGGGAATTATCCAGCCAATTGGGGTGTTCAGGAAGGAGAGTCTCGCAGATTTGGAGCGTGGGACACATGAGGAGCACAACCCACTATTTTACACATTCTTACAGCATTTTGTCTTGTTTGACCATAAACATGTAGGTACAAATTGCTTGTTCAGAAATTAGTCCCCTTGTGGTACATTGTGCCCAACCTTTATTGCCAGAAAATTCAAGTGGTGGCCAATAGTAAACAGGACTTAATGTATCCTCTTTACATGCTACCTATTAAATAGTTTCACAGCATTTTAATACATTTAAAAAAATAAATTAGGGAAGAAATATGTAGAACTGATCTTGTATCATACAGGCAAGCAAATGTGTACGCATTCATTCAATACTGTGTGGTTTACATATACAGTCATCCCTCCACATTCACTAGGGGTAGGGGCACAGGACCCCTGTGAAAGTGGAAAAATCGTGAATAAGTCTAGGCCTTCCCAAACCTTATTTAACTCACAAAAAAAGTATGATCACCATATTCAACCCACCATGGATTCCTTTGAGGCATCAGGGTTCCTTCACAAGGCAGAAATGGGTGACTGGTGGGGCTTACTGCCATCTCCACTGCTGCCTCACAACATTTTTAAAAGAGACTGACTCATTCGCAGTTTCTGAATCTCACGAGGCTTGCAATCTCTGTTAAAAATGGCATAGGGAGGCAGCAGAAGTGACAGCAAATAACCTGTGAATAATCAAATCCACAAAAGTGAAACCCACATATGTGAAGGGCTGACTGTATTAACATTGTGGAAGATGACCTAACAAAAAAAGAAAGCTTATTGCAGAGGTAGGGAACACATAGATCATGAATTACATGTAGTCCCTAAAGGCCACTTCTGTAGCCTCTGGTCTCTTCCACCCTAAACCATGATCAGAATTGGCCAGGAAGTCTATTCTTCTCTAAAGCAAAGTGTTTTCTTACAAAGACAGCAGGAAAAGTGTAAGCAAGGATTATATACTTTAAATTTCCTGCCATAGGCTTGAGTTTTTCCCCTGAAAAGTTCAGGATGCAAAGAGGCAGATCCATGTCCACATTATTTGTGTAACTCCCTAAAGTTATGTTAATGAGGTGCTAATGAACATTAAAGTGTTTGCTAGCAGTAGCAGTATCTTGATAGATCTTTTCTTCCTTAGGCTTCTTAGTGACCTGTAAGGTATGGCTTTGTAGTTTTAGAGACTGAGCAGAAGGAGGGCCTCTGTATATTCTGAATTCCCTTCAAAGTAATATTAATCCATCGTGTTGTGTCCAGGATAGCCCCAATCCTGTTTCTGATTCTCATTTATTGTGCTTTGTTTCCAAACTTTTTCTTGACATATATTAGGTAGCTAGGATAGATGTTTCTAGAGCCAAGACATTAGAGGTATTCTCAAAATGGCTGCAAGGCTTGGATCCTTAGATATAGAGGGAAAGCCCTATACCAGAGGTTTGCAAACTTTTCATGTTGATGGCACACTTTTTAGACATGCATCATTTTGTGATACAGTAATTCAGAGAGTAAATCAGTAAGGGGAGGCAGCCTCTCCACCTGCGCCTGGCCTGCTGCCACCACCCTCGCTGGTGGCCTCCTCGGCCCAAGGTGGCAGTGGCAGTGGCAGCAGAGACAGCCCCTTCACCTTGGCCTGGCCGCCATCACCAGGGTCTTCCTCGGCCCAGGGGGGCAGTGGGGGTGGCAGGAGAGACAGCCTTTCCGCATGTTATGTTCACGTGACACATCCACATACTGCAGCCAACACACGAATGTGTCACAACGCACAATTTGGAAAGCTCTTCCTTGTACCCTTTCTGTTGAAAGAAGTGAGATGGCAATAGAAGCAAGGGCCAGAAGGAGTCAGCACAATGTTTGGAGCACACAATAGTGGCACAAGTCATCATGCCAGATGCTCCCAGCAAATCAGAAGTCCCAGACTGTTATGAGACAGACTCCTCCACTACCTTTTTGTGCCACCTTACATCTCCTACTGAAAAGGGTATGGGATTTCCCTCTTTCCGGACTTCCCAAATCCTCCTCTTTGCTAGATTATCTCACCAACCATTTGTCAATCACTGAAATGTTTATGAAAAGAAGCAATATAGACCTGGTTCATGTCTTATTATTCTGATGATGTAGCCACCAAAAAGGTCACTTTTTTACTGTTAAGGTCTTCATTGCATCAGTGGCATGTGGAGACATTGTTAGTGTCAGTCTTCTGGAGAACACATTATTTCCTATTTCCAAAAAGCAATTTCATCAGGTCTGTTCTTGCCCATCCAAACCAAAACTAGTTCTTTGATTGAGGAACCAGTTTCAGTGAGTTATATATAAGAGACTGTAGGAACTTGAGAGAGTTGGGTTTCAACCTGCACCAAGCCATGAAACTCAATAGATGACCTTGGGACAGTCACTCTCTAACCTAACCATGGATAATGTGGGGAAGAGGAAAATATAATACACCACCCTGAGCTCACTGGAGTGAAGGCAGAATATAAATCAAATTAATTAAATATTTCTTACATGCACTCTGGCAGACTGCACTTGTCACTAAAAAGCATAGTAGGTTTGCAGCAGAAACAAGACGGAAGTGGTCCTAATGATATTGAGGAGAGTGGGATGCCCTCCTCATTCTCACCGGTCATCATTGAGGGTGTTGCTAGAGGCAAAGCAAGGGCCTACTTCTTTTGGGATTTGTTCTGCTTTGTGTTTATCCAGGAGGAGAGGGAAGCTATGGCAGTGAGTGTTGTGGGAGAAGAAGTAAGAGTGACAGTCGAGAAAAAAGTGAGAAATAGGGGTGAAGGTGCTGAGTGTTGGGAGGGAAGCAAGTGGTCATGGAGAATTGGAAGTAGAGAAATTAACAACGAGGGATTCCCCATGGTTATTTATGCAAGGTGATCTTTTAGGCCTAGAAAATATTCTTCTCAGCTACCACAGTATCATATAGATTAGACCATGCTGGCACTGACCGTGGTTTGCTCAAGGCTTTTGTTGCGATCAGCGGTGAAGAAGACTCAGTGGCAGGCCTTCCATTTGCTAATGAGATTGGCAGCTGAATCTTCCACACAGGTGAGACAGCAGCAGTCTTTGGTTTATCTCAGTGGAGGCCACGGCAGAGAGTGCAAGGCAGGCCACAGGGCTAGGGCCATTTCCACACTAGTGCAGAAATGGCTTAGGAGCCCTCTCCTGTAACACTTCATGGTGACTTTCTCAGTGCTCTGCTGAGCACCTATTCCATGTCAGCTCAAACAAGTGAGGCAGTGCATCAGTAATAGTAGCAGCATCCTTCATATGCAGGAGTGCAGCTATGACAAGGGACAAGAGGAGAGCATTGCTCCTTCAAAGACTTGTGTGCTGTCAGATTAATTGTTCCTTTAGCTTCCAAATTTTTAGCACTGTAGTAGCTTAAAACTTCAGCTGAGCATTTTGAAATAGAGTTGAGGCATCCAAAGAAAAGGGGCAGATAAAGTTACCCAAGGAACAAGAACACCCAGGAAGTACAAGAGTTCTAGGCATGCATTATTTTCAGTGTCTCACTGATTGTAGTGCTAGAAATCTCAGGAATGAAGGAAAAATTGATGGAGGTGGGGGACAAATTCTCATTTCAGAAGGGCATGCCTTCATTTCCTCCTTCCCCATAGCTACACTCCAGTAGACAGTACACAAAGCATGCACGCTACATGCAAGACAAAGTTGGAGTACAAAGTATGGACTGGCTACCTTTGTATGTTCACTCTGTCAAGGGCCTTTCCCACCTCTGCTGTCTGCATGTGAGGAGAAATTACTTTGCAGGGGAATATTGCAGCCAAATAGTTAATACTAGTTTGAGGCCAGTGGAGGGCAGCATGGCACTGAATTGACTTGCATGAAAGCTCTCAAGCTTTCACCAATATTTTTTTTTTTAATCACAGTTTATAATATATATGGAGGCGGGGGTGTTCGTATCTAGCTTTCCTGATAACAACAGCTTCTGTATAGTTTGAAGGGAAATCTTATAGCTTTTTTTATAGTGCAGCAGACTCTCGCGTCTAGGAATCCATGTGAGATTTCTCTTCACCACCCTCTCCATTTGTCTCTAAATGACAAGCACAATAACATCGATACAGGAATTTTATGGAACCATTGGAAGCCAAAGTTTCTTCTTGAGGTCAAGGAAATGTCCAAACCAATATAATTATGCAAGGAATCCAGAATGTGACACAACCTTAACAAAGTCATTTTGAAATCATTTGACAGTAAATTTCCCAGTTTCTAGCCTAGAGCACAGGAGAATCCTCTGCTTTCTAACTGCCTTCTCCCAGACAATCCTGATTTTTTAAAAAAAAAAATGTTGAGTACAAGCTGGGTCTTGACGCAGCCTGATGAGCACCTAAAGGCGATGTCAAAGCCCCCTGCAGCCAATAAGAAGACTGCCATCAAGACTGTGACATTGAATGCATCATGTCATGCAGATAGATAGTAACTCGGAGGAGTGAGAGCTGCCACTTACAGGACCAGTGACAAGAATTGTACAGATCTGTAAGGTTTTAAGATTGCTTTAATATGACTGGTAACCAGCAGTTTAGCTCACATTGTTTATGACAGTGTGTCATTGTGGCACTATCTAAATGAATGATAAGAGTTTTCAAAGCATGTAGATTCTTCCTTCTGGACAATAGTGTTTCTTTATTTAAAAAAAGGGGGGGCTGGAACCAGTTCAGAGAATCAAAAGTCCACTGTAGAAGTACTTTTTAAGGAATGTTAAAAGATATGTCTAGTGGTAGTAACAAAGAAGTGGGGAATGCCATTTTGATTCCTTGCTACTTGCAACCAGTAAAAGATCCTATTTAAGCCAACTGCTCCATGGAGAACGTCTAGTGGAGTTAGCTAGGCGAAGGGTGTGAAGGGGGTTGGATGTCAGCTCACATACTTGAGACAGGATGCTGTAATTCTCAGCCATGAAGTCAATCTCCCTATCATAGATTCTTGGGGGAGGGCGTAGAAACTAGTAAGGGAAACCTACCACCCATATCTAACATAAGAGTAAAGGAGGATGGCTTTGGTCTCTTCAGATAGTGGATACACAAGGGAATGATTGATTTTACTATGGCCCTTTCTGCACCTTGCCTCCTTCCGGAGCGGGGGCGCAGAGATCATGCGAGCAGCCTCTTGCAAGAGGTTCTCATGTCCCCGCTGCTTCAGCTCCACAGGAGCTGCCTGCCAGCCAGCAGGCAACATGAATGCTCCGCCTCTTCTTTCCGCAGTGCAGACAGGTATTTTCCCAGGTTGTACTGGGAGAGGAAGTGCGAGGGCCACGTCTCCAGAGCTCCGCATGCAAGGTAAGTGCGCATGGGGCCCTGGAGCGATGCGATGCGCTACAAGCTGAAAACAAAATAGTGTGCAATCAGTGCCTGCCGGCCCTGGCAGCATCGCGCAATTGCAAGGACATCATCTGAAACACTCCTCGCAATCATGCGATGCTGCTGGGGCCATCAGGTGCCAATTGCACACTATTTCATATTCGGCTTGTAGCCAAAAATGGTGCGCAATTGCGCATCACTCTGGGGCCCCATGTGTACTTTCCTTGCATGCAGAGCTCCGGAGACACAACCCTTGCGCTTCCTCCCCCAGCAAATGTCATGTGAAAAGGGCCTATGATTTGGAATTGTTTTGTTGAATATATTCAGGGGTAGAGATAATGCTGGACTTCCAAAAGCATTCAGGTCTTTTGGCTGGGTTTGGTTTTTTGGTAGGAAGAAATGTTACTGTATTATGTATTGTGTAAATTATGTATTGTGGCTGTATACATTAATATGAAATGTAACTTTGTGTACTTTTGTCTTTTAGAGGGTATTTATAACACAAAATCAGTTTTTTAAAAATTCTTTGAAAACTAGGGAGTGATTGACAGCATGATGAAGATGTAACAATCTTGGTTTATCACTAGTCCTTAATTCACAGTTTGCCAATCCTAATATAAATTTTCTGATTTTGGAAAAATTTTACTTTTGTTCTGTCATGCAAATGATAGGACAAGGGAAGGCAAACAAGTGAGTTAGTGCTTCTTCTTGGTCAATAAACTGTGATTTATTGGACTGAGATTATTACTTCTCAAACAGGATTTGGACTTCTCCACTTTATACTTAGCCTGCAGGCTATGAGTCAGCTACCAGTTCTGCTAACAGATGTTTCGATTGTGGCTTGCCATACTGCTTGCCATGCTAAAACATTTTTAATAGTGTTAGAGCTGTCTTTATAGCCAAATGCACAGGGCTCTGACGGAACACTGTGCTACAAGCCTAGTAGAAGGCCATAACCACTTTGTGATTAAATGGAACTTCATTTTACTACTCCATCCATGGTGCTTTAATTCAATACAGAATAACAAGCCTACTTTGGTCACAAATTGTACACTCAAAAGGAAAGTGAGCCAATTAGGACTGGCTGGCAAATGTGTCAGTATGACACATCTATTTTCAAATATATGTTCCACTTCTAGGTGTACACTTTACAAATCTTAAAGGTATACTTAAGCAGTTCAATGTCTGAAGAGTCCCTTGAGGAATATTGTTTGAATTCTTCTTGAATCTTATTCACAGACTGCTTACCTCTTTGGGCTGATCAGAATAGTCCGATATGCTTATCTTTTTCTTCTCTGTTTCTTTAAGACATCCATTTAAAAGACGGGTGTTCTTACAAGATCACTCCAAGGGGTATTTGCTAATCCAACCATTACAGCAAAAGCTCTATGTAGCATCCTAGCACTATCTTTCCCATGTGCTATCTTATTGTAGGATCCTCGTTGGCATTTCAGAATGGATTTAGATCCCATATCATACTTGTGGAGAGATTTCACATTCTAGGATTTTAACTGAGATAAAATATAAAGGAACAAGTATTTGCAAACGTTTCAGTCTTTGAAGTTTCTTCTATCATTGACTGATTGCTATTTAAGCTTTATGATTTTCTGCAGGTTAGCCAGTATACATTTGCTATGTGCAGTTACCGAGAAAAAAAAGCTGAACCCCAAGAGCTGTTGCAGCTTGATGGATACACTGTGGACTACACGGACCCACAGCCAGGTAAACAAAAATGTTGTTTGGTGTTCTTGATTTTTTATTTGTTTGCCGGATGCATAGGTACCTCTGCTCCAAAGAGCCTTTGACATAAATGCCTGCACAAAAGGAGATGGAAAATTCCACTCCTACACTCCTACACTATATCGAATTTTGTTCTGAAGACTCCTGGGCCCTTAGGAGGACCTTTGCAGAAGGCACTGTGGCATTACAATGGGAAAGAGGATATAGGAAAACATTATGGGCAAGTGGAACTCCACCCTTTGCTCTTAGCATGCAAACCACTGATGCACAAAGATAACCATCACATCTCTATCTTCTGCCTTTCTAATGACTGATTTCTGATTTCCTTCAGGTTTGGAGGGTGGCAGAGCATTTTTCAATGCAGTGAAAGAAGGGGACACCGTGATTTTTGCAAGCGATGATGAACAAGACCGTATCCTGTGGGTCCAGGCCATGTACCGAGCCACTGGGCAGTCCCACAAACCTGTCCCACCCACTCAAGTCCAGAAGCTTAATGCTAAAGGAGGAAATGTGCCCCAGCTAGATGCCCCAATCTCTCAATTTTGTAAGTAAAACATGCTGGCACTGCAGCAACAGTTTTTGCTTGAAAGATTCCTTATGTGTAGATATTCATTTGCGGGGGGGGGGGGACACACTTAATCTTTTCTAAATACATTTTCCATTGGTTTAAATATACATCTGAGGATTCTGAATGGAATGTGAAGCAAACCAAGAAAAGAATCCTATTGGGAAACATTCAGTATAAAGTAAAAAATGCAATACTTGATGAGAAATATATCAGAGATGTTTCAGGAGGCTTCCTGGTTCACATATTAACTCTTTAAACAGTCACATGCACACACCCACACAGTACTATCACTTTTTCATTCTTCCTCTGTGTTTGCCTGTTTTTCTAGGAGAAGCTATTTAGGGGTGCATTTCCATTACATGATTAGCTCCATTTCATGCACTTTTAATTGCCATGGCTCCATCCTAGTGAATCTTTGGTGAGGTACATAGAATTCTCTGCTAGAAAGATGTAGTCTGTTTCCCCGAACTACAGTTCCTAAGATATTTATCAGCACTATGGAACCAAGCTGATCAAATCTTCTGCCCTTCTCTTTTCAAAGTACCTTTGTGCCTTCTAAATCCCAAATCCAAAGAATCCATTATGATACTTTTATTAGGCCATGAAGCAGGCACAAAAATTCATCATGCTAACTTTCAGACCCAAAAGATAGTGAAAAATCATGCAGGGAGAGAAAAGTGACAATGTTAAGAGTCACAGGTCTGCCTGTTGTTTGGTAAAGATGTTGTAGAGGGATGGTCCATGCAGATAGAAAGGTTGAGCCACAAACTCCTGTGCATGTTTGCCTGATAAAGCAGATGACAGTGGACTTTGAAGCTAGTGTGACAAACTTTGCACCTGCTGCTTGGCCTGATAAAGGGATCACTGCACTGTCAGGATTGTATTTTATAGTCAGCATAGCAACCCCTGTATTTGGGCAGGAGAGGTACTTTCTATATACCTCATTAAAATGCCAAGATTCCTTGGGATGGAGCCACAACAGTTGAAGCAGTATGAAATTGACATAACTAACATCATGGAGATACACCAGAGGACAGCAGCATAGAAAACTAGGTATTATGCAGTATAGTAAAGGCCTAACTACTGACCCTTTAAAGCTGTTGCTTTAATCTAGGGCCATACACCACTGAACTGCTCCAGGTGACAAGGAAAGGTCATTTCATACCATTAGCTTTCCTTGGTTTTTTTTTACTCTGTGTTGGGTAAACAACTGTGTGGGAGGAGGCAATTTTCACCCCCACAAGCTTCACCTACATGTCTGGGTGCCCTGGAAGTGATATTGCTATCCCTTCAGAGCACCATCTTTAGATGGTTTTCAGTTGTTTTCTGGTGTTTGGTATCTAATGACTGGGGAGGCAAAATAAACAATCTCATTTGTGGGCTATTTGGAGAGATTGGGCCATTATTTTTTAAAAGGATGGTGGTTGTTCAGAGAGGTTGGGCAATCTCCAGAGGGGCTACGAGACTGTAAATGTGAGATTTGGATCAGCAGGCCACACTTTACCTACCCCATTTACAGCAAATGAAAGTGCAGAAAATGTTTAGTTATGCCTACTGACCCATCAAAATCAAAAGGGTTGAATCTTTACTTACTGGGTTATTTTCTCCTCCTAGATAAGTTAACTTCAGATTCCCATGAATGCATGTAGAAGAACAGTTTTGTCAGATTAGTTTTCACTGCTATGTCAGTGCACCTCAGTTGAAATATGATGGTTAATAAACTTAAAATAAACATAAATAATAGTTATGTGTTATGCAGCTGCTGCAGTTGGTTAGTTAGTTATTGGATGGATATCCTGCTCCATTCCAGTATTGTGGAGGGTTAGAGTATTCTAAATTTTCTACCTTAAGGTTAAATTTAAAAAAAAAATACATGTTCCATCAAGTGTGGAGAAAGTGCACCCTGTGGGCTGGGTATGGCCTCCAATCCCTGCTAAAGTCCTTAGACCCCACCACACCAGTTTTTGCTTTTTGTTTTTAAATTTCAGGGACAGAAATGCTCTATAATGGTCCCCAGTGCACCATTGCTTCCAAACATGGCACTTTGGCTTTTACTATCGCCAACCATCTCCCCAGTGGGAAAAAAAAACCTGAAAGCTAACTCACAATTGCTTGAAAAAATCAGAAAGTGCCAGTTACTTCCAGTCGTGTTTGGCTTAACATGTGGTACTGTATCCCGACATACAGTATTGGCCATCTCTGTGTTTACACTGATTCCAGAAGATGTTACAATTTGGAACTTTAGAGAATTGCCAGAGGAACAAGCATTCCCCAGCTGGGTATATTACATTGGATTTCAGGGGCTCTTTCACACAACGCAGTTATAGCACCATGATTCCACTTTAAGTTGCTTGACAGCATTGTATGGAATCCTGGGGTCTGTACTCTGGTGAAGCACTAGACCTCTCTGGCTGAGAATTCTAAATGTCCCTCCCTAAACTGCAAATCTCAGAATTCTGTAGGATGATACCATGGCAGATAAAGAGGATTCATAGTACTATAACTGTGTAGTGGGAAAGGGCTCCAGGTTACTAAAGCCACACTTTTGCACTGGTGCAGAACCACCATAAACAGGTGCCTTAACACATTATTCTGTATGTGTTGTTTTTGTACATCCACCTAGGCACCTGCTAAGTAAAGAGTGTGATTGATAAATTTAAACAATAAAGTAATCTTTATCATCATGCGGTAATAACACTAAACTGAGACATTGGCCCTTTCCACACCTTACTTGCATACTGCCACGTCCCAGTGTCATCCCGGCAGTGCCTTTGCCGGGATAGGAGCATGTCTTGAATGCCCTCCTCCACACCTGGTGGGGTGCCAGCAGACAGTAGTGTCCGGGACGTGCTCCTTCCTTCCGTAGGCCTCTTCCTGCGCTGCACTGAGGAAGGAAGCGCCTCGATAGTGCTTCTGCTCTTCTTGCATGGCCCCAGCCAACACAGTCGTCACACGAAAGGGGCCTATTACCAGATTTTTTTTCCAGTAATAGTATAACACGTAATTGTGACAGCTGGAGACATGACAAGAGCAGGACTGCAACAATGTCGTGTGGTAGCACGTGTCGCAGGCCAGCTTCAACGCATCCTCAGGCTGGGATGTGACTGTAGTGTGGAAATGGCCAGAGTTCATGTGGAATTTTATTGTATACAAAGGAGTGTCTAGAAAAGATCAGATTCCTTGTGTAGAGAGGCCCCATCTTCTCACAGCGTTCTGTCATCATGGGCTGGCTAGCCATTTGGACATATGGGAAACAAATGAAACACCTGAAGTAAAGAGAACAATTGGGTCCATTTCAGTGGAAGGTCAAAGGGGCTCTGTATATCTGGCCCTTTTCTCACGGGGGGCTGAAACGGGGTGGCGCATGCAGGGGCAGAGCTCACCTGCGAGCGGGTTGCTCCGTCCCTGTGGGGAGCGCGGATTCTAAACGCCGCCGAATTTCGGTGGCGCTCGGCGGCACCCAAAATGGCGGCCGGCGGCTTCCGGCGGTGCTCTGCCAATCAGGGCAGCGTGCCAGCCGGAAGCCCACCCCCGGGCAGATCTGCAGGGACGCGCTACCGTGTCTCTGCAGTTCTTCACCGGGGGCTGCCTCGGGGCAGCGCGGGTGAGTTTTGTAAAAACCACTTGCGAAGGTGGTTTTTATAAAACTCGCAGCGCCACCCCCGCGGCTGCGCTAGAGCAGTTTGAGGTCTAGAGCCTAACTTTTTCTAACTGCGCTAGAACACCCCCCGGTGAAGAAGACCTCCAAGAGAGGTCGCCCTAGCGTGGGCAATATGCCCGTGTGGAAATGGCCTCAGTCTTCAATACTACCTGTTTTCAGAGAGAGACTTGAAACACCTCAGGGTCTTATAGGCAGGCAGTTTTTAGGCATCACACTACTGAGAAAGTTTATTTCCTCATTTGCCACAGAGTATATCTGTGGGAATTCATAAGCTTTGAAAACATTAGATGTGCTTATCTTTTTTCACATGCTTGCATAGCTTGGACTCTAACGCTGTCTTTATTATTGCCCAGCAAAGCTTGGCTTTCATTTCAATATGAATGAAAACATGGCATGATGCGGGTTAGTTGAAAGATACTCATTTCATGTCTTCCTTTTTGTTGCCTGTACACATTACACAAGGAATTTTCTTTGATTTAACTGGCAGTTTGACTGATTGATTGAAACAGTGTAGCATTGTGCCTTATAATAGCATGTGCATCCCAATCCCACCTCCTTGAGGTGCATAGATACAAACACATTAATGCAAAGAATATATTAGCAGCAGCACATTTTCATGATTCAAACTCTATGATGCATTTAGAACATAGGTAAGTAGCAGTGCCATACTGTTCTGAATTGTTTGCACATGGATGCCACGGAGCACTTTGGTGGCCTCTCTGAGCTCCCCAAATGGCTGACTGGTCCCAGAGCAGATCATAGACACATTTTTTTTTCTTTTGTGTAACCCAGTTTTGTTACTTAAAGCTGTATTGCTCCCATTTCCGGCATTCTGTTTGCTTTGTCTTTACCTAGCCAGGCATTTCAAAATGCACCTTTTGGGGACCTCAATTTTCCGTTTATCTCTTTATTGAAGAGTGTTCTCTCTCTCTAACCCCCCTCCACTCCTAGTTAATAAGCTGATAAAACCAAGATGTGGGATATAGCAATATACTCACTCTTGTGGATTCTCAGTGATTTGAATGTAGAACCTGTAACTCCTTCTAAATGCCCCTCTTCTTCCCATTGGTCCTTTTTTCATTATGTGTTTTTCAGGGAGCAGTGATGCCCTTAACTCCTGAAATGTGTGTGGGTTGTGTGGGTGTGGGTTGGATCCTTAGGATTTTTACTGAATGAAACAGAGAGAAATCCAGACTAGCCACTGCACCAGATTGCTCCATTGCTTTGGGGTAGATCAAGCATATCACCAAATCTCCTCTCCCACTCCATTTATCTCCTTCTTTCAGCCCTAATTCCATGTTGAGCATTTCAGGGCAAAAAAGGAATCAGAAGCATGCAAGGGCCTTGTGCACACATTATGTATTACCTCTTAGGGGAGCCATGTGTTCTCCTTAGCTAAACAGAATAATGTTCCCAGTGACCTGGGCCTCTAGATTTTCCTGGGATGAGCAGAAAAGTTCTGTACCTAGAACTTTGTCCTTTCATAACAGTGAGGAACTGACAACAGTTGATGGGAAGAATAACATGTTACGTTGCTAGATACGGCTTCCTTACTCTTGCTTCCATTCTTCCTTGCATAATCTCTTCTTTTCCAGACAAAAGAAAGGAATCTGGAAGAAAGTGTGACAGTTGAAATGAAAGTGGTCTTCTCCATTTCCTCACGTTTCTTATCTTCTCTAGTGGCAAATGGGTCCCCCACAGACACCCAAAATGCAACCCCATAAAAAAAAGTTCCTCCAAATAAAAAATTGCAAGCTCTGACTTAACAAATCAGAGTAGTGAATATAGTAGTGAAACAATTCTCTGCCTTCTCATTTCTTCTAGCATTCTTGTGCCTCATATGGTGATAGAAGACAACCACAGCAATATGTTGTAATGCCAAATTTTAAATCTCAATGAAGAGAACGTTACTAATAAATAATATCTATGAGTGCAAAGAACTTTGAGTCGCTGTAAACATACCACTAGAGGTTGCTAGAGATAATCCATAATTTTACAAGTAAAAAGCTACCAAGAAATGAATGCGAAAAACTCTTGTATTCTTGAGATAGTGTGATCACACAAGGGTGGACCAGACTCCACAAAAATGTGATTTTGGAAAAGCATAATATGTGCATAGGCCGTTAGCCTGAACCCATGCATCTCTGCTGCTTTTTATACTCACCAAAACACCAGTGAGCCCAGGCTGTGAAGGTTCATGCTTTATTAATGCCTGCATATTAGCATCTGTTCCTCTTATGTTAGAACACCAAGCTCCTTTTAATTTACATTAATGGGCAATAAAATAAATGCAGGTAGAGACACAAGAAGTAGAATTGAGTCCTCTTTATGCATACATGAAGATGGTGAGGTATTACAGGACAACGGAACCAATTGTTCAGTTCCCATGTAAATCAAGTATTGCATTTTGAAGAGTTTATTTATTTATTTATTTATTTACTTTTCTGGTTCAACTGCAGAAAAGGTAAGGATTGTTGTAAGGAATGCTATTATTCTTGCATATTTAGCTTGCATATTCTTTTCGTTTCCTTTTCGTTGTTTACAGTACCATCTAGATCTTGGTACATGGAAGGCTTAAAAGAGAGTCCCCATTAAGAAAAAATTTATTTCTTCTAATTTTTTTTATTAATACTTTCATAGATGGCATAAATTGCCTAAAGATGGCAGAACTGCTTTGTATTACCAACCAAGAAGGTGGTAAAAAACACTCCAGTCTTATGAGGGGCTGTCTGTAAAACAGAAACCTGAGAACAACACATTTTACAGTTGGGAAACTTGGGAATAGTGCTGAATTCATTTGGTTCCTGACTAATTTGTCTTAGTAAATGTTAACTTTATGCAACTCTTGACTTCCCATTTGATAAATGGTTTCCAACTTCAGGTAAAATAGATAGTTGTTTTTTTTAAAAAAAAAAGCAGAATATATTTTTGCCTGGGCTTTAAATGCAGAAAACAGTAAATTCTGCTGTTCATCATTTTAATAAAGCTCTACAATCTCTACTCTTTTTTTTTTTTTTTTTTTGGTGGGAGACTGGTATTTTGTTATTGCTTTTTTGTTTACAGTTGAAAAAAAGAGCAATCCTATATATTTGTTTAGAATTAAATACCAGTGTTTTCACTGAAGCTTACTCCCAAATAAATGTATAGAGGATTGCTGCAGGAAGTTCCACCCTGTCTATGGTCTCAGTAAAAGTAAATAATATATATTTATACGTGTATATACCCAAAGCTTTTGCTCTTTACTTTTAAAAGACATACAAACCCTTCAGCAATATGTTAATTTTCATTAAATGGCCACTTGTCTGGGGGTATCAATTTTTGCCTGTTCTGTTTTATTACTGGCTCACTAGCTGAAATGTGTGCATGCACAAATATACACAACACCTATACGCACACACAGATACTCACACAGAGCTTTCAATTTTTTTATTTTTAAAAGTTCTTTTGAACATGAAAGATTGTTCAGTAATTGTTTCACATGTCATCTGTGCTTTTCTTTTTGTTTCTTCCTATTTCATTTTGTTTTATTTGTAATAAATGTGATGATGTTAGTCACATCCTGTGCAAAAAATTTGGCTGTTCTTTTTGAGAAGTTGTGTGGTCCTTTGTTTCACCCTCTTATATATTTTCTCTCTATATATATTTATATGGCTAGGTTTATTGAGCTTCATAAGAAATTTTCTGCTGTTAAGTGTTGTTGTTGTTTGTTCATATTCTTTTTAAGTTGTTTTCTTTGCATTTAATTTTCTAATTTTTTTTTGTTTGTTTCATTCTTGCTTGAACCCAAGTACTCTAGCTGCTAGGTTAGAACTCCTGTCTGCTTTCCTGAGCCTTGTTGCTAGTCTTTATGTTATTCTGGTTTGTTCCTTCTTACCCTGCTAACTTCTAGCTGGACTCAAGGGTAAGTGCTTCCCTGTAGCTAGCACAGCTCAGATAATCACAGTCGATTATCTGACACATGCAATGTGCTTTTTTTCCTCCTCTTAAATCTTTCTCATGTTTAGATTTTGTAGTAAAAAAAAAAAAATCCATATTATTTTCCTGAATTTAGGTTTGAAATGTAAGTTTCCATACTGAAATTAGGATGCATGTGGTGTCTGCATAATTGCCTTCTCTCCCTGGCTTTCATATTGGCATCAACTGATCCTCTTAGTAAAAGCCAACCATTAACATTTCCTATTTTTTTTCCATCCCAAGGTTGTAAATATGAATTAACATCACAATGAGACCGTAACTATTACCTTTCTTTTGTTTTCATGGAATTGACATCTAGTTTGACTGCTTTAATGCCTGACAACAGATCATTCTGCACTTTGCCAATCTACCGTTCTTTTGTTTTTGTTTTTTTCCCCGTTCCAATGATTAGCATGGTCTAATGCACCAGCAGAATGGTGTTAACCCTGGACACTTCCAAGAATAGAAAGGTAGGGTAGTAAGCTTGATGAGAGAAGGTGCAGTATGTTAAAGGGGGAAAGTTGAACCAGAACAATTTTAAACAATTCCCTGCGGGTACAAAAGCAAATCCATACTGTTAGCAGCTTCAAAATGTTGACAACCAAAAATGGGCTATCAGGGTGATGATCATTTTAATAGTCCTCCTTTGGTGTTATGTTCTTAATTTATGTATTTAAACGTGTGTATGTCCCATGAGACAGAAAATAGCTTAGACTGTATAGGGTTTCTTCCTTTATCCCATCCTCACCTTCTCCCTTCTCCCACCACTACCACCAGGAAAATTCATTAAAAATGAATGTTTGGCATGTGATCTCAAATATAACTGTTTCATAACACTGCAAAACTTTTTTTTTTTCAAAAATGTAACAAATCTATAATTCTAAAACCATCTTTTATTTACTTTTCCCTAGTAGCATACTGGTTTTTAAAAGAAAGACAAATCGAATGTTTTCTAATAAAATAAGGTTTTGCCCCTCCATGTTAACTCTTAAACAAGGTGATGTACTAATTCTTTATTCATGTTCAAAAAGCTGTTCCTCAAACCAATGGTGAGTGCACCTTTACTCAAGAGGGCATTGGAACTATTACTAGTCACGAGAGCTGGCAAATATGTATCTGGAGTATTTTGAATGCAGTATGATGTGGAGCAGGTGGATTCATGCCACCTGACCATGAGACAATACTCCTCTTTTTTTGTTTGTTTGCTTTCTTTCTTTCTTTCTTTCTTTTTTCTTTTTCAGTAAGCATACCCTGGATACCAGGCAGAATTTCTTCACAACTACTAGCAAATATTTCATTTTATTTTTTTCATTCTTTTCTTCAATTCTTTTCTTTTGATTATTTTTTTTTAATTTGGTGGGGGAGATCTGAAGAGGATCAGATTTGCAATAGAACAGAGTTTTGTTAGAAAAATCTGGATTTTGCTTCTTTAAAAAAAAAGAAAGACTGAATGAATTCTGGTCTGACAGCATTATATGTATCTTGCATTAGAATGCATTCCTATCCTCTTAGTTGTTTTATTTTCAACAATGTATGTGCTTTTAGTTGCTTCAGTCGATATTTATCTCTCATGAGAACACTGCTATGTTTTCTTGTATTGTCAACTTGCAGATGCTACATTACAGGAATGCAATACTCAAATACAAATTCAATTTTCACATATTTTTGCATGAATTTTAAATATACTGTATATCACTGTCTGGGCCTTTTAACAGCAATGCAGGGGAAAATCCCCTTCTAATTAGTTAACTCAAAACATTTCAAAATGTGGTAAGTGGCACATTTTTATGTTTTCTAAAACCTCTTTGTTAGATATTGTTAAAGTATTACCCACAAATATTGAACACTTGTTCTCATTCAATTTATAACATATTTAGTGATTTACAGTCAAATGCATAATTGAAGAACATATTTAAAGGAATGTGCTTGTTTATCCCATATTAAAGAAAACATTATAAAGCATGGAGTGTTTTATTTTTTAAAAGTAACTTCAATAATGTCAAAGAAGGGATCTGTATGGTATGAAACTTTTTCTCGAGTAGTTCTATATGAGTGTTAACATTAGCTTCAAACTAAAGGCAGGCTTGTGGCAAATTCTAAAACAGCAAGGGAGATAGCAACACTTCTGTAATTAAAGGTGGTATACCAAAAGCCAAAATTACCAGTGAAATAGTGTTTAGAATCATCGTTTGCTTTGTCTTCTGTCTTTCTCTTGAAAATTCTGAAGTATTCACAGACACTTTGCTGTGATCTTTGATTCTTAACTACTTATTTCTCACATATGTATTCAGCTGAACAGCACAACCCTATACATGTCTACTCAGAAGTAAGTCCCAGTGAGTTCAGTGGGCCTTACTCCCAGGTAAGTAAGTATAGGATTGCAGCCTAAACTTGTGAGGCTATGAAGAAACATAGCAGTTCTTCAATGCATGCAGTCAACTGTGTGTACAAAAGGCTTGGTTTAGCCCCCGGTCACATTTGCCCTCTCATCCGCTATTGTGCAGATCTAACAGTTAAGAACAATAAAAAAAAAACCTTACCATATTAGACTGACTATGCCAATACAGAATTTTCTAGAAATATCTGTAAATGAGTAGCTGCCATCAATCATTGTCATTCCTTTAGTTCATGTCTACTGATGAGGTTGACTAGTGTCATTGTTTGTTACTGTCCAAATCATAACTTCATTCTTGTAACGTCAAGCAGATATGACAAGCACACATTTTCCAGATGAATAAAATACAAAGTCACCTTTTAATTTACAATTGGATGGTTGGTAGCGATGGTTAGGTTTTTTTATTTTTATTTTTTTTTTAATAAACAAATCTGTTCTAAAATGTACTCAGATGCTCATTTTCCTTTCAAGCTAAAACAGAGCTTCTTATTTTGCTTGTAAAAATGAATAAAACAGGATTTCAAATCCTTCCCAAGAAGTGGCCTTTTTTTTAACAGGAATCTTTTATGGTGTTTTGCATTCATTTGTAAGAAAACAAAAAGTCCTGAGAGAGCAACAGGAAATGAAGAGGAAGAAAAATAAGCAGGAAAAGAAAATTATGACGTTTCTATCCACTATGGTCGATATACCCCTGACCAAAGGTGCCCCTTCCTGTAACAGCTTATAGCACAAGTAAAGGCAAATTCTTTACTTTTCAAAGCAAAATGTTCCAAACAGCAGCTTTTTCACAAAGTCACTTATCATTTATGATATTATAATTTGTGATATTATTTATTGCACAAAGTGATTTATCATTTATTTATCATTTATGATAGCAGAGATTATGATGTCAGTTGATTGACCTAAAATTTTATATATATAGGAGATAACCATGAGAGAGCCAGTGATTTGTAGTGGTTTCAGCGTTGGACTACAGCCCCTGGGGACCGGGGTCCAATACCCCCGGATGACCTTGGGCACATCAAACACTCTTTGACCCCATAAGTCGGAAACGACTTGAAGGCACACCACAACAACAACCATGGGGGATCATTACTTAATCTATCTCAGTATAGCCTGTATTTGCTGGCAATGGCTTTAGAAGATTTAGGCAAGGATTTTTCCACCCTTACCTGCAGATGTCAGGCATAGAAGCTAGGATCATTTGCATGCAAAGAATGTACTAATATACTCTCCCCAGCCTTTTGACTTGGGGCCCTTTCTTGTGTTACCTGTCCCCCCTTTTTTCAATGACAGCCTCATATGCCATACCAAACTTCATTCTAGAGAGCCCCTCATCCTTTGGGTCAGCTTTTGAATCGACACTGTAGAGAAGTTGTAGGAAGGAAGAGTGTGAGTGAAAAAACCCCAGTGAATCCCAGCCAATATTTTTAAGTCTTTTAAAATGCAAACAGAAGTAAGAGGGAAGTACTATATTTCAAAAGGCTACAGCTGTGACTGAGTAATCCAGTTCCTTGGTCTACAGTACAGTTTTGAATGCATATTAAGTAAGCCAAATGCTTTAGCAGATACTTTCCTTTGGAAAGGAATTATACGTGATGCTTGAAGTATATATTGTGATTTCTGTTTTGTTTTTCAAAGTACTGTAAGATCCAAAATATTTCATTGTTACCAGTGATTATCCAAAATGTCTAATATTTATCTGTGTACTTTGATGAATGGCATAAAACTCACCTAATTTAATCATTGATTAAAATATTCTACAGACTACATAGAATATTTTATGTTTTAATATTAATCAGCAGAAATTCTGTTGAAACTATTGACTGCATATACAATATAAATTAGAGCAGGAGGTAAGATAACAGGGGACAGTAGGTTTAAATACCATGCTTTGCTTTTCCTAGATAGAGAAATGTTTTAGCGCAAGTCTATATTTCTGCCCCCGCCAAATAAACACTGCTAAAAATGGAAGCCAATCAAAAACCCTAAAACAGCTTGCTGGTGCATTGATTTTAAAGTGGGGGGGTGGGGATCAGCATTGCCAATGTGTGCTGCTAATTAGTATTTTATCCTCCTACATAGTTGCTAGGTATTCCAAAGAGCTACAGTGTAGTTTGGATACAAAGCAAAAAATCATGTGAGTTAGACAGTCTAATCTGTTGCACATTCGACTCTCCCATCCATCTCCAGTTTGAATCATGTTTGATTTTTATGCAAGATTTGTCCCCATTGCTTTACTTTCAGATTTATGAAGACAAGTGTGGATGTCATTGATACAGATGTCTTATTTGTAGCTTACAACCACTAAACACTATTTGAATCCATAAATTTAAGTCTGTCTATAGTGATGAGCCTTCTATATTTAGGTGTCCAAGGGATAGTCTACAAGCTACTGTAAATGATCCTGTTTGGGATAAGTCTCACAAGCATAGATTACATCGCATCTTTTCATAAGGTCACAGTTAAGCAATGGCATACATATCACAAGTTCAGTTTGCCAGTGATTTGCACAGGAAAACACTGGTGTAACCATTCTCATTTCATTTTGTATGGATTGCAGCTTCTGTATGGATGCTGTATAAAGGGCTGCTGTGATTTGCATGTTTGCAAGAGCTCAAAAGCTTGCTCTGCCTAATCAATGAATTCACCATGGCTGTGTATGCAGCACCCATGTACATGGACTAGTTGCATAATGGCCATTTCCGCACCACACACTTACAGCGTGATTATTCTACTTTCAACATCCTATGGAATCCTGGGGTTTGCAGTTTCGGGGGGGCCAGCTGGCCCCTCCTGAAACTGCAAACCCCAGGATTCCATAGGATGTTGAAAGTGGAATAATGGCACTATAAGAGTGTAGTGCGGAAATGGCCATAGTTCCACTGAGTGTAAGTCTGTCATAAAACAACTTGTGTTGTGTACCCTGAAGATTCTAACATAGTGGCTGTTAGCGTATGTAAAACAGGATTGACCTAGAGGATTCTAAAGCTGGGAACTAGGGAGGTTTCTTGAAAGATAGTTACATTTCCAGTAGGTTGTGTAGTAGGTTTCCAGTAGGTTGTATCTGCAGCTACCCCATCCTATCATGAGATTACTTGTCATTTTGTGATAGTTGCATCATAATAGATGACTGTGTAACAAGTGTTGAACTGCCCCTAGTCAAGACTATGTACAGCAGCATGTGGGTGGATCTTAACCTAGATCCCTTCTTGCTCCTGTTTATGGTTTTGTTTTTTTTAAAATGTACAGAGAGGCTTTTTAAAATATGACAAAGTATTCAGTCCACTCACCCACCCACATGGTGCTGGAGTACATCCCAGAAACATGCTGGCTATGTCCTGGCTGTTTGCCTAGCTTAATCCTCAGATCAGGATCCTGGCAGAAGTGAGATCAGATCTAGGCGAAAGACATTGTAAGACTGAATCCAGATATCTCAGGACACCAGAATGGGAGTAAAGAGTGATGGCATCATGCCAAGAAAAACATGAAGGAGCAGAAAGAAAAAGAGGATGAAACATGAGAGAGTTCCTAAGACAGAGTCCTTTTGGAACAGTATTGTCAAGTTGGCACATTAGCCTGGCTATGTGCAGCCCATTGGCTGTTCCTAGGGGAAGCTGGGCCTATCTAACAAAGCAGCTTTGTTCCTTAACTGTTGTTCATTCTAGAAATAGGAGGCAGGACTGGGGTCACATGGATATACACCAAAACCCAATTCTTTAGGAATGGTAAAATGAATCTGGAAGTGTAAAAGGAATATGTTTCTACTACTGCCCCCCAATCATATGATTCCACCTGTAGTCAAATTCACTATTTCATCCCATATCCCATAAAGAATCTATAACAGCATTTCCTGGTGTTAAATAAACAAAGGCCATTTCTGCATGGCATTGCAGTCCCATGGATGGGGACACAATGGCAGCAGTCCACAGTTCGTGCTTTTGTACGACGTCATCACGGTCCTCGTGCCAACTTGTCCCCACGCATCGTGATCGCAGAATATTCACTTAATGGAAAAAAATCTGTTAAGCACTCATGATTGCATGATGCTCCCATCACCCTTGGCCATGCGGAAGGGGCAGATGCGCAGTCAGGCTTTCTTTCCCAGCACAGCACAGGAAAGAGGCCAGCTATGCTGCGAAAGGAAGGGGAGTGATGCTAGCACTCCCTTCTGCAGGGAGCCAGTCAGGTGTGGAAGAGAGTGTTCCCGTCACATTCCCATCCTGGCAAAAGTGCTGCCGGGATCACGACAGACATCAGCGAGAACCAGTAAGGAGCGGAACTGGCCATGGTACAATTCATTTAACTTTAATAACTATTAAAAGAGTACAGTTTTAAAATGACATGGTTCGGAAGCATTGTACATGTTGAGGTCAGGATTCTGCTTGCCAATGAAAGGTGAGAGAACCTTTAAACTTCTATAGTAAATTTATTCTGGATTCCTTATTAAAATATCAGGACTGACAAGGCACCAGGGCTCATAATTGAAGAAGTCATGAAATATCTGAGCAGAACTGGCAAATGAAGGCCTCCAGCCAATTTGTCAGCTTGCAGTCTACTTGAGGAAATTTGAACACAACAGTCTGACTGTTTAAATTATTAAAAAGCTGAATGTAGCCTGTTAAAACTGTAAAGCTATCTATTTATTTATTCTGGATGCTATAAAACTTGAAATTGGAAGAGAACAGATAGGAGGGGAAGTCTTTTACTGGTATACATCTATGAAATCAAATTAATCTTGGACCAGAGGGACAAAGGGATGGGATTTCACCTGTCAAAACAGAGAGGAGCTGTGTGATTGGTTGCTGAGAGTGTGCTACCACTTGAAGCCCAAAGTTAGGCTGGACTATGCTGAAGATCTTTCACCTGGTAGGAAAATAATGGACAACCTGATCCACAGTTTTGTTAAGCCAGGTCATGTAGATGGAAGACTGTTTATGTTTTCTAAAGATAGAGATTTAATCTGAAATACAGATAGTAGATTGAATTGACTAACATATGGATAGTCTTGAAGCTTGAAGAAAGTACTTTTTTGGGCTGCATTTGCCAGAATCCCCCACCCAATATGGCCAGTGCCCATTTTGGCTGGATGATTCTTGGAGTTGTGGCCCCAAAAAGAAACATTTTCAGGCTCCAGATGTTCACATGATCAATTATATGTTAGGAAAACTCAACTAGTTAAAACTGGATCTTTAATTAAAGGTATTGAAGTTGCATTGCAGATATGCTGCTAGAAATTTAGATAAAAGTCAATAAAAGACAAATGGGAAACAAGGTATGGATCCCAGGATAACAGGTGATCCATTATTGATAAATTGTAATTATACCATAGAATTATACAGCAGGAGGGCACACCTCGGAGTCAAGGTCATCTAGTCCTTTCCTTCCAGTTTAGGAGCCTTCAGATAAAGCACAGGAGCCTTCAGCTAGAGCTTTCTGTTTAAAAACCTCCTTTAGGAGAGTCTGCCAGGTTCTGAGGTAGTCCATTCTGTCTTACTGTAGCAGCTCCCACTCTCAAGAACTACTTCCAAGCACTGCCACAGCAGGGGTGGTCCACAGTCTAAGAGGGTAGGTGCCTTACCCAGAAATGGCAGAGTCAGTTCCCCACCACCATCATTTCTGGGACCACAGAAATTTAAGTTTCACTAAAAGACACTGGAGCCTGTCTTGGAAACTATGCAAGGTCAGCCCTGGTTAGTACTTGGATGGGAGACCACCAATGAAAACCAGACTCTATGGGCTATATTTCAGAGGAAGGAACTAAAAGAAAAACCTCTTAAGTATTCCTTGCCTGAGAAAACTCTATGAAAGAAGTCATTGGTCTCCTTAAGTTGACAGGCAACTTGAAGAACACACACACATAAGTTTAGTGGGGCTTTCTTAAGAGTCTGCATGCATTAGTTCAGACTTCAAGTTTTGAGTCAAAAAATGTGATCAAGGAAATACAGACATTATTTGTTGAATGAACTTGTTCCTAGCAATTAATTTGTGTGTTATATTTATGTACGTACCCTTTTTAAAAGCCAACATCTTTTATATAGTTAGTTAATAGTGTAACATAGTGGTTATTTCTCATTTTTGTTTTTTTTTAAAGGTCTTTTTATGTTCTTACCGCATGAGACAGGCATTCACAGAGCAATTGCAAATAGAGACCATGCTTGCTAGTTAAGAAACCTTCAGCAGAAATCTCCACTGTTTCTTTATAAGCACAGTTCTTCTTGCTGTTTTGGAAATCCAAGCTTTAAAAACAAAAGTTATTCTTGTTGTGCTTTTGGAGAGAGAACCATCCCCAAGAAGCTCTAGGTTTTCATTTCATTGTGCCCTTCAGCTTTGGTAATTCTCTTAAGACAGCAGGAAGCTGTAAACAAGGTAGAGTTTAAATCCTGCTTTCCTGTTCTATTTGTTAAGGATTTGGGTGTGATCTGATGTAGCAAAAGAGGTTGGTGAGAAGGGAAAAAAAACAATCCAAGAGATAAGTGTATTTTAATTCAGTCTCTCTGACTGAACAAAACAACTGGGCAGAGTGCCTTTTATAGCCAAGCCCCACATGGTGTCGTCGTCCTTCAATTTAGATATATTTTTAATGAATTCATTTGGATTATAATTAGTGTGCCCTCCAGGAATTTATGCCTAAGGATATCCCAAAGTGAAATGAATATCCTTTAAAAAACAAGGTTATAGTTCTATGCCAACTTACTTGGAGTCTCACTGAATGAAGCAAGACATCTGAGTAGGAGTGAATAGGATCAGGTAGCATTTTCATCCCCCCATTCAAGAAAAGGCAGAGTAGACATTGAATCCTAAAACCATTCTAGTTGTCTTTTCCAGCTATTAATAGTATAAAAAATAATCAAGCTATTTAACACTTAATTGGAATTTATGCCTGTTTAACTTACCTGCAGTTTACAGGAACTTCCTCTTGGTTGTTTTGGTTGTTTCTTACAGGAAAAAAAGATTTAAAATGTGTCGGAGATAAGATAATTTTTTAAAAAAGCAAATTTATTCTTTGATTGAAGGGTGAGCAGAAAAGCAGGTGCTCCTTTGCTCCCCAAAATCTAAATGGATTTATGCATAGTCAAACATTATAAATTGAAGAAAATGTAATGAACCACATTTTCTCAGAATGGTAGAATCTGTTAAAACTCCTTAGAAATAATAAATAAATAGGAACTGACTGGCTGTTAGATTCCTAAAATGTTAATTTACATTTATGGTGAGTTGTTTTTCTTATAAGAATAGGAGATGTTACTGGGCCTTTCCATTCAGTTCTGTTCGGTATAGAATAAATGAACTCTAGTTAACAAAGATGCTGATTGTACTGCTGATTTGGGCCTAAAGGCAATAAGCCAATCAATATGTGTTGCAAGTTGACAATGGAAGCTGAAGAATATATTTAATGCAGGCTAGTGAGCCTGAAAGGCACTTAAATGCTAGGGAGCAACTTAGTTCTCATGTGTCGTGGTGTATATTTGATGCATCTAATGCAATGCAATGTGTTTCTCTAAATTGTGTCTTTCTTTATATGTATAAATGAACAGATGCAGATAGAGCTCAAAAGCATGGCATGGATGAATTTATCTCTTCCAATCCCTGTAACTTTGACCACGCTGCACTCTTTGAGATGCTTCAGCGCCTCACTTTGGACCACAGACTTAATGATTCCTATTCTTGTCTGGCAAGTATATTCTTTGGTCTATGCAATATAAACGCCGGGCACCAACGTCTGATCTGGTGAAAGTGTGTGCTGTGCCACTGCAGCTAGTGAAAGTAGCGCTTGCTTACTCCAGGTCCGAATTTGGCCCCGGCAGATCTTGTGTTTCAGAAGCATCCTGTGTTGAAGTTACAGTGCTATCTTTCCTAGCCACCAGTTCTCCTACACACAGCAGAGAGAGTGATTTTCCCTCTTTTATACAATTTTCTCATTCAAATACATCCAAGCCAAGTAGCAGGAGAGACACTCATATCATGGCCCTCCTGCCCAGCAGTGTAAAATTGATCTTCATTATAAAGAAATTTGGCCATTGGAAAAGGGTATGGCAGATATCCTGCAGATCTTTCACATGTACGTTTACTCAATCTTACAATTCCAAAAGCTGTTTTTGATCCTGTAATAAATGACTTACTCCCTCAGACCTGACATTTTTTTTTCATGTAATGCATATTACATTTGAGTCTGTGTTACATATTGCCTGTTCTAATGATGGTAGCTTATAGTCCTGGCACAGTGAATTGGCACTTCATGCAATTGTGGTGAATCTTTTCTCATAAAAATTCTTAGCAGCCTCTAAAGACATCAGGAAAATGTTGAATACCAGACTTTGAATTATTACCATTCAAATGTTCATCATGTATAACATTGAGTCTGCAATCCAAATGCACTGTTGGGGAGTGAGCCCCGCAGAAGTTAAGGGCATGCCTGTGAGTAAGCTAAACTGTAGGATTGTTTTTGTACAGTGCAACCCAGTACATGCTTACTTGAAGAAAATCCCATTCTGTTCAATGAGACTGGATTCACAGTAAGGCATGTTTAGGATTGCAGTCTCACATTTATTTCAATTTAATTTATTTTTTTTAGAAAACAGTAACAGTCAATTTTAGAAATAATAGTACATTATAATATTTTTGCCATTTAAAAAAATGTTTGCCAAAGTACATTTTTCTACTCTAGATGCCTGTAATTCTAATTCTAGCAAGATTTTTTTTAAAAAAATTACTTTTTTTTTCTGCAACTACATTTGGATGAGTGCTCACGATCACTTAGCTTTATAACTTGTTTCTAGGATCCAAAATGCAAATCTTTGAAAACGGTTTTCCATGGTTCATCTTGTTAAAGATCTGAGGCAATGTGGTGTAGTGTTGAGTGCTGGACATTGGCCACTTCCGCACTACGCTCTTATAGCGCGATTATTCCACTTTCAACATCCTATGGAATCTTGGGGTTTGCAGTCTGGGGAGAGGCCAGCCGGCCCCTCCCCAAACTGCAAACCCCAGAATTCCATAGGATGTTGAAAGTGGAATAATCGCGCTATAAGAGCGTAGTGCGGAAGTGGCCTATGACTCTGGGAGACCACTTGACCATGGAAACCCACTGGGTGAGCTTGGGCAAGTTACACTCCTTTAGCTTCAGAGGAAGGCAGAGGCAAACCTTTGCCAAGAATCTTGTGAAAAAACCCCACTGTGAGTAGGTGACTTGTTGCCTTAAGGAGCTGACTTGAAAGTACAGAACAAAAACAATAGCTACAATGTGATCGGGGCAGGATTCCAAAATGAGGGGAAAATCCAGGTTTACATTCAACAGAATGATCAAGTATGCCTCAAAATGCTTGAAATACAGATAGGGTATCTTACCATGTTTTAAATTTATTTACAGCAAGGAGTAAAGAAACTAGAGAGGAGATGTAAGACCAGTCTTAAAAATCACATTGCTCCACCATGATGAAGGGAGAGGATTTGGATCAAAAAATTGAATATTTCTTCAATTAAAATACTTATATCCTGCCTTTCATAGAAGCTTTTTAAACCACAAAAAGGTGAAAGCGTTATGAAACTAAAGTTTCACTTTTTAGTTGGAAACAAGGTAAAATTACACTGAATGGTAACAAATTACACTAAGCGAAAATAATTGGCAGATACACTTTTTTTATATAGCCAGCAACAATATCATCTGCAACAAAGAGCCAGAGGATCAATAAGTACATTACCATGCATGAATTAAAGGCCTAGAAGATTAAAATTGTCACCTCCTGGCTAACCTTAGAAATCAACATTACCCAAAATATCTTGAAGAGCAGATTTGACTTCTAGGCAGAAAAGTTCCTTAGACTGGGTCTTATCACACTGCACTGTTATAGTGCTATTATTCCATTATTCCAAACATCCTATGGAATTCTGGGGTTTGTAGTTTAGTGAGGCCTAAGAGCTCTCTGGTTGGGAATTCTGAATGCCCTTCCTTAAACTGCAAATCCCAGAATTCCATAGGATATTGTCATGACAGTTAACGTGGAATAATAGCACAATAATAGTGTAGCTGTGATGGAACACTAGATCTTTGTACTTAATATATTTATTTAAAACATTTCTAGTCCAATGTTAGGGCTGACTTCCAAACTAAAATCCATGTAACAATCAATTTGAAACATTACTAAGAATTAGTAATAATCAAAAATTCCAAAAATCAGAAAGATATTTAAAAATGAACAAGCATAGTTAAAAGCACCAGTAACCGCTTTAATTAAAAATGAAAAGAAAAGAAAATAGTTGAGTACCTGAGGCATACAATTGCTCTGAGGCACTTCAAGAAATTAAAATGATAGACAGATCTAACTGCCTGATGCAGATCAAGTCTTCCAGGACCCACCAACTGAAGAAAAGGCTTACCGTAGTGTACTTCATGCAGAGCCCTTCATATCCTGCCCCAGACCAGGCCAGAAGTTGTAGTCTTAGTCCTTAAGGGGCAATGGCACCTCACCCAGGTAAGGGAATCCTGAAAACTGGCCATCATTAAAATGATCGTAAATATAAGTCTACAGCTACTCATATCTGCTTCTATGGACTGTTTCATATCAATGTAGAATTATTAGTAATGACGACTTTTTTTGTAGTAAGCCTTCACCTGTGCTCCACCTTCAAACAGGGAGTTCCCTCCCTGTCCCACTTCCCACAGAGCATTACCCTTGCACAAAACCACTCAAAGGGAGTTAGAAGGTACCAAAATGCTGGACTATGTATGTATGTATATAGTCCAGCATATGTATAGCAGCTCCACCACTGAGAACCTGATAGATACTTAAAGGCCACCCAGTTCAGTATGACATTGTTCAGCCTCTAGCTGCCTTCCTGTTAAGCATTAGTGAGGGTGGATAACCTGCTTAAAGTACAATAGGAGTTTTCCTCCAAAGTACTGCAAACTTGCTGGGAATTTATTACAGGTGTGATGCCGTTGGTATGGGAAGATGAAAGAGAGTGAGCGCTAGTAAGAACCTGAAGCTTTTTGATAATAAACAGGAACTTCTGCAAACTTGCTACTTAAGACTATTGAGTTAAAAGGGAACAGGGAGCAAAACATTTAGTGCCTCTCAAAACCACTGACTTTAAAAAAAAAAGTACTTAGTAATGAAGCCAGGCCTCCTTGGCACACTGTTTGATGTGCAGGTTATGTAGACATGTGAATAAGAAGGTCCAATTCCTCTTGGGTCTTTCAACCAGAATGCATTTACCCATGAAGAGGCTGAAGCTGAAGGGGATGGGCTCCACTACCCCACTTTTTTGGTTGGTTAAATAATTAATAGCATTCCCATTGGAGTTTTTTTTTAATAATAGTAAAGTTGTGTCTTGTGTTAAAACAAATTCATAGTGTGCTGCCTCCATATGAGTCCAGATTAATGGGGTGGTCTTTTTCATTATAGAAGACATGATAGAATGATGTAGTAAAAGTTTCCACCATCAGAAAATTTAATCAAACTTTGTAGTGGAGGCATAAGAACATAAGAGTCAAGTTGGGTCACACCCCACACCTATCTAGTCCGTCTGTCTGTCTGTCTGTCTGTCTGTCTGTCTGTCTGTCTGTCTATCTATCTAGTATCAGTTGCTCAAGGAAAATACACCAGCAAGACATGAGTGCAGCTGCATCTCCCAACATTCTCATTCTCCCCAGCAAGTGCTACACACAAGCATAGAACCTTTCATACCAGGGGTGACATATAGCCATCCTGGCTTGTAGCCATGGATGTCCCTATTCTCCATGAGTTTATCCAGTTTCCTTTCAAAGTCATCCAGTTTGACTGTAAATCTATTTTGTGGCTCTGAGTTCCGTAGTTTGCCCATGGAGCTTGGATGCATGTCATATGATTTTTCAGAATATCAACAGGTGAAAATGGACATTTATAAGACCAGTAGAGTGTTATTCCAGTGTGTTTGGAATGGAATTTCATTTTATACCAAACACAGCAGCTGTGTTCAAGCCTTACCCATCATGCTGTCCTGAACACGGGAACAAGACTCAAGCCCATTCCACCATCACTTTCCTCGTGGAGAAAAATGTGCCTGAGAAATTCCCGTTCATGTTGAGGTTCTCTCTATTTTGCATGAGTTTTGGAAAATCAGCAGTCTTGCTCACATGGAATGTGTCCACAAGGATAGGAATTCTTGCTCCTGTGTTCAGGAAAGAGTGGTGCGTGATGTCTGAACAGGACTTCTGTCATCTATTTGAACTGAGAGTATAGATCCAAAGTTCAGATCCTATGGATCAAGAGTACCAAAAGAAGTGGGTTATAGACAGTACAGTGTCAGTTTTTCAGATAGTAAGCAGGGGAAGAATGTGGAAAATTAATAAAAATGCATTCCACATTTGGCTATCAGTCACTCAGGTCATTTCTGCACCACACTGTTACAGTACTATTATTCCACTTTCAACGTCCTATGGAATCCTGGGGTTTGCAGTTTAGGGAGGGGCCTTTAGAATTCTCAGCCAGAGAGCATTTTGGCCTCAGTAAACTACAAACTCCAGAATTCCATGGGATGTTGAAAGTGGAATAATAGCACTATAACAATGTAGGGCAGAAAGGCCCTAAGAATAGGATTTTGGAGATGCTGGAGGTGATCACAGTACACAGTGTTTTACTGTATAGGTTGATGGCAGAGGCTGATGAGTCTGATTCCAGAGTGGGATGGGACTTGAAGGCAGACTAGCAAGTATCTCCAATGTAGTAACTGGCCATGGAAAATTACCATTAGCTCATCTTTCCATATATATGTATATTACTCAAGTAGGGCATGGAACAGAAAAACAAAACAGAAAGAAGCAACTGTTCAAAAAGCTTCCTTCACTGACAGTCTCAAAGTGATTTACAAGCATGTATTTGCAGAACATCAGTGAGGTTCGTGGTTCCCTCTGATTCTCATTCGGCCTCAAATAATGGTTTAGCTCTGTGGTTAATGTTTTAAGTAGAGTTACATGTGTGTGAATGATAACTTATTACTAAAAAGCAACATAAATCTCTTGTTTTGGAACTGACATGACCAGATTTGTTAGCAGTGGGAGGCCACAATGAGTATTAGTTATCTCACCTAGATATCTCATGCCTAGATATATCATCTTTTCCTTAGGAGGTAAAAGATGTTCAGTCATTCACAGAGAAGCTGGAAATCTATAGTGCCCAGTTGCTTTTCATCTCAGATGCAGATGGGTGTAATTAAAAACATAAAAGAGATGCAATATGTTATTACTTAAATAAATGAACTCAAAGAAATCTGGTATAAATGGAATATGTGGAATAATAATGTACAGAATAATATGGAAGCTTAATATATAAAGGAATAGCCCATTTATTTTCACATTTTTTCTAGAATCTCTCTTTCCATGTGTCTGAGAGAGTTAACACCATACTGATGATATCAAATCATTCTCCATTTTTTAAGCTTCAGTCAGCTTTTCGCTCTAAGATTTTTCATGCTACATCTATAGACCAGCTGGTGGAACAAGTGGCCTTGGGTGTGAGCAGAAACCTGATCCAAAACAACATTGCAAGGCTAAGTCATTGTTTCTCTGGACAGGAGACCAAATTGGCTAACGTGTAAGAAACTGTGTCAACTGGCCTCTAGGGGAAATCTGACACATGTGGATTAATTCAGATCAACTCAATTCAGATCTTATGGAAACTGAATGAAATGAATAGGAGGTATATGGCTGTCTGAATTTAGAATAAATAAAACACCCTGAATTGCAAAGTATGCACCCTGACTGTTTTTAAGGAAAGGCTTGCTGGCTCAGTAATATTTCCATAAGGCATCTCAAGAAGACCGAGAGATGCCCTGAAAGGCAGCATCCTTGCTCTTTCTGAGCCCATGCTGTACAGCTTCAGTTGATTTCCCACAGTTTGACTGAGGCAGAATTCTGTATGAAAACAAAGAAATTGACTCATCACAGATAAGACAGAGGCGACATTTCTTGGCAGGGAGAAGCATTTGGAAGGAGAAGCAGAGGTGTTGTTGGCATCATTTACTGAAGCTGCCTGCCACAGTTTCCATAGCCATCGGCTCCTCAGAGTGTGTCTCTGCAAATGGCCTTTTAGAAGAGGCCTGCTCTGTCTATCATTTGCACTTGCTCTCTTCTTATTTAACTCTAGTCGGTGCCTTTTTGTCCTGAAGATTTGACGTGTGATGACTAACGTATTCCCCTCTACTATCCTTGAAATTCCACCCAGAAGCTACAGAGATGGCTACTATCATCTTTAAATGAAACAAAAATAGCAGAATTTTAATGAACTGTGGTTTTGCATAAAAATATAATTTCATTAAAAAGGGGGGGGAAATGCAAATTTTTATGAAAATGTCAGATTGAATTAATCCAAAACGTTTGGCATTTTTAAATGGGGAAAAACCTAATTTAATAGGAAGAATTGAAATGTTTATGAGGAAATGCTGGAAGACTGTGTGGAAATGCTAAGGGTGCTATGTGATTGCTCTTTCAGTAGCGCCTGAGAAAGTTTTTTGTCAGATGTTAAATTTAGAATTTCAGTTTTGGTTACTTTCAAAATTTAAATACCAGTGTTAATAAGTCAATATTTATTTATGTGAGTCTTTGGAGGAGGAAATAGTCTTTGACTGTGGCACATATCCACACACTGCCATTTGAGGCCAAGGGTCAATGTGGGGCAGCCAGCTATATTTCAGTAGCCAGCTACAGGAAGAGAACGTCTCAGTCTCAGATGTTCAAGATGACTCCCAGAAGGCCCACAGAGATGCCTTTGTTGCCCTTACAGCATAGAAATATGAAAAAAAGAAAAAAAGGAATTCTGGGGAAAAAAATATTTTTTTTCTCCTGAGCCTTTTTTTTCCAGAAAAAAAATTATATATAGAATATTTTCTTTTAGAATGATTAATAAAATAACACAAGGTGCTCCTATATTTATCCACACCCACATTATTTCTGAAAGCTATCTGGTGGGTAGACTTTTATGTAACACTGTGTACTTATGTCCTTGAAATTCCTGGCCTTGGTTTCCTTCTTGAGATCTTTTTACGGAAAAGAGTGTTTTATATTTGCTTAACACTATGGTCTGAGCAGTGAGACTGGGGTTCAGTACCCATTTGGCCATGGAAACCCATTGTTCATGAAAACCCACTGGACAGATCACACACTCTCAGCCTCAGAAGACCCCATGATAGGTTCACCTTAGGGTTGTTATAAGTCAGAAACGACTTGAAGGCACACATCAACAACAATGGAGTACTAGAAGAGTCAAAATAATTTTCTTATTATTTTAGTAGTAGTAATAGTAACAGTAGGCTTCATTTTACTACTGTTGATGGTTTCTTCTTCTATTATTATTATTATCATCATCATCATCATCATTAAAGTTTGGGGGTGGATTTTGTTTTTTGTTTTTGTCTTCTCCTGGCAAAATCTAAGAGGTTCTTTATAGCTCAAGGGTTCCTTACAGTTCAGGATCTTATCACTCTATTTGTAGCAAACATATAATCTAAGAAAGAACATTCAGTTTGTAGTTATTTTCAGGGCAAATGGTGCTTATTAATATATCAAACACGATACATTTATGCCAAGCCACACATTATGCATTTTATGTTGTTAAAATAGCAAAGTTAATTTCAATCAGAGTGCTAATAACCCATTTTTCACTTTTCCCCAAAAAATGACAGGGTTTTTTTTCCATTTTAAAAAATAGAGGCAATTGTAGTTTTTTTTCCTCATGGCTTTACAATTTCCAGAAATTTTACATCTCCAGTCGTATGGCTGGTTGCTGAAACAAGCTGCTTAAACTGCTTGCTGAAACAAGCTCCCCGTTGTCCCCTGGCTGTCATGGAAGGTTCTCCAGCATGAGAACAGTAAGTTAAGAGTCAGCATGTATGGTTCAGCTGAACACTGTCATCCACACTGACCATTAAAAGGTGTGTGCAAGTGTAAGTTGGACTTGTCCCTGCATATGTCACCAACAGAATGCCAGATGAGATTTTTATTGATGTCTCATAGCTGACTACCTTACACTTCATTTACAGAAAACAGTCTGTTCCAATCTGTGGTTCAATGCTGCAATAACAATCTGTAAAGAAATTGCTAATATCCAGGATCATAAAGGCTAAGACCTCAATTTTCCTGCTCTTATCTGTTCTAAAAACAGAACAGTCAGACTGAAAGTATGAAAGATGATGTGGGTTTTTTGATTTGGACCTGGAAAGGGAAGTAAAGATCCAAGGGTGCCCCTCCTCCGGATCCCGTTACTTAGACCAGAATTGGTCCTTCCCTTTCCCTCCAGCAGTCCCTTTTGCATTAAAAATAAAATAAAATAAAAGCTAGATGCCTCCTCTGGAGCAGGTTTTTGGTGCAGCGCAAAGGTACAGTGGGAAGGGGAAGATGAAAGTGTCCCAGTGCTTCTGGCAGTGGGTATGGAAGCACACCCTTGGATTTTGGCCAAAGTAAAATAACAAAGGACCCATAAGTGAGAACAACCATCTGCTGGAATGATATTGACTCTGGGAAATTTTCCATGGCAGACATACTCTGGTCTCAAATGGCAAATTACATGAGAAAGCCTATGGAAGATAAGTGTCAGTGACAGTAAAATTCTCTCTGATGTAAACTGCAGTAACTAAATTATGATTTGTGAGCCGAATGAGAAACATCAGGACACACAAATTGCAGAAAAGGTTGTAAGGCAGATAGCAAGTTCAGAAAGTGATTTACAGAAAAAGAGCTTAATCTATGGCCTTGGTTTTGTTTCTGAGAAAAATTGTAACTGAAGGTTCTGTTACCTAGTTGTATTTCACAGCATAACCATGACTGACTGCATTAGATGTGATTTTGTTGCTTGTTTTTCCTTAGACTTAGAAAAAAGTGAAGAGAAAGATAAATATTAGGGTAATTATACAAGATTTAAACATCAGACTGCATCCTTGAATCAGTTATAAGAGAGAGGGGGCAGTTTTTTTGTGGCTGAGAAATGCAGCTCGTTGAACTATTTCCTAAATGCAGTCATATCAAAGCAGTGTTTACTTATGTGTAAAAGTTGTCTAAAGTTACATATGTTGCTCATCTATGTAGTTTTCAGCAACTGTATTTTTTCTGTAATTTTAAAATTTTGAGAAACAGTATGCCTTTTTTTTACTCCCCACTCCTTCCCTACAGTTCTCCACCCTAACACTAAAAAGTAAAACCACCTGGGATTCCTTAAATATGGGAAATATTTCTGCTTCAGTCAGCACTAAAATTCAAAACTCTAGTAGTGCTTTTGAAGTGGTATAGAGAAAAGAAACCACCAATATCAGAGGAGCCTTATGACAGTCCAACTTCTGTGTTATTCTCAATCGGCATTTTCGTTTTCACACATGCGCTTTCTGGCGGTTGGAATAATGAAGGTAATGATGTCTGTTTCCCATGCCTTTGATTCTGCCCCTCATTATTTTAATCCCTTTTCAATCTGTTCTGGAGTTGGCCCAACAAGGATAAGCAAATCCCTTCGACGGAGTTCTTAATTGATATTTCTTCAACTCTCCTCAACAGTAGCTATTTTGGCATTCAGAAAAGATTTGGTGTCATCTGAGTGGTAGAAAATATATTTTAATCTTTTCACAGCAGCGTCATTTCAAAGACGTAGCATTTGGGGTGGCAGATGGGGTGGCAAAGAAGTTGCCTAAAGGGGCAGGGCACTGATCTAGTCGCCGCAGGAACTTTTCAATTAAAAAATGAAAGATTTTTGCAGTTTTGGTGCATTAAAGCAATGCATCTAATCAATTGTTCAGCATCCTTACCAGTACTGAAGATTTGGGAGCATGGTATATGGGTGCATTTGTAGGATATGGGCCAAATTAAAATGAAGGTGAGAAAGAGCCTACCTGAGAAAATACCACTGTTTTCTTCATAATGAGAGTTCATCTGCAAAAAGAAAAAAAAAGGGTGTCATGCTCTGGCATGCTGGAATAGTTTTACGAGGACACTTGTTTAATAATTTGTTCCTATGTAACCTTGAAATTTCACTATTATAACACTTCTTAACATGTGCAGCTACCCTTATGGAACACTCAGTGAAATCAGTTAATGTAAACTCAGTAGACTGCCAAGAACATAATACCCTATGCCTACAATGCACCTGTACATTGTATGTACAGCTTCCATCCATGCTCAGTAGTTGTGATAGTGACCCATAAAGCCATTACACAGATTAAATTTTGTCTGTGACAGGAGACCTGTTTACGTTAGACACTGCCTCCTTCAGCAAATGGCCTTCTCCATTATCAGTCTAGAGCAGTGATTGTCCAACAGTGGTCCTCCAGGAGTTTTGGACTTCAAAACCAGAATTCCCGACCATTGACTAAGATGGCTAAGACTTCTGGGAGTTGAAGTGCAAAATACCCTGAGGACCAAAGAGTGTCTTGTTTATCCTGAGCTCACTCATTCTCTCTTTTTGCCTAGAGCAGGGGTGAGGTTTGTGTTTGCCTCCAAATGTTGTTGGACTGCAACTTCCAGCAATTCTAACCAAAATAGTCTATGATAAGGAATGATGGGAGTTGCGGTTCAGCAACATTTGGAGGGCCACAGATCCTTGGCTTAGAAAAGCATTAGTTCCCAATCATAGAATCATAAAGTTGGAAGAGACCCCAGGGGCCATCCAGTCCAACCCCCTGCTATGCAGGAACACCCATCAAAACATTCCAAAGAAGGAGATGCCACCACACTCTGAGGCAGCATATTCCACTACTGGACACCTCTGACCATCAGGAAGTTCTTCCTGAGGTTCAGGTGGAATTTCCTTTCCTGCAGCTTGAATCCATTGCTCCTTGTCCTAGTCTCTGGAGCAGTGGAAAAAAGCCTGCTCCCTCCTCAACATGACATCCCTCAAATATTTAAACATGGCTACCATATCCCCTCTTAACCTTCTCTTCTGCAAACTAAACATACCCAGCTCCCTAAGATGCTTCCAGACCCTTCACCAGTCCTACACAAACATTTTTCTGTATGTCAAAATGAATGCACAGAAACAGAGGCTGGTATCCCAACTGCTTGTTTTGCTCAATCCATTTGAGAACCCAGCTTCTCAGAAGCTTACATTTGTACCTCACATCTGTTCTGGAAGGTACTAATCACAAGATCAGAGCATATGCACAAAAGCTATACATGTCAGATCTTGTACATATGGGACCTAAACTACGTCAAGATTGGCAGTGGGGTCAGAGATGCAAATCCAGTTCCTCCATTCACACAAATACACAAATGAAGCAATATGCTAAGAATAATTCTTCATGCTTACAGAACTTCATTTCTTCACGGAGTGCTCAAGCCCTATCTTTTTTCAGATATAAGACTTTAGACTTAGTACAGTTGTAGAGATGGCTTGGATCTTGTGGTGTGGTTGGATTTTTAATACGTTAATGCAAATAATCATTTTATTATGCTATTGATGATTCTTGAACATAGAAGATAAAGTACAAACTAGAGTGGGCTGCTTGCATACCTCAAGGCCCTTTTTTAAGTTTCTATTGGCCCTCTTGCCCTCACACCCAAATGCTGCTCAAAGCTCTATCATTGTTTCCCCAGGCCTCCAGGACTGTCAGTTTCATTTGAAACACCCGAATTGCCCCACTTCACCCCACTCCACCCCACCTCCAAACAGCTAGACATTCCAGGAAGTCACAACCAGAAGTGACTTCCAATTGTGGTTTTTTCCCCTGAAAATGCTGTGGAAGGGAAATTTGCTTCCACTAAAGTCACTCTAGTGCTATAAACCTGCTCTAAACCACCTCTCTGAATGCATATATAAAAAATCAAAGACACTTCCGTTGTGCAATAGAATTTCAGATGTCCCAATTTGGCAGGGGCAGTACCAGTTAATCCTTTGGCATTCCACTTTTCCAGTTGTTTTTAAAATGTCCCAGTTTCTCTTTCTGCCTCCCATTTCTAGTTTTCATCCTCGCGTTACTTCAGTTGGTGCAAAATGCAAAAGTAGTTTATACTCAACTCAAGGGAGAGATGAGAAGGGGACAGAGTCTTGCCATTCTCACTACACTCAAGCAAGAATAACTGCTGCTGCCTCTCCCTACCTTGTGTGTTCTTCCTCATTAATAATTTTTGCCAGCATGGCCAGACTGCAATTTTGCTTGACCACATTGTGTCCCAATTTTCATCTGTGAAATGTTGCAAGGTATGCCTCAGCTAGATAAAGCTGCTGATGGAAGAGAAGAAGTTAGGGAACCTCTGATCCCCACATTGAGAAACCTTACGTGGAAACCTGTGTGATGTTTTTGCAGCCTAAAACCCATTATAGTTTCATCAACATAGTTGAACAAGGCTAGACTATCACCACATGTCATAGATTAATGTTTCTGGGGGGAAATTTTCATTTTTGGTATCTCATAAATACAAATGGACCTTAGAACGTAAGAGTAAGAGCACAGAAATATAGGCTAAAGGTAAAATTAGGCAAGAGCCAGCATAGTGTGGTGATTTGAACATTGGACTACAACTCTGGAGACCAGGGTTCAATTCCCACTTAGCCATGGAAACCCATTGGATGACCATGGATGTGTCACACTCTCTCAGCCCCAGCAAACCCTGTGATAGGTTCACCTTATGGTTGCCACAAGTTGGAAACAACTTGAAAACACACAACAACAACAATTTTAGGCAAGCCATAATTAATCCAGATCCATATGCAATTAGAGTTAACAAAGTATTGCTGCTCAAAAAAAAAAAATCAGAACTGCAATTTAATAGAAATAGTTTAATATTATTTATTGCATTATGATAGATTGTAACAGTTTGATGGTGCTCCACATGGCCATTGACCAGACACTTATTCCTCTAAACAGGTGCATCCACTTGGCTCACGTCATGCCCATGCTGTCTAGGGGATTCTGGGAGTTGTAATTCAAAAAAGTAACTTCTCTAACCTCTTGTGAATCAGCCCCATATGTTACTTGGTACTCTGCATGCTTGCCATGGGTTGATACTTAACTAGAGCTTGTCAGTCTTCCCAAAGCTGCAGGTCTGGGAGCTGAGTCTGAAAAATAGCCATTGATTCCAAGCTCTGTACTCATATCTGACAAAAAAAAAATATTACCATACATGACAATCTATGGTGGTTAGGTGATTTAGTACACCACAGAGAAATCATACAATATGGTTGTTTGCTTCAAGCATCTATATATCGTTACCAAGTATGATCAGCCTTCTAATCAGATAATGATTATGTTAAAAGGTAATGTTTTTTAAAAAAGTAAAGATTAGGAAAAGAAGATAAGAGCCAGATAAAACCAGCCAACTCAAAAACCCATGAAAATCTGGGTTAACAGGAGAGTTAACACACACAAAAATATAACAGAGGCAGTGAGTTGGATCCAAACTTAACTATGTTCAGAATAGCCCATTCAGTGCTATTTAAGTTGTGATTAATTTGTGCAATTGATTTCAATGGGCCTACTTCAAGCATTAATTAAGGCCCTTTTCGCATGGCACCTGGAGCATCGCGCAATTGTGAGGAGCAATCTGCACGACGCACTCACAATTGCACGACGCTCCAAGATAGGGCAGGCGCTGCTCGCGCATTTTTTCATTTTCGGCTTTCAAACGAAAATGGTGCACAATTGCGCGTTCCTCCAGGGCCCCACGCGCACTTGCCATGCATGCGGAGCCTCCGGAGCCATGGCGGTCGTGCTTCCTGCCCCAGAGCAGCCTGGGAAACTCCCAGGCTGTGCTGTGGAAGGAAGAGGCAGGGCTCTCGCTGCTCAGGAGCAGGCAGCTCATGCGGAGCTGAAGCAGTGGGGATGCAAGAGTCTTTCGCTGGAGGCTGCTTGCACAATCCCTGCACCCCAGCGTCGAAAAAAGGTAAGCTGCAGAAAGAGCCTAGGTCTTGAATGAACCTTGTGCGTGTATACGTATGTGCTCTTTAAAACACAGGGCCAATCAGCAGTTGTAAAAGTCCAACCGAGAAGAACATTATAATATTTCAAAGACAGGGTGGTTCCTTTTCCAGGTGATTTAACAATGATGTGGTGATATTCTGCCTTTCATTTCCGGTACTGCAGTTGGCTCATTCATATGCCAGTGACCAGAATGTGGATGCCCTCCCCCAGTGTAAGAATTATGACGGGTGCCATTTATGTGTGTCCAACTCACTGCTCCAATTATCCACAAACTTGTTTGTCCTCTAATCATAGCACACATCAATTAGTTTGTGTGTATGTATCTGTGTGTTTGTTTTGCTGCTTATTAGCGGTTATAGAGGAATTAAAAATGAGTGGTAAAATTCTTATTGTTTCTGTAATTGGATTACTTCTGGTTATGTTAACATGCAGAAGCAGAAGGAAGTGGAAACATCCAATGAATTGGATGTGAAAGAGAGAGTGGGGCTCCAGATATATAAAAAAAGATTTTATTCCTCAAATTAGCCAAACATGCTTCAGCCATGTTTCTTGGTATATCTCATCTATTTGTTGCCAGACTTAAGGTTTTTTTAAAAAAAAAAAAATCCCTGTAGTTTGATTTTCAAATTGTTTTGTGAGTATTTAGAGGCCATCGTTTCACAGCTATTCAATTGCATCTGATTTAATATATTATTTCTGAGTTAATGTATTTTATATGCAGTTTAACAAGAGGCAATTACTAGCATATATGTGTTATCTCTCCTCCTTTACTTTTAGCATACCCAGAAGAAGCCCACACAAATATGTCTTGGCAGAAATGTGTTGGGCTAATTAGAGAAATGAAACCTTTTTTAATACACCCAGAAGCTCTCTCTTTTTCATCTGCATTAAAATTTGCTCTGCAGTTCTGATACATTGGAGAAAATCCATCTTCTCCATCCATGGACTGAGTGGCATCTACCAGTGGTGAAGATTCTCTCTCTCTCTCCACTGGAATTCCCTCCACCATCTTCTATAGTGTGTTGAGGAACACTCCAGGACACATTTTTGTGGGCGTATGAGAGGGCTGTAGGGTAAAGGAAGAGATGGGAAATGTTCACTACATAAGCATGAAGTTAAAAGTAGCCCTAGGTTTCTCTAGCTAATGTGAAACGTTCTTGTCTTAAATTATGTCAGACTGTGTGTTTTACAGAAGTGTTTTATTTCAATTGCAGTGATTTTTTTCCTTCTTTTCTGTTTGTATTGTTTATTGTTCTCTCTGTTGCCTAGTATTTTTTTAAAAAAAAATCTATATTTGAAATCAATTCTCTCTATTTCTACACAGGGCTGGTTCAGTCCTGGCCAGGTATTTGTGCTAGATGAGTATTGTGCACGTAATGGAGTGAGAGGCTGCCACAGGCATCTCTGCTACCTCAGTGATTTGCTTGAGCGGGCAGAAAACGGAGCGATGATTGACCCCACCTTGCTTCACTATAGTTTTGCTTTTTGTGCATCACATGTTCATGGCAACAGGTAAGGGGGATTGATTTGTCCCACCAGGGTGGGGAGGATCCCTTCCTAAATAAATTATTCCTTAATTTAATATACAAACAAGTATCTCTTTGATTAATGACTGTTATGTGAATCTGCCACAGAAAATAACTGAGAATGAAATCAATTTTGTTTCTTTTTGTCTCCATGCTTTTTGAAAGCTGCAAAAAAAAATGTCAATTTACTCACCTTGACAAATTGCTTTGTGCGCTTTGGAAGAGAATATAGATAATATGAGGCTGCAGAACAGATCTCCAATGGGGTGCAAGACTATATATTTGCCAGATATCACTTTAATTTAATGAGATTGCTATATAGTCTGTCTGTTACAAGGCATTATATTGTGTTATATTTAACAAGCCAGAAAATACTGTTTAATTTACATGGGCAATTCATGCATTAACGATAGTTTACAAATTGGGATTTAGGTTTGGTGTTTCTTTTAAAAAAAAATAGCACTGACTACTGAGGGGAGGGAACCAATTACTTTTAATGGGTTTCTTGCAAGCAGTGGCTGAAATCCTATTAGTGACATGCGTCTTTTAGAGACAGTTGCAAGGGGCTATTCACTAGATCCTCATGCAGCAACCAAACACATTCTCCAAGGCAGGTTTCATACCGCAAGGATGCTGCCATGGCTGTTTCCTGGCCAGAGGAAGGGATGAGGTGACCAGGCAGTGTGGGGAAGAGAAATGAGGTCACATTTTGAACTGATTGGTCTTCCAGGGTGGCAGTATTGTAGGGTTGTGCTCATGGAGCATTACATTACCCACATTCTGATGCAAGATCTCAGCTACCATTTACATTTCATTTACTTCAAGAAATATGTTGCAGATGTGTTTTACTCAGTTAAGACATTGTATTCGTTTGGATCTTCATGTAGTCAGTGTAATGAACAGGATACAGCAGAAGAGAATTAATTGAACTTCATGAGAGGAAGAAAAGGGGAAGAAGTGATGTGGTTACTTTCTGCCTTTCTTCAAGTCTTTTCTAGTGTGTTAAGGCCTTTCTTGGCTGCCTGATGATCCACCATATTTATGACTTCTTCTTGACTCCTAAGGCCTCTTTGGAATTGTTCACACCTATAGTAACACAGGGTACAGAACTGCGTAATCATCCCAATATACAGATGCACCAAGCTTTCATGGGACTCCACTAGGACTTTGCTGTTTTTTTACTGATCGATACATTATACAGTTTCTGCTCCTGGCCCAATTGTACCAGTTTAGTGTACTACAGTGGCTCAGACCCTGCACTTGCTAAAAGTTTATTGACTTTGAAAATACCCTCTGTCACCACTTGATAGTTGTAATAGCTACACTGACATTCCAAGCTCACTTTTTTGGCTGACAATGTTGGTGAGATAAGTTTCCTTTCCATAAAGACTGTTTGCTCTTTGTTGCACTGATGGTTTTCTTTTCGGAAGTTGCATTCTATACAGTGAGATATCACACTCTGTTCTGCATATGCTACTGAATAACAAAGTGTTACAAAATAATGAAGTGTTTTTGTAAGCTCTCTGGTAAACATCATAATGAATTATTATACACATTGCTGGTATTTCGCATTATAACACTGCCACTCAAGTCACAGCTTGCTTGATCCTTCTTGTCAGGACGACAGAGTTTGGTTCTCCATGTTTCCTTTTTGATTCTGACTTTCCTTTGCTTCTTTTGTTGATTGATTGTTGGATCATTAATTTCTATTCCTTTTGCTCCTCTTCCTCCTCCTATTTTTGTCGCTGCTGCTATTATTATTATTATTATTATTATTATTATTATTATTATTATTTTCCTTTAGCTTGTTTTCTTTCACTTTGTCTGTTATTATTTCTTTCGTTTTTATTTCTGTTTCTGTTGTCCTTCTGCTATTCCACTCAAAAACATCCCAATCATGTCCAAAGTCAAAAAATGGAAGAGATACTTGGTGGCATAATGCCAGTCGCAAATAATCCCCCAGCCACTGAAGTAGAGGCTAAAAAGGATTCCAAAAAGGAGTCCAAAAAGAGGAAAGATTCAAAACCCCAGCCAGCTCCAGAGCCCAAAAGGTAAGAAGTAGCAGTTTACATGATTGTACTTCAATAAAGAGTACTGTATTTATTAGTTATTTGTCTGTGTGAAATATTTTTAGGGTCAAACCCTCACAAGATAACTTACATATATCAAGATAAAATATAGAATCACAGCATTTAATAAAATGTGCTATTATCTCACTAAAGGCAACAGTTTGGCCTTGAACTATGTGAATGTGGGTTGGTTGTGTTTGTATAGTGAGTTGGGAGAAGAAACTCCGTGTTCTTTGTGATCCCGGTTTCCTTCCTATGGGTCATCTGTGTCTGTGTGGTATAATCTAGAGCCAAGAGGTACTTTCTGTAACTTTTTAACAAAAATCTGTTGTCACTGCATGCATGCATTTTTTTCCCCACTGTGTAACTATTTTACATTTCTCTGTGCTTAGCCTTGAATTGATTCCTATAGTGCTAGCTCAATCCACTTGCATTGCAAATTATTCCCAAAAGATAACTAAGAAAAGCCTTCTCCTTTTGTCACTCAAAGGCCAGAACTGACTATATCTGACAAAAATATGCTAGATGGACTGCTGGTTTCACCATATAAAAGTGAGGGAATGTTTCCCTACATAAAGCATGAAAGGGTAGAGCATCTTCATTGTTCTGAAGTATTTAGTTTGTAGATTGTCATTTTATTTCCACTTGAATATTTCAAGAAAAAAATATGTTCCCAAAAACTACATGGTTCAATTACTGTGTTTACCTTCCAAAATTACATCTGCTGCCTCTCTTTTTATTAATTGTTATTTTTAACATGTGTTTTCTTTTCAACTCTGAAAGTCTACTCTTACTATATTTTAGAGTGCTCTCTTATTAGAGGAAACACTGGGGAAAGAGGAAGGTAAAATAACTCTGGAAGACAAAAATAACATTTGAACCATATAGGTTTTATGAATATTATTTCTTGAAATCTACAACTGGAAATAAAGAGGCAGCTGGCAAGCTGAATACTTTCAAAAACTGGTGTTGTACCTCTTGTTAGAGTTGTAAGTTAATTTGATTTTTGAAGGCAGTTTTAGAAACAAACAAAAAAGCTCGTATCATCAAGTACTGATGTTTTTAGCTTTCTGTGAATTGAGGTTGGCTGTCAGTCAGAATATGCCACTCTAGTAGTGAAGGTCGAAGAGAGAGAATTCTGTGTGGCTATCAATCTCCTGGGTAAGCGATAGACAGTGATGGAGCTGAGGTGGGTTGTCTGTTTGTATTGTGTTTGTGTAAGGTCAGACAGTGAGACAACAGTAGCTTGCAGTCAGTGAGAAAGTGCAGAGAGAGTGTGATTCAGATGGTGCAGGACAGCCTGAAGGTCAGGACTGACAGAATGACAGGCCATCAGAGGAAAGAAACTAACTAGATGTTGTCCAGGGTCCTGCTTCATGAATATGTCTGGTTATCTGATCAGTGTCAGTGCAGGACAGGAACAAAATGGCTGCTGTTGCAAGAAATACACCTCTAGCTCAGCTCTGACCCCTGTGCCATGTATGAAATGTCTACCAAGCAGAAACAGAGTTTTGCCTTGTATTTTTCTAGACATTGCAAGGAAAATGTTGTCAATTGATTGCTTAGATGTGTCATTATGAGAAACTCTGACAACAGATAATTCAGTTTGCTTCCTTTCTGTTTCACAAAACAAAACTTTATTTAAAATGCAGATGGTTGTTTTTGAGTTTTTAATATTAATTGTATTTTTGTTAACTGTAGTGGAATTTCCTTCCTTGTACATTACATAAATGGTATTGTGATTTTGTATTTTACTGTGCTCTAGGTATTTATTAAATCCTTGAAGTTTTCTAGGCACAGTTAACTCATTAAACCACATATATAAAATTATCCTTACATTGTTCATTACATAAATGGTAAATTGCAATTTTGTATTTTAGTGTTGCTCTAGATATTTAGCTCTCTAGGCACATTTTACCTAATTAAACCACATTTTAAAATAATAAACAATCACAGAAGAAAAATAAAAACCTACTCACTCAAAGGAGCCAGAACAATAAAGATAGCTCTTGCACATTTTTGAATGGCCAATGAATGAAGACTGACTGATTAGATTAGGCACTGACACAGAGTATTACATGTTATATTGTAAGTAAGCATTTCATTAGCATAAAAACAGATATTGACAAAGAGTTGCACTCAAAATGCTTTGGGCCTAATTAAGTATATGTCCCTATTTGATGCTTGCCATGCATAGTCCCAAACATCAGGGCCCATTCTTTTCTGTCCACTTAGGGGAAGATCCTTGAAGAAAAATTCTGGTGGCTGTCCTTCCATTTCTCGTAGAAGGCCTTTTCTCCCTAATGCCAGAATTTCTCCTGTCACATTCGTAAATGGTTGTTGCTTCCACTGGTGTGCTGCTCCATTTGTTTAATCTAGTGGAAGTGAGGCATTCATTGCTGAAAACTTTTCCCTGAAATTAGTCCAAGATTTCGCATGTATTTGAAGGGTTGCCCCCTTGTTGGTGCCTCCCTCCCTCCTTCTCTCCTTGCTTTGGTGTACAAGCTTTTGAGGGGAAAGTACCCACTAAACAATGTAATTGTTTTACTTTACTTTACTTGTTTTACTTTACATCAATGTTTTATTAATTTATTTCATTCATTCATTAAAACTTGATCCTATGTTTTTCCACCAAGGAGCTCAAGACCACATATGTGATTCTTCCTCTCTCCCTTCTAATTAGGGTAGACTTAATCAAGACAGGCTGACTGGCCCAGAGTCACCCACTGGGATTCCTAGCCAAATCAGTATTTGAACCTGAGTCTCTCCTCAATCCTAGTTTGATATTTCAGTTTCAATCTCATGCTTTTCAACCTGTGCTGCAACAGAAGCCTCAGGCTAAGTAACTTCTGACTACATACAGCTACATTGTGACTGGGAAAGTGAGCAGATGCTGGATAAAAAAGCCTTTGGTGATAGGAGGCTTAGTGGATAGCAACAATTCCATACTTTGGCTTCTTCTTGGAATACTTCTTGGAATACTTTTGACTCAGCTTGTATCTAGCCTTGGATTGTTACATGACTCCATTTTTTTTTCACTTTGTCTCTCTGGACTTGAGCTCAGTAGGGTTTGATAGAATGGGACCTCAGTTCTACTTGTTAGATCTTTCTTTGGGATATTCCTTATTGGTTTGCTTGCTGGCTTCTGTGTGCAGCTGACCTCAGCTCTGCTTTCTAGACTTTGCTTAACTGCTTGTAGATTCTAGAAGAGGCTTCTCCAGCCTCTGATAAAACTGGTGCCAATGACAGAGGCACTTGTTGCTCACAGTAAAAATGAGACATTAAGAGACTGTTTTAAGGATCATGCTTCAACTGTGGGATCACTCCTGAGAAGATTTCACCAGTGGCAAAGTTTTAAAATGTCCCAGAATTGCTTCAGAGTGGCCCCTCCCTTTTTTTTGCTCAGATTAACTCATAACAGTTCATAGTTTTTATCTTTTCATTTATTTATTTTTCAGTTTTTAAAAACAGAATAGTTTGACTCCAGGAACATCTTTTTCAGAAGAGAGTTCCATAATCAGAACCATATATATTACTTTTAAAAAGTAATCCATCATACTTACCCCAGGAGTTGGTGAAGTGTAAGGTACAGGCCACATGTGGCCCTAAACCCTTTTTTTGTAGCCCCCTCTAAACCTGTGAGCCTCTCAATTTTTTTTTTGTATTATCTAGGTGAAAACATCACCTGAAGCAGCATCTTCCTCCCCCCTCAAAAAAAACAAAACAAAATAGCTGACGTTTTCAAACACTTTTCAAAGACAGGGCCGTAAAAGCCCACTACTATAATCAAAACAGGATGTAACCAAGGCATATGTCAGCATGGCCAGATCTTATATCTCTGGGAATGGGTAAAACTGGTGCACAAGCCTTAACTATGCAAAAGCACTACCTGTACCACAGAAACCTGAGGTTCTAGGCTCAAGAATGAGTCCAGGAGTTCACCCAGACTACAAACACGGGTCTTCAGCTGGAGTGTAACTCCATCCAGCACAGGTTGAATCTATATTCCTTCAGCTAACTAAAAACACACCTGTCTTATCTAGATTTTCAATTTCTTCATCCTCATCCAGTCAAACATAGGAGCAACATTTTCTGGACCATCCAGGAAGTATTACTGACCACTTCCTGCTGTGTTGTCTTGCAACACTTCATGTTACATCCTTCTACATTCCAGTATTACTTGACTGAATGAGAGAGAAGAAACATAGTTCTTCAGTGCCGAATCCTTGTTTCAAGTCTAGACAAGTCTAGACAATGGATTAAATCGTGCCTCCATACCAGTTCATATGATTATGAAGGCCATTTCTGCACTACACTGTTCTAACGCTATTATTCCACATTCAACATTCTGTGGAATTTTGCAATTTGTCATTTACTGAGGCCAAAGAGCTCTCTGGATAAGAATTCTAAATGCCCTTCCCTAAACTGCAAATCCCAGGATTCCATAGGAGGTTGAAAGTGGAATAATAGCACTAGACAACACTCCCCTGCTCCAAACAGCCAAAGAACAAGTAACTTCCACTAAGCATTATTTGGGGCCCCCACCTATTGCCAAGAAAGAACCATGGCATTTTTACAGAAAGGACATGGCTACAGGCTTCTTAATGCCAAAAGCAATTATCCGTAGCAATTTGTTTTCAAGTTCTGTTTGCGATTGGTGACTCTCTCTTGGAAAAAAGCTCTGGTCCATTCTCTAGCAGACCTCATCAGCCAGGGGGATGTCTGGAGCAGGACCCACCTGCTCCGGATCTTACATGTATGGAATTTACTATCACAAAATGTGATGATGACTTTAAAGACAGAGTAGACAATTTCAAGGCGTTCTCATTCAGAGGCAGTGTGCACTGCAATTGCTTATATGCATTTCGGGGGAGAAACGGTGAAACTGCTTATGAGCCGGGCCGTCCAGTTGGCCAAACATGGGAAACAAGATGCTGAACTGGGTGGACTTTGGCCTGATCTTGCAATGCTCTTCATGTCTTAACATGGCTTTCATGTACGGCAGAGTGCATAGTTGAGCACCAAATTATGGACTGCAGAACTGGTATGGAAGACAAAACTGGATATTTGGATCTCTCTTTACAAGCCATAAAATATCACAGTGGCCAAGTGTACACTGTAGCCCCTGTACACTGTATTCAGCAAGATATGCCCATGTAGGGCCTTTGTGGCATAACTGCGGCAGAAGGAGCAAGACCTGGTGGGTGAAACCAGGTGTGAGTATTGGAAACATCTTTGCCACTACAGCTGTCTGCGTGATGGGACTTGGTTATGTAACACCACAACAGGGCTGGGCTCATGGCCAGGAAGCCATCTGGATATGCTCTTAGCATCATAATAGTCACAGGTACTCTGTGGTCTCTGTGGCATGAAACACACTGATAGAAGAAAAGAAAGAAAAGGAAAGGGTTGTTTTATTGTCTTAATTTCAACTGCCTATCAGATATTTATTGGGGATTATTTTTCCAAAGATGGGAAAAATTATCGTGAAAGATGCAGAAAACTTTATATGTTCCTTTCAGAGCTACGTTTGAACAGGCTGATGTCTAAAGGGTTCACCCCAAAGAGCTATACTATATATTTCTAATTTCGTACGAACGCTTGCTATTGCCTCTTATATTACTCTTTGGTTTAAAAAGAAACGATTCTGATATATTTGTTTTAGCAGCATAACTAGCGCCTGAGGCACCTGAGTACAATTAGAAAAGGGCATGGTGGGGGAGGTGGGAGTTTCCAGAAAGAAATTGTGGCCTTAGGACCCCTGATTCTAATTATAATTTATAATTAACCCTGTGATTTGCACAAAGAAGTAGTCTAAAGAAAATACTGTCTTTGTCATAAGGATATTTATTAGTAAGCTTTACAACTCACTTTCAAAATATTTTTTTTAGATTGATTAAAAAAAATAGAAGTTTAGACACCAGGAAGAAGACTTAAGCTTCCAAACTGTTATAGGTTTATATTATTTTAAAATTCACATTTAATATCACTGATAAATGTACCTCTTGTTGACACTATCCCTTCTTCTTCTCCACCCTCCCCTCCTCATGCCACCACTCACTCTGTACAATGGCCTATTAATTTCTCTGGCAGGATCCAAGCAGTATCAAACAGGAAAAAATCTGCTACCGTTCAGGTCTGAGATATTTCTGATCCTGTAGGTTGACCTAAATTCGCATAGAGAAGCAGACACTGTGCATGTCTGTAGTTCTTTTGTCTTACTGTATAGATACCTACAGACACTATAAATCTGACATTTCCTTCGCTGTTTCTCTCTTACCTCACATTTTGTATTCCCAATCCTGACCTCATTTTAACACAGCTATATTGTCTTGCTGTTGTGTGTTTGTTTTACCTTCGAATGCTGTATGATGGTAAAACATATATTTCACAAACAATAGGCATCAGTGATTCCATGTGGAAAGCAAACATCAAATATTAAGTTGATGAGAAGGTTGGATTAAATGGAAAGACTTAAGGACAGCAGGAGTGGGAATGTTGTTTTTTTTCAGAATGCTTTCCAGTAACCTTCTGTCACAGCTAAAGAATATTACAAAAGTTGGAAAGAAAAGGAAATAATAAAAGCTAGAATACTCCAAATCTGCGGTTGAAGAAGAATGCATATATACATTTAGATAATACAAAAATAAATCCAAGGACTTCAGTTTACATTTATCTAATCATAGTGCTGTCTACCAGGTTTTTTTGTTAATTAAAGAAGTCGTCATGTTCCAGCTTCTAGGGAGATGAGCAACAAAAATTAACATAACTAGTAAATTCCAGAGACGTGCAGCTGGTGGATAATATTTGAAATTTGACAAAAAAAACACACATTGGAAGTATTATTATATGTGACATGGCTAAAGATGGGGGATTGTGAGGAGAGTAAAGATGACAGAACTAGTGCTAACTACTGTGACAAGAACTTGAAAAGCAGCCGACATGACATCTTTCCTATCATGCTGCCGAAAATGTCAACTTTGTGAAGGACAGTGAGAAAATGGTTTGCCGAATATTTGAAAGGTAGATTCAAGAGATGCTCGTCATGTCAGATGTAATATAGTCCACAGCTGTTTGAGAAAGGAAGTCCTTGCAGTTGTGATGGCTCTCAGTTGGCAGGCCCTTCCAGACATCCACGCTGCTCCAAAAATGGCTACACTTGACCTGTAGATTGTCTCAAGTTTCTTGCTGCATGATACACAGAAGCATCACTACTACTACTACTACTACTACTACTACTATTATTATTATTATTATTATTATTATTATTATTATTATTAGCAGACAGCAGCTGTTGTTTTTCTTGCAAAACAATGAACTGTAAATGAACTCTTCTGTGTTGATAGACATCAAGAAAACCAAGGGTCAAATTGTTTGTTATTTTTTGTAGATTTGCGAATACAGTTTTAAAGATACATTATGAGTTACGTGAGTCACATGTACAATGCAATCCACAATGAACATGGATGATGTTTCTGAACGGCTGTGTGAGATTACAAATGGCTTACAAATATTATTTCACAAAATGTGACGATTAGCTTGCTGTGGTTACAGTCAGCCAAAACGATGGACATAGTGAATTCTGATCAATGCAGTGGATTTAAAAGGAGTGTTCTGTACCATATGCTACAGATGCAAGTTGTTAAAACTCAGTTGAGATTGTTGGGACTGTGTCAACAAATGAAACAAATGAAACTGTTTTTAATTAAGGGGGCCAGATGGGTTTTCTGTATCCAGTTACAAACCCCATCCCAGCTATAATATAACCTTTTATGGGGGGATACACACTGATACATCTTGTTTCAGGCAGAGATGTCCAAGTAGAAGAGGAATGGTGTGGGAAAACCTGGACCATGAGGCACTGGCATTTTATCATATCTAGTTCTATTCTCTCTCTCTCTCCCCCTCTCCCCCTTCTCTCTTTTCTTCTTTGTCTTCTTCTTCTCTTTTATCTCAAGCTCTTGAGTAGACCACAGTGAATGTGTTTTACAAGAACTACCATAGGAATCAAAATTTAACTCTTTCCACTAAATGCTGAAATTAACTTGTACTAGAGTGGCAAAATCAAAGCATTTCAGTTCAACTTTAATTATTCTCCATTTCACCAACTGAGTAGTTGGTGATCAGTGAGATAGACAGATAGATAGATAGATAGATAGATAGATAGATAGATAGATAGAAAGAATAGAAGACATTGAGGGGACCATCTTAGAAAATATGAAGAATTTCATGATGTCCAATATCTCTTGCATGAGGTGACCTCATCATTCTGTCTAGTGGTTAGCTATTCCATTTTTTTTTTTTCAGACAGAATTTTCCAGTGCAAATTTTGATGTTTTCTTTGAAGTAGGTCATGAATTCAAAGCAACCAGTAACATTTGCACTGTGATTTTGTTAAGCCTAAAATATATGACACTAAACCTTGTGGAACTAGAAGTTTGTTCAGGATTATGCATGCCCTTAAGAACAAGACCACCAAGAGCTCTGTCTTCACGAGCCAACCCTTCTAGCGGCCACTTGCCTCAGTCTTAAGACCTAATCTGCTTGGTAAAAGGGGAACAGTGGTGCTTCACTATTCCAGCCTTGCTCAGGTAGGCCTTTGTTGGCAGAAAAGAGAGTTTTACTGAGAGTTCTCTAACAATGACTTGGAAAAGCCAGGCTAGTTACAAGTCAAGCTGCCATGGCTGAGAGCGCCAGCTAAAGTTTCAGGAAACTGTTGGTTTCAATCAGCCTCTAGGTGAGGAGAAAAATCTCAGGGGAGGGATGAAGTTTGATTTTTTTTTTTTTATAAGGCTTGGACAAACTACCCCTATATCATGTGTACTGTAAGCCATGCAAACCCTGGCTGGAATGGAAGCATGTGTTGCTGGGACTACTGGGCACATTTTGCTGCCTACATGAAAATGGTATTGGTGTCCCTGACTGCTTCCCCACCCCAGTGTAGGTTGTCCTATTAGGAGATTAGATGACTTTTATCTGAATTCAGTGCCCATTTACCTGAATTGCCTTTGTTCCAAGTTCCACAACCAGATGACCCAGAAGCTGTTGCAGCCCATCTCCAGATCCTTTCTGGCCCAGAAGCTGTTGCAGCCCATCTCCAGATCCTTACTGGCCCAAACTTATCACATCACAAGCTCTTGTCCCTGTGACTTTACAAGGACCCACCCCTCTGTTCTCAGGGTTTTGACACTGAAGTCTCTGGGAATGGGATGCTGATGACTGGGCAAGACTTATTTTCAGAACTACTGTTATGCTATTGCACACATGAACTTCTCTGAACTTAAAAAATGAAGTTTTAAAATAATAAATGGATGAAATAGCGTTAAATGCTGAATTGCTAGAGGAATTTAATAACATTAATTAATTTAATTCACTGACAACACTCTTGGATAAATCTTCAGAAATGCAGACCTTTTTGTTTGAAATTTGTTAACTTATATTCCTTATCAGTTTTGTTGTGTAAACCTGAAAGTGATGCCTGCCCAGTGGCTTAATTGATGTTTACTCCTAATTAAGTTTGCAAAGGTTATGAAGGCAGGGGACACCCTTTCTTAATTATTTCATTTTAGAAGGATGACTCAAATGTTTCAGACAGGTTCATGTATAGCTAACTGGTTTTAACTCCCTCCAAAACAATTTTTAAGCACACTTAAGACCATATAATGGAAAGTAACTTTCACATGTTAAACAATTTGGAAAGACATCCTCTATTTGGTTCCCGAATACACTCTGGGATTCTGCCAAGCAAATGCCACCCGCAGCATAGTGGCAAAACGTGGCATGACACAGTGTCTGGCTCCCCTTAATTCTCAGCTGCTTCACGTTCTTTCATCTGAAACATGTAGAAGAAGCTAGCCATTGTTCAGAAATACACCGTAGCAAGAAATACAATGACACGTGAAATGGCAGAGAATTGTGTCAGTCAAGGCAAACTTTCAGTTTATAGACATTCACAAAGAAGATAAAACATGAAAAAGCAGGAGAATGAAAATAAAATTAATAGAGATAGCTCAGAGAATTAAAGTAATTCAACAGCGTTTCATGAATAAACAATTGTGTTTGATGAGTTTCAAGGATCCCCCCCTTTCCCCTCAGCTTTCATTGTTTTACGATTGTATTGGTGGTTTCTTCTATTTTCAGCTTTAACCTTTTCCCTGCTTCTCACAAACTGGGAGAAACACAGCTGCATTCAGAATGTTGTGTCTCCATTTGTAAAAATAAATAAATGCAACATCTAAAAGTAATTTTGAAAAATTGTTTAGTTATTGTTTGAATAAATTATATTTTAAAATGATGATTTTCATGGACAAAGCCATAAAGCCAGACAAATACATTATGGATTAAAAAACAAATTTTGACTAGTAAAGCCCACTAAAAGTATAGTATTGCATAATTTTTCAATTTTCCACAAAAGCTTAGGAGGGGGGTTCTGGGGCAGTGCACAAGTCTCCTCGCAACCATCCAGTGGCTTAAAAAAACTTTGACACCTCAAACTCTAGCCATTCTGTAATATTTCCAACAGAGTTTTGTTGGTTTGTTGCAACAGTCTAGCATGGCCATTCCTCTGGAATGAATGGTAAACCTTGTTCCTACTGAAACAAGCAGAAAATAGCTAATTGAAAGTAGAATGCTTTTTTCTTAACAGTGAGCTAAAAACAGCCAGAGCTACTTGGTTCCAGCTCTTGATAATTAAAACCTTCTGTAAAGGAATGTCTTATGGAATGCAACAACAACGAATAGAAAAACAATAACCTGATGTTCTGATCTTAATCAAAATTAAGAGGAAGGTCTCCTACAGGGCCTGCACCATCAGCACGTCAACTTTTGTCATCTGTAGTCAATGCTTACCATTTCATTTTCTCTGTTATAAGCAGTTTTCTTCATAGCTAGCGTGTAAGTTGTACACTGATGTCTTGAACAAGGAAAGACGTTAAGTAACAGAACAAAATTCTGAGACTCATTTTGTTTTATTCTTTCATTTAGACTAATGTCAAGACATTTTCTGGAAAAACGCTTAATAGGTTATTGCTACAAACAGGGAAATTCACGTATTTAGTTTAATTATAGTTTGACAGTGTTATATAGGCAACTATGTGATATATCACATCCTTCCTTGGATTCCTCTTCGTTCAGCAATAGGCTGACACATTAAACAACAATAATCTGTGATAACTGATCATTCAATAACTCGTGATAACAGATTCCACATATAGGTTATCAAGTGATAACTACAATTATCACATCAATGACCTAACTTGTGTACTTGCTGCCACATTTATTCCAAAACACTTTAAGTTCTACCAGTAGATGAATAGTTTGTATATCTTAGGCTAATTAAACTTGAAAATTACTTTAAAATAAGCAATGGAATTGAAAATTAGCAATGGCCTTATTGATTTATAATGTGTGACTAAAGTTCTCTGTTTGTTTGTATGTATGTTTGAATGAGGCCTTCCTTTTGACCTTTTGAAGGGCAGTGCTAAACACTGCACGATTTCAAAAGAGTATGCTGTTGTCTCACTTTCTTATTATAGCTTACCGTCCAATATTTCATAGATGAAAACCAAGACACATGTTCCTCTGCAACAACAATGTGATTAAGGTGGCAAAGAATGAGGAAAATGAGGAAAAATGCACAAGGAAAGGCTGAGGTAGTTTGCTTTTGCCTGAACCTACTGGGAAGGACAAGATTTCTGCCACCTCCTTGCCTCTCCCCACTGCTGAGTTAGCTAAGTGTAAACTACTTTTGCACTTCAAACTCAGTTTGCAGCAATTAAACTAAGCTGTGGACAAAGGAGGAAAGTGGGAAACTGGTACATTTTAGAAGCAGCTGAGAAAGTGGGACAACAAAGAATTAATTGGGAGTGTCCCTGCCAAATTGGGATAGTTGGAGGTTATGTTACAGGATTGTTGACTTTATAGAAATAAAAACACAGACATGCTAATATTCTCCAGCATGTGAAACATGAAATATTTGAACTGCTTCAGTAGTTAAGTGTATAAAATTAAAGAGCTTGATTATCTATCATAAACTATTTTACATGTATATAAAATAAAAAATAAGCCAAAACATGTTTTGTTTTATAGTATTATTAGTATATTTATATTTATATTTATGTATTCTCCAAGTATTCTATTCTAGACTTGGGATATAGTTCAGTATTTTCTTAACACTCATGACTGATGTCTAAAAATTTATATTAAATTTAAATAATATTATTTTTAAAAAATGATTATAAATACAAAAATACTGGCAAATTCCTCTGTCAGTGACAGATACTGCAGACTCTGGCATTCACTTTGTGAGTGAATTTAAATTCAATTCATCACTGTAAACAAAAGAAAGGGGAAGAAATATTTCAGGAGTTTAAGGTGTTTAATTACTACATGTTTTCTGTTATGATTATGTATAATTTATTATATTTTGAGATTTCTGCATCTTTAGGTCAATGAAATATTGACTGTAGAGAATGTAAATTTAAAAAAAAAATCTTAGGAACATTTTGATTCTTTAAAAGGAAAATAAAGCTTACCAATTAACCCCTGACAGGAGGTTCATTAAGAGCTTTGTAATCCCTTGCCAAGTCTTTTGTATAGCCAAACTAGTCTAGTGGTAAGGATTTGCAAAGATTAATCCAAACACTGGAGGAGGCCTTTAGGTAGGAACATTTGCTAAATTTCAGAGCTTCTTAAAAATTTCAGTTGCAAACTGTGTAGGAGTTTGCGAATCTGTATATTTACTGGTTGCCAGTATTAAAAGGTAATACTTCTTACTGCATTGTTCACTCACTTTGTGGAATGGAACAGAATTGTTTGTTTACCTTCTTCATAGGGAAATTCATAGGTACATTGTGAGAATCAGAAGATTTCCCCTCACCACCACCCCCTGCATCACAGTTGTGTTAATGATACGTGAACATGGATATAATAGCATTCTTCCTGCCATATTTAGGGCTTCCTTGTACTTTTACAGAAAAGATATGTCCCTTTATGTTGCTTTGTTCCTGTGAAAACGAGTTTAGACACCTTGTTCAGAATTCATACTTGTACACAAAAGTATTGTTACATATTGCAACAGAGCATCTTTTTGAAAGATTTTTCACTGAAACTAACTCACTGTCTTCTGACAAGTGCAAAAGGTTATCACTGGTCTTTTTCAAGCCTACATATTTATTTGCTACATGAATTCAGAGAATTAGCATTGGGATATGAGTGTTCCTTCTCTTTTCACTGACTTCTTCTGGCTCTTTGTTATACTGTATATTACTACATCAAATGTGCAGGGGAAAACACAGACAAGTCATCCATAGCTTAGTCTTGTGGTCTTTGGTTTGGCCTTTGATTTTGCAAACCTGATCCACATAGCAGTAAAGTCAAAGTATTTTGATGTACTCCAGTTCACTGACTGGTTTGCAGATTTGCTGGGACTTCACTTGTTCAGGAAATGTCCTGAATACTTACCAAAATGTATTGTCAAAAGAACTGCACACTGGGCAAGATGCAGGCATGGACTTCAGCTGGAAGAGCCATGGAATCCAATACAATCGGTGGGGTGTCCTCTGCCTTTGCTATTGTAACTCTCCCATGGGCCCCAAAATGTTCCAGAGCTGGTTTTCAGGCAGATTTAAGGACTACAGGAAGAAGGGGAAAGGAAAGAGTTTGGACTTAGTCCTTTTCCTGCAGCAGTCAAGAAACAGTTTTATTTTGCTGTGTTCAGGTATCACAGATATACTCAGAGGCGAATATATGAATTTTTGTTAGCCTCCCACTATTTACATTTGTAAGCTCACCCAATACATCATCTATCACCTTTGATCTTGATTGTACCATCTAAGCTGGCAACCGGCTTGTTTCTGGGCTCACTTCACAGTGTTCAACTTCAATTGTGAAGTCTTTCCTAGTTTGGGTACCAGCATGATAGGTCAGCATTTATACCATACTTGTCCCATGGGGGTCTAACTGGGACCTATCTTGTTTTCAGTGCTAAGCAAAGACCTTTCTCTTCTCTCAGGTATATTAATCTTATTCTATCTTTACTGTTATGCTGTGTATTTTCAGTAGTATTATATCAATGATATTTTAGGATTTCATGCAGTGCTCATTTAAGTCTCTACTGCTTTCAGTTTATTTCTGTTTTAATTGATAGTTTTAAACTGTTACGTTATTTAACTTAACATGGTTTTGGTGTGTGTTTGGTTGTGTGTTTCTTTAAAGATTTTAGCGATAGTGCAACTAATGAAGATTTGTAATAAAATCAAAAAAGAAATTTAAAAAATTGGTGACACATGATCTCCTCACACACAATCTCTCCCCTCAAAAAAATTTCTCTTCATCTCTCTAAAATGAGCAAATTACAGCCATGGGGCCACGTGTATCCCCAAAGGGTGCTTCTGTGGCCATACCACCACTCTTTTTTTGTTTTTCTTTTTGGTCAGAAAAAGTGTGACTTACCTGTCCTGGAAACCTCCAAAATCAACAGTTTATCTTTTAAGTACCCTTGTACTGTTTAATACTAACGAACACACAATGTTTCAAAATCAGAAGTTAACTTCTTGAGATTCTTTTGTGACATTTTTGGTAGTCCATGGAGCCTTGGGATGGTCCCAGGGACAAAAAATTAAACCCCAGACTAGGGATGGAGAAGATATTCATAATCATGCATTCCCAAGTCAAGAAATAAGTATCTGGACAGCTGGAAAAACCCAGTGGAATGAAAAATAGACCATTGAGATTTATGTACCATTTTCTTCTGGTATTTTGTGCAGTACTCCTCTTGAAGTATGGAGGAGGAATTATTCTGTGGGGAAAATGTGGGGTTTTCACAATCCCTCTTCCATTTCCTACACAAAATGACACATGTTTTTCTCCAAAGAATAATTTGTCTACATCATGACATTTGGATATGGGTCAAATACTGTAGAGGAATGTTTGGTTGGTTGGTTTGTTTACCTCACAGTGGGAAGATAAGCACCATAATCATTCATCCTTGCTTGTAAACAAAGATGAAATAGTCAGAGATTTATGTCCCTTCTCCAGACCCATTGAAATGGCTCAATTCAGCCCTAAAACTCAGCTTCCAAATTTGAGCCCCCTTGTGTTGTACCCCATGAAGGATCTGCCAGGAGTTTTTTGCGCTTAATACACTGAGTTGGTAGAGGAATTTTTAGGTTTCTGCACAATAGTAGCTAGATCTCACCCACCTGAAGTAACTTCTCATAATCAAAAATCCTTACCATTCTCCGAAACTACTTATGAAATATGATGTGTAGGTAAAACATAGTTTCCAGAGAATTTGTTTTAGTGCTTCAGTTACACAGTTGACACAGCATTGCTCGCCTTGGAGCAGGGGCTTTAGGGTACACTTGGGGTCTTCAATGAAAGGCATCCAAGTAGAGTTTTCTAGTGCGTAGCAAACTGAGGTGAAAAAAGATAATTCCTTCTCAATGAGAGCTTTGGAAAATTTTGGAATGAAGTTACTTTGGTCTGAATCAGAGGTTTGAGTATTAAAGATTTTTAAGGGCTTTCTTGGTGGTTGCTTCCAGGTTGCATTCTCCTCCACCTGGAGTCTTTCCCTGACAGGAAAAGACCATTTTATTCAGATAGGCTTTTGACTGACCGCTGACAAATGGTCTTTCAATGAGGGTTATTGTACTTTTTCCCTATCCTTGCCTTAAATGATTTTTAGTTCTTTGCGGTCTCCATGACTCACACAAATGTGTCATCTGCGCCTGCGCAGCGTGATGTTCAGAAACTTAGAGCCTGGAGTTAGGCATTTTGGTGGGAACCCAGCCTCCATCACATGACAACAAGGCCCTTCACTTCTTTTTGAGGGATCATATTTTGGGGAGAATGGTAAGGTGTTAATTAAATAAATACTATTTATATCTGTAATTGTTTTCAATGCATTTATAATTGAATGGCAAAATGTACAGAAAACTTATTTGTAGCCTCTCTCCTTCAGGCCTGATGGAATAGGAACTGTAACAGTAGAAGAGAAAGAGCGATTTGAAGAAATCAAAGAAAGGCTGCGGTTGTTATTGGAAAATCAAATCACACATTTTAGGTAATCTTTGCTCTTTCATCTTCCAAATGTAGAGGTGACTTGCTGAATTTCACATCTGTAGAGGTGATTAGATGAATAAACAAGAGCTTCAGTGGAGTATGTTAGCATATGCTGATGATATTAACATCATTGGAGTGGCTAAAAGCCTTAAACAAGACTATGGTGTCTTTGACATTAAAGATTGTATTCCCTTAACCAGAATCCCATTTAATTATGGAGAAATTTATTCTATTTTTCATTTTTCTTTTGTCAGGGTTTGTTAATTTTTAGAAAGGAAAGAGGAACGAAGGGCTAGTTTTAATTTGTTTATAAATTGATGCAATTGCTTCCAAAACTAAATTGTCCATTTTATTTTATTTATTTAATATTTTTGATTTGATTTATTCTGTTTTATTAATTATGTTGGACTACTCAGAGGCAAGAGCTTGCAGTATGACCTACTGGCAATGTGATTAAATAATTATCTTCCTTCTGATCTTGTTGCTTTCTTTTAGCTATCTCTTTATTGCCTGATTATCTTCCTTCTGCTTCCCCTTTTTTTTTCTGCTGCAGTCATACACTTAGAGGAATAACTACTTTGCTGCAGTCATATAGTTGGAGGAATAACTACTGTGGAGCTGGCCCTGTTACAGGCTAGCCTTTTACAAGGTTACCAGTCCCCTCAAAATTTAGTGCATATGTGATACAAATCCCAGTTTCCAAAACTCCTGGAAACTAGTGCTTATGAACAAATTTAAAACAGACTTCCTATCAAGAGAAAATCAAATGTTAACTCAGGCCCTTTCTGTAGGATGACACTCTTGCATGTTGTCCCATCACAATCCCAGCCGTGCCTCTGCCAAGATGGGAGTGTGTCCACAGAGCTCCCCTCCGCACCTGACCAGCTACCTGCAGAAGGAAACGCAAGGGACACGGTTCTTCCTTCCGCATTGCAGCTGGCCTTCTTCCCATGCTGCAGTGGGGAAGGAAATGCGTGATTGCACTTCCACAGCCCTTCTGTATGGCCAGTGGAGATGGAAGGCTCAGGCAATCAGGAATCATTAACAGACTTTTTCCTTCAATGATATACTCTGCAATCACACTGGCTGGGGACACGAGGGCAGGACTGTGACAGTATCACACAGAAGCATCATCACTGTCCCACTCCTCTTGCGTCACCATGCCAGGATGCCGCCATCCTGCAGAAAGGGCCTCACTTTCATGCATGGTTGCTCCTACCACATTGCTATTCTTCAGTAATCCAGAAGAAAGCATAATCTTCAATCTGAGTCTCCAGATGTCTCCACTGCATTCATAGTATAACATTAAGTGATATCTCCCTGAAATTATCATATACATAAAGAAATTCCACAGGTTCTGGATTTTGATTTATTTTGTTAATATTCGACAAAAAAGACATCTGGATTATGTTTTAAAAATAACATAAATTCCAATGAACACAAACTATGATGTCATAAACAAGAAAAACAAACCTACAATGGAGTGCTGAATCTAGTCTTGAAAGACTTTTTCATTGGTTCAACTAAGATTACCATTCTAGTATGACTTGTACTTCCTCTGGATTCATGGCTCTATTATGGAAATTTCAAGCTTCTTAAGGTGCATTAACTTAAAGGCTCAATCCCTTATGATAGTTCCATTTAATCTGATTCATGCTGTTCACAATTAATGAATAAATAAAAGAATATTAAGAGAAAAGGGTCAATCCCTTAGGAAAGTGTCCTTTTTGTCAAGTTTATGTGAAGCCAGTTAATACAATTACATATATGAAAGGTCTTCCAAACCTATTTATTTACCCTAGGTATTGCTTCCCGTTTGGCCGACCAGAAGGCGCTTTAAAAGCCACATTGTCACTTCTGGAAAGGGTAAGCATAATTATCCCACCATGTTGGATAATTTCTTTCAATTTCCTAGTCTCGGGCAAGTTATTTCCACATAAGGTCGTCTCAGCTTCAGCAGTTCAGCAGTTGTCAGATGAAACACATTGTGTAAATGCATTTCAGGCATGGATTTAGGACTCAAGACAGATTTGTTCACTGTAGTAAATTACCTATGCCAGGAACTAGATCAGGGAGGCGGGGAGAAGATTCCTGATGATTCTGCTGAACTAGTGTTCAATTCCACTGATCATGGTGTGGCTCTGGATTGCCTGGCAGGGTAGGTTTGGGAGATGACATTTTACAGTACTTCCCTCAGAATTGGTATCAAAATATGATACATAGTCTCTGTTGTTCTCATGTTATATTCTTATTCTCATATTCACTGTAACATGGATTCCATATGAAACCACTGTGAAAAATCTATGCATCTGTAGTACATTGGCTTGAATCCTATTGTTAGTTCTAACTAGACCAGGCCAACTGAATCACTGATTATCCCATGTGTTGATTCCCCATTCAACAATTTATTCAGTGGATCTGTTCTAGTTGGGACTAAACATGAGGATTCAAGCGATTGTTATCAATAAGAGGGTGATGCACAGCTCCATTTCTCCTTTTCATCAGTTTCCAGGATTGGAAACTGATGATTGAATTATTGTCTAGAAGAAGCACTGGGATAGTTGAGAGATTCTAAATTGAAACAGACAAGACAAAGGTGTTCCTGGTCTGAAGTTGTACGAACTCTGAGATAAACCAGTTTTCAAAAGGGTAGTACTCCCCTTGAGGAATCAAGAGTCACAGTTTTGATGTCTTTGTACCTAGATACTGAGGCAGTGACTCTAACCAAGAGCCTTTGCCTAGTTTAAATTGGTACACCAACTTCATCTGTTCTGGTGAGATCAGGCCTGAGCTTGGTGATATATGTCGTATTTATTGCAATGTGCTTTGCCCTGGGACAGCCTTTGAATAGTCTCCAGGGTTTTAGGCATGATTGTTTTGTAGTTCTAGCTGGAGATCTCAAGGATTGCACTTGGGCACTTCTGTATAAAAAGCATGTACACCACTATTACTACAAACCTTCACTTTAGAGGTTGAGAAATAAACAATTTCCTTTAAATTCTAATAGAACAGTGTGCTCTTTGAGGATCTGATGCCAGCACGGAATATAATTTTTGTTCATGTTCAAAAAATGTGAGAAACATGAGAACCAAGTCCTGTGACACCTGAAAGACTATAGCATTTATGGTGGCACAAGTCTTCCTTGGCAAGAATCTGTTTCTTCAGATGGCATCACTTTATCAGATGGCATCTTCAGATGGCATCACAATAGATTAACACAGCTACTCCCATTATATTTGTCCTTGCAGATCTTAGAGAAGGTGGAAGAGAAAGACTCGTGATGGCAAGAAATGTATATGATAGCTAAGACTTGAAAAGTTTTTAGTGTGTGTGTCTGACATATGCATATGACTTTTACTATATTGTTACAATGTGGATATCTTTAGCTGTTTTCAGGCTGCTTCTATACACAGTCCAAATAAAAGTAGGGAAGGTCAGAACAGTGGCCCTTAGCAACCAGGTCCAAGTTTCCAAGGAACAATGGATAATGCTATTGCTGTCTGTTTTCTGGCCAGGAGAGGGAGACAAAGGGCATTGTGAGGGTGAGTGAAATGTTTTTAAAAACAATTATCAAGATGACACAATAAATCAGTGTTTCTTGTATCAAGGTTTTGATGAAAGACATAGTTACTCCAGTCCCTCAAGAAGAGGTAAAAGCTGTCATCCGTAAATGCTTAGAACAAGCGGCATTGACAAACTATACTCGACTATCAGAGTATGCCAAAATTGAAGGTAAGGAAATTTTATTAATAAATTAACATTAATGTCCTCTTTTAGGAAGGCAGCCATGACAGCTGCATTTTAAAAAGAAAAAAAATCAGCATGAACCATATTCTTTTACTATATCATATATAAACAGAAGAATAACCATTTCATTTTCTGTTTCATTTTCAAGACAGGTTTGGTGCAATAATTGCTTTTTTTTTTAAAGACACTGAAACAGATAGCAGAATATTTATTTTGTTGGAGAATAAGTATGTATGTTTGGCCAATCGCACAGCATCCAGACATGTCATTTTTTTCCTTGTAAACGAAATAGTGAAATCTACATACTGTGTCATTTTTGTAGCTGGAAAGGGTGTTTGTGCTTGTGACAGTGGAGTTCGTGGAACTATTGGAACACCAGAAATGAAGAAATGTCTTATAACTGTACTCATTCATTGTAAGCCAACTTAAAATGTCTATATATATTTTTTCACAAGTAATATTTTGTTACCCTCCCTTTATGCATAGCAGATCTCGTCAAATCAGTTGGCCCTGTGCTTGCATCAGATTTCATTCTTGTCACTCTAAATTCACTGCAGCTGATATTATTGACCTTTCATATTATGAAAGAATAACAAGTAGTGACCAGAGACACATGTAGCCATCAAAAGGACATTTTAAAACTTGCTTGAAGAGATGCTCTTGGCAGGAGTTATGTATTACAGATAGATCTTCACACATTAATCAATTTTCCTTATTACCTTGCTGTTGTATAATAATTTGAAACTTCTACATATCATGATAAATACCATGTTGTAGGATGTTTAGACTGAATCATGCAGTGTGGATTATGTTTCATGTCATGTCATCATGTATGAGCCACAAAGCTCTACTAAAATTATGTTCTCCTTTGCTTAGAATAATAACACTGAAGGAAACGAAGTCAACATTCAAATTTTTTTTCTCCCTAGTCCTTGCTTGTCAGAAGGACTGGATTGTTGTGATATGTCACATATTTCCAGGGTCTGTACATTACACACCTCCTCTCTTTTTCAATGTTTTTCCCCCGTTGACGATGCAAATTGTGTACCAGTGGTAATGAATTCATTGCTGTGCATCCAGTGAGAAACGCTTAAGAATTGGGCACTAAAAGGATGTTTATCAACTCTTGACTTGGTAATGAACGGTGAATATAGGTCTCTTGAGTGCTATGCTATCAAGCAATTTGTCAAAGCACTATACTTCCTGAACAGTTTTAATTGGTGAACTCTGTTTAAAAAAAATCATTGTGTAAATATGGTTCACGAGAACATGGGAGAACTCCAATTCAAAAGTAGCTTTGGGATTGTTATTTCCTTTTGAACGGACACTGGGTTCCCTAGGTCTCTGTGTAACGCTCACTAACTCTGTTGGTAAGCTTTGCTCTCTTCTTTCAGATATATCTATGCAAAAACAAACTTTATGATCTGTAAGTAAAAATGCATTCATTTCCCAAAACGTAGATCAGTTAGTATGTACTTTCCTTTTGTGCCTCAATTCTTCTTGATTGTGTTAATTATCTGCCCTCTTTTTGGCACTGTGACTTTTAGGTCTGGGAACCTTTGAAGCAACAAATTTTCTTTTAGTTTCCTTTTTTTCTTTTCCTTTTTAATTCCAGCTATTGTTTTCAGAGAAGTACTTCATCCCACACTACCTGCTCTCTTCTGCTTCTCTCCTTCCTTGTCCGTGGTTGGTTCGGCCACTTTTCTATGCTGCCTCTATAAAAAGTGGTTGCGTCAGTTTCAAAGCATGCTGGGATTGTTTATTGGAACAACCCAACATCCGCAAGCTGCATGCCTCAGGTTTTCTCTCATGAGCATAGTCCGCTCACTATGAGTGATTTTCTTTCTCTTTCTTTCTTTTCTTTCTTTCTTTCTTCTTTTACTTTTAAAAAAATTGTGTGACACATTTCTCTGGAGGCGTCTACAATTTGGAAATAAAGTGCCTCCTTCAGTCTAAATAGCCTGAGTGCATTTAAAAATTTAGATTAGAAACAACTAGCAGCAATGCTGCTTGAGGCTATGTTTATGAAGAAATACCTGTGAAAGCCTTAGATACTGAAGGCTAAACTCCTTAGTATCTTGGAGCCTTAAATCAATAGAATTCTATTTCCCTCTATTCATGACGTTCTGACCATTATATTCTTGCAAACAATTCAGAATAAACCTTTAGAATCATGGTCACAATCTCTTTTGTGACTCATGAGCATGCTGAATGGTTAATCCAGTAAACCTCCAATTTTAAATCTCCTCTTTTATTTTTATCCTGTGTGTATCCCAAAATACTCTACAGCTACTTTTCTTTTAAGCTAATGTAAAGTTTTCCTCTGACCTATGACCTATAACCTCTTTACCTCTGACCTAAGCCTCTTGCATGCCCAAATCCTCTTTTATAGGGAAAAAGAGAGAAATGTATGAGCATCCTGTCTTCTGCTTGGCCTCTCAAGTGATGGATTTAACCATTCGTGAGTACCTTCCACCCTCCAATCCATGCTGTCTTCACTCTTCTGTTTTCATTACTTCAGTACAATCCAGAACCAAATCAACTCACTTTCCTTGCTTCAAGTCTTTTAGCATTGGCTTGTCTGTTGCTTCTGTCTGTGAAAGTCCCAGTGTGAGAAGTCCAGTCACTTTTTATCAGCCTGAAAAGCAGGTTAGAAAAATTCAGCTGTTTTTGTTTGTGACAAACTCCAATTTGTCTGTAAGTTTTTTCAGTTCTTTATGTCTGTGACCTGAATGCATTTTTACTTTGCTTCTGTGTAACCCCAATTTGTAAACACTTGTCACTGGTACACAATCAAAAGGTAGAAACAACATGGGGGAGCAACGAGCTAGAGGTCAGATGAAAGACGTTGGGAAAGCACTGTCTCTATCTTTCCCTAATGTTACTTGTTTCTGAAGTTCTTAACAATCTCTGTATAAGACCACAGAACAATGTCTTCTCTGTACATTAGATTTTTCATGTCTCATGTCTGTTATTTTTCAAGCAGAATGCTATTCTAGATTCTTTATTTGTAAGGAGCTCTGAATAGAACTTGTTATGTATATTGGTTTACCACTCTAATCTCCAGTGTGTGTTCACAGAGCTTAAAACACTTAAGCACCAATTTTTCTTCGTTACAACATTAAGCTTTATCTTCACAAAACAAGTTGTTTTCAATGATACCCATGCTTCTGGGTGGTGGGAGAGATGGGGCAACTTTTTTCTTTTCAAATGTCATATATCACACATAACTGGGAGGCATTTTGATCCACTTGCTCATTAATCCTACATATCTGTTCTTGTTTTTCTCTCTTTTTCTCTTTGTTGCTTTCTTTCTCTTTCATATAGAGAATCAAAAGGATGCAGGTGAACAACTGTATATGCCTTATAAATTCCTAGGATTGTTGAGTTTTTATTGATCTTTGTTTTTCCTTTTTGTAGCTCCTTAAGATATGTACTCCTTATAGAAAGAAGTTGGAGTTGCAGTAATACTTAAGGAGTTAATTTGTGCTGTCTTAATTGGTGTAACTAGTATTCTCCTTCACTCTTAGTATATGTAGGAAACGTACAGTGCAGCCTTATTAGGAGATGAGACACAGTCTAATCAAGAAGTCATTCATTTTCAACAACAACAAAAACCAAATCTGACACTACATTTTGGTCCCTAGTGTTATGAACAATCTGGTTTTTCATTCAAAACACAATTTTATATCTAAACTAATTCTCATTTTTGTTTTCATATCTTCTGTTTTATGCCCTATTTGGGTAGAATGTTCTTCTTGTTAATGTGTAACTAACAATATGGTCAAAGAGAAGTCATCCTTGTTGTATTTTTATTTTTTTCGTAACGTGGTGATGTAATGGAACAAGGATACAGTTCAGATAATAATCTGTAAAGAAATAATGTGGCACAAATTTTTAAGACATGCTACCTTTTTCATGACTTCTACATGTAAGAAATCTTTGTTTGAAATTTCTTAAAATCTGAACTGTTAATTTAATTTAATTTTTTTTCCTTGAGTCCTTTGTTTATGTTTTGTGAAAGCAAATTGTCTGGATTTTCAGCTGTTTTTAAGGGGGATATATTTTTGAAAGAAAAAAAAACCAACATGTTCATAGCAAATTCTGCCTCGGTTGAATTGCGATCATGTTTAAGAGATGCTACTGTAAATTAATCAATACCTATTTCATTTTTTTAAATCTCTTAAGAATTCACTCATTCCAATCTGAGCTATATTTTACTAGGCTGAGTATCTAGCCAATCCCAACAAAATGTCCATAAAAATAAGTTAACTACCCTGCTATTAACATAAAAAGCCATGTTTTCATAGTATCAACCAAACAGTACTGGCTGTGCAGAACTGGCCTCAATAAAGTCAGGCATCCTCATTTAGATCAACTTGATGCATCAAGTTTCTTTGATGATGAATTTGCTTTGAAAATAGATGTACATCCGCATAATGGGGAAACAGTCATGAAGGAATGTTATCAATGCCACATGCATATCATGAGATATCCAAATCTAGGGAGTTACAACAATAGGTTTGTGAATATGAGATGAATTCACCACCATTCCAGTGGAAGTACACAACTTAATGGGACATCCTGTTGCCCCACAGCTCTCCAAACTGCCCCCAAATTTGCATGAGATGGTTTCCCATTCCTCCAGAGCAGATTTTGAGGGCTTATGAAGACTGATTGAAGAAGATGAATCTGTCCCCTGATAAGTTCTGCTGGTATGACTGTATCCAGTCCCATGAGTGACTATGTTCAGTGGCCTACTCTATTTTTAATATTTAGCAGATGCCTGAGGAATTGTCAGTATCAATATTTCCTTGTGATGGCCAATTTAGCTGTTCATTATAACATATCCAAAAGATACATCTCCTGATTAATAGTCTTTGAATCATTTCTAACAATCATGTAGATAAAATTGTGCAGCATTATATATATTTGCCCATTTTTATTAAAATGGGTCAGTATTCCATCTATCGTGCCCATGTTTCAAACTAAATTGGATTTGCTTGCTTTCTTATCCAGAAATTTTGCTTGCCATATCAAAATTAAAGAAAGCAAATTAACGCCAACAAAGATTTTGGAAACACTAAAAACCTTAGTATATAAGTATATGCTACATATAGTCCTAATTTGGTTTGGTAAAAGAGTGCCTTTTATTTGGAGAAGTAAGGAGGTGTTGATTAACTGCAAATGACTACTTGCATATTAAATGGAGAAGGAAATGAAATGTGATGAAACAAATACAGTCATTTTTAGAATATAATCATAGCCAAGTCAGTACTCAACTGACCCATGGCAGCCATGGGTTTGCAGATCAAGAGCTTGTTATTGCTACTGCTGACACCATGTTCTGTAGTCAGAACCATGTGATATAATGTAGTGCTTTATAATTCAGCATAATTTATATGCTGTTGTTCAAGTGAGGAGAGGGATAGGTCTTCAGTAGGGCTCACTAAATACAAGAGAGGCCAAAAACGGGGTTCAGGGACCCTCATAGGAACATATGGAGCCGCCTTATACCAAAGTATCTGTGCATCCATTCCAGAACTCTCAGGCAGAGGTCTTTCAATTGATGCATTGAAATTCCTAATTCTCTCTTCCCAAATTCCACAGGGCTATGAGCTGTGCATGCTGTTTTTTAGGTCAGCAGGAAATCTTTCCAGTAGAGACTTACTTCTGTCCAGTGATGGGCAAAAGGGAAGAGGTTAAGACTGAGAGTAAGGAGGATCCCTCATCTTTAATGGCTGCCGTAACAGTAGCCTGTTTTTGCTGCTATGTAACTGCTCTGGCAGTCAACCATATTCTTCCAAATGTTCTTTTCCCATCCATAGAGTCAGCAACAAGCATAAATGAGATATTTTGAAGAGGAATGTGGGGTTTTCAGAACACATAGATGACTATGTTATCAGAAAAGACTTCTTTTATAGTAGCAGCTGTGTGATGGAGGCTGCAAACCAGAGCTTGCAAAATTTCTTTTTAAATTAATTAGTTACAGTTATAGTTATAGTTAAAAGGGATGTAGCCTTGGTAGATTACTGACAATAGTTCCAGTTTCTAAAGAGAAGCTGATTACATTCTGTTATCAAAAGTCACAGAAGTAAATTATTTTACTTTCTGTTTAAAAAACCCAATCATCCAAGCCATTGGCATGTGGTACAAAACATACACTCTTCCCACATATCCCAACACTGCCTCGGTACTCACAACAGATCTTGAAGCAGCAATGACAGCCAGCACTTGAGCCAAATGACATCAGCATTCTGCCATTAAATGAAACCATGTACCTGTAACAATAAAAGTGAATCAAAAGTTAGTTACAACACAGAAAGAGTGAAGTTATCCTTCCTTAAGTTGCAAATGTACTATAACCATTTCCACAGTACACTGTTATACTGCTATTATTCCATTTTAAACATCCTGTGGAATCCTAGGGTTTGCAGTTTAGCGAGTGGCCTTCAGAATTCTCAGCCAGAGAGCTCTTTGTCCTCAGTAAACTACAAACCCCAGTGGAATAATAGCACTGTAACACTGTAGTGAAGAAATGGCCTCTTCGTTACTGGGGAAGGAAGTAATTTGAAGTAACTTGCTATTTACAGTTATACACACTGTCATCATGGAGAATCTTCATAAGTGAGGTAAAATTAGCAAGCTTTAGACCGGGATTTCAAATGACATTTACATTTCCTAGTGCTGCATGTCCTTAAATCGTACCAGTAGCACCTTATTGGTGTTTTTCCAAGTCAATATATGGAGAGTTGTACTCTTTTGTGACATTTACAAAGGTAATGGAATGACAGAAGAAGCCCCTTATTTGAGCATCTTAATGGAGACAGGCAGGCTTGCTCATCTGCATGAACCCCAGCTTTTACCTGACCTTGTCTCCTCAGCTACCACAATCCTTAGAGTCATAGAGTCATAAAAATTTTAGGGCCTCTGCAGTTGCATATGTCACGGTAATCACAAATGTAATTCCTGTATGGAGATGCCAGTTCACACAGACCTCTCCTTGAGCATTTCCCATCCATTGATACACCAGCCAGCCAGTCCTCTGCTATTCCAAAGTATTCAAATGGTGGCCAGCAATTGATGTAAATCAGCCCTAGGAAATGAGGTCTGTTTATATATGCATAAGTAAAAGGCAAAATCTTTTTTACAAAAATGCCGCTAATGTTATCCTAAATATAATAAGGATGGGCTTCGAAGCTAGGCTTTTCTAAAGGAGTGAGCTGGTGTTCCTCTTGCTGTCCATTGCCTTTATAACATAGCATTAAGCAATTAAGTCTCCTGCCAGTGTTTGGCAGGAGCCGTCTATATGTGCTTGCTGGCGTCAGCAGGGAATCAGCAGGGGTATTTTAATTACTATTGTGGTGCCTGTTGGAGAGATGTGGGGTGGGGGGAGGAAATAGTGCACAGAGCCTTCCTGATTCCTTTCAAAAATCTTTTTCCAGTTTTTACCATTTCTTTAAAAAGAAAAATGCCAAGGTAGATGGAAACCACAATAGGTAAATGTGAAGACAGCAGCACAATCCAATCTTTAGAGCAAATGTTTTATAGTTTGAAAAATAACTTTGAAAGGTCAGTTGCTATAGGCTTATATTGTTCTATTCAGCTACTGATCTTTCTACCTAGCTAGCTAGCTATTTTTCTCTTCTCTTTTTTCCTTTTCTTCCTTTTCTCATTTTTCTGCTCTGGGGACACAATGCCAGTCAACCCACACATGCACACACATACACCAGGACTGAAGTTGCACAACCCAGGCATGTTTGACAGTTGGACAATTTAAACGAAATACATTTTTCATCTGGGACACTGTAGGTATCTAAGTCTGCAGCAATTGGCAGAAAATTGCAGCTGCTGGCAAGTTGAATGGCTGAAACATGTTTAAAGCTGGTGAAGAGTTGGGTTACCGCCAGGCTTGCTGTGTAGTTTAGCTGCTCTGTTGCATGAGTCTACTTGTCCTCTGACTTTGGTACCCTTTGAGAAAATATCTCTCTGTTACATGCCAGGTATACTGTAACTGAATGGAAATAGGTCATATTAAAAAGTCCATGGAGGTTTTATGCGACATAATTGATTAGTTCATGATGAATGGTGGAGAATGGTAACCTTTTGCAAGGTTTGCTGTTGTTGCAAGCTACCCTAGATGTCAGTGTATATTTTTGCTTTAACCTTAGTAGGTAGGTAGGTGGGCGGGCAGACAGATAGGACTGCGCAAGTCACATGACTCCTAACCAGCACATGGTTCCCATGCCTGTTTTTGCAGCTCCCATGCATCTTCCAGGGTTCTCTCCCCACTTCTAGAGCTCCTAGAAAGTCATCATCTTTGTTATCATCATCATCATCATCTGGCCTGAAAAAAAGGAGAATTGCTAGTCCTGGAAGTGTCACGGTGTGGTAATTGTCCTTTAAAATAACTCACAGGAATACCAAAACCAGAAATGGACTTTCAGTCCCTTACACTTTTGTCAGGAGGAAGGTGCTTACATGCCCTATGGTGATTTTCAGGAACTGAAAACTGGCCTCTTGATCCCAGTATCTCACCCACCCTTAATACAGATATAAACATAGCTGGATATATGGACCGAACTGCCACAAAATGTCACAACGTGTTGCCACAGATACATGTTCATCTCTCTCCCCATCACATTTGATCCAACTTTGAGAGTGGGTCAAAATTTGTTCTCCTCATCTTTATAGCAGTCTGTAAAATTTTGCATATCATGGAAAAAGGAGAAAATCTTCATTCTCTGTATGGGAGCCCAGGCTCATCAATTGAAACTGAATGGTGAGAAAGTAACAATATACCAAAAAAAAGTATGTAATACACCTCCTAGGCCCTTTCCGCATGGCATTTTCCATGCAAAAGGGCACCTGGAGCATCGCACGATTGTGAGGAGCGATCTGCACGACGCACTCACAATCGTGCAATGCTCCAGGGGCTGGCAGGCACCGATCATGCACCTTTTCCTTTTCGGCTAGAAACCAAAAATGGTAGGCAATTGCACATTGCTCCTCGGCCCCGCGTGCACTTACCTGGCATGTGGAGCCTCCAGAGCCGCTCCAGTCGTGCTTCCTGCCCCAGCACAGCCTGGGAAGGTCCCAGGCTGCACTGCAGAAGGAAGAGGCAGGGCTCTCGCGTAAGCAGGCAGTTTGTGCGGAGCCAAAGGACCCTGAATGCAAGAGCCTCTCACCAGAGGCTGCTCATGTGATCCCCGCACCCCAGCACCAGAAGAAGGTAGGGTGTGGAAAGGGCCCTAGTTAACTTATGGAATTTTCCATCACAGTATTTGGTGATGAGCGTCAACTTAGCTTTAAAAATGGGTTAGACAAATTCATGGAAGATGCTAGCAATGGCTATATGCTACTTCCAGGGTTAGAAACAGTATGTTTCTGAATAACCTCTGCCAGGACACAACAGTGGGAGGCAGCAAATATGTTGCCTTTCAGGGATCAAGTGTCCTGCTCTGTTTTAGTGAGGCTGAGATTTGCAGAGTATTTCAGGGACCCATAGAGATGACCACTAAAGCATTTTATGGGACTAGTTTAGGTAGGCAGACCTGAGTTGGGAATGGGAAGCTTCTGTCTTATATTTACTTGAAGAGATTCAGAAAAGCTGCTTTGATAGCTTAGACTACTCAGTAGGTCAGTGTTTAAGAATCCCGAGTACCGGATACTCTGCCATTGTTCAGGCTGAACCACTCCTGCTGTAGTCGTCTCATGCACCAGCTCATCATTAATGCAAAGTAGAGATGGGTGTAATTTGGTTAAAAAAAAAATCTGGAATTCTTCTTCTGAGTCATATAAGTCTTGTTAAAATAACTTACTTCCAAGTCTCTTAAAGTAACATTTATTTCTCAATTACATTGGATAAGTATAGATTGTAAGAGGACCAACTGAGAGATAAGGAAGCTCATCTTCCACAGGTCCTCCAAGGGAATGGGACACACACAAACCAATTTTTGGTCCTGCCATCTCTGAATTCTGCACTTAATGAATTCCAGTTCAAGAAGTTCATTACAATTACCCATTATATTGAACGAGGAGAGGTAATTCAAAAGCCAGAGAAGCCAGTACTCCTTCTGCAACTTTGAGAGAATTCAAGAACTTTCCTTTGAAACAGGTTTTAATACCACTTTGCTGACACCTACGAGATCCATGGCAAGAAGGAGATTTCCAAATTCTCTCTTCTCTCTACCATGTTCCTATGATACTGTTCATTCCAACCAACGGAGAACCTGGATGCTACTTAAAGAAAAAAAGCATAGCCGTATTCATTTTTTTTTACTTACATAAGAAATAGTCTATTTAGCATCAGGTAAAAAGTTATATAGTTTTGTCTGTTCCTTTCTTCTCTTCCTTGGCCCGTGAGAAATTAAGACTTTGGGCCTTTCTGCACTACACTCTTATAGTACTATTATTCCACTTTCGACATCCTGTGGATTCTGGGTTTTGTAGTTTACTGAGGGCAAAGAACTCTCTGGCTGAGAATTCTAAATGCCCCTCCCTAAACTGCAAACCCCAGCATTCCACAGGATATTGAAAGTGGAATAATAGCACTATAACAGTGTAGCATAGAAAGGCCCTAAGACAGCAGACCTCAGGGAAGGATAGCTGCTCAGTATCAGAGCCTCCAATCCCAAACCCTCTTGCTAGCCAGGTTAAAATAACAACACAGCTGGGTTTTATACTTCTCCCTACCTCTGCAGGGAATCTTATCTGTCTATCCCTGTGGGAAAAATGAGTGAGTAGCAAAAGGAAATTCAGGATCCAGCATGGTGTAGTGATTTGAGCATTGGAATATGATTCTGGAGATCAGAGTTTGAATCCTTGCCCAGCCATGGAAACCCACTGGGTGACACTGGGCAAGTTACACTCTCTCAGCCTCGGATGAAGGCAATGGCAACCCCCTCCTGAACAAATCTTGCCAAGAAAACCCTGTGATAGGTTTGCCTTTGAGTCTCCATAAGTTGGAAACAACTTGAAAGCACGTAACAAAAACAAGGAAGGGGATTTATTTAGACTAGCTCAACTGCTGGCTTAAATGTCCTTCCATGGTAGGTGGATGGATGTGCCTGGAGAGTGCAAGAACTGTAGCAGCAAAAGATCCATGTCCTGCAGGTAGAGGGTTTCCACTCACTACCTCACCCCCAATACATCTCTCTGCAACAGAGTTTTAGGGGGAACCAGCAAGACTTGAGCTTTCTGGTGTGGAGAATGAGAAGGGCCAGGAGGGGGATTCTGAAATCAGAGATTCAAAGCTTCACCTAAGACTTTCAGAGAACAGAGAGGGGTTCTGATCAGTTTTGTGGCCAGAGGGTCAGGATGAAAAGGATTGGAAACAAATACAGTTCTTGAGGGGATGTCACAACTTCCTGCTTTCCCTGCCTTTGACTATCCTGCAGTAGACATCATCAAATTTTACTCATTATGCAGAGTTTTACCTGGAAGGGAAGCTTTGCCTGCAAAAGCTTCCACCTCTGTCCTTACTTGAACCATTTCATATGTAGTCTTTTCTAAATGGAAATTCTCTTTGCTATTGTGATGTCCATTTTTCACTTTTTCCACAAGAGTAATTGGTATCACACACCTGTTGCTTGAGACAAGGGTTTGAAGTCACTTATATTTGTATTTCTCATATTATTTCTTCTAAAGGCAATTTAGTTCTCTCTGGCAGGAAGAGCCTGCATACATAAAGCTTTAAGCATGCAAACACACAAATCCAGATATTCTCTTCAGTATGCAGAAATGCGGGGAGGGAACGAGGCCAGGAGGTTTATACAGGTTGGAGCTGGAGAACAGAGGTGCCTGTTATCCTTCTGCAGGGAGTTCGGAACATCGGTTCAACAAAACATAATAAATATATGTTAACTGTATATATTTGCAAGGAGTGTAGTATACCTACAGATATAGGAAAAGTACTAATTAGTAGCAGAATGGTCAAAGTGTGTCCCTCCAGATATTGTTGAACTGAAACTCCCGACATTCCTCACTATTCTGACTAGGGCTAGGGCTGTTAGGGGTCCCAGTTGAACAAAATCTGGGGGCTGTAGTTTGCTTGGCCTGCTTCTTTTCCCCAGGCCTCATACTAGAGAGACAGGAACTGAGTTAGGATTTATATGAGAAAAGCCTACACTCCACAAATAAACCATGCCAGCCTTATAGTAATAATGCATTTCAACAAAGCATTAATCATACAAAACAGGGATGATAAAATCACTTTGTGAGAAACAGCATGAGCACCAAACATGATTTTGTCTTCTGTTGCTCAGTCAGATGATCTAAGACTGTATGCAATCTATTAGGAGTCGAGACCCTGAAGGTTATTAGTAATTATTTGAAGAGAAGTAGGGAGGGAGCCATTTTGTTGTGTTCAAGGAAGTGATTTAAGATTACTTTAACTGATTTCAGTAAGGACTGTGTGAAGATCCTTCACACAAAACTGCTCAAATCTCCTCCGTGTCAGTGGAATTCAAGTAGCCCAAGTCTGTATGGAAGTACTGCCTAGCAGTAGTGAGGAATATGGCAGCCTGTTTTATAGGGGCAAGTCTTTGTACATCCCTCATCTGACATTCTCTTAGACTCTCTTTATAACACTTCCAAAATTATAACAAACCAGAAATCCTCTTTCTTCAAATGTACAGCCAAACCAATGGAGTCTCTTTCTTTTCAATCTCATAGAAATACAAGCAAAAAGAAAAGGGCTCCTGGCACCAAACCATCCAGATAAATATGCCAGACTCCTTACAGACAGAATTGTTTAGAGAAGTTCTTTGGCTATTAAAATGTTGGTCTTAAATCTGACAGAAAATATAAGAGAATAGTATACTCATCATCATATAGAATTTGTTGCTGGTTGCATACACAAGGAAAACATACACACATACATGCACGCATATATATATATATATGTATGTATCCCCTTCAGCCTGATATCACAAACTATGTAACAGATGGGTCAAGTCCTGATTTGCAGTATTCTAACATTTGGAATAGCAGAGTAACATATTTGATAGAACTGGCAAGTTTTATATATGATTCAACCAAGAATATAAAAGCCACTAGAATTCCAAGTGGAAAATAATGAGCTGGAAACAATTGGAAGCCACACATTTTAGGGGAAAAAATGAGAGTTGAGTACATATTTAAATTGCACAAAGAATGCTGTATAGCTGTCTTTTTAGCTGAAAATGGCATTGTAATTTAAAAAATGCTACTACCCTTCACAAAGCAATTCATTCCTGTGCTTCCTTCTTTTTTTTTAGTTAATAAAATAGACACTATCTAGAATAAATCTATGGTAGGCAATATTTCTTGCCACTATATGAGTGCAAAAGGCAGGCAATGCTCTTTCACATTTGACACATGCAGATGAAGGTTTTTTTAAAAAAAATCCTACAACTAATTGTACTAAAATCCTGCTTTTTGCACTTGGCTACATGAAATAACAATTAGCATTTGCACTGAATTTTAAACGTCTTAGATTGTGAATTCATGTAGCATAGTGAAATCTGTCGACTTCAGAAAAAAAATGTTTGTTGTCATAGTTGTTTCGTAGTTGAGTTGACGATAAGCAAAACAGCAGCTATTCCATTTGTACTTTTATCATTTCGGCTTACTTTTTGTTCAAAGTTTTCATCTTCTTTGTCACTGTTTAAAGTCATGTGTGTCTTTACTTTTGCTGTCTCTCTACATCATTCACAAACAGCTCGATCGTCAGTGCCCAAGCCCCCAGCTGGGCCCACTCCATCCATTCAAACGCAGACTAACATGATAAATCAGATGCTGAAAGGCATACCTAAGCAAACACCAAGTACTGTAATAGTTTTCATTTCTTTTATTCAATTATTCTAGTTTAGCCTGTTCTTTTCCCAATTAATTCAATGTAGTTTAGATTTTAGGAAGCTAGTTTCTACAGTAGGCTTGTAATAAATTTCTAATGCAGCGCTTCTAGAAATAGCATTGATCTCAAAACGTCCACATTTTATTTTTGTCTAGCAATGTCTAACATATGCAACATTTTCAAATATCAACGTCAGCACAAAATAACATTATTGTTGCATAACATTTTGCATGAGATATGTGAATCTGTATGATTTAAATGATGTATGAAAATAACAAGAAGTATGTTTTTCATTGACCAGTGCTCCAGTTACTTGTACATTAACTCTCATTAATCAATTTATTAATCTTCATTCCACAACTTGTTGGAAAGAAAATAGAGATGGTGAAGGAGATCTTCATGTTTTAACTAGAGACAGATTCTTGCATATTAAATACCCAGTGGTTCAGTCTCTCCGCAGATGTGATGTGGTGAACAATACGTTAGTCTAAATGGCTTTCTCAACCAACAGCATTGGCATATGACTGACTGTTAGAACATTTATTTTCTATCCAACCTGCAGACTGAATCCAGAGAATCCCTTTCATGAACAAAAAGGTCTTCTTCCTTTTACAGAAGAGACCAAGATCCAGAAGAGAGTCCTGATATAGGATGCAAAGAGATATTTTCTGATTACCCCTGCAAAACAGCTTTCTAGAGGTGGAGAGGAGAGGGAGAATTAGCAAATATTGCTAAATATTCCCACTGTTTCTCCAACAGTAGACTCCCATGATAGCAGTTTCCCAGCACAAACTTGAGGACCAGCTTTTCTCTTTTTCAGATGTGTTTCCTTTTGAGCAAATGTTGCTACTTGCTCATAGCAGGCATGTGTAATAATGAAGATGGAGGAGAACTGAATAACTAGTTTTCCCTTCAAAACTGGAAGTTCTCACTTTTTAGAGCAACATTGCTTTCAAAAGAAAGGAAGGACAGAAGACCAGAAGATTAGTCTTGTCAGATCCAACATTGGCCATTTCTGCACTAGACTGTTATAGTACTATTATTCCACTTTGAACATCCTATGGATGTTGTGCGGAAATGGCCATTGTTTTCTAGTTAAACATTCAAAGGTGAGCTGACTAGTCATCATGTTCAGGATAAACCTTTGCAGGAAGAATGATCATAAAAGTCATTCCTCTGTTCTTTTCCCCATGCAAATGTTGCCCAATTCAGATGTAAGGATCTTGATCTAATAAACCATTGTTTATTAGGAAATGATCCATGTGACCACCTCACCCATCCTTCTTCACTTATCTTTTTTTGATTTTTCTCTTATGGTTTGTTAGATAGTTTCCCATTACATCAGAATCAGAGAAACTATGATTTAATATGCAAAGTAAAGCACCAAAGCAGATCCTGGCTTCACATCCTGACTGGGGAAGTAATTCTTCACTAAAGCCATTTCTGCACTAGACTGTTATCGTGCTGTTATTCCACTTTCAACATCCTATGGAATCCTGGGGTTTGCAGTTTTGGGAGGAGCTGGCCGGCCCCTCCCAAAACTACAAACCCCAGGATTCCATAGGATATTGAAAGTGGAATAATAGCATGATAAGAGTCTAGTGTGGAAATGACCTAAGTTACTTCTTGAAGAAAGCCATGAGTAATTTTAACCAAATACTGCATTTTCAGTCTAATATGCTCCAAATGCCCATTATCTATGAACTAGCTGTTGAATATGCTGATGCTTTGGTAAACTTCATACAGCCAATGAGACGCAAAGGAGGATACTTCTTTGGGACCTTTAATAAAGGGTTCGTGAAAAGTGCCATCTGCTTTACAAGAACTAATGTCATGTCATCCATTCCATCTGAAACCTTTGAGGTTCTTTCTCAAATATTTCAGGCTTCCCCAAATCTCTCTTTGCTCCCAAAAATTCAGTGTACACTTGTTACCAGTTCAGATAATGCTTTTAACAAGAAAAAAGCACAGATAGTAAAATTATTCATGCCCTTTAAAATATATTGTTTACTGTACCAGGACCCAAGGTTCTGATGCTTTTCAGATGGGGTAGGGATTATGTAGTTTATAAGACCCTCCTGGGTCTTCCTATCTTCCTATCTGGAGATAAAAATCTGTCCCTAAAATAGTTTTGAAAAATTGGAAACAGACCGGGTCAAATCTGGTTTTACTGGGGGGAAGGGCACAACCTTGCTGAGTTCAGGAAGGTGAAAACAAGCTATTGGATCTCCAGAGCTTACTTGTCCAACCTCACAGGCAACCATTCAAGACTGATCATAATATGTAATAGAAATGCTTGAGGAATTCTGTATTTGTGAATTCCAGAATGATCCAGAGCTTCCATTCTAAGGGGCAGATCAAACCTAGTCATCCACCACATTCTGCAGTTCTTGAGTGTTCACACATAGTGTTCTCAATTCAAAATTCCTTTAAAATGCATATTCGATAACAAAATGCACTTGAAAACAAATATTTAAGTACAAAAGTTCTTGTGCATTTCAAAAATTGAAAAACAAATGGATCTATGGATGAACACATATGGGACTAATATGGACCATAAGTAAAATGATTCACTCATACCTTATGTATAACTGAATTGGCATTTGGATTTTGGAGGATGTGAACAAAGGGCTTCTCTCTTTGCACTCCCGTGAAAGTACACTGAAGTGTAGCATAAGGTAAACTGCAAGGGAAGAGGTTACCTCCTTTTTCCATTATTATCAATACACCAATTCACATGTTACATATGTGTTCCTGTATGAAGAGGCCAGTTGCTCTTGACACTTTCTTCTGCTTTGTACAGAAGACAGTGCATAAATAAGAGTACATGATTGCAGAGAGCACCCTCCTGATCTTGCAGATTTAGATTTCAGATGTTAAAGACCACCAATGTCTGCATAGTTTCAAATAGGGGTCAACGTTACTGATTTCTAGAACAACTTATATAAACCCAAAATTACAGTAATGTTTAAGATCCATCAGACAAACCTGTATATGCATAAACCATGAAATCAGGTGCTTTCCAAGCAGATAATACTAAGATTCTGTCTCTAGGAAATGTGAATTCTCAGTTTCAGTTAACAGTGGAAAACGATGTGTACATGTTCAATTCAAAACTGAAGCACTGTTTTCATAGTAGAGTGATAAACATGGCTTTATGGTTTGCTCAGTACTAACTACACAGCATTTTAACCCTTGCATGATATAGATTTTAAATAATAATAATAATTATTATTATTATTATTATTATTATTATTATTATTATTATTATTATGCTTTGGTTTTGTTTTTTGTTTGTTTGTTTTGTTTGATTAACCACCTAATCTATTGGCCTTACATTGAGCCTATTCTATCTCACTCCATTTTAATTCAAGTTCTTGTACTACAGAAAATGTAGGTCGGTTAGTCACACCTGCCAAAAAGCTAGAAGATACAATTCGCTTGGCGGAATTGGTTATTGAAGTTCTACAACAGAATGAAGAACATCATGCAGAGGTGAGCAGCAGTGGTCTAAAATTTTCTGAGCAGAGACCTACTGAAACAATTGTGTTCCTGTGGGTATTGTACCTCTAGTTCTTTATACCATAGGGTGAACATTGAGCAAGACAAGGCAACTGTCTCCTCAAAATAACACTTAACTATCACTTTAAAAAATAAATAAAGTGCAGGGAAATATCATTAAGACTAATAAAAAAAAAGGCCATTATAGTTGAAGCACCACTCACCTCCTAGCTCAGTTTGACTTGATGAATGCAATTTTCACAAGTTTCTCTTCTTAGTGACCATTCCAGCCTTAACATTTCATGTAAGATTTCCTATGATGTTATGTCGGAATCCCAAATTCACATGGATTTTGTAAGAAATACAATCATATATATATTAACAGCATAATATCTGCAGTTTTACATGACTTACTCCCACTTCAGCTTTAGAATGAGTCTATCATGAATACTTCTCTGTAGACTTCTTTCTGAGTTTTGTGGCAGAAAAAAATGGCCAAATATTTATAACAACTGAATAGCAAGAACATAAAAGGTGTTAACTTAAAGGTGTGAGCAGTTTAAGGTATGTTGGAGAGGGTTGTAAAAGCCATACTGAACAGCCAGTGGGAGACCTTATTCAGTTTGAACTGACATCTGGGAGTTCATCTTTTAACCAGTGTTTCTTTCTAACTTTTTCAACAAAGAGTACGATGGAAAAGTGAGCAGGAAAGGCATTCTTATTTATTCATTTATTTAGTTATTTAGTTATTTAGTTATTTAGTTATTTATTTGGTGAGAAACACTACTTATAAATTTACTGTCCAATTTATAGTCCAAGGACTTCTCCCTCTCCCTCTTATACAAAGAGAGCTCTGCTGTGGCTCAACAGAGCAACCATGTACATCAAAGCCATTTGGAAACTGAGATGTAAAGTTTCTTGGAATGCTACTACAAGTTGACATTACGTCATTGTTTCTGCATTGTATGGGTGGGGGGAAATGGCTAGCTCAGCCGTTTTCTTCATTCAGTACCATGGGAATCATGCAATTTCATCTTGTTGCATCTTCCCAGGGCAATTTACAGCCCTGTTTCCAAAGCCTACAGTCTTATGTTTCTATTACTGAGCTACAGCAGCGCTTTTTAAATACTGTAGGGGTCAGGGGTGGGATTAAAGATAAATAAAGATTCATGCCATTTAGTAATGAATTTGCAAGTTTTACTACACCCCACCCAAATATTAGTCTGTACCAACCAAATATCTGTGCTCCCCCCTCTTGATGTGTGGGAGGGTTCTCACATGCACATACAACCAAATAACCAATCCGGTGTCCAGGAATATTAGGAAAGGAAGGCAAACATTCAGGTCAGCTATTATGCATGAAACTAAATAATGCTGAAAAATGCTTCTTTAGTTCCTATTTATTTTAACAAAATATGTACCTTCCAGCACTCACTGAATTTTAAGTGAAAATCTAAAAACAGAGGAAATACTTAGCTTCCTTTTAAGCAGAAGTCACAGAATTAGATGGCAGCTTCCCAACCCTGGAACAATCATAGAAGTAGTATCTTCCTCAGGATAGCAGGAACCACTTCATGACCTCTTCCAGTGTTTTCCTTTTCTTTTCTTTTTTTTCCTTCCTCTTCCTACAGTGCAGCTGTTATACAGCATTGGCAAGTAAATTGGGCCCCTCAGTCCAATCTTGCCAAATGGGCTAGACTCCAGTCAGTTGCAGAGACTGATGAGCCTCTTGGGGTTCTAGAAGCTGCTGAAGGCAGGGAAAACTGATGTTGCTCATACATAGTGGTAAGAAAGAGAAGAGCTGCCAGTCAAAGGCAGGGGCGGGATTTACAGTTCTACCCCACACGCCCAGCATTGGATCAGTGTTCAGTTGTGGTCCACCTCTCTCTGTTGGCACTGCTGCATTTGAGTGTCTGTATACATCCACAGAGAGCCTTTTTCATTCTGGCAAAAATAGCTTAGAGTCACGTAAGGATTCAGATACTTACACCAGTTTGTAAATAACATGCTAACCCCATAAAGTCAGTATGTATCTTTCACTACATGGGGACATGTTTTCACGCCCCGACATATAGCCCTGTTGCGTATACGATATTAGTTCTATATCCAGTGTTCTTTGAAAACTGATTTGTGATACCTTTTATAAATTATCCTCTTAAAATTCAGATAAAACTATCCTCTTTGTATAACTTTTAACATTAATGCCCGATATTTTCTGCTTTCCTTCTCATTGACGTTTCTATACTGCATTAAGTACATTTTAACATAAATAATTTCACCACTTAAAAATAAATAAAAAGCAGAGTAAAATTAATTTATTTCTAGTGCACAACAATCCTCAAATCCCAACTAATACCTGATTGCATATTTAAATTTCCTCCCTGTTTTTCTACTGTTCATTCAATCTTGGATGATCCTGGCAGGGGAAAGAGGTATGTGACTAAACTGAATGAAACAAGTCACCTCCTGTCATATTTCGTGCATGCCCTCTCGGTGCCATGTTTCCTAATGGGATTTTCCCCCGGGTCATCCTTGCTTTGTAACTTTGGATCCAAGGAATGTAACAGCAACTTCAGTTTGAACTGCTTGTGGAATTGTAGCCCTACATGACAGGGCCAATGTGGGGAAAATTCTCCAGCCCATGCATGTAGCAATGGGTATATTTTTACAAGCACTGCAGTTACATCCCAACACCTGTCCTACCTGCCTGGGCTCTTTCCTCAGCCTGTTGTTTTACCCTTGTGCTCAGCATACACCTGATCTATATAGTTCACCCTGCTGGTAAGAGATATGGAAAACAAATGATTTAGCTAAGATAACAATGCCCTTCCTCTGATTTTGTTCATTGTGTGTATTGTTCTGATATATACAATATTTATATATGGAGAGAGATTATCTAGGATTGGGGAATGCAGCAACATCTGTTTTCATGCTGCTGTGAGGCTAGCAGCACAATTCAGAAAGGTGGCATGTAAAGAAGGAAAATAATGTTGCTTCCCATCTCACTATCGCTCTGTATAAACAGTAATTATAAGGATGGATAATTTATAAAGACCAAGGCTATTTTTTTAAGGGGGAAAAACAGTTCTGTCAGCAGTTGCAGTTTATCAGAGGTTGTGTAAATTCAGTCTCCAGTTTAACCAAAAATTTCACTCTCATTTTTGACTTGTTGATTGGGGATCATTGTGTAAATGGGTGAACACAAGGATGCTCAATGTAGTATCCAGAATAACTATGCTGATGCATGTTTACACCATGCTAAAAGGATCTTGGCCTGAGAAATTCTGTAATTGTTTGATCCTAAAGAACCTAGAAGGCAAATGGCTAAGACTTGAAGCACAGGTTCCAAAACTAAAATATTATGCCATATTGAGAGAGCTTTGAACTACACAAACAACATTGCCAAGGTATTTATGGTGCAAAGCTTAACACTAAAACACGCGATTTTGCTGTGCTAACTTTACCAAAGACATGTGGAAAAGGACCATTGGAAACAACAACCACATAATCTGTGAACCAGACTTCAACCAATCTGTGTCATTCCTTAAAGAAATGGAGCCGAATTCGTTAAAGGTTTTAGAGGAAAGTCTGATGCATAGAATCAGTAGGTGTAAGTGTAGGGTAAAGTAATCATTTAATGAAAAAGATGTTGGCTGAATATTTGGACATAACCTTTTATTCCATGTTCCGTGGTTTTGTGCCTTTAATGCATATAGACATTTAATTGCTTTCTTTGATGTTTTAGTTTGTAGCTTTCAGGTCACTGAAGTTCTTTCCAGAAGTGACTCATCCATCTATTCAGCATGCGTTGCATATTGACAGTCAACTAACACAACAACATGAGCACATTTAAACAATTTCTAAAATGCACAGACATCTGAAATGTGCACACCTCTTATTGGGCGCACCTTTTTGAATTCCTTACAGCAATTGTAACCACGCTAAAAGAGTAGCAATCATCTGGGGGAAAATATTGAAGAACATTACCAAGAAAAAGCTTTCTGCCTAAATTATTTCATAGCTGATTTTAGCAAACAAAGCAAAACAAACAACCCTCCCCCCCAAAAAAACCCACAGAGAACAATAAAGACGCTGTTCATAATATTATGTGCCCAGCAGGCGAAGAACAGAGTAGTTCTATGTAAACAAAAGGGCTTTGAATCTCAGCCCTGGAGCTGTTCCTCCTTCAAAAGAAGCTCATGCTACATAGCAAACGAGTTTTGAAACTGAAGAGAGTTTATAGCAGTCTGAAAGATGGAGGATTCTAAATAAACTATATTAAATGTTCTTAGCTCCACATATGGTAGGTGTTTAGATTCCATTGCCACAGATGGGCTTTTAAGTCTATGCCATTTGTCTGATTTTTCTCAAATTGATTTTTTTTTCCTTAACAAAAGTAGGGGATTTTATAAGGACCTAGCTCTCTTAGGCTTTTGATACTGCAGGTCCCTCTCCATATGTAAGTATGTATGAATATGTATATATGTATTTTACCTCCTTGAAGACATGCATATATACATAAGATCCCATGGTTTTGGTAAAAAAATAATCATAGCTTGGTGACTTAAGTAGGTCAGTTCCTTTACATGCTTATAACACACAAGGTAAGTAGATGGCAAGTAAAATTTATTCTGTTGAACAGGATTGTTGAGTAACAAGATGTTACTTTTCTCATTTTCAAGAAAGAAATGAGATACTGTTATCAGAGAGCAAAAGTTTGGGCATGAATGAGGAGACTTATTAACTGTAATTTGAGTACTTCCTTCAGAATGAAAAATGTTGTTTTCTTGCAATGACTGTGTTCCTTTCCTGTGTTTTTCTAAAACATTAGGTCTTTTTCTGACTTATGGAAATCAGCTTTTATTTGCAGAGTTTTGGAATAATGATGCTGGCCTTTGGAGAAAACATTATTTTGCTGTTCCCTGAGATTGGGTTTATGTATTATTTATAGATAGCATTACTAAGAGGTGTCTTCAGTCCCTGCCCATCCAATGTGATTTATTATGCAGTAGTATAACATGGTTGTGTTTGTCCCCTAAAATGGCCACTATTAATGTGAGCTTATGAAGTTTCTGTGTAAGCTAGTCTTACAAAATGAAGTTCCCAGTTAATGCACATCTTTAATTCATTGTCCAAAACAGACATCACAGAAAATATTAGAGCAAAACTAAGTTACAGGTTATTAGAACCTTTCGAATCGGTATTACTGTCATATAGTCATAGAACTATATGAGCCTCCCAAGTTAAATAGTTTTAATTCTCTAAGCTCTATAGCAGGAGAGTTAATTTTTTAAGTACTTCTCAAGCCAGGGGTTTGTTGTGCAAACCAGAAGGACAAAAGACAATACCTGAACAAAGATTGTACTCTTGGGTGGTATAGGCCCTGGCAGGTTGACATAATTGTTACTGATTTCTAAAGTGTGATTCTATCTCCTTAAAAATTAAGATAATCTATATTTTGGTGTACTGCTTATCCAACTTCTGACCATGGTGGCTGGGGATGAGAGGCATTATAGTCCAATGCATCTGGAAGATATCATCTTTGTGAAAGCTCGATAAAAGAATAACTTAGTTATCTATAGATTAAGGTAGACGTGGGCATTTTCCACCTGACTCTTTCATAGGCTGCAGCCACCAATTCCATCAAATCCAAAAGTGACCAGAAGGTGACTTCAGATTTCAGCAAAAGATGTGGGGGAACTTGTTTTACAGGAGAATTGCATCCTCTATGAAATGCCTGCAGGAGCCTATGAAGGCATGATTCTCCATCTGAGTCCCAAAGACTTTTGTGATGGGCTTTAGGGTGCTTCATAAGTCTCACTCCAGTCTAAAGCTGGAAAATTAGGCTATTCAGTGAATAATTCTAGAGCAGTTTTTCACATAGAGCCAGTGGTTTGAGCATTGGAATATAACCCTGGAGATGAGGGTTCAGTTACCCACTCAGCCGTGGAAACCCACTGGGTAACCTTGGGTGAAGTCAAAAACAACTGGAAGGCAACAACAGTTTTTCACAGTGATTATTATTAGAAGTATCTGATTAAAAGTAATGACCAGTAAATCTATGTATTCATTTCTACTGAATCTTCCTTTTCTTCTTCACTAACTAAAGTACAGATTGACAGTTCATGTAATCACAAACCAGTTCTTTTCAGTTTTATATACTTACTTTATTTGCAGTCTTTCTTGACTAAATTTCAGCAAAAAGTTCACATGGAGCATCATGCACATCATGCTGGCAGAAGAAAGTGAGAAGTTAATTTTCCCACCCTTTCCTTCTCCTTGGAGCCCCCCAGAGCTGCCAAAGATGTTACACAGAGTATTAGAGAACCTTACCAAATAGAGTAGCCTATGATGAGTAAGAAAGAGGCACTCTCCAAGATCTGGAGGAGGCACCTCGATATGAGCAAGAGTTCTGCCCAGTTTAACAGATTCACCTCTTGCCTCACTGTCCTTTGCAGCCTAACCTATGTGTTGTTCTCCAAGCCACTCTGTAGTAATCTCTGGATTCTGCTGGGAAAAGGAGGAGGCAGGGAAGTTCACTTTCTGGAATTCCGACCTGCCAGTATGACATAAGATATCACCCAAGCAGGTACAACAATAGGGTTTAAGAACCATGGGCATAATTCTAGACAATTCTAGTATCTTTGGATACCAAAGATAGGATATTTTAGTCCTGATGACATCAATAAGGCTTATTAAACTCTTGGCTGTCTTGTCCCATTGATTTCTGTGGGAATAAAATGTGACTTAGTCTGGACCCAACACATCTAAAATATTTCCAGTTGAAAGAGTACAGAACAACAGTGTATAACTTCATAAAACCAACAGTAAGTAGCTCCAAATAACACCGAAATGCCTGGAAGAAGAAAAATTCCTTCAACTGCCTCTGAAGGTAGACAGGGAAACATATAGAATTCTCAGGGACCATTTACACAACTTTAGGTTAAATACAGAAAAGGCATTATTTCTATTGGATGACAGGGTTACTACCCTGGAATAAGGAACATGGAGCAAGGGCTCCTTGACAGATGTTAATAGGGTGGCATGTAAAATCAAATATACTAAGCCCTTGATTGTCTTTCAAGTCTAACTAAATCTCTTCCCTTTAAAAATACTAACGGTATTTCTTAGCATGTATAAAAAGGGAGCTGCTGGGTAGTTTCCATATTGTATAAAAATTAACTGCACAAGGTCCTGTTGACAGCACCACTCATTGCATGTTCCTGAGCCAGAAGTGGTTTTAAACACGCGTGCATGTGTTCCAAGCGCATTCACATCTGAGTCATGTATGATGTGAATGTCACTTCAGAGAAGCTGTACAGTGAATTCTGGAGGACCCATGCGCATGATGATGAGTTACTTCACTGATATTTCTTGGTTTTCAACTTGAAATTTATTTTCTACCACATTCACATCCTGGTTTGACTATGGATGGTTTTCTAATTCCATCATTTTAAATAAAATTGAGCAACATCTTTTTTTTTTTTTGCCAATTCAGTGAGACAAGCCATCTTAAATTACATTAAATTTTAAACATGTAACATTAAGATGCGTGCTTTTTTTTATCCATTGCTTGACTTTAATTGTAAATGTGGGGTGTTTACAGGTAATTAAATCCCCATGCGAGTCCTACTTTCACACTGTAATAATCTAGATCAATTGTTAACAACATTGTGGGACAGAGAAGCAGAAAACCCACAAACACAGTGAAGAAACTCCCAGGTGTTCTATATTTTAGACAAAGAACTAGTTTATCCTTCTAGTACATAGCATGATCCAAAAGGAATTAAGTGGGTTATTGTAAACTGAACAGACGCACCTTCTTGGTTGCATTACAGATATGTAGAATACTACAGATCTGATCCCATCCTCCTTAAGAAGTTGCTGCCTGCAGGTAGCATGTACTTAATGGACAAGTTTGCTTCTTGTACCATATCTTCAGTATGCTAGCATTTTGTACTCCTGTTCTCTTTACAATAAAGCTAGTTTTCTATAGAATGTTCATTAGGCTATTTTTTAAAAAAAAATGCCTATTGAACATGTATAAGAGTTACTTTGGTTAAGAACAGCACTAACACCTTTGTTTTTTCACTCTTCTCTCTCTGCGGCATTTTGAAGGCCTTTGCGTGGTGGTCAGACTTAATGGTTGAACATGCGGAAACCTTCCTCTCATTGTTTGCGGTAGATATGGATGCTGCGCTGGAGGTCCAGCCCCCAGATACCTGGGACAGCTTTCCGCTCTTTCAGCTCCTAAATGATTCCCTACGTAATGATTGTATGTATTGTATTTTGACCATTTAATGTTCTTTTTGCAATAGAGCAAAACTGTTGAGCTAAGACCAGTCTTTTTTTTTCTCATTCTCTCTCTTTTCAAATTCTTTGTCATAGATTTATGCAACTTAAAAATGATATTTGGTTATTAGTTTGACATTCTCAGTAAATTTGGAAGAAAAATGTGACTGTTTCTTACTTGAGGAAATAACAGAAAAAAAGATGTGTATCTTTTTGTGTATACACGTACGCATACACACTTGTAAAAAGATAGTATCAAACTTGCATAACACCAGCTTAAAAACAGCTTTGCCTGTACAATATAAACAAGTAACACAATCAGCTGTGACGCCTTTTCTTATTTTGGCTGGTGCTGCTTGTTAGTTGTGTCCAAGAAGATGTTATGCAAGCTGTAGAAGCAAATACCAACTAGTGCAACATCTCTGTACAAGATCCTCTTCATATCAGAACACAAGCAGTTCCAGTGATCTGCAGAGGAGACTGCGCAAGCAGTTGGCAGTGCTTGTTCTCTAGCATCCATTGCCATTCTAAGTCAAATTCCAGGGAATATACTTTATTATGTCAAAAGTTGAGTTTGTTTTTTTTTAAAAAAAAACATAAACTCAGTGAAGGAAATCAGAGCTCTAAGTTTCTAAGGCAAAGCGAAACAGGCATGGTTGCCCACCCCATCTTTTTACATTAGAGGATTGGGGGTCCTTTTTACATTTTGTCAGCTAATCAGTAGTCTAGCTGGGGTTCTGTTACCACTTTTCTGGCCTTATGATGGTGGTGAAATCCAAACAAGCAGAGTTAACATCAACACTTAAGGATTCTTAAATACTGGAAACTCAGGATATTGACTTTCTTGTAATCATTTAGGCTATTTATTATATGCAGTCATAGATATACAACATTTACAGTCCACCCAGGGGAAAAAACTTAGGCAAGTCAATATCTGGGCACATTGCTTTCATTACATTGCATTGTATTGTATGTAAGGCATTATATATTCATTACATTACAGTGTATGACAAGTCAAGGGCCAGCATTGTATAGTAGTTTGAGTGTTGGACTACAACCCTGGAGCCCAAGGGCTAGACTCCTCGCTTGACCATGGAGACCTGCTGGGTGACTTGGGGCATGTCACACACTCTCAGCCCACAGATAGGGGGCTGAGAGTGATAGGTTCAGCATAGGGTTGCCATAAGTTGGAAATGACTTGAGAACACAATAACAACATAACAACAACAACATATGGCAAGTCAGATGCTACATCTTCATAAGGACTGAAGCTTTATCTCTTATCTGGTGGCGCAGTGGTTAAATGCCAGTACTGCAACCACAAGGTTGTGAGTTCGATCCTGCCAGGCTCCAAGGTTAACTCAGCCTTCCATCCTTTCGCAGGTCGGTAAAATGAGTACCCAGCTTGTTGGGGGCAATTAGCTACAATACATTGTAAACCACTTAGATAACACTTAGTTGATAAGCGGTATAGAAATAAATGCTATTGCTATTGCTATTATCTCTCTGACTCTTTAACAAGTTTCTTAATATTATTCGTACATTAATCTCTTCTTCTGAAAAGAGGATCGATACATCTCTAAACAAGAATTCAAGAGGTTAACATTCAAACAGCATCCATTACCTATTTGTAAACATCCATATTGGGCATTCATTACAACCAGAATGGAAAATATATTTATTTTAGCATAGCCTAGTTATTTCTCTTACCAGCAGTATCTACCAGCATGCCAGGCAGTTTATCAGTTTATTAGGAACAGCATGGCATGGAGGCTATATAACTGCTTTCTCTTCATCCATTGCCAACTGCAAAAGCAGACTGATTTCTCTCTCTTCTCAACTTCTTTTGGGTTCTCTCTAGCCTCCACCCAGCCTATCAGCTTACCTATCTGATCCAATCTAAACAAAGGGATTGACAGTACTCTGTCAAAAATCCTTTTCTCCAATCAGATGATCGGAGATGATATAAATAAACCCAGGTACTGCTAAACCTTGGGTTCTGGCTGCCTTGCATCAGATTGCATCAGCCATTGGACCTGCTAGGAGGTTATTATCTGTCAAATCTGCTGGACATTTTCTCACCTTGTTTACAATAGAGTAGGTGTTCCATCTGAAACTAGGCTGTCACCTGGTTTCCAGTAACACAGACATGCACATTTTAATAGCTGTCTGCATTACATCTTACACTCTATATGGTATAGTCTGTACTCTATATTTTCAGCCATGAAGATGGCAGCTAGATCAGCCCACCCACAAGGTTGCTTCAGAAATAAAGCAATAGTAAAACTGCCACTATTGGAAATACATTAAGAATGAGCTTTGAATGAACTTGTGCTTCAAACTTTGGGGGCTGCAGTCTTATACCTACTTAATTGAGAGTAATGTCCACTGAACATAATGGGTCATACATCTAAGTAGGCATATATATTTAGAACTAGAGGCTTTAAGGAAGCACTGTAGGAGTAAATGGGGATATTCTCATCATAAAACACGTTGGAGGGGACAGATGGAGGAGGTATTCTTGTTGGTTGCTCAGTCTGTTACTATAGCTCTCAGAGAGGGGAGGTTAAACAACCAGATGAAATTCCCTTTTTTCATTCTAAGGTAATTCCCAGCACAAATAGAAACCTTTATTCTTACCAGGGGACTGGGTGTTTTCTTCCATTCCAGGATATATCTTTGACAAGGATATATGGTTTTCTTGTATGGTTTAAAGGGAAGTCCTCTTTCTCCTTGCTATATGGGAGGAAGAGCACAAGATCTTTATTCTAGAACAGTGAGATTTCTGTAATACTGTACTTTTAGAAAAGAAGACATCCCTGTCCAAGTCTCCAGAGCCAACAGTGAGCAAAGATTCAGAAGATATCTATGACTGACCAGTTATCTGTAACATTGTGAAATCTGGATGTTTATTGTCCAAATTGCCTACCCAGTTTCTTTCATACATTCTGGAGAGGTCCATGTGGGTTTTCAAACAGTCCCAAACAGTAATAAAAGAGGAGTTCTGTTGTGGTCTCTCTCTCTCATTCTCTCTCTTTCATAATAGTTTGGACAAGCCCATAGTTAGGGCCGTGGTAAATGGCACAGGTTTGCTCCAAAGAGTCCCATTAGTTGTCCTTAAAGATTTATATTATTCCTTTTTTTCCCCCTTACCACCATCTTCTTTGTAAACGACAGGTCCTTATAGGCTTACACCACAATGTCCTAGCTTTTAAAACTCCCAGATATGAAAAGCTTCTTCTATGGTCATCATCATCCAAAGAGCAGCCTATTTACCTAAAGAAGAACATGTACAACCAGAGGCCAAGATTCAGTGGTGACTTCTTCCTGCTACAACTCTTCATAACACCATGTATCTAGGCTAGAGGCTTACAGGTTCTACTCTAGCTGCCATACTCTCAGTGAAAGAAACCAGGGTTTAAATATAAAAGGCATCTATTGCCCATGGACTGCAGTAGTGCTTTTCTGTGTTCTTTCTCTACCTTAGGAATCTTGTAGCTGTGCCCCAGAGAGCACTTTCCTGTTTTTCAAAAAATATCACCAGTGTTCTACACTGGCCACTTAGTTATGAATGCGTCAGTAAGTAATGTCTCCTGGCCCAACTCCCAGCCCACCTTGAGAGCTAGCAGATGGATTGGGGGAAGGAGTTCCTTTAGCTTTTGACTGGGGCCAATGGGAATGACATTTCCACTCCCATCCCTCCAACAGGCAAGGATGCAACAAGAACTTGTGACAGAGGCCATTTCCACACTAGACTGTTATAGTGCTATTATTCGACTTTCAACATTCTATGGAATCCTGGGGTTTGTAGTTTGTAGTTTGAGGCCCCTCCCTAAACTGCAAACCCCAGGATTCCATAGGATGTTGAAAGTCGAATAATAGCACTATAACAGTCTAGTGCGGAAATGGCCAGAGTCTTGCTTCTGATTGTAGAGGGTGGGGGGGACCTTGTTGGTATAAAGACCATTTTCTCTCTGCTTTGTGGGAGGCTGTTTCAGACCCAAGAGATATTTTCAAATCTGTATTTGAATTCTGGTTGACATCCAAGTTCCAAAAAAAGGCCTTTCTTGGGTTTTAAATAGGAGAGGGACATGGCAAAATTGCCTGCACATACCCTAGAGGTCATAAGGTCACTTTAAGTAATGATTTTATTTTTAAAAAATGAGGGGGGTGGCATTTGTGAAGTTCTCTTAAGGACCAGTGTGAGACTTGCGTTGCTTCTAGACCTCAGGGATAGTTGTCCGTCCTGGCACACATGATATCACGCATATTTTACTACTACTTAAAGTTTTTATCATGTGTACTAAAGCATTTTAGTGTTTTTCTACCCAGATATAATTACACATCTGATTTGCTACTAATTAAGTATTGTTGTTATGACACTGTTTATTTCAATTAAGAAATTAATTCTCAATTATTGTTAACTTTTTTTTAGCCCTAGTAAGTTGCAGTCAGAAATATGTTGCATATAATAAATAGAACTGTTTTGGAATTGCTGTGAAAGACTTCTTATGTATATTATTTATTTATTATTTATTCTAGATAATTTGTGCAATGGAAAATACCACAAACATCTTCAAGACCTGTTTGCTCCACTTGTTGTTAGATATGTCGATCTCATGGAGTCCTCAATTGCACAATCAATTCACAGGGGCTTTGAGCGGGAGTCATGGGAGCCAGTAAAGTAAGGAAACCTCCTTTGATAAAATTGGAGTATTCGAGTACAAGAAGACTCGTGCACAGATGACTTAGTAAAATATTAGAGGCTGTTTGTTTTCTGTTTTCATGCTAAAAACAATGCCTTTTTAAGAATGGTTAAGATACTCTGTAGCATATTTAAGTTCAGGGTTTTTGTGGACACAATGCCCTATAGTGTATTATGCGTGATTAACTTCGTCTTTAATTGGTTATGTTTCTCCTGGCTCTTTTAGCTCTTTTTAGTCCTGTATGCATAACCTTCAGCTATAATACCAGTATCCCTCTTCGAAACAGTTGAGCTGCCTGCCATTTGTAGCATTTTTTACTAAGTCATCTTAACCACTTATTTATTGGCACCGAGGTTGTTTACTTCACGTCACTCTACAAAGTTCTGGAGACACTTAGAACCCATACAGACCACCTATTTTGCTGCACGTAGGAACTTGTGGTAAAATTATCTGGGCTTACTTGGAAGGGTGATAGAAATAACCAAATAATTCAGGGATAGAAAAGCCTCCACCCCAAGTAGTTTCATTCATCATTTTAAGTTAAAAGATTAGGCAAGTGACATGATTCCTTACTACCTATAGGTCATAGGCCCCAAACTAGAAGAAACAGCATTATTGTGGTTTTGTGGAACAAATGCATTGAGAAGCAACTTCAATGCCAATAACACATGAACTGGCACTAAGTCTTTCACATTGGCCTAATTCTAACTATCTTTGCATTCCAGCTCTACGGTTATAACTTGCAGTACTTTCCAAATACGGTCTTAACATTAAGTTCTGTTATTCAAATGTCATGCTTTCCATATCCAGTCAAATTTTATACCTAAGACAGGTTATGAATGCCGCTAACATTAGTGGTAGTAGTAGCAGTTGTAATGCTATTATGGTTCATAAAAGCACTTGATATCAGTGGACAATTTTTCAACAGTTATTGTGCTCTCAGTACTCCTTAGAGGTAATACTGAATTATGTGGCAAATGGCCATCCCATTTGCCACATTATCAAGAATGAGTAATAACTCTCAGGAGGATACATTCAATAGGATTGTCTCAGCAACCTTTCAATGTCTACTATCCAAGGTATTCCATACTACTAATTGCTGGGGGAAGTGCATCAGGAGAGGGCTTTCTGGTACCAAGAGCATCCTACATGTGTCCCTTTACCTTGAACTACTCGGATGCAATCTACCAGCCAATGATTTGAATTAGGAGTGGGCCTCTGCCACCCTCTTGATGTAGGCCCTTTTCACACATGACTTCAAATGCGAAATGGCCACAGGAGCAACGCAGAATCGCGAAGATGGTTCCGCATGATGTTCTCGCGATCGCACATTGCTCCTGTAGCGATCCCGTGGCTATCGCGCATTATATCTTTTTCAGGTTTTTCTCAAAAATGATGCATGATTGTGCATTCCTCCCACATCCCTCCTGCACTTACCTGGTGTGCGGAACCTCAGGAAGCACGACGGCTGTGCTTCCTCCCCCAGCGCAGCCTGGGAAAGTACCCAGCTGCACTGCAGAAGGACGCGGCGGAGCTATTGTGCTTCTTTCCATCCAGCACGGAGCTGGTGTGGAGGGAAGCACAGGGGACACGATTCCCTCCTGGAGGAGGCTTTTCACGTGATCCCCGCGTGACGCCAGCAGCACCAGGTAAGGTGCGAAATGGGCTGTAGTTGAGCTAGAGCTCTCACCAGCCCTAGCCATCATGACAAGTGATGAGGGATGCTGAAAGTTGAAGCCCAACAGTATCTGAAGGACTGGAGTAGTCCCCCCTTGATTTAAAGCCACTTCTTTGGTGCCTGAGAATTTGCTGCAAAGGGAGTTTACTGTGCTTACCATAACTTCAGTAGGTGTAAAACAATATTGGCAGATGTGTTGTGCCCTTCTTTTTGAGGAGGCTGAAGAAAGGCTTTCAACTTTGCTTGAACAGGGAAAGAAGCTACATTTCATTCAGCCCTCTGCTGTATCTTCAAATTGTTAGGTCAGACTGTGCTGATGGAATACCATCAGCGCCAGCCAGGAAATCCTATCAGAACACATACTCTTTAAAACAGACCTTGCAATTTGCAATGCAGGCTTGATAACAGATCAAGACAGAACTATGTGATCCTACATTTAACCTAACCAGATGGCAGTATACAAGTAATACTAGAACATTGTTTTTCTTTAGATATATACACACACACACACACACACACACACACACACACACACACGCTCACACACACATATATCAAACCATGCATGCAAAAAATATTGCAAATTCCAAAGATTTTTTTAAAAAAAAAACACATAAATATACCTCTCTTTTTAATTTTTTTAAACTTCTGAGCTCATTCTGCAAAACTGCAAAACTCACCAAGATGAGTTAACTTGCTCTTTAAAAGGTTACGCAGCTGGTAAGTGTGGGCAAAACTGTACAGGGAAAATGAATCAAAGCAAGATAGCAGCCCTAACACAGTTTTCCAAAACACTGAATATGCAAGTTAAATCTGTTCACAGACTGATTTAATGTAAGCAGTCACATGAGGTGAGGGATCATGCCAGTATTGCCTTTGCACTGTTTACTCAGTCTCTGTAGTATACTTCAGATATGCAGGTATCTGCGCAATGAGGAATTCAGTCGGCAGAACGCAGGTCATCTTGAACAAGGGTTATCAGCTCAACGGGAATATCACAGAATGTGCTTTCTCAGGAAATCAGTTAAGAAAATAATTTTTTCTAATGTGGGTTACTAAAACATTTCCAGGAATAGTTCACTTCACAGCAAGTTCTTTCTTTGTTTTGTTTTTCCTTCATTTATTTTTTGCAAAAAGTTTCACATTCCTTACTGCCATAGAAATAAATTAATATAATTACTGACTGGTGGTCTACATTGGCTACTTAGTTAAGTATACTTAACTCCTACCAGCAAGTGAGGCTGTGATGAGAACTTGCAATGGGAATCCTTTGTTGCAGCCTCCCTCCCTGGCAGGAGGAGGTTAGAAACATCATTTACCCATAACCCAGTTGCCAGCGGAATGGACTTCCTTCTCCTAGTAAAGTAGATTTGGGTCTTCTGCTTGGTAGAATAGGTTTTGGAGGGCAGTTGTGATCAAATAGTGCCAGAATCATGACTATGTAGGGATCATGAATATGGAGCAGTTAACAAAACTGTTGTGCATTTGTAACAGTGATAGGGAATGCCAACTGCTATTTCTTGAAAACAGGAGCTCTGATGCCCATGAAAAAATACGGTTCAAGCACAAAGAAAGGGATAATCATTTAACAGGGAGCCACTAATGCATCACCAAAACGGAGAACAGAAGAGAAGAAAAATTGCATAAAATTTCCAAGAGCTGGTTTAAATAGACATGTGGAAATATAGATGTGATTACTGTAATTTAGGTAGAAATACAGTACAACTCACCATAGTGTAGAACACCGTGACTAGGTGACTTGGGCACATCCTCTATCTTATATCCAGGTGTCACTGATGGGAATTTTTTTCTATAGCTTTTGATGCACTGTTTTGCCATCTACCATCTGAAAGGCTAATCCATTTATATCTGTATAACTCTTCCTCCATTCCACCTAATAATACTTTCAGTGCAACCCTATGCATGTCTACTCAGAACTATGTTCCTTTGAGTTACAAGGGATTTAGCAAGGTACCGCAAGTATGTTTAGGACTGCAGCCTGTAGACTCAGGATACTAATATCTTCCTGGTGCCTTTCTCTTTCCCCCTGCATTTCCATCAGGCCTGATAAAGAACTCTTTCCAAACTGTTCAACATTGCAAGAAAGTGTTTTGCAACCACAAGATTTTCTATTTAAAAGTTATATCCACTTGAACAGTGACCTTAACAAACTCCTTGCACTTCACTTTTAGAATTCCTTTAATGAGGGCTATAAAGTTCTCTAAAGTCTTTGCTAATTTCCAAATATTTACACTGAACAGTTAAGAAATATATTTGATGTTGCAAACAAAACTGCAGACCAGCATATCATTATGAATTAGTCTGTTCCATGGAAGCAGTCTATAACTGAATTCAGCATTACATTCTTAACTCAGAGAGGAATATCTTCAGCCGGGAGGCAGGAACTCAACTAATTAAAACAGTCAAGCACCCCACATTTTTACTTTGTGTCTCTGCCTCCAGAGTAATCGATCAAAGTCTTTCAATGAATTTGCCTGATGAAGGCCAAGGGACTTGTACTCCTTAACTTTTTTCTACTCCCACTTCATGTGGGCTTGACTGGAAGAGGAGTGGAGTGGTGACGCTTGGGGACGCCAAAGAGGTGAGAAAGGAACCAAAGAATATTAATAAGATACCCCTTCTGTAAGCAAACAAATGCTTCTTTCAGCCTTTTCTAGTTGAGACAGTCTTCCAGATAAATGGATACACATTGAAATGGAGGGTGGTCAGAATGCATACTGGCTGTGTGACCATGTTATCATCAGTTCCAGGAGTCGATGGGGTGAGGAGAGGTTGGGCAGGCGAACTATTCTTCATCCCAATCAAGTTTTAGGTGAAGGGCTGTGGCAGTGAAGTTTTTTTGCTATAAAACTCACATCCCAAACATCTCAAAAACTTGCTTCAGGAGGATGGCAAACCTTCCTGATCTACTTTTGGGGGAGCTCCAGGAGTTATAGAGTGAGGGAAGGGAAAATTCCATAAGAATCACATTAACTGAGGCCTCAGGCAGCAATCCTATGTGCATTTAGCCGGAATTAGCCCCACTTAAAACAACAGCACTTTTTTCTAAGTAGACATGCCTAGGATTGCCGTGTGACATTCTTTATCTAATGTTTTTTAATTCAAACATTCAATTATGTTCCATTCAGAAAAGCCATAGATAAAAATAATTTGAAACAGCTTTTGATTATCCATATACACTATCTTAAAAATATAAGGAGACATTTTTGTTCTTGTACACCTAAGTTTCCCCCATCCATAGCAGTCATTATGAATAAATTAAGTGTGACTAAAATGTGACTAAACTGATCACCCAAGAATCAGCATGGTGTAGTGGTCTCAGCGTTAGACTTTAGAGACTAGGGTTCCGTTCCCTGCTCAGCCATGGAAACCCAATGGGTGACCTTTGGCGCGTCACACACTCTCAGCCCCAGAAAACCCCATGATAGGTTCGCCTTAGGGTCACCATTACTCAGAAACAACTTGAAGAAACACAACTATGAAAGTGATCAGCCGTATATACTTATAATAGATTCCTTTAAGGATGCAATCTTAAATACACTTCATAGGATACAAGCCCCATACGTTGACTGAGTTAGCATGAACAGATTTATTTATTGCTTCAGCTGTGATGAATAAACAAGTATCTTACAAATAACCTCACTGGTTATGTCTCGTATTTACATAGTGTTTTTTCCCCTAGTTTGACTATAATATACCATGCCTTATTAAACCACTCCATTATAGATGGAGCAGGAAGACATTTCCACTTGGTGGCGACCAAACATCTTCCATCTGGAATAACTGGGGAAAGTATTATGAGTTGTACATGGATGAAATGTAGCACAAAACAGGAAGACATCTGGAGAAGATACTTCTGGACAAAAGTGGCTTGCAACAGCTATACACAAAAGTTCATTGCACAAAATCTGATCCAAAAACAGTTTTTGTGTCAGTATCTGTGTAAATTAATAGTTTCAAAGAAGTAATAGACGTGCCCAGAGACTAATTATATACACACAATTTGTGTTGCTAATTTCAGTATAACATTTACACATATTTTTGTCTCTCACGTGTGGCTATTACTTCTTGGCATCCTGAGTCAGAGTTACTTCTTACTTCTCACATCTCATTTCAAGAAATATTAAAATGTGGGTTGTGTAACATTTCTCCAGTGTCAGTTACATCTTGACATGGGGACAGTAAGATAATCCCAGTAAAGAAGAAAAATTAAACTTGCAAAATATTGACCATTTTGACATAAACATGAAGTGTTTAAAAGTATATTATTAAATTGGGTTCATATGGTACTTCTTTCTAAGGCTTGGGCCCTTGGAGGTGCTTTTAGAATGAAGTTCCCTGGAATTTCTGAATTAATCTCACACAGTGATAGATATGTGATGTATAAATATAGAGGGACAGACAGAATTTTAACTTCTCTTAAACTGCACAGATGGTACTAAAATCATTTTGCTTGATATAAGAAATGGCTGATATGAGAATATTTTTATTGTAATCTCTGGAATATGTCTGCTATAACCAGCTGTCCTTAGCGAGCATTGTTTATGTCTTTACAATGTTTGTTTCCTGTTAGCGTAGTAGAAATGTTCAGAGAGCACATTTCTAGATAACAAAGTTTTGTTTCCTGAGGTCGTCGTTTTCTGGTCATGTCTGTTTTATCAGATTAAGTAGCTGTGCCAACCTACAGTATGCATTTTATCTGTAATATGCTTTTTCTCAAATTACAAAGTATTCGATAGAGAAAACCTAAATCATATTTCAGATTAACAATTGAAACATCCTGGAATCACAGTTCTATTTCCCATTGAAGCCATAAGCCTGTGTCTGGACTGTATCACTTCTACAAATGGGAGTTCCCATGATTTGACTTTTCTCTGTGCCAGGGGAAACCCCTCCGCCACCAGAGATGCATTTCCCTGGGGAACATTTGTCAGGAGCCATATGTCAGGGAGGAGAAGGTGACAAATGGAAGAAAAATCGATTGGTGTGAATAATCTCTATGATTCATATTAGATGTTTGTGGAATAGGGACCTCAGTATCTGGCATTCACTTTGCTGAGATTAATAGTTTCAATAATATTGCTGCATGATTATCTATGAGTCTGTTTCAATTAATTTAGTAACATGTATCTAAGTAGACGTGGACTGTAGTGTAAGATTGAAATCCTTTGCAGGCATATTTAAGAATAACTCCCATTGAACACTAGACTGTATAGTTGTCATCCTAGGTGCCTTTCTGTGAAAGTGCATTCCATGGAGCTAAAAGCTACCTACTGGAAGCCCTAATTCAGTCAGAAAATTTAACATGAGTAAATTCTGCTCACTTCACAAACTCTCCCAACATGGCACACCATACAGCACACAGCAGGGACCATCACTTCTAGAAATCTTTGCAGACTGTCCTGTAATGGCTCGAGCGTGTGCTGCAAAGATCCAAAAAGCCACTGCCAAATTCCATGCTGAACTAAGAACTAAGTGACTTATTTAACTATCAGGAATACCCAAAATGATTTATGTAGGTAAGGGTTCCCTGTTCTCTTGGATGGCTGAGACAGTTAGGTTTATGTATCCTGTTCAGCTGAAAAAAAGGAAACGCTAGTGTAAACCAGAGAGCTCCATATGCTCAATGGAATGCCTATGCCTGTGGGCAAATTGCTGCTCTCCAGATGTTGTCAGACTGCAACTCCCATCAAACCTAGCAGGCATAGGCAATGGTGAGGAATGTTGGGCATTGCAATACAACAGTGTCTGAAGGTCAGCACCCTGACCATCCCTTTCTTATGGGACGAGGGAATTGCATGAGTGTATGCCTGCTTGGGTTGTCCACATTAAAATGGAATAGTTCTCAAATCCAAAAGGAAATGTTTATTTGTAAATTAGTTAAAACCATCCTTTAAGGCACACATGCACATACTTGCATGCACACACACTTCTAAATATTTCTGTTAGGTCTTTTAGACTGCAGTTCTACCCACACTATCTGGAAGAAATTCCTATTAAAATCTAATAGGCTTTTCTTCTGAATAGACCATAGGATAGCACAGTCAGGGTAGTTGTTAACATTCTGTCCTTCCAGTCTTCACTGTTAATAACTTTAAGCATTTAAATGTGCCCCACCAATAAATTAGGAGCTAGCTTCTGTGCTTTGAAAAGTTCTCAAGAGATGTACGTTATGTCTTTCTGTATTATTGATGTTTTAATTTGCTAGTTTGTAAATGTTTCTCTTTTCATTTCTGTCCTTGCTCTCTTTTTCGTTTAAGCAACTTGTTGTTGTTGTTTTTATTGCAGACTGCTGGGGTGGGGGAAATCCCAAATCCCACTTTAAGCCTTCCATACTCATGCTTCTCTCTCAAATGTTTTTGGTTTGGGTCTTTTGACTGTTGTCTTGCTGTGAACTTTGCAGATTTGTTTATGAGTGCCACCGTGCTTCTGCCGCATCTGCATTGTCACTGTGATGGTATTTTTTCTTTCTGTCTGTTTCTTCCACAGGAGTTTAACAAGTAATCTGCCCAATGTGAATCTACCAAATGTGAATCTCCCTAAAGTTCCAAATCTACCAGTTAACATCCCACTAGGCATCCCCCAAATGCCTGCCTTTTCTGCACCGTCATGGATGGCTGCTATATATGATGCTGAGTGTGTATTCAGTTCAATAGATCTCATTTCAATCAAAAGTAATCTTGGCATGGATATGGATTGTTTATTTCTCTCCTTCATGTTTAGATATAAAGCCATTTCAAAAGAAGAACTAAGATTGACACATAGCAAAAAAAAAAAAAACCTGACTAAATCTGGTGTGCAGTTCATTATAGTTTAGTATCATATATCAAAGGCATATTTTTCCACGTATTTGATACTTGCATCAACATTCCTGCTGAGAAAATTGTCCAGCACAGAAAAATACTGTTTTTGTGTATGCCCATGAGTCTGAACCATAAGATAAGTGTTAGTGGTATGCAGGTTTAAAAAAAAAATCTTGCTTGCACTGAAATAAACTTTTCCATGACCTGGATCAGGATCAAAGAATCAATATGTTTTCTTTGTTTAGTTCCTGTTTTCATCCATGATTTAATAAAATATTAATTTTAATATATTTTCATATATTAATTATTAATTTTAATAATTTTAATAAAATGATAGGCAAGATTTTTCTAGAAAAACTATCAAAGCATGGAAAAATTACTTTTTAAAAAATCCCTGGAGTTGTAGTCTCAAGAGATTATGTTTCCAAGCTGTGATTGCTGTCAGCTTGAGGAGAGCCAGAATGTTGCCCTAGTCTGAGAGTTGGCCTAGAGCAATGAGAGACCAGGGTTCAAATTCCCTCTCAACCCTGGAAACCTGCTGGATGACCTTGGGTAAATCGCACTCTCTTAGTCATATAGGAAGGCAACGAACAGCAAAGCCCTTGAATAATTCTTGTCCATGATAGGCTCATCTGAGAGTTGCTGTAGATCAGAAAAGACTTGAAGGCACACAACTTACAAGGGCATACCAATCTGTAACTGAAGCTGGGGGCACCAATCCTGTAATCACAGTAGGTGGGGAAGAGAATCAGCAACAACACTGTAATCAATGACCACGAACAGCGGATGGTTTCACTCGCCCCAGAAAATAACATCTTATAGAAGGGACCTTTCTCTTTGTATCACTGAACATTAGAAAAGCAAACTTTCCCAAGAGTGAGACTCTTCTGTTAATAGAAAAACATGTAGATCCCCTTAGCCAAGAAAAAATGGGAGGGGGGATTATCTTAACCTGGAGAACACAGCAAGGATTTATCCACTTTTAAATTGCCTGAATATGAAAATAGTCTTTTTATGCTAATGCTTTCCCTAATCCTGTTACCCTGCCATATTTGCATGTCTTAGGGTATTTATACCTCAGGTAATATTCACCAAAGAAAGTGGGAAAGAGGCAAGAGTCCCACAGGGGGACAAGACAGAGAAACTACGTTGGTATTCTCTTCCAGTGACCTGGAGGTTTTAAAGTATATGAGTATTTTCAACCTGGAAGGTATTATCCTCTGAAACCACTGAAGTCAGGAGTCTGGAATTATAAAATGAAGCATTATCCAGTCAATCTGCACACAATTTCAATATAAAGAGGACATACCTACTTTTGCTCCCCTCGACTATGGCTTTGATACTTTTGGACACAGGTAAAACTTATCTCCTCATATAGCTGTTCCAGGCAGAGGAGTTTCTTGTATTCACATTTAAAAGCTTTAAAAGATTTAAAAGGTATCCTCTCTGTACATATATGCTGACAGGTTCTCCAAAAAAAAAAAAAAAATCATCTATTAGCAGAATCTTAAAAGAAAATGATGATGAGATGATATTAACAAGCTGGAGAGGCAGATTGCTGTGGGACACCATTAAACCTTTCCTGCATGCCCTTTTCTGAATTAAAATGAGCCCCTCAAACACCAGATATGCCTTTTGCATTACAGAGGGCGTTCAGGTCACCTTGGGTTTCCCCTGAAGGTAAATCATGGCTTTAGAGGATGACTTTAATTAGGGAAATCCAGTGTCTTTACCACTATCCTGGATGTTAATAACTTTTTTAAAAAAAAATGTGAAAATTCTGATCCTGGTTCTCCAATGTGACATTTAATTTGTAATTAATTCTAATTAAAATTATAGGCATCTCACTTTGGACAGGACTGGAAATGAAGTCTAAAAATTACCTAACTTAATCCCTTTAGTTTTTGAACAATCTTTTGAAATCAGGAATCTGTACTTAAATTTCCTTCTAAAGACTGTTTCTGTGCTTTTGAAAAAAAATAAGAACAGTGAAATGTTGTTACATGAGAATTTTATGTTTATGTTTAAAAGTGCTGAAATTACATTTTTGAAATGCAGCCCATATTCATGCTAAGCTGACTTGTTCAAGGTTAGACTAGAATAGGAAGTATCTGTGAATAGTAACTGATATAATTACATTTTCTCTGTGCATGCTCTGTGATATTGTTTTGTTTTGTTTTTGAAAAGATAAGAATCAAGGCCTCAATCCTAAGCATGCTTACTCATGAGTAAGTCTCAAGGAATAGCTGGAATGTCACATACCCATGAGTGATGCATTTAGGATTGCAGCCCAAGTCATCATAAAGGAACAGTCATCTTAAAAAAAAATGAAATACAAACACAAAATGCCTTCTACAAACGACATGAGATAGATTGAGAAAGTGCTGTTGAGTGAGCTCCTAAACTCGTCAGCTTGAAATCAAATGCCTGTTTATTGTTCTCCACTTACTTTAAAAAAAAAAAAAGTAGGTTCTTGAAATGGGAAATGCAAAGCAACCCAGAGATTTTTTTCCCCTGAATTCTGGAAGCACATGGATGTTATCATGTGTAATAATAAATAACTTGTTATTGCGTTCCTGAACATCTAATTGCTTAAAACAAAATATACCCTCTTCCAAAAGCAAGTTAAGTTGTTGTTGTTTTTAAGAAAAGAAAAGCATTTCCAAAGTAGGTTTAAATCAGTGGAAACTGAACTAGTACTGAGCCAGTGATGTCATGTGCGCGACTTCTTTGATTAACCATCCATTCAAGGAAATGCCTGATTCTCTATCTTTTCATTGATCTGCTCCTTCGGCTCCCTGCTCCCCCTTTAAGACATGTTTCAGTGTTTTCACATCATTACATGGATACGTCTTATCTTCTACAACTAAGCTGATGCATTCTTTGAATAATTACCTTTGTAAGAACAGGATTCAAAGGACCCCTTTTGGCATGTTGGGAGTATGGTTTTCACCCTAAAGTAGCCATGTGTGCATTTAGCTATATCTCCCCTTCTGTAGCATTAACTCAATGCAGCTGGCATCTGTCACAATAGAAACACCCTTCTACTCGTTTCTATAGACGATATCAGCATGAACTGGTAATGCATGGTATGTAAATAAAAATCACTGTGTTAGCATTAGTGGTATGCGAGGAGTGGCATAAACTTCTTGAACTTCCCCTGGTCACAATCAATGAAAGCGAGAAGGAAAAAGGATAATAAATAGATCCATAAATTTCTCAGAGTAAAGTACAATCCAAAGCTTGCATATTATTCTGCATGTAGAGGCATTAGATATAATTATAGCTGAACAGAAGTCTAATCAACACCAAGCCAGGATATCCCCATCTGTATGGAAGATCTGGGTAAGAAAATCTACACTTGCTAATCTGATATATATATATATATATATTAAAAAAGACATGGTGAAAAGAAAAATCTTAAGAGAACTCTGGTTGAGTATATTGATCCCTCTTTCTCCTCCACCACCACCCAACAATCTGAACCTGAAGTGAGATAAGGTGGTCTCCCATGCCAAAAAACTTTCTAAGATATGTAAAAGGTCATCTCATTGTGAATAATTCAGCATCCTTACTCTGATTGTTTTCCAGCTGTTCAAAGAAAAAAAAGTGTCCTCGCTCACCACTTGTTGTTAGCACATTTCTTGTTTTTTTCCTTTGAAACCCTTCTGATGGGGAGGTGGGAAACAGAGGGAAAAGAACAAATCCCGTACTTTGGGAAAATAAAATGCATGAAACCTAAAAATAACCACATACATGTGCGTACTGCGGTTATTACCAGCAAGAGAATACCCTTCACCTTGTAGAGCCTCCAGTTCAATAACTACGCAAGCTAATGTGGTTATTGAAAAGGGCTGATTTTGTTGTTGTTGCCATATGCACTGTTTCCAGACAAATGTCTGTATCTCCTTATTTTATTTGTCTTCCATGTCTGACTTGGAAAGACTTGAGGCAGCTAGGTAGACTAGAAGAATTGTATGCTGTAAAACGTTAAACCCTGATGCTGGAGATTCTCCCTGGCTTTGTTCTGTGTCTTCAGTCACTGTTATGCCCCATTCTATGTGCAAGAGCAATCTCCACATCAGGCTTCCAGAGCCCAGGACAGGAGGTAATCTCTCTTGATTTTTTTTTCCATGTCATCCTGGCAGCAATGGATCAGGAACATCAGAAGATCTGTTCTGGAAACTAGATGCCTTACAGACCTTCATCAGGGATCTACACTGGCCTGAGGAAGAATTTGCAAAACACTTAGAACAGCGGCTAAAACTTATGGCTAGTGATATGATTGAATCCTGTGTGAAGAGGTAAGTGTAAACATGTAAATGAAAAGCATTCTGCATAACTGAAATGCTCAAACTTTCTTTTGCTTGCCTCAAGCAAGCCCCCAAAATAACACTTAGCCCCCAGAATAACACTTTGTTGCAAAATCCATACGGAGGCAGACCTGTATGTGCGCATGTGCCTTCAACTCACCTATCAGCTTATGGTGGTGAATTTCATAGGGTTTTCTTAGGCAAGGAATATGCAGAGTTGGTTTTGCCAGTTCCTTCCTATGGCACCTGGTATTTGTATATATCTTATGTTAATATATGTACGTGTGTGTGTGTGTGTGTATATAGTATACGATACAAGTACCTACAAGTACCTACAACGTAGGTATTCTACAACATTGTCAGCTGCACAGTTGTAAACATCCCCTTTGCTAGGTGAAAGGTTTTGTCTTTGTCTTGTTTTGTTTTGTTTTCTTTCCTTCCAGAAACTAAAAATGGCTGGAACAAAAAATATCCCAACAGATCTACTGATTATAATGGGTTGAAAATATTTCTTGGTTTCTTGGGGACTTGAGCTCCAGCAAAGCAGAGGTAACAGTAGGTTGGCCCCATTCAGGGAAAATTGAAATCAGTTGAATTCATTGATGTCAAGGAATACTCCACAAGACATGCAATATGTGATTAAGATCCTGCATTGCCCTCTCAGATCATAAAGTTCTGCTGGGCTTAGGTAAATGTCCTCTCCCCTCTCTCCATGCTTGACCAACCTGTAAAATGACTGAGCCATCCCCCTCCCTAACGTTCATTGCTCAGAGGAAAACAGAGTGAGAGCCAGGCAGCAGTCGCATGCCTGCCACTGGCTGTGGGAAGATAGCTTCATTCTTCAGGTCCTATGAAGGACCCCTGGGAGGTCCATGAACATGCCTGCTTCTTCCTGGAGCTGGTTGCAGGAACACAGCTGGCTGAAACATGACCACACCCTCCCATCTTCCTCCCCATTCTCCTCTAGTCATTAAAGAGATGTGGTGGGGGCACTAAGGGGATTTTCTAACTCTTATCCCACTGCATTGCCACTAGCTAGGGGGGATTTCCCTCAGAAAATCCCACTACTCATTTGGCTACAGTGGTGGGATTTCCTGAAGAGAACCTCCTCCACCCACTGTAGCCAAATGAGAGGTTTCTACTCCTTAACCCACCAAATATTGGATTCTCAGAGTATTCAGTGCAATCATTGAAAGGGAGAGCTTTCCCTGATCCCCGCTTCTGCCACGAATGCAAGGACTTCTTCCTCTCGTCCATGTGTGACACCAACTGTAGAAACCTGAATGCTCTGAAATGCCTATGAGAGTTGTACAGCTTCTGTCCTCAGTGGACACAACTCCTTTATTCAGTGCTGCCACCACAGACTCCTTGTCTGAATCTAAGTGCGCAGTTAGACAGTGTTCCTGGAGGCTAAAAGTGCATAAAAGCAAATCTTTGTCTACAGAAGTTAAATGTAACAAAGCAGATTAAATATTTATCAAATTTAAAATACCATACATGCACACTCTCTCGCACTCCACTATAGCTAACGCAGATGCTTAAACACCACTCATTCATTCCTAAATTTGACTGACCCCTAACCCTAGATCTTCCACACCTTTTCATCCAGACCAACCATACCAGCTCCCATTCCTAAGATCAATTTTCAACTGACTTTCACCAATTGTCATTCACTAGCTTTATGCAAATCTCCTCAAACATTTCACCAGTCAGCATTCACTCCAACCTTCCATTCTCTCCCTTCTCCCAACAACCCCTTATCTTTTACTCTATCATACAAGCAATAAATTAAGCAACATTTCCCAGTACAAGTCCATGACATCACTGGCACCCAACCAGAAAACATGTAGGTGCCTCAGCTAGGGGCTCATGGCAGATAGAGGTACTGAATTCCTCCATCCACCATCACCTAATTGCTGCATATGCAGGCATAACTTTCCGTTATCTTTGTGTATGTCACTAACATAGTTCTCTCCCGTTTTGTTTTGTTTTGTTTGTTGTCCAGCTTAATTTTACTTCTATTCTAATTTATCTTTACTGGTTCTGGGATTTGGAGTAGAACACACTTGATTCTGCTCGCACAAACACTTGTTTGGACATAGAGCATTTTAATATTCCATTACATTTGAGTTCTGATTGGAATCAGAAAATACCCCACAATTCAAACAATGAAGCAATGTTTTATTTCCAGTATGAGAGGGTTACATTGGAAAGGAGCTTCCCCTCCACTGGAGTCTAGAATTAGTAAGATCATGTTAGTTCTAAGAACCATAGAGGTCCTTGGAATTTTAGAAGGAGTTCCATATTGAAAATATCAGTAATCGTGGATGAGACAGACTTCTCTATAAGATAGCTTATCCAGAATCACAACTCAGCCAATATCTGTCTTTCAGGACAGCATAGCGCTTAATAGAAGAAATAGGACTACTACCAAAAATATTATTTTCTGCCTCTCTCTCTTCCTAATGTAGCTGACTGAATGATGTGACTTAATCTTATCTTTAGCTACCCTGCATTCTGCATGATTAGTTGCATCATACTGCAGGGAGAGCTTAGAAAATGCACAAAAGGAGAAAAGGAAAAATAGACAATGGGTATCCTATTTTCAGCAGCAAGCTTGCATCTTCCATTGCATCTTCAGCCTGTCTACAGTAGAAATCAAATTTTAATGGAAGAAGCCTCATTAGAGCTGCTGGAACTTACAAGATTTACAGAATGATTATACACTCATTTTTAACTACCTGTTTTGCAATAAGTCCTGAAGAAGTGTTATGTATTTATTTGGGAAAGAGGCAGCTTATAGTAGCTTGCGTGACAGTTGAGAAGAGAATAAGCAAACAAGTCATACTGTGAAAAAAAATAAAATGTGATAATTCACTACTACGTTGGAGTCAAGCAGTTAACAGGTTTGTATAATTTGTGCTTAGCAATGAGCAGCCATTTCCTAGATTCTGTGGTTGATCTACTTGGACTCTAGTCTACCTCACCTTAAGATTAGTTACTGCCAGCATTTTTGTCACTTGCCTTGATAACGTTATCACTCTCTTTAGTTGGTATGTGAAGGTACTTAATACAATTTCTTGTCCTTTAATGTAGCATAGGAATATATTAATCTGAGTTGCACAACGAAAATTAAAACCTGTCTTCATATTATATTGCATCCCAAATTTGGGAGAAAGTCAGAATGTTTATTTTGGTGTTTTTTTAATGTCAAAATTGCCATGCTTATCCCAACACAAGACAAATAAAGTTTAAGTGACCCGTACTTTGGAGCAACTTTTGCTGGATTTTAATTGCAAGTTTCTTGAAGCCATCAAACTTTTTTAACCAAGTAAAATTCTTCTTTCTTGTCTGAAGAGCAGTGCTGTGCAACTTGAACATTTGCTGCCCTACCTGTCAACACAGCATGTTCAGACTATTCATTTTTGCATTATGATTCGTACATATGTATTGAAGAATGCACTGAAGCCTTCAGACTGTTTCACTGATCAGCAGAATTATTAACTGGAGTATCTTCAAACTAAGGATGTGAAAATCTCTCAATCTGAATTTCATTTCCAAATCCCACTTGCAGTTTCTACTTGCCCATCTCCTCCCACTTCACATACATACATGAGCTGTATGTCAGCTGTTGGCACGCATGCCCATAGCAATTTGATTGATGGCCACTAAATGGCTATGGAGAACACACAATTTGGATTTAACAAACACACAGAAAAGCAGACATTTTAAGAACCATAGGAGGCTGTTGGAAAATGAGGCAAGAAAGGTTGGATAGAGAGATTAGGGTGTAAAGGGTGGTAGTTTCAAGGCCTGAAGAAGAAGGTTGAAGCAGAGCGGCTCAGAACGCATCTGAGGGTATACAGAGGAGAAGAGGGCTGGAGCACCATGTGCAGTGCAACACACAGAAAGTACTGCCATTTGCTGGGGCTGAAGCTAGGGCTTATATACCCTATTTCATACCCTAAAGGGGGTGCATAGACAAAAACGGTAATGGTTTTCTCACAAGATTAACAGAGGAGTCTAGAATAAACTGATTGCCTTAACTCTAGGTGGCAAAACATTCATGGGAGTCATGACAATCTCTTAATGTCTTGGTCAGGCAAGGAGTATAGGGAAGATTTCCATGGGGCCAGATTAAGGGATGGTCCCTAATTGCTTCACCTGGGCAGTTTTGCCTTACATTGTATTGAGCGTGCACAGAGCCTGAGGTGTTGAAAGGATTACCATAAACCCATTAGCGTCTGGGTTTCCTACCAAATCCTCTCTGAACTTACGACTTGACCATGTCTGGGGCCACATTCTTCCAGCCAGCATTCTTTTGATCATGTGTTCCATCCTTAAGTATGTCAAATTATGAAAACAGCATATCCTGCAGAGTGGGGGTGTAGGGTTTGGCAACATGACCATAAAGGAATATATGTAGGCATAATGTGTGTGTGTCACTGACTGGATTTTGTCCTTTGTGCTCTATTCCTGCTTTGAAGTCCATATAATTTTATTTAAATGATTTCCTAATTTTGGCATTTATTTGCACAATTTAACTAATATATGCAATTTTTTGACTAAGAAAATACTGCGCATTCTTTCCTAATTATGTGCATTGTAATAATAAATAAAATGCATCTCATTTTATTTATTTATTTTGTATTTAGAATGCTTATACATATAACCAACAATAAAAGAAATTTTTTAAAAAGATAGAAAAAAGTCATTGTATCCAAGAAAATCTTCACAGCTTCACCATTTACTCTAGACTAGATATAAATTCATAAAATTAAATAAATTAGAAATTGTTAATGACATTCTACATTCAATCTTTCAACGCTATTGTAGACACATTCCCCATTTCTCTTCCAAATAATCAGTTAAACATCTCCAGTGATCCTTAAAATTCTCATTAGTTTTATCTTTTAAAAACATTGTTAAAGTATCCATTTCCATAACTTTGTATAAATCCATGAGTTAATCATCTATGTCCAGAATGTCTTCCTTTTTCCAGTCTTTGGCAAGTAATACTCTTGCCTTAGTAACCATGTATAACAAGATTTTATTGTTCCATTTACTAACATAATCCTCACTAACATTAGCCATATCAAGTAAGTAAAATTCCAGCTTCATTGGGGAGGTTTTTTTATTGTCTTTTTTATGATCTTTGTAATTTCCAAATGAATATTTATGCAAAAAATTTTGGGCCTTTTTACAGTATCACCAGCAGGGCTGGTTCCTTTTTCTGATTTACACTTCCAACACTTACCATTTTGCCCTTTGTAAATTTTTGCTAATTTAACTGGTGTCAAATGCCACCTATAGAACATTTTATAGTAATTTTCTTTAAATGATTGGTAGTTTGTGAATTTCAAGTTTTTCCAGGCCTTTTTCCACTGTTCTAGCGGTAGTGTACTCCCAATATTTTGAGCCCATTTCACCATGGAATTCTTTATAGTCTCATCTTCAGTTTCCCACTTTGAAAGCAAATTATACAATTTCACAGTAATATGAGCATCTTTGGCTTTCAGAATTATTTCAAATTCAGCATTGCAATCACTTGTTTTCCTCTTCTCTTTTATCCTGTTTAAATTAGAGTAAAATTTGCTGTATAAAAACCACAAGCAATTAACCATTACCATTTTAAAGTGTGCACACTGATTTGTATGCCCTTTATTTTTCATAAACTCCTTGTCAACTTTGCACTTGCACATATGTGAATACTCAAGCTGACCTGCACAACAGCTCCTGACAATGTGGAAAATAGTATTTTTGTTGGGAATGTTAAGTCCAGCAAAATATCCCTCTCTGTTATCAGCTCCACAAAAATGTTTCTTTTGTGTCCTCTTTAACAGAACCAGGATTGCGTTTGAAGCAAAGCTGCAAAAAACCAGCCGATCAACAGATTTCAGAGTCCCGCAATCGATATGCACCATGTTTAATGTTATGGTTGATGCCAAAGCTCAGTCGACAAAACTCTGCAGTATGGAAATGGGCCAAGAGGTAAAACTTACACATTTTTTAAATATATGTGTGTGTGTATATTTAAGAGGGAGGGGAATCTGCATCTCATATACTGCTGAGTTCAGAAACATTCTAACAGTTGTGGATTTAGTCTTTCATGTATAGACTATGCAGATGAAAATGCAGGGTCACTCCGTCAAACAAATCTCCATAATGAATATGAACACTCAGAAATCCAGTCACTTAGAAGTGACTGTTGGCATGGACTGTGATATGTACAAGGTACCTCTAAAGCCTATTTATGCATGAATGTGTTTTATACTGAGTCATTAACTCCACCTTGGAACCATATTTATATTTGCCTGGAGTCACTATGTTTTAGTGGGACAGTAATCCTGCAAAAGGATTGTTTTGACCATTAGATGATGGAAACTTAATTAGTAATAGAGTAAATTAAGACAAAATAAATTGTTCAATTATGATTGGTTTATTAATGACATACTTAATTCAACATCTTCTGGATTTATGTTTTAGGTCCTTCCAGGTTCTTAATGACTCAAAAGTCCAAAATGGTCCAGTTTTATCATCTCTGGACTAGTTTATTTTACTTTTCAAAACATTGTTACGACTTGAAATTTTCCATATGTGATATTGTGAAGTAGAAAGACATGCTAAATTGGGCTAGATGACGTACATCATCATAATCCATTTTTGGTTTGAAGGCTTAAAATAATTGTCAATGTTTTTCATCTCAGTTTGTGACCAATCCAGACACAGGACTTGAATTCTCCTGTCTCATTACTAGTAATACATAATCTGCAATTTTTCATGTTCAGAATCTACTTCATATGAGTTACTGATTTTAGTTTTGTTAAAATATTTACCTCATTCAGATACTTTTTAAAAAAGGTCTAATCCAGAGCCCATTGAATTGAAGGGAGAGTGGACTTTGAATCCAGTGAGCGTTGGATTTGAGCCCTTTCTTTGTTCGAAATATAATTTGATCTTTTAGCTTTCTCTATTGTGTATTTATCCCAAGGTGCAACTTTATTGTTGTGAATATTAAAATTTTCATTGCCAACGTCAAAGCATGTATTTAAAGGAACTCCAATTACACTTGAGCTGAAATTAGCCTAATGCTTCAGCTCAATTTGGGAAGGTTTTTCCTAGTGATTTTTGTCTCCCCCTCCAAAAAAAGTTAAGCTTTTTCATAGTTAAGCTGCTACAGCCTAAATAATTTTTGCAGCAAAATTCCTTTCCCCTCTGATTCTTTATTCAGATTCAGATTTATTCAGGTACCTTATTGTGCATCAAGTTCTGTAGGGACATTTTACTCATGTTCACTTAAACCCAAGTAGAGTACACCTTCTCGCATTTATGACCAGTGCTGGTACATTAGGGAGTGAGGGAGTGGAGGGAGCCAGGTTTGCCACTTATATCCATGTATATATAACCTGCAAACATTCAGAGTAAAACTCAAATAGGACTACAGAGAAAAGAAATGAGAGAAATACTTTTTTAGTATCTCTTTCCAAACAAAGAGGAAATTATGGAAACCCTTCAGAAACAAGATTGATATTGTGAAGTAACCTGTCCCTATGATTTGGCATGATCAAACTCAAAAATTGTGGTCAATAAGACCATTACAAAGTTTGTCTGTAACCAGGCAAATGCCAAGACAAGGGTAGCAATTCAGTGAAGTAGACCATGGCAAGCCAAAAACAAGTGAACAGAGTGGATCATATTCTAGTGATGTGCTGCATAAGTCAAATGGCTCCACTTAGCCCCAAATTGTTCAGACTGAAGGAGAACTGGGAGGTGGTTGGTTGCCCATGGCCACCTGACAATTTGTTTCTGAAATGTTCTATCTTGAAGTGACCTATTTCTGGTGACCCAGCTAGGAAATAGCCATTTTGGGTTGGAATCCAAACAGTGAATCTTGAATCCTGTTCAATTTAACCCTCTGGCACCTTTCACAATAATTTCCAATAATAACTAACATGATTAATTGTAATAAGTTCTAGGCCCTAGCCACATCCCATAGTTGGAAGTAGGCTTAACTAACCATAGATTTGCTGTGAAAAATGATTCCATAGGTTTGTAGCTTGCCATTTGTCAGTTGTATCAGCTTCATTTCACATCAGGTATAACATAGACAAAAAGGAACTTAACAGCAGCAATTGTTCCTACCCAGTTCCCATTTTCCTTGATTTGTCACTCACATTATTCTTGCAAATCCATGACTCATCATGATAATTAACAAGCAGCAATCAGTTGCACAAAGAATCAGCCTTAATATTGCTTGAGCAATTCATGTGTTCCTCCTTGAAAAGGTTTTGATATGGTAATACAAAGGTCACGTAGCAATTGTATGAATTAGCAATTGGGATGGTGTGATGTGTTAAACAAATAGGTGAACTAATAGACAAATCAGATGTGGATTATCAGTGCATAAGTTGCTATTTAGGGTTGCAGCATTTCATACATCCCTCCCTTTTTCCATCTCTTTTGTTTTCCCTTTTATTCATTTAAATTAATTCCTACCTCATTGTAGTTGTTCATGGCACTTTGTCTCCGTTTGTTTTTGTCCTTTTCCTCCTGAAGATCAATAACTGCTAATATGTGGAGTGACAGTCTGATAAGAATTGTAGTATATCAAGGGATATTCATGACAGTTACACTGCATTCTCCTTCAACACATCTCCTTTATCAAATTATATGGGGACTGTGTCCGACTTCAGACATCATGCCCTGTTTCCTGTGGCCGACCCAATCTAGTTCCACAGTGTTCACAGAATTTTTTACTGTTGCATGTCTACCTCACGCCAACCACATCTCTAGAAGGCTTTGACATTTCTCAGGCCATCTGAGCTTTTGGGTGGCATTCCCAAAGCTACAGCAGTCTTGTGAGGCCAAAAAGGTTTACTTCTCCTTTCCAGTGGAATTCCTTGGCGTGTGCAATTTCTCCACCCTGTGTCCTACACACTTTATAAGCACCTCACTTCATTCATCATAAAGTTTATTCCATGTGCAAGAGTAGTTAATCTACAACAGTACACACTGCCCTGCAAGGAACAAAACCAGCAGGGGTGCTCAAAAGCATTTGATTGATTCAGCTGCTGAAACTCTTTGCTCCAACAACAAACCCAAAAACAACTCTGGGCCAGAAAGAGCTGAGGTGAACATTATTTCCTCATAGTATCCAAAATTCCTTCCCATGGAGAGGGGGAAAAGATTTTTGTAAGATCTATCCATTAATTCCTGTTTGATCCCCCAAACTTAGGCATTATTTTCCCAGTTCTTTTATATGGTTTTATATGCAATAATTTGAGACATTTTAGGAGGAACATTCTGCTGAGCATATACACCTGGGTATATCGCTATAGTCAGAGGCAGCTGTTCAGACATTTGGCAGATATTATTTACCACCTTAAATATTTTTCCTTTGAATTTTTAATGTAGAGAATGGCATAAACCTATATATCAACCATCTCTTGGTCGGTCTGGTGTGTTTTTATTTCTTCTCCAAGGTCAGATGGTCTCTAACAGAAATACAGCAAACACACAATCTGTTAGCACCTTTATGGTGAAATATGCCTCCCACATAGGCATCCAAATCACATGGAATCTGCTTTATAAAGATGGACTTTACTCCATCAAACAGTAAGATAAGCTAAAATTTCCCAATACTTTGGCTGAATTAGCAACTTCCTCCTGCAAACCAGTCTGAGCAACACAAACATCTGCCTTGGCATAGTGAAGTTTTCTGGGGCAGTTTTTATCCACATCAGTGGTTCCATGTGAATGGAGTGCCAAATCCATGCTCATCTCTGCACAGGCAATTTAATTGTTGCCAATTCCCACTGATGAAAATGGGAATGTGAGTGTGAGAAGTACTAAGAAGTGAGGCCAAAGATGATGAGGTAACTCAGAATGGATGGAACTTGGGTGAAAAGAACAATTATAATAAAAGAGAACTTTGGCTGTTTGTGAGTGCCAGCAAACGCTTCCTGCTGGATAGTATATTGTCATGGGCCCCATAGTCTATGGTTTCAGATATTGACAGGTTCCCATCTCATGCTGCTTCCTGTTTGGATACTGTTAGATGCCGGCTGAACTTAGTGGAAGAGGCACTGGCATGCAGCAGCCATCTGCCCATGTCTCAAGGCCCTCTGAACTTCTGAACTGCACGCTTCACAATTTTTCCTGGAAATTTTTATCTGAAATTGTCTTGTTTCCATGAAGACAAGCCTGTACACAGTTCCCTGCTGCTGGATTACAACATGCTGGAAAACATATGCTGATAGTAGACCATGTTCTAGATCAGTGGTTCTCAACCTGTGGGTCTCCAGATGTTTGTGGACTTCAGCTCCCAGAAGCCCCAGCCACTATGGTCAATGCTCAGGGCTTTTGGGAGCTGAAGTCCATGAACATCTGGGGACCCACAGGTTGAGAACCACTGTTCTAGATTGATTTAAAATATTCTCCTCTAAGAAGTAAGGTTATCTGCCCCGTAGCTCAATGGTGGGGCACATGCTTTATATACAGAAGATCCCAGATTCAGACTCTGTTGTCTCCAGTTAAACATAGTGGAGTATTAGCAGGTGGTAGAAAAGACTGTTTCTTGCAATCCTGGACCTTCTTCCAGTCAGAATAAACAGTATGGAGCTGAATGGAAAAACAGTTTGAGGTCTGAACTAGATGACTGGCCCTTACATCTTTGTTTTTGTTTTTTCAAGTTACTTCACAGTCCTATTTAGTACTTGCTGGGGGAAAACCCAGCTCCAACCACTGCCCTGTAGTGAGGGCAGAGAGATTTAATTCTTTGTCCCTTCTTAATCTAGATCACACTCCATATATTATTTAGAAAACTCAAAACAACCGTGCAAAGACAAGTCATATAGACATCACATCTGGCTTGGCCTTGACTTGGAGTAAGACAGCTTACTGTGTCCTTTCAATTTTCTCCACCCTGAATTAAGCACCAAAGACATTCTGTGACAGTGACAACAAGCCTAAATATACAGCCTAGGAAAGCTAAGGACTGGTGCACATCTGTCCTTCTTATCACAACTTTCTACTTTGGTTATAGCTGCTTCCTATGCACACAAATTGGGCACTTGACAGATTCATTATAAATAAGAACCAAAACAAGCCATCACTCAGCCCACATAGAAAAGGCTAATTTTTGGCAGGCTAAATAAAATGGCAGCTTCTCCTAATGGCAAACAAACCAGAAGATGTGATTGGCTGCAAGCAAGGATGTACCTTAAAGTACATTAAAAAGATCCATAGAGCCTAGGGTAATGGGACCCCAAAAGACATTCATAGGGTGCCCAGGCATTTCAATGTCTGTCAAAAACAAGTTTTTTCGCATAGCATCCATGCCATGCATCAACCCACATCATCTAGAATGACATAATTAGAGAGGGACCAAGATGCACTGCATTGCAATTGCCAATAGAAAAAGAATGGCTTAATAAAACAGTGCTATGAGCAAAAACCATACTATTATCTTAGAAGCCCTATTCAGGCTGAGTGTAGGCAAAATGCATGAGTACAGCATGAATAGCCTGTGCACACTGGTTTTGACCCTTGTATTCTAGGTCCTACATCCTTGGGTGGAGACTTGGTTGTCTTGAGAGGCAAAGTGTGGACCGAGGCTCTATTCATGTTTACTTGAGTTTTACTCAGATGAATTTTACTTGTATTTGTAAGCAGAGCTCTTCACATGATAAAGTAGAACTCTGGATCATGCTGCAGAATTCCACTTACTCTTAAGTGGACGCAAGCAGAACTCCCATTTTGATCTTGCCTCTCAGGGCAGCAAGGTCTGGATGGAGGGGGTGGGATCACTATGCTCTGGGATGTAGGGCACATGATAAGTATGATATAGTCCCATGGTCTACCCATGCATTTAACCCATCCAGAATTCCTGAAAAGTGGATAAATTTACTTCTCTGAACATTCTTATGCAAGTGAGTATAAAGAGCAGTATGGAGGAGAGAGGTCTTATTCACTGGCCCACAAAATTTGGCAAAAAAGTAAGTAGATCTGGAGTAAGGGCTTTGCTTCAGTGAATCAGAACCAATCAGCCCCAGAAGGCGGGAAATGGTTTGGGGAAAATATGGAGTGCTTCTTTAGTCAGCAGTCATCATAAGTGCCTCTCTGTAGGCCAGGGGCGTTTTTGTCTTTAAATATACACTCCTCCCAGCAGTCCCACCAGCACACACTTTCTTCATGTCAGTCGAGCTTGCCTTGGTGAAGTAGATTCAGGATCAGACGGCAAGCCTGCAATCTTCCTGGCTGCATTCTAGTGCTGCTGCTGCTGCTGTTCTTATTTGCGTTGTAAACAAGATTTTAACTGAAGAGATACTTATCAATACATTTCACACTGTATTATTTTGCACACACCTAGCCATCCTTTCAGTTAAATCTCATAATTTATCCAATGAAAACCAATGCTAGCAAGAGAGATTTCACCCTCCTTCACCTCCAACAAAAGAACGTGATTAAAGCAATATGATAATATGGCAAATTAAGCATGTCTTTTGGACTTATGTGCCATGGGGACGGGCAGGGAGCGGGGACAAATCAAATCAAGAGAATCTTTTATTTTAAATTCCATGCATTGCCACCACTTCTCACAGGCTGCATTTTCAAAAGCACAGATGCACTTCAGGACATGTCCGACTTGCATGTTCTTTATCTTTGGTGTACATCAGCTCAGCCTACTGTGCTTGTAAAAACCCCATTTCCACCCATGCATCAGAGCCAGAGCGTGCCAGGTTTGGGCGTATACAGCATTGTGCAGAAAATAAAGCTTTGCCTTTTTTTGTGCTTTTTGAAATGGGGTCCAACCAACATAGTTTCTGTTGGTGTGCATGGTGTCCATTTGACAGGCTTGTTTGCCCTGTGCTTACTGAGTAGCACATGTATGTATGTCCAAGGGTTGCATCCTCCAGGACACATCCATTGCTTTGGGCATCCAGGGAGCTGTCCTGTTGAGCACGTTCATCATGATGCAGCATGCTATTTCTTAGCAGCACTGCCTGCATTCCACCATCCAGAGTAAATATCTGCAAAAGTGGCTGTGGCTGCTGGAGAAAGGGGTGGGAGTCTGCACGTGAAATAAGATCTTAAGCAGGTGGGAAGGAGGAAGCAAGGTTGGATTGACAGGGACACTCAGTCCCCTCACAGATCATTGTAATTTGGGAGAGATGGTGCCCCAACAGCAAACTGAGGGAGATCCCCACTGGCTTCTGCTTCCTTATCTCAATTATTTGCATTCCCCCGTCCCCAGATCCTCACTCTTTGGTACAAACACAGATCTCTCTGGACTGTCCAGTGTTCTTGGGTCAACAGTGAATATTTGGACAGGGTTGATAGGGAACACCTTGAGAGCTAGGTCTAGGCTTTTTACATAAAAAGGGGAGGCAGGAACAAACACAAGGTAGGATTTTGAAATGCTGTTGCTTTTCTTAGCATCTCTTGCTGGGATTTCATGTGTCCCCCCAGCCCCCTTGCTGAAAATTGCAAGCATACCTTCTTTCTTGTCGTCGTCTTCTGTGCCATTGCCAGTGCAAGGAAACACCTGCATACACTGACACACAAATACTGCATGTTCCTTCCAAGGCCTGCATACACATGCATGCAAACACCCACATACATACAAAGAATACCAAACTCACTCTGAGAATTAATCTAAATATACATATGTAGCAGAATGTGGTAATGGTGGAGTCCTAAGGTGGTAGAATGAAGTCTGCGCCTTTATACTGTAGGTTAGCAGTTTACAATCTTTGAGTTTCCAGATGTTTTTTACTTCAACTCACAGAAGCTATAGCCAGTATGACCAATGGCCAGATATCCAAAATATGTGAAAGGCCAGAAATTGAGAACCACTGCTGTATATGAAAGATCTACTCCCCTCTGTTTGTTTATTAGCACCAGGTGATGAAAAAGTATAAAAAAGCTGCCTTACACCAATCAGTCTGTTTGTTAGTCTAGACCAGACTGGAAATAGCTCCCAAGGAGCTCAGGCAAAGGGTCTTTCCTATCACCTTCTTCTTTATTCTCTTATAACTAGAAATGCTAGTGATATAACTTGCAGCCTTCTGCCTGCAAAGCATGTGCTCTACCACAGAATTTCAGCTGCTTCCAAAGGATTCTAATTTCAAAATGCTGAAGATATTTTTAAGTATATGGTGCATTCAAAAATCACATACTCAGCCTAGATCCTAAAGTCCTTTCTACTACCTTGGGATTCTGCCATCTGATTCTGTCATATGTGTAGAATCAGCCTAATAGAAGTTTACATCTGTGAGGAAGCTGTTGATTTTCTCCTTCCACCCACACACAGACACCCCTTTCCACCCCTTTTATCTAGTCCCAACAGAGTCTAAGGCCTAAGTCCAGTTCTTAGTCTGAACTGGAGTAGACCCATTGAATTGACAGAGCTTTCATAACTATGGACTTTGCCAAATTCCCATCGATTCAATGACTCTACTTTTGTTGGGGCTACCAACTCACTTTAGGCCTGAAGGTGCAGTCATTGTAAGAAGACTCTACATGTTGAAGCCTTATTTCCCACTCAGCCACATCCCAGATGCTTGTTTTGACTTTTCAGATCTGAGGATGGGTTCCTAATTTAAATAAACTCTGTTAAGTAAAGGAAAACGTAATCAAAAGTGGTATAAGATTATTACTTTATATTATGGTGATTGTTCTGATGACTACAAACGTTAGCAAGAATAAGTCAAAAAGTGAGTTCTATTGTGGCATACAAAGATGTTGGCCAAAATTCCTGCATTAATTCTTGGAGCACTGTCACTTATCAAATGTTAACAACCTGATTCAGTGGGTGGGAAGGTTCAACTGTGTTTTAGCCATCTCCAAACTGGAGAATCTAACAAGCCTCCCTATTGAAACTCAGAAAACAGCTGCCATGCCACTAAACTGTACATATCTTCTTTTTTCTCCAATTGCAACATCGATGATATTTCTCTGTCTCACTAGAGATGTTCTGTGTATGTGTTCTGTTCTGTGCTACAATCACTTTTCAACCCCTTTTTGAATTTCTGTGTGATTCTAACCAGTAGCTATCTCAGGTATTTCAGTGAAAAGGGATTCTATCCATGATTTCATTTCCTGTTGCTTATTGTTTCTGTGCATGCTGCTGCTTTTTTCATGGCCCCCATTTAGAAGGTCCCATTTTTTGAAGATTTTGTTTTTATTTATGGTTTACCTTCATATGTTCTTTTTCCTGTCTTCTGCACCTTCCTCTTTATTTCTGTCCCCAATCATCTGAAAGTTTGCTAAAGAGTGGGTAAGTGTGTCCTACATTTTGTTTTCTTTTGTTTCAAGTTCCTGTTGTAGTATGTGACTGTTCTGTTGAAAGAAAGAAAAACACTGAGCAGCTCAAACTAGCAAGGAACTCTAGTCAATGCTGAGGGACCAACGTCTCACACTTCTAATTGCCCCTCACACTCCCCAAAGCATGATTTAGTATTTATAGCAGATTTATCTAGTCTACTGCTTTTTGGGTTTTTTGGTTGAAAATAACATTAGCGCAAACAAGTGGAAATAAATACAGTGACTAAGATCAGTGCTTTCAATGTTTTATTTAATGTGGGAGAGAGGGGATGTGGTAAAAAAAATCATCATATGTTAAATATTGTTCCTGTTCCTTGGCAAAACAAAATAATACATGGCAATGTTTGCTCAGTAATGAAAAGCTTGTTTTTTTGAAAAAAGAAGAAGCATGTCTTTTTTAAAAAATAGCAGAAAACTTTCACATCTTGCCTGAAACAATGCCCCTTGGTGCTTCTCTGAGAGCTCAGCAGCTCAGCAAGGTTTGATCTGGTCAGTAATTGAGTAGGGAAAACTCTGAAGAGCTTTGGGGAAAATTCTGGTGCTTTGTAGAAAATGACACTGAATGTTCAGTTGGTGCCAATCATTTCTATGATTTGACACTGACCTAATGCCCCAGCATGGTATAAATGGATGGGCCCCAGTGCTTCACTTGCCATCTTCTGCATGATTCAGAACACCCATGTCTTGATCATTTTTACACCTGGTGATTAAAAACCCCAATTCACTTAAGTGCTTAAGAAGCATATGCATTGGAACTTTTCTGCCCCTTAGGCTAATGTGTTTGTGCCAGTGTGGAGTCTAAAGATTAGATTCTAGTTGGGAGTGATCAGTCTTTTGCGCCCCATGGCTCCATTCACTGCAGTCGGTCTGCTTAAAAATATACTCCTTTGTCAGTTCTCTCTGGCTCACGGCAGCTTTTGCCATGAGCCAAGAGAGAGCTGCTGTATTCCTTTACAGTGTTAGCTGCGTTTTAGTGGTGGTTTAAATCTTTTTTAAAATGAGGATGCCTGAATTTCATTGTGAAACAGGACTAAAGAATTGATGTGATACGCTCGCTCTCTCACTCTCGCTCTCTCTCTCTCTCTCACCACTGCCCTCCTATTTCCATGATTTACATATAGCAAAAATGCTGGATTTTGTCCTCTGCTGCATGCATTTGATTCCCATTAAAAGTCGGTTCATCTGCATGCATGGAACTAAAGCTGAGGTTTGACCATTATTCACAAAACCTTATCAAAGCCTCCATAGTAAAACAAAACAAAAGAAAACCTTGTGTAAACGTTAATCCATTACTGCCCACTACACTAGAGCACGTGTTAATCAACATTTAAATATCATAGCTGATAGCAACAACATCTAAGGTTAAAGTGTGCCTTACTATTGATTTGTTTTAATAATCTGTCCCTTCCATCTTGTTCCCCCTCCTTAGCACCAGTATCATTCCAAAATAGATGAACTAATTGAAGAAACCGTCAAAGAAATGATAACGCTCCTAGTAGCAAAGGTAACCTTCATTTTCAGGTGAATTGTTTTGCTGTTAACATCGCTCCTTTTTTAAAAAAGAGCATTTCCATTAAAATGTGACACATTAAGAAGTTCAGATGGTTTGTTGTTTCTCACAGGAAAGATCATTTAGTCTTGACAGACTGAATGCCTCATGATTGCAGTATGTGTCTAATTGGTAAGATGAGGGTGCTCAACCTACAAGGGGTGGGTCAGGATACAGAGTTACAGTGCTGCTGTTTTTTGGAACTTGGTCATATCAGCTTCGAAGTGCCAGCTTCCAGGAACAGCCCTAGGAAGGACACCTCAGAAACTACCTAAGCAAAGGCACATCCTCTGGGCCCACACCACCAGTTTCTAGGTCCTTTATTAATGGTTTCATGACACACCACTGCATTTGTTCTTCTACCAAAGCCACACTTCCTTTCTACTTTCCACCTGACCATTCACCACTTAGCCTTCCCTGTATGCCCATAAGAACCTCCTCCTGATCAGAGTTTGGAAATAGCACATTATTGGACTATAGCTTCTGGAGCATTGCTGGCTGGAGAATTCTGGGAGCTGTAGTACAAAAAAAAAACTTATGCAAGCACTACTCTGACACATATGTCATCAGGTGAAGTGCCATCCCGTCTTTTGACCAAGATAATTTTGGCATTTATTAGTACCCTTTCTGTAGACTTTGTCTCCCGGAATCCAGGACTGACCTTGGTTGAGGGGGAGTTTTGGATGGTGAAATAGGACTTCTTTACAGTGTTGGCATGTGCCGCATCTGGGTTTCCTATATGGCCAATACAATTGGAGTAGCCTATTCTTTGGCCCTTTCTGCACCTTACCTTTTTTCAGCACTGGGGTGTGGGAATCACGTGAGCAGCCTCCAACGAGAGGCTCTCACGGCCCTGCTGCTTCAGCTCCTCACAAGCTGCCTGCTCCAGCCTGAGAATTTCCCAGACTGCGCTGGGACAGGAAGCACGACCACTGCAGCTCCGAAGGCTCCGCACACACAGCAAGTGCACGTGGGGCCCTGGACTGATGCGCAATCGCGCACTATTTTCAGCTGAAAGCCAAAAATGAAAAAGTGTGTGAGCGGCACCTGCCCTACCCTGGAGCATCACGTGACTGTGAGTGCATCATGCAGATCGCTCCTCACAATCGCGTGACACTCCAGGCGCCCTTTCACGTGGCAAATGCCGTGGGGAAAGGGCCTTTATAACGCATGCATCTGGCTCCCTCCTCATCTTCAGAAAACAGATGAAGACCCCTTTCTCCCACTAGGCCTTCTGGGATTAAATAAGCAGCTCATTTCTCAGTGTCCATTACCTGCTTCTCCTGTCAGTTGCTTCATCCTAGCCAGGAAGGAAAACATGCAACATGATCCATCTGCTAAGTAGCAGCAATTCATGATTCATAAAGACCTGCAAATGGATTTTTTATATATTTACTCAAATCACTACAACCAGGAAAGGGGTTCTTGAGAGCCAGCCCCTCAAATTCAATCTGAATCTAGCCATTTTCTAAATCTATGGATATAAAATATGTTCCTAAAACTGGTCATCCATCCATACAATGTCCACTACTCGTTTTTGACTAAACAAGCATGTAGGAAACCAGGCATGTGCGTTTCAAAGCTACAGTAATAATTTCCAGAGTAAAAAAGCAGATAGATTGGTGCTGAACCTCATTTCTGTCCAAAAAAACCTTAGGAGCTGAGGGTTTCTTTATTCTGCAAGAATATGTATATGTATTCATGTTAACACAGATTGTAATAATAAATTTAGGGCTTATTTATCTTAATACAGTGGTTCTCAACCTGTGGGTCCCAGATGTTTTTGGACTTCAGCTCCCAGAAGCCCTGAGCATTGACCATAGTGGCTGGGGCTTCTGGGAGCTGAAGTCCAAAAACATCTGGGGACCACAGGTTGAGAACCACTGTCTTAATACATTTAGGATACTTATGTGACAGCCGCACCCATGTATTCCTTTTACATAGGAGTATAATACATGCTATGGGCAAAGCAGCCATTTAACAAGAGTACTGTTTCATCTTACTTTCCATTGACAGGAGAAAAAATATAATACAACATGGATTTTAACTTAGCCTTAAAATGTGGTAAGATTACATTTCTTCATTAACTGCAATTGGCCGAATTAGCAGAACACTGTCAGGGAAAAAGTTTTGATTAAGTATAAGGCCCACGTTAGGTGACACCTCTTGCTCTGAGTCTCCTTCAAACACTTACCAATCAATTTGATATTACTTCCCAGAAGCTATGTATTTCATGCATTTAATGCTTGAGAGTTGAGCTGTATTTAGCTTACGTAGTGTAGAGCACCAACATAACAATCTGTTCCACAGTGTACGCAGTTACGCTGGCGTGGTGCATTGTGCCCATCCCAAGTTTATTAAGACTACAGTCTAGATATACTAAATGTTGGCTTCATTAATCAATTCCTTCATTCGTTTTTTATTAACAAACATTGAAAAATATTGGGATATCTCACAAAATGAACACTGTAGTGCTAACGCAAAAACCAAAATTAGAAATCTCCAAATTACTTGAAGATGAAAATATTTTAGGCAGAAGAAAGATATAAAGAAATGTTTTTGTTGAAATGCTTCTCATCTGAAAGTGCCTGATTTCCAGTTACCCAACAAATAAATAAATAAAATTAATCACTCAAAATTATAGTTATCACAAACAGCCAGCAATGCCTCCTGCCATAGACTATTTATAGCTCATGATTAATTTATACAAGCTCAATTAAAGTTTTGTGCTGCCAAAAAATAGAAGACTGTTATTGGTTCTTTTTATGAATTCATTCCATGGCACAGAACTAGTATTTTAGGGCAAATTATCAGTTGTAGACAATATGAAATCTTTACCCTAGAATAGTCAGATCAATTACACACACACACACACACACACAGAGGTTTCTTTTATCTTCTGCAAGGAATTTTTCTGCTAGGCAGAGGACAGAATGTTATATCTGTGTCACCATATTGACTTTTTTTTGTTTCCAACTGGCAATTTTCATCTTAATCAGTAGATACACATGTGGAATTCCTTAAACTTCAACAGACTTACTTCTGATCTGCTCAATTACAATCATAATTTGAGAATCTTGTGGTTTGGGATTTATTTTTTGTATGATTGAAATCTGTCTACTTTCAGTTTGTCACCATTCTGGAAGGAGTCCTGGCCAAACTATCAAGATATGATGAAGGGACGTTGTTTTCTTCTTTCCTCTCATTTACTGTAAGTTGTCTCAGCTTTTTTGTATCCAGTTTTACAGTATTTTGCTTTAAAAGTTGAGGGGGAAGCATTGCAATGTATACTTTATATTTATCCGGTGTTCATAGCTTTAGATTTTGTGGCTGAATGATTATTATACTTACAAAATACAAGAAAATTACTTGCTCAGTCCATATTGTAGCAACCTTGTTGAAGCTGGGAACCATGCACACACCACTTTGAGTTCCATGAGAGTGGAGTGTATAAAAGTAATGAAACAAAAAGCAATAAACTAATGCGGGCAAGTTAAGTAATACTGCACCTTTACAAAATCCTCCAAGTAGAAGACAACACGGTACAATGACTAGGGTGTTAGACTTAATGAGGGGAGATCTGAGGTCAGATTCCCATTCAGACACAAACTTGGTGGCTGATCTTAGGCCAATCACTATCTCTCAGCTTACCGTAATGTTGTGGGAATAAAGAAAATGTGTTTGCTGCATCTGTTACTTGGAGAAGCATGGGATGAAAATCAGAGGAGAGAGAGAAAGAGAGAATCTGTAACAGCGTAATGTGGAAATGGCTTTAGAATTCCATATTTTTTCAAAGACTAAAAAAAAAACCAGATAACAGAAACTAATGGGATAGCTGCCCTCCTCCATACTTAGCTGGGCCCTGCAATCTATTCACCCCTCTGTTACTGTGCATAAGGGAATAGTAGAGGAATAGTAACAGCAACAAAAACGACAACCATACAAAGTAAAACACAGAATGTGGTGGCAGAAAGAACAAAAGATGGTACACATTAGAACTACCAACAATAAAACACACTTAAAAGCCCAGTGAAATAAAAATGTCTTTAGTTTCTGGTGAAATATAGCATGCAGCAGGATGGAGCTTAACTAATTTCAGCCAGCAATGATTGTTCTCTGATTTCTAATATCCAGTTTCAGTCCAAGTTGGAGAATAATTTGTAAGCTTGTAAAGCTCATCTCCCCTTTGTGATATGCTATCAACAGAGGATGTGCTTTTGGGTGCCCTCAGAAAAAGATAGGGAAGTGGCAGCTTTTGAAGTTCTGTGAAGGCCAACACAAGACCAATTCATATTCTGAGAATTCAAGCTTTTCCTTGGTGGTTACTGCCTGTCTGGTACTACACTATGTTGTTTATAGTGGGTGGCATGGATGTTCTGACTGTTTTCAATTGTGCCAGTGGAATTTGGGGCACATCCAGTTGGCTTTAATTTTGGAAGATGAAGTGTTGATTCAGCAGTTCTGACAACTCACAGTCCTAGCACAATAGGTTTTGTGGTCTGTATTGGCTCTCCATAAAATCCACAAAGGTGATTATTATTGACCCAAATTGTTTATCCTGCATATTTAGATTTCCACAGTAGTTATGGATATATCTTAGATACTCAAAAACCAGATCAAGTGCCAAAATCAGGAGCTCTAGCACCTGCTGTCCAGACATGCCTGCAGATGGTTGGATTTGAAGGACAAGAGCCAGAAGTATACAGCAAATTCATCCCCCCATGACATCTTTTTTTTAAAAAAGAGTACTGAAAAAATAGGTAGTGGCAATGATATGCAGATGAAGAATGGAGAGGACAAGGCAAACCTGACTGTCACCAACAACTGATCTTGTTCCTGTAATGTAATCATCATCAACATTTTAGCTGTTCCTTTCTCCATCTTGGAAATATAATAATATTTACCAAGCTTACAGGGCTGTTGAAATGATTCTAAGAAGATCATGCATGTCAAGTCTTTGGCAGACTCTGATGCGCTGTGCACAGTAAATACTAAATATTAATATTGCAGGTTCTGTTATTTTTGCGAGGTCTACTGTTGTTGCTTTGGTATTATCCTTTCATTATCATCTTGCAATGCAGGATGGATATCATGGGACTATACATTTTCAAGCAACGGTGCTCTTCCAGTGCTCAGCATTCTGTTTGCTTTTTATCAGAAAGACAGCAACAGCAATGTGAATGTTCTGGAGACAGCTGTCAGGAAACTAACTGAGTTTTAAATGAAAGAGCACAGTACTAAAGAAGAAATCCTCTCCAGGGTCAAAGAGAATGTGTAGAAATGTGAGTGTTATAAAGCAACCAGCCCTTTCTTTACTTCTTGCAGCGAGGATCAAACTAGGGGCCTTTCTGCACTATACTGTTAAAGTGCTATTATTCCACTTTCAACATCCTGTGGAATCCTCTTGGCTTTTCAGTTTATGGAGGGGCCTTTAGAATTCTCAGCCAGAAAACTCTTTGGCCTCAGTAAACTACAAATCCCAGAATTCCACAGGATCTTGAAAGTGGAATAAAGCACTGTAACAGTGTAGGGCGGAAAGGTCTTTTATGTTGCTTTAAAGAATAGCTAGCATCTCTTTCTCTTCCCACATTTTAAGTCAAAAGAAAACTCAGAGAACCTAATCTACGAGAGAATGGAGGTTTTAACCCTCTGGCCCACTATGATCCTATCCAGGAGAATGCTGCAATGCGCACCATTTGTATTGCCATTCCTTTTTTGGGGGGGGGGCAGATCCATTTTTGACAATGAACTCTTGTAGGAACAAAAGTTTAAAGCTGAGGGTCCAAATCTAGATGAGCCTTTACTTTTGAGTTTTTTCAAAAATGTCTTTGCTAGGCATGTCTTAAAAGTAATGTGTCACTTGACCATCAGAGTACTAACTTAGCATGCCTCAACAGCCTTTGTAACAGCATTTGGTTAGACTACCAGCTTAGTGTGCTCAGCTAATAATAATAAATTTAAAATAATAAATTTTCTTATCCTTCTTTGACAGTAGCAAAATATATTTACTGAATCATCTCAAAACAATTTTCCATCAAAAAAATTATTCTGCAATGTAATTCACTAAGTCTAAAAAGTACATTTGGAACTTGGTTCCATAGGTTTTGAAATAATAAACACTAGAAGCATTAGGAAAGGTGAACAGACTATGGCCATTCAACTATCTTGTTGACAATGTTAATTCTCCTATTAGCTCCTTCCAAAGAAAGCATTTAATGCAGTGGTTCTCAACCTGTGGGTCCCCAGATGTTCGTGGACTTCAGCTCCCAGAAGCCCCAGCCATTATGGTCAATGCTCAGGGCTTCTGGGAGCTGAAGTCCACGAACATCTGGGGACCCACAGGTTGAGAACCACTGATTTAATGGTTGCCACTGATCATCCTTTAGATTCCCTGTGGAGGATTAAACCAAGATCTTAAACCAGGGTTTGAAGTTCCTGGTTATTTGATTGGCATTAAGCCAAAGTTTCCTCTTCAAATATAATGGCTAGCTATAATTGATTTAATTTAAAATGGGACATAAGCATTGAGCACTAAAGGATAGAGCTCCTGATTTTGGCACTTGATCTGGTTTTGTTCTATTTTTTAGCAGACTAAATCTGAACATCTGTGCTTAGCCAAATAAAAATGATATTAATAGGCTTCCCATATTATCCCTAATGGACAAAAGACAGCCTAGCATAATTATTTTGTTGTGTAGCATCATATTTGATTTAGAACAACAAGAAAATCAATCCTTATAAAAGTCAACTTGCTCACTCCTTCTGCTATATCAAAAAGGTAGTCATCTCAAATAACACTGTGGTCAAAGCATTAAAAAGAATCTCTTGAAAGAACTAGGCTTCTACCAACTTCTTTTATCAAATGTTGTCCAGTTTCTCAGAAAATGACATGTCACTAGGGGTCTTATGACAAGCTGTTTTATCACCTAGTAGGAAACCCTCATTTTCAATCCTTGCTGTGAAATTCAGCTTAAAATTAATGCATCAGTTGTCTTAATAGCATTCTCACTAACCACATCATTATGAAATATTTCTTGGATTTTTTTTTCTAAATGGGATATCATTTTACCTTTAGTTAGATAGCTGAAGTAAGATGTTTCCTACAGTCAGTAATGTTTCTTAGACCTGGCAGTCTACTCATTAGATAGGAATGTCTACTTATAAAATGAATTGCAACCAATCTGATGACAGATGCCACAATTCCATTTAATCTGGAGTTGCTTCTCTATGAAGAGGGGAAAAAAATGAATTAAGTGCTACATTAATTAAAACTACAGAGCTTATTTTACCCCTGGGAATGATTACTGGCAATCTTATTTTTGTTTTGCACATTTTTTTGTCATAAACTGAGAGATTTCATGAGAAGTCACATAATTCCTGAAGAGCTACAGACTAGCTAAAAATCACACAGTATCAGGCAGTATGGAAACTGCAATTTATGTAGCCAAATTTTAAGCTGAAGAAAAACAAGCAGTTGTGATTGATGTGTGTTTGGGCATGCGTTCGTGCATACATGCACATCTTTTAAGCTCTGGATGTTTGAGGAGAAGGGAATGTGGAGGACAGACTGAGTTATTGGTACATTATCTCTTTATCACAGCTAATGTTTGTTATATTTTGCTGTTTTTTTCCTGATTTATTCCTATGTACAATTTCTCATAGGCCCAGATCCAATCATTATGTTTCCAGTTGTGATTTACTGTCATAACTAAACATTAGCTAGGTAAATAGAGGATGGATGGATGGATGGATGGATAGATAGATAGATAGATAGATAGATAGATAGATAGATAGATAGATAGATAGATAGATCAGTGAGTTTATAGTAATTCAGCTATTTCAGTTACTAATGCTGCTGTTTGCCCTTCATTGATCATCAGTTGTTGCAGATTCTATACTGCATTAAAAAAAAAATCTAAGTTACATACAGTATTTGCAAGAGGCAAACCAAAACGAACAAGACCTCTGAAAGAGCAATGTAGTTGCACTGCTAGGAACATGTTTGGTAGAAAGCTCTCAAAAAAATAGCAAAAACTGAAAAAATATGTGTACCTTAGGCAATAAAACATCTGCAGACATCCTTCAGCTTTTTGAAAAGCTATTGCCTGCACACAGCTGAGTACCGTTCAGTGATGATGCGGCTGAAGTCATTTTTCCCAGTATGAAATTCCTTTAAATAACCGTTAACACCAGATCGTTCTTCCTGAAGAATAAGTAGCTATGTACCTAATTTAAGTACCAGCTTCTGTAACAAGGAGAAGTGGACCAGTTTCATATGCAACATTAAATATCAGAATACTGACAGAAATGTTCATGGCTTGATTTCCAGCATGGGAAAACGTGACCCGCTGCTGTTATCCCAGGCCTGCCTTATTCTGTCCAATTCTCTTTTTTGTCTAAAGAGGAAAAGCAAATAAGGCAAAGAGAAAGAGGTGAAGTCAAGGCTAAATGGCACAATTGGAAACCATACAACATTGGAATGCATTCTACTATTGATCTAAAGGCACATTCATATCCACAACTAGTCAGTGTGCATGTGCTAGGCTGCTACCATAATGCGCATCAGTCTTTACAGCTGCTGTTTTCAAGAAAAAAGTAAGATTCCCCAGTGGACAGAAATTATGAAGAAGAATAGAGATGTCCAAGATGCACCATAGACTTTCCACGGATATCCTAGAATCAGCCAGAGTGTAGAAGGAGTTGGCATGGCAGAAACATCTGCAGAACCTCCCTAAGTGTTCATAATCTCTAACCCACTCAAAATCTGAAAAATAGTAATTTATAATTGACACCTTTTTAAATTCTAACTTTCCCTAGTAAAGTAACTTAGATGTAAGTCATAGTTATTCTCCCTGCCACCAAACTTCTGTACTTTCTGACTGCCTGTGAGTGACAGAAATGGAGGGGTTGATTTCCACTGGCAAGACCATGTGGACTTGTGTGTTTTGTTACTTGTGGGAATACATTCACTCATTCATATCTACAGTTCCACTCAAACAATCTTTCTTTCAACTGGGATACTGTCAGTACAACTGGTAGCTTATATATTACTAGGAAGCATTAGTATAAAATTAATATGCATTTATAGTATATCGTTGGTATTGCTACTATTAGTAATTGCCACTCTGGGATCTTTAGAAAGAAGATAGGATATAAATATTTTACTAAAAAAAATGTAATGATAAAATTTATTAATTTTACTTGCACACTGCCCTGAGGTCTCACAATATAGGGTAGGATTAAAAGATTTTGAGAAGTAAATAAATAAAGTGACACCAATATTATTCATTTTATTATTTCACAAGAGTTCACTGCTGCTGACAATCTAATTTCTCTTAAATAACAATCTGTATAATTACATAACAATCTTTGTAATTTATTCATTGCAAAATGCAGGCATGTGTGTATGTGTGTTGTATTTAAGCTATTTTACCAATAGCGTTAGAAATATTTAGACACAGGTGAGCATTTTAGAACCCAAACAAGAATCATGATCAATGATGTATTCTAATTAAATCCATACTTGTTACAGAAATTCTCACTCTCGCATTATGGTACCTTCATAAAAGGGGCTTGGTGTCCATCTGGAATCTGAGTAAGACATTCATGGGAATACATCCTAACCCCCAGGTCTGTTGCCAGCTGCATATATAACCCAGCTGTATATGTTGCTTGTTATGAAAGGCAGCGGAGGAGATACGGGAGTTCAGGCATGAGCAGTGTCAAAAGCTTGAAAATGATATAGCACTTTTTGCCTTCAGAAAGGTGCATGTAGAAAGGTAAACTATGCATCTCAATAGCCTCAGAACATTCAGAATATTGAAATACCAGCTCCATACATGGATTTGCAACCAGTCCCAAATGCACCAAGACATATGATCACATGCAGGGATCTAACATGAGAGCCAGCAATAAAATATCACTCCCTAGATAAGGATGCATGTCACGGCTATTTTCATGATCATAGCTGCCCTTTTTGGAGCTGCTGTAACCACAAAAGTTACAGAATGCTATTAGGTGAGTATAATGGTTTCTTTACTGGTTTTTTTCATATAACTTCCCTCAGAGCAAGTCTGTGGGTACTCAGATGGGGCAGGAAGGGACAAGCAGCCGGTTTGCAGATGTCCACCAACCTGCCAGTTGTACAAGGTTATTCTGATACAGTACTGCAAACACACCCACAACTTTAGGGGGAAAGAAGAAAAGGATAAAGCCCAGTATGTCTTGTATAATATATAAATTATTCATTTATAGGGAATAAGAGCTTACGTGCACTAATCACAGAGACCCCAAGGGCAGAAGAGCCCACAGTGGATTTTGAAGCATGTAGAGCACTTTGGTGAAATTTGTTGTGTTTATGTACTCATAATTTTACTTCTGATTTTATACAGTCTTGTGACCTTTGTATGCTCTCTAGACTCTCTTTGTATACTCTCGGCACGTATTTAGCCTGAAATCACGTTGTTTAGGTTATAATTTCTTAGTCATCATATCTAGGCCAAATAAGCTACTGACTATTTTGCACCAAGCAACAGTATTTGTTATGTTAACCATTATTACCATTTGGGGCTGCAATCTGTCATCAAGCAGAATCCATTTTGGTTTTAATGGGGAACAATAATTTGTTGTTGTTATTGTTGTTATGTGATTTCAAATCAACTCTGACTCACAATGACTCTATCGTAGGGGGTTTGGGGCAAGATTTATTCAGAGGAAGTTTTTCTTGCCTTCTTCTGAGGCTGAGAGAGTGTGGCTTGTCCAAGGTCACCCACTGGGTTTTCATGGCTGAGCAGGGATTCAGACCCTGGTCTCCTGGAGCCTTAGTCCAACACTCAAACTGCTGCATCATGTTGGCGCAATGGGGGGGAGGTGGAATTAGGAAACTCCTCTCTTATGCTTCTGCCTGCTTAGTGGTGTGTAACATGTTTTTTCCTGTTACTACCACCAATCAATGGAGAAGGCAAGGTCTTCTATGATTGCACTCTCTCTCTCTCTCTCTCTCTCTCATTCACCCACTTTCTTTGGATATGTATATGAAGCTCTGCTCTGACAGGAGAGAGCCAGTGTTTGCCATTTTCCCACTTTCCCTCTAAAGCCTGCTGTGCTTTGTGTCCCATCCCAACATGTACCAAGTGTTAGGAGCAATTCTACAATAGTGTAGTGCACTAACAAATGCAAGAGGAAGGGTGAACTGGTACAAATCACCTCCCTTCCTCCAATAGGAACTGAGCTGGATTTTGGTCATTTTTTGCTTGCTGAAAGACAGTGCTGAGTCCAACCCAATATTGCTCTATTGCTGTCTGGGTTCTCAAAAGAAACAAGGCAAATTATTTCTCAATCCAAATGTGCTCTGCCATTTCTGCCACGATATATGGCAAAAGCTCTTACTGACGTTGTAATAATTTATTGCCATAATAGCCCCTGAGTTTGCCATACTAGAGGCCAGCACATTGCACTTATCAGGAGAAGTCATTGTCTCAGATTCTGAACACATTGGGCCTCTTCTTACATTTGTCTGATGCAAGACTGGAAATATGGCCATCTATTTGTCACTGGGTTGCAATTTCCATTATTGAGTATGCTGGCTAAGGCAGATGGGAGCTGCAGTCCAGCAACACTTGGGTGGCCATAATTTCCTGGCCTTTCTATAGGCATTAGAGCCACTGTAGTGTAGCTCCTTCCAATGTCATGAGCCTGGTATAAGATACCTGAGGCTACATAGGAGGACCGGCAACTTGAGCTCCTCCCAATGTGAACTGGAGCATCTCTCATTACTGTGATAGCATGTGGCAGAACCATACTGCAAAGGCTCCTAGTCTTACAGGGCAATGTAACAAATGACCCCTGCTTGTTGGTGTAACACTGAAGCCAAAGAAATTGTTCATCTAATTTGTTTAAAACTTTGTCTGGGTTTCTGGAACTTGATTAATACCTGTCGCAAGTGTTCTTCTGAGCATTGTATTTTATAATCTGTTTGCTTCACTATATCTATTTTTTGTGCCACATAAGTTGGAGTACCATATAAAAATGGTTTCTTGCATATTTGTCAATATCAAACAATATACAATTGTTTTATTTAAAGAAAATCAACAAAAATTGGTCCTTATGTGAAATATATGTTTATATTTTCCAGTAATACTGGAAGTGCCATATTTTTTTACCTACTTTTTGTATTGTTAGTATATCATGAAAGTACAAACCTTAATCTAAAGTCAAGTATGCTTCTATTTCAGGTGAAGGCAGCTTCCAAATATGTGGATGTGCCCGTAAGCATTATTTAAATAGAAGTCTCAATCCCTTTTTCCGCCTTCGTATGTGTTCTCTCTCTGTCTTTCTCCCTCTCTTTCCCTCTTTATTCTGTTTTCTCACTCCCTCTGTGTGTGTGTTGTGTGTGTGTGTGTGTGTGTGTGTGTGTGTGTGTCTAGAAATCAATGATCCTCATGCAAAGTGAAAGATAACTCTTTACAGTGATTGCTATTAGACAGACAGACAGACAGACAGACAGATACATACATACATACATACATACATACATACATACATACATACATATATAGATATATCCTTGCTTAGCCAGTGCTGAAGTATGAACCTAAGGCATTCCTAAGATTTTGAGAGCTGATTCATTCTGAATGTTTTCTATATCTTCTTGTGGTGCCTACTTCCATGGATCTTTGTCAAATATATCATATGGTGTTTATCACCCAGTAATATGTAAAATGGGATATGGTAAGGAGAATGGAACAAATGTCATGCAAACCTCCAGAATTCACCTTTGCATATGAATCAATAATTAAGTAGCTGCAATTGCTTTGATATATCAGTTGCAACAGTTCACAAGTGAAAGAGGAGCCAAGTATGGTCAAAATGTAAAGAAGTGAGGAGCTGTCTTTCAAATGGCTTGTGCAATATTATTATGAACCCTGGCACACATGAATTGGCTTTAATGTCACCCCATAGATGCATGAGGTTTGAAATACTTGGTTGTATGCAACAAGGGGGAAAGAAGACATGGCATTCTACAACATGACTTGCATTCCGCAAAGAATCAAATGACCCTAAAACTGAATAACACCAAGAGTGTGTGAGAATGAATGAATGAAGTTTTGCAATACTTTCTGGAATGGCGTATGGAGACAGATCAACATATTGGATTTGACAGTTGCACAAGGATAATATTGCCTGTCCACAAGCAGCACACTTTTCCACTTCTTTCCACAAGAGACTTTGTAAAGGACACGCACATGTATGCATACACCTGCATCCCCCAACAATCACCACTGAGATGACCAGTCATATGCTTTGGCAGGTACAGTAGGCCTTCCACATTTGCGGGTTTGACTTTCACAGATTTGATTATTTGCAAGTTTTTCCAACCCTTGCCCTCTCCCCACTTCAGGCACTTATTTTCTGGGAGAACCTTCCCTCTTGGAGGCTCTGATCAAGCCAGACAGCCCTTTAAAAAACTGCCTCTGGTCCTCCTCCTCCTCCTCCACCAGCCGCTGCCGGGCCAGCTAAGGATGGCTCACAGCCCGATTTCTCAGCACCAGAAATCTTCCAGTGCTCCCAAACACACCAGAAGAAGGAGATATTTGAAAGAGAGGAAGTGTAGGTCCACTGTGCTGACCCAGCTGTGTTCCTTCTCCTTTCCCTGATCTGGTTTGGAGCCTGGATGTCCACTCTCCCCATCATACCTCAGCCCCTTTCCCACAGACAGACAGAAATACACACACGCATTTTGGTATTTGCGATTTTTCCACTTTTACAAGAGTCCTATGCTCTTAACTCTAGTGAATGTGAAGGTTCAGCTGTGTTCAGAAAACAGAAATCTGAGAAGCAAGATCACTAGGGATCGGGAGGTGAGCAATCTCCACCAAAATCATTGTTTTCTTCTCACTTCCAATGGCTGCAAATAGCAAATAGCAATATTCTTCTGTAAAGTCTAATGTGTAATGGTTACTTGTTACTCCCAAAACATTAAATTGGGGGACTAATTGGGAATATTGGAGGCATTCTGGGCCATTGTCTTTTTATTTTAGAGTCTTAAAAATGGTTTAAAATTGACACATTCCTTGTGAAAGGATAAATAACAGCAGCCATGTTACTTTGTTTAAAAATTAACCTTTTTAAATAATATTCTAAAACTCTGTTTTTAACTTAGGCTACAAAGTTAAATCACACAATATTCTGTGATAGATTATTGCTTTTGGTTTTAAACCATTCCACAGTTTAACAGAAACAGACCATCTCATGCTAATTGAGATTTTAATATTTGTAAGACTTTTCTTAGTTTTAGGCACATTTTAACTTTAATGTTTTTTTTTTAATGGGCCAACGGTGAATTGGCGATGCACATATTAAAGGCAACCTTAAGGGTATTTCTGGAAAATAACCACATTATTTCATTTTTTTCAAAGGGCAAATGGTGCTGCGGCTTTCTGTTTAGAGCGTGGATTATAATGAAGAGAGCCCTTAAAGATCTCAGGCAAAGCACTCTGCTTACCAGGAATTAACATTTAAATTAAGTTTAAGTGTAGTATATAAATCTTGGTTGAAACCGGGGATTATGACTGATAAAGCAGGAGACACTTGCAGACAGACATTTTGTTCTTTAGATTTACAAATAGCAGTGACTGCTTTTCAACTGTTGTCCAAACTCTTCATGTCTATTCACATTTGTCAAGCTGTACACCCAAAGAAAAGGTAGATTTGCCAGCAGTCTTAAACTGTGGTAATTACTGGAATATATCTTTTTAAATATATATATTAAGCACAATGTTTTCAAATATATTTTCTGGTCTCACACAGTGTAAACGCTGGTTCTGATTTTACACTAATTGTCTGTATACAGTTGGCACTCCACGTTCACAGGTTCTACATTCACGGATTTGATTATTTGTGGGTTTCTCCAACTGCTGCCCCCCCAAGCGCCCCTTTTCCAAGAGAACCTTGCTCTCAGCAGCTCTGATCAGGCTGCATAGCCCCTTAAAAACCCACCCCAATCCAGCTTCTCCTCCACCAGCCACTGCCTGGCCGGCTAAGGACAGTTCACACCCTGATTTCTCAGGCCCACAAACCCTTCCCTGATGCCCCCCACACCCAAAGAAGAAGATGGGCAAGAGACAGAAAGTATAGGACTGCCATGCCAATTCACCCCTTTTCCCTCTCCTTTCCCTGACCTCATCTGGACCCTGGGTGTTCACTCTCCTCACCAGGCCTCAGCCCCCTTCCCACCAACACACACAGACACATTTTGATATTTGTGGTTTTTCCACTTTTGCAGGGGTCCTGTGCCCCTAAACCCAGCAAATGTGGAGGGCCAACCTGTATATCTAATGTATATCCTGATCTTTCCTCCTAATGCTTTGGGAGGCAATCTGGTAAAACAGACTAAATTGAGGGATAGTATTGCTGACCAAACAACGTCCACTGAGCTTTATAGTTAAGCAAGGACTGAAGCCCATATCTTACAGGTCCCAGCACTTTCAACTTGCCAGGCACTTATTGCTTGGGCACCTTAAAATCTTTGTAGACTGTTGAGAAGTGTCTACAAGCCATAACAGATTGCCAGTCTCTGCACCAGCACAGCATGAGAAATTATGACACCATAGTAGTGCATATGGAGGAAAACCCACTGAAAAACGATACAAACATACTGCAAACATTTATGTAAAAAAAAAAAAGGAATATTGGAAAGAGAAACAGTTGATTGGAATGTATATTCATAAATTCCAGTCCATTGGCAAAGGTATGAATATAGATAATGGTTTCTTAGCATGCAGCATGAATCCTTACAACTCGTACATACAACATAAGAAATCCCCTCAGAGAAAATGTGAGTCTAAGTCAACTGATATTTTATTTCCAGATTTTTTTGTTTTGTTTTCACACTTCAGTATTAATAAACCAGCTCCATAAAAGACCTGTTATCGTCTTTCACAGTTCATTGAAGGTTTATGGCCCTATTACCTTCTGATACCACTCTCACAGGATAAAATTGGGCTGAAATATTTTATTCTATTACTCTATGGCCATTTCCGCACCAGACTGTTATAGCGCTATGATTCCACTTTTAACTTCCTATGGAATCCTGGGGTTTGCAGTTTCGGGAGGGGCCAGGAAGGAGGGCCCCTCCCGAAACTGCAAACCCCAGGATTCCATAGGAAGTTAAAAGTGGAATCATAGCGCTATAACAGTCTAGTGCGGAAATGGCCGAAGACTCCCATCAATGCATGTAGAGGATTAATAGCTACTAAAGCTCATGCTAAAATAAATCAGTCTTAAATGTGCTGCTGGTGTGGATAGTGCAGCTGGGCTTAAACCAAGGGCCAACTTCCAGATCAAAAGTAAGTTCCAAAACCACAATGATACATAACAGGGCTTTAGTTTCTCAGGTGGAGAAGGACAAAGGGCAGGGGGCCAGAGTGTCAGGCAGAGAAGGTAGGCACGTGGGAATACTGCAAGAAGCAGTAAAGGGACGTTGGCATGACATGAATTAAAGGTATCAGCAGTTAAAGGGAGGCAGAAAGGACACAGTGAGACACCTTCATTTTCTGTGACTCAAGTGCTTGGTCGAGATGCAAAGAACGTGGTTCCATCTTGTTCTGCAGGGAAACCTTTACAGTCTGATTTTCACAACTAGGTTAGCCTCTTCATTCCATTTACTTCCTCGTCCCATCCTTATGACTAACATGTTTTGGTCTGAGCCCAATTGTTAGTCCCAACTAGAGCTGATCAACTGAATCAGTGAAAATGTGGTAGGTCAACACTTATGTCAATTGAATTTATTCAGTGGGCCTACCCTAGTTCAGCCCAACAATTGGCTTTGGATGTTTGAATGAAATGTCAAACAACAACAAAAATAGGAGGATTTTGAGATTTTATATCTAGGTAAAATCTTTGCTCTCTTAACATTGGTCAAATAACTCTTCCTGCATCTGATTTTGGAAATCTAATTGTTCAGTACCAGACAACTGCAGCACTTTTTATTGCATCATAAAGCTGGCACAAGCTGCTTGTTGAAAATTGCTTGAAAAAGTATAACAGCCATATTTTCTATGGTGCTCATTGTTTTTTACATTAATACCTTGTCATTGTTTCAGTAGGTGTTAAAAAAATTCCTGGCATCTGTAGGGCCAGCCATTGGCCCTTTGCTTGATAATTGTATTTCTGTTTTAATGTGTGTGTGTGTGTGTGTGTGTATACCTACAAACTCCCTTCCTACTGCTTCTCAAACTGTCCTCATTTTCACCCTGGAAATTACACAGAAGTGTTAACTAACTTCAATTTACAGTGCCTGACAATCACGTCTTGTAGAGAAATGATACTTTGTGATCTGTGGTAAATCACAGTAATAAAAGTAATGACACCCATTATTAAGAAACTTCCAATGTGCCACAGACATTTAAGATTTGTGTGGCAGCTTTCATAATGACTCTTATTACAGTATTTTAATGGGTTTTGTTTGAGATAAGTTTGAATCCAACATATCAAGGAGTGTGAACTTATTTAGTGATTATGTTCTCCCAAATTATCTCTACCAATTCCTTCTTGGAGGGGAGGGGAACAGACTGCACCATAACCTTGGAAGCTTTATAAGTTCACATTTAAAGGACGTTGGCACACAGAGAAACACAGAGAGAAGACTGAAGATAAACAAGGCAGTCCTGTGCTTGCCTAAATAACCTAAAAGCACCAGATCCTGTCTGATCTTGGGAGCTAAGCAGGGTCAGCCCTGGTTAGTACTTGGACAGGAGAGCGCTAACAAATACCAGATGCTATAGGCTATGTTTCAGAGGAAGGAACTGGGGAAACCACCTCTTGAGTATTCTTTGCCTAAGAAAACCCAATGAAATTCATGGGGTCGCCATAAGTCGACAGGCAACTGGTAGGTACTCATACACCTATGCTTCCTTACTCAGAATTAAGTCCCACTGTGTTCAGTAGGGCCTACTCTCAGGTAAGTCTGCACAAGATTTGCAGCCTTAGCCATTTCCGCACTACACTGTTATAGCGCTATTATTCCACTTTCAACATCCTATGGAATCCTAGGGTTTGCAGTTTAGGCAGGGGGTGGTAGCCCCTCCCTAAACTGCAAACCCCAGGATTCTATAGAATGTTGAAAGTGGAATAATAGCGCTGTGCAGAAATGGCCCTTATTAGCCATATCTCTAGGGTACAATCCAGCCAAATTTATGCAAAATTAAAGTCCTTTTGGTTTCAGTAGGAGAAAGTAGTGTCTTGTTATCACTGAAATGAATAGAATACTCAAGTGTTGAACTTTGACTGGATTGTGTTGGTAGACCTATAGAAATATGAATTGTTCCATTTTAAAAGATTACAGCGGAGAGTATGGTAGATACTTTTATATGGTTTGGTGCTGTATTAGCCTTGTTTTTAAATATAAATGTGAATGTTTCAAAACTGTTAGGAAAATGCTAACACAGTAATGCTACATTTTTAGTCTAACCTTCTAATTTTATATAAAAGGAGATTTGCATTTAGAACATGACACTAGGGGGAAACAACAACAACATGAGTTGTTTTGCTAATTAGGTCAATAGTATCAAACAGTGCAAGAAAGAACTTCCTGGCGCTGGCATGTCAGGAAAAGGCAATCTCCATGCAAGTGGCTTCCCTTAAAACAAAAGAGAAAGAGAGAGTAATGTTAGAGTGTGCAAAACAGCCGTTTGTTGCTTCAGCCACTTACATAACAAAAAGCAGTTGCTGATAATCAAATGTGATACAGCTATCTGCTAGACTAGAGGAAGGCTCCACAGCCACAGTGTGAGAGAGAATAGAGCACTGCAGGGTGGGGAGAGAGAGCCATTCGGCTAAATAGACTGCCTTGGGTAGATGCCATTTTCATGCTCCCCCATTCTTCTCTTCCCCCGCCTGTCTGCTCCACTCCTTTATACAGAAGCCAGGGATGGATGTTGCTGACGCCTATGTGACCTTCGTTCGCCATTCTCAGGACATCCTACGTGATAAGGTCAATGAGGAGATGTATATAGAAAGGTTATTTGATGTAAGTAAATGCCTCCTCCACCTTGGAAGTCCAAGGAGAGGGAAACTGCAAAATGTGGCAAAATGAGACAGGAGCATAAGTCACATTTTGATGATTAGTCAGGGATATTTTTAAACTATGTTGTCTTTCCTTTTGACTGAAACTTAGTTTGTCTTCTGTCTGCTCTAATGCTCTCCTTAGATCCACTTTGCCCCAGTTTTTCTCTGCTTAGATTTTGGTGTGAGAGCACCGTGAACACAAATCATTCTGTAAATGGAATGTGTTATCCATTATTCTTACCATTAAAATCCTGTTTTTAAAGAATGGGAGATGGCAAAGAAGTCAGATGGGATAGGAGTGTGCAATTTGAATTGGAGTAAATCTCATTGTTGCAGGACAAAACGCTTTAAACGTAGACCTAACCATGTTTTTTAAAAGATAATTAAAGAAAGCAAGCACTATTATAACTATAGTAAATTTTAAAATCAAGTATTTGTATTGTAGAATATGGTTGCATTGCTTTTAAACTGAAACTGGGGTCCTCTTGGGAATGTTGGCTGACACTTGTCATCACTGTTGGAATCTGAAAATTAAGATTAATTTTTATATTTGAAAATTTACAGTGCCTGTAGCACCTCATAACTTTTAAGTGTCAGGAGGAGTTTATTTTAACTATGACAGAGTGCATGTGAACAGATTTCTCTGCTTTTCATTTGCTTTCGCCGTGCAGCACATTTTCTGTCCTTGTATCTATTGTGCTGTCTAGTCTTTCTGCTTGCAACAGGCACCTAACAACTTGTTAGGATAGATCTTTGTTTATGTGTTTGTGTGGCTGTAAAACACCTTCCTGTGCCTCTCCTGTCACTCCTCAGTGTTCTAATTTTTTCTTCTGTTCTGTCATTCAGATCTGAACACTTTCAGACTTTCTGCTGCTTCCTTTATTGGTTCTTTTGCTTATGTTGGCCATAGAAGCTTTTTCTCTTCCAGTGACTATCACCTCAAACTTAATCAAACTCCTCTTTTAATTGAGACCCATCTTTTCCCCCATTTGTCTTTCCACATAAAAGCCTCTTCCTACTGCATAATTCTCTCCTTTCCCCCACCCGCTTCCCTGATTTTCTGCAAGATTAAAATGGAATTTATCTCTCATGTCAAATGTTTTATCACATTATATCAAGTGGCATGAATAGGAGTCAAATAATCTTCCCGTGTAGATCTACTAGCATGACCCATATCCACTGAGAATGCCTCATTCATGCGTAAAGCACTCCAGAGACTCCTTTCCTCTTAAGAGAATTTCAAGCATTAAAAAAATGAAAGAGACAAATCACCTATCCACTTGGCAGTGACAAAGAGGCAGTCGTTTCCTCTCTGCTAGAGATCTGCTAGCACTCTGCCCATCCATGTTGAAATTCTTCTTATTAGCAATACATTCCAGGGACTGTTCTTTTCAGTGCCAACCTTTTCTTTGAGCACTTTCCAGTTCTGTGTGTATCCCAGCAGCTTGTTTTGAACTTAAGCAGAGGTTTACAAGGTCATATAGCTGCCTTGAGTGCCATTTGTGGTGGAAAGGCAGGGTATCAATTTAATACATGCATGTCTCTGTGATAAATTAGCTTTTAAAATAATTAGCCAACATCTTTTCAGAATATCACTTATCAAGAGAATCTGGCTTCCTGCTGTTGCTACCATTTGAAAATGGCATTTCACCTTATTCAGCTATGGTTGTACATATGCACACCTGCAAGAAGTTCCATATGGCACATTATACAGCATCCTTAGTCCCAAACACATACCATGGGACTCAGTCCACCTTCTTTTTTCAACTCTTATAGTAGAAGAGAACAATTTACTTCAGACCTTTTTGTCTAGAACGATTGCAGGGTGATGAGATGCAAAGGAAGAAAAGCGCTCATGCTTTTCATAGTTGTACTAAAGAAGATATTTCGGCTGAACATTCTCACTCTAGTACAATATAGTGCACCTGTACAGATTCCCCTGAAACTGTTCCAGGTACAGGAGCTCATCCTTCCTTTGTCTACCTAAAGCAGCCTTCTCCAATCAGGGTTCTTCCAGACATTTGGCTTATAATTCCCCTCAGCCACAACCAGCATAACCAATGATCAAGGATGATGGGTGATATAGGCCAAAACCTCTGGAAGGGCTCAGGCTAAGGAAAGCTGACATGAAATGTTCGAGCCTATGTCCAGTGGGCAGGCTGGCCTACATTTTGCCATAGCCTAATGTGTGTACATTTAAACAACCCAAGATTCATCCTGTTAAGCTGCAAATAAAGCAACCAGAATTTGAAAACATTGCCACTCCCAGAATCCCCCAGCCAGTATGTTGATGCTGATTGCAGGACTTGGGGAATTTATAGTCTAAATAGTAACTTTTTCAAACTACGAATACAACATAGATTGCAACACTTTCCTGTGAGCGTAACCCACTGAGCACAGTACTGCTTAACTTTCTAAGTAAATGCGCAGTAGGATTGCACTGCTAATTTTTAATGTGTCTGTCCTTGTTTAATTTTTTAAAAATAATGTTACTATATTAAAGTTATTTCCATTTTATTCCTTCTTGTTACTGGCTGGTATTCTTTTCTACTTTTTAAAAAAGAAAGAATCAGTATTTTTGTTATTAATATTATTGGCAGCAGCTTTTCACAATGCTAATTTTGCCTTTTCTTTTGTTCTGAAAGCCATCCATTTAGCACACACACCCAAGTGTTCATTTTCTCCCCAGATCCTCTTCCCTATGTGTACTATAATAGCAGAATTATTCTCCCTGGTGGATATTAGGATATGCAGAAGATTATATGAATATTACTGTGTGGTCTACATTTTAATCGCCTTTATTCTGTAAATTAGTCAGGTTTACTGTGGAATAAAGTCATCATCATCATTTTTAAAATCTTCTCTTCAGGTCACTAGGGAAAGAAACAGATTGGCTGGGAAGGTCTGGCACTGAGTATCTAACAAGGCTATTTTCTCCCCCAAGACCTATTTACTAAAATCTGGCATCATTTCTTTGTCCTGGCTCACTACAGTGCGAGCCAAAAAGAAAACAAGGATAATACATAAGAAGCACAAGATTATCTTTTTCATGTTTGCATTTGTGTTGGGGTTTTTTTAGCTAAATGCGTGCCTTTCTGTCATTTCTTAAATTCTGTTAAAAGTACATAGTCAGATGAATACTTGATGCAAATGATCTCTTGGCTATCTTAATCCTTGTAACGGGGGGGGGGTTAGCATCTTTCATTATCTGGAAACACAAGAGACCTATCTTAAGTGGGTTCCTTCCTGTAGTGTTACTTAAATGACAGGGAAGTCAGCATTGTGTGAAGCTAGAATTGGCTTTAGGGTCACTGAGGTCGTGAGGAATGTTGACAGTCAACTGATGGCAGAGACAGAAAGAAAACAAAATGGGATCGTCACACTCACTGTTTGGTAGTGGCTTCTTTGATTTCTATGGAACCTCATAAATTAGGGTTGTAGTGTATAGTACCTCCCACAAGAATTGTACGTATTAAAATCATATGGTATGTTGTCTAGTTACAGCAGGTTTCTTTCTAATCTTTCTAATAAATCTCTCTCTTTGCTTTTTACCAGCTTGTCATAATTTACAGTACAGTTGGTAAAAATATGTTTATCTTCTTAAGTACGATTGTACTTGTATTTGTATTTTATATATTTGTTTGTTTTAGATTTATATCTGACTTGTTTATCAGGTCTCCAAAGGGCCTATACAGTACACCTGCCATGTATGTGAGGGTTCCGTTCCAGGAAAGCCTGTGTAAAACAAAAAACATGAGTGTTGTATCCCACTGTAGTCAATGGATGCAACAGGCATGGGCTTGCACCTGCACGTCAGACCCATCACGTCCATTGGCTATAATTGGAACAAGGCTTCATGCAATCTCACACGATCAGAGGAGAAGGCACCATAGTCTCTTCCTATTTCCTGTTTTTATTCTCTGCTTTCTCTTTTTTTGCCCCCATGCTGAGGTAACAGTACCAATCCAACAGTTGGTGGGATTGAAGCAAGCAAAGAGTTTGAGCATCACCCTCTTTGTTTCCCCTTCTTCTTCTTGTCACATGCCCAGTTTGAAAGAACACTTTCTGGTTTGTTTGTTGGGAACTCCAGAGCTCAAAATTATACGTTGCAAGTAATAATATTAACCTATGAAGCACTACTTTTGAGGCCAAGAACAGTGAGTCCTCCATCCTCAAGTAAACAATGGCTGGTAGCAACATTACTTTTTTGTGTTGCAAATAACATGTACTCCTTATTTTTATTTTTTATGTTTACCAATTTGGGGGGTAATTTTTGAAATATTAACCAATTTTCTTACTTTTAAGATTTTTTAAAGGAACTTGAAGTAATAAAAAAGCAACCAGTAACATAACAAGCAGAGTAACAAGCTATTAAAGCTATTAAGAAGGGTGTGTGTGTGTGTGTGTGTGTGTGTGTGTGTATGTGTGTGTAAAATTGCATTGGTAATGAGTCTGTAACAAATTACACAGGAATTACTTTTAAAGTAACTTCACAACTCTGCAAATTCTTGAAGCCAAGTACAGTCCACAGTCTTGATCCTTGGTTCACCAATCTGGTTTTTTAACAGTGCTTAAACCACTGTTTGCCAAGTCAGATATCCTGCGAAGCTATGATATAATAAACAAGAATTCTTCTTTCAAACCAGAGAGTATATAAGAGGTAAAGGAGAGAAGAGAAGAGGAGGGATTGCTCAAGGTCTTCACATGTTCGCATTACAGTAAGCCACGGTGTATTAGAATGACACTGCACCAGGACATAAATCTGTGACATAGAAGCCACTCTAAGCAGGTGTGGGCTTTATCTTTTTTTATGTCCCTTAATATATAAAGGAATCAAATGCTATATAAATAATTTTCACCTTCATTATTTAAATATTATGAAAAATAAGTCATTGCGGATATGAGAAAGTAGCAACAAAGTACTGAAAATGAGCTGTAAATCCAGGTGCCTATGCATCTTAGGATATTGCTGCAGAGTTTACAAATAGGACAGATGGCATTTTTTTCCTCCTCTCAGATGATTAATTCAATATCTTACCCCTTTCTCAAAAAAAAATACTAAAAACAACAACACACTTTTGATATAAGAAATCAAATCATCCAGTGAAGCTTCTAAGATTGCAAAGATCTAAACAAAAATTAATTTATTTTTCCCCTCCTTGTACTTCTTGAAGACAGAAGCCTGCCTGAGCAGAAGATAAGGATTAAAACAGATGTGCTTAGCAGCTAGCTCATCTGCTTAAGTCTAGCAGTCTCTGAGATCAGTGATTAAAAAGCCATCTCAAACTTTGATGAGATCCACAGTCCTGGTAATATGCCGTCTCTGATAGCTTTCTTTGATAGGGCGCTTGTCTGTCTAAACCGGACACAGGAAGCATTTGACTGGAGATGATATGTGGATTATATGGGTCAATTATACACTTAATCTGCCTTCTCTGCAGAGATTAAACATTCATAGATTGACTCTGTGTATTTGGCTTGCCCTTGGCAGTTACCGGATCAGGAAGGTTGCCCTTACTGAAAAGTCTGGTAAGAACTTAATCATCCAGTGATAGGGCCCTGATGATACTGGGATGCTAACTGCTCTATGCTTTTTCAGAGAGCTTGACTTACCATTTCACTGTCACTTCAGACTGTTAGCTGTGTAAGTCTCTCTATGTGTTTGCTTCTCTGTTGAAAAAATAAAACAAAACTTAGAAATCCTCTTTTCATACAGTGATGTTCTATAAATGATATTTAGAAGAGAACAGAGCAATGCTTTGATGAGTAGAAAAGAGAGAGTATACAAGCCAGTTCAGGTGTTCCTAGTTGTTAGTGCTGGCTCTGCTGTCAGGTAAAGTGAGGCAGCTGATGTGTGATGCTGAGGAGGGCAGTAGCCCCCACACACACACACTAAACTTGTCTGGCAGACAAATAACAACTTCCTCCCCACATGCACCCCATGTAAACTTAATATACACGTTCCCAGAACTAGGAAGAGAGGAAGGCACACTGAGCTATCACAGAATTCTTGAAGCAGATTCCTAGGGTAACAGCTGAGAGTTGGCATGCCATTCGTGTGTGATACAAATTGCAGTCAAGCAAAAACATCACAAGAGCTCCGGACATCATGAGATGAGAGTATAATGGTTTGGAACTGCCCTAAAGCACCAGTTGGGGGCGGGAGTGATGGCAGAAGAACCTGCTAGTCTAAGCACTAAAATTGTTCTAGTGATTTCAGTACTGATATATTGGACTGGATAATTGCCATTTTGGTGATATTGCTGTTTTATTGTTTTGTGAGTAAATTTGAGCATTGCTTATATATTTTGTGTTTTTATAAGCTGGAAGTGGGCTTATAAAAGCTTGGTCCTCAAAGGCAGTATAAGGTAACCTCAAATAAAATAAGGAGGTGTCATTTCCCCTTTCCCTAATAAATGTGACTGCCATGTTGTAGATCCATGCTGGTTGTTGAGGGACATAGCTTTTATCAGTTGAGTTTCCTTCTCTAAATTTGACTGTCAGAAAACAATCACGCTGCCAAGGGCCTGCATTTATTTTGAACATGTAAATGGTGAGACTGATAGAGGCAAAATTCCTACACCATTTTAATAAATGGTATTTTCATAAGTCTTTTCATGATAACCTTTATATTTCATTTGATTTGACAGGACTTATTGATTGTTATAATTTAGCCAAGATCATGCTCATTTTTTAAAGCTGCACCTCCAACATGGTGCCTGCAGTCATCTCCTTTGGTGCACATCATGCTCTCTGCCTCTCCTGTTGATAGAAGTAAAGAAAACAAAAATAAAACAAGGAGATGGTATGTTACAAAGCAAGGCACCAAGGCACTTCCAGTACTCTCACTATTTTAAAAAAAGATAATATTGCAGGCCTTAGTTATGCTATTGCATGAATTAAGAATATTATTCTTGTATTAAATTATAGCCTGTATAAGGAACATAGACCTAACTCCTGCTTCTTAGGCTCTCTGCCAGATGAAATGTTATAGCTGCCTCCTATATTATGCCAGGAACATAGAAAGAATAGAGATATAGCTTTGTGGCAATAGAATGCATTTAGGATGGTGCACAAGTAAGTCATGTCTACTCCCGTGGAGGAGCTAACTGCTAACCTAAGTCAGTACTCAGGTTCAAGAGAGATGCTACTATTTTTGATGACTCACTTAAATACGCTCCTAAAATTCCTTCAAGTGGGCTACAGTTTTGGCTAAAATTCTATACAGTCAGATTTGGGAGTTACAAATTCTATTAAAATACACAGAGATACATATAGAGACATTTTGACCTAGAATTTGAGCACTGAATTCTATTCTGCTATGCAGAATTTTGGAAAAGGTTGTAGGGAGGAGTTGTTTAGGGCCTAATGAACAAACATATGTCAGACCCACATGCTAGCCTCAAGGCATTTCTCAGCTTATCCTTAACTGCACATCCAATACCAAGAAAAGGACAAGAGAAGATTTGATTAATCATGGAAATGTTTTCCTTACAAATGTGGAAGACTTGCACATGTGCAAGGAATTGCTATTTATAATATGTTGAGAGGTTTATTCTTTCATGAAGTATTAATTTAAGCAGGGTTTAGTCTAATTTATTTTAGAGAGACCCTTAATAAAATAAGTCCTAGATTTGTCACTTGGCTTTGCTTGCTTGTAGGAATTTATGCTTCTAAAGATCTTTATTTGAAGCAGCTTTTCATGTTCCAGCAGACATTTGGTGAAGGCAATTAATTAGTTTTCTTTTGCAGAGGAGATTGTTCCACTAGTCATTCTACACTGGTGCGTACCCATCTATGTCAATGGTACTATGTAAGTGTAAACAGTCCTAGAATTGCTTCCTGAGAAATCAGACAGGATTGTTCTATTACTTGCAAGTCTTGGTGACATGTTTAACATCATGTTTTCTGTGCTGAAAAACCTGAATACTTTTAGTCATAGAGCAAAGGCATCAGTCTCTGCTAGACTCAGTTGTTATTATTTTGGAGATGAGGTTTTATTCAGAATTAAATATTATATTATCATTTCTTCTCTAAACACCTCCTCAAAAGTTGTCACATTGGCAGGATACAATAGAATAGCCTTTGTTAAAACTAGGTCCCTTCAAACATTTGCGGCTTTGATTCCCATTATCTCTTATCAGGTTGGTCCACACTGGTGGGAATCCAAAACATCTTGGGGGCAGGTTGGGGAGGCCACTGTGTAATAATTAGAGCACAGTTACTGAACATGTGGTCCATGGACCAATGTCAATTCAGAAGCCATCGACTGCTGGTCTGCAGTGAGCTTCCAAGAAAGAAGAAACAATTGTAGCCAATGAGCATGATTATGGTACCAGTCCCTGGCATTTTAGAGGGAAAAACTGTCAGTTACCCACATAAGAGTACAAGTCTGTAACTGCAATGTTCTGAACTCTGCATGCACACTTTCTATATGATACTGGCATGGGAATTCTTTAAGTTTTGTTCAAGATACTACTTCTTGGTAACATTGAGCCTAGGAGTACTGACTTGATGTGCTTTATGCAATTGTCTTTAGATGTTCTGAGGATCTCCCAGTCTTGGTTCTACTAGTTTTTATTTTTCAGTAAGAAATCTTATCAGTTGTCAGACAAAATGGAAGCTTCTATTGTCTTTATGCCTTGTTTGTGAGGTCCCTGGAAGGATCGAGGAAAGAGGAAACAGGAAAGAGAATGCTTGGTTAGGTGGGCCTTCAGTCTGAGTGTGTTTCATTTTTCAAAGACAATTGAATGAGAAAATTGATGAGAAAATTGGGATAGCTGATGAGAAATCACTGCGACTATCATCTTCTGTATACATTTTGAATATTCAAGTATACATTGTCCTACTGCATTCTTTACACCAACACTGGAAGATGGGCAGTGTTATCAATTTCTCACCCCCACATTACTGCCAATGAGAGGAATGTGAGATAGTGGCTTGCCTCGTAAGTTCATGATATTGTTGAGATTTAGATGGATAACTTATTTATTATTTGTAACTCAGCATTTTGGCCGCTGTGTTCTACCCAGTTCTCAAGCTGTTATGTGCAAACTCCTGTCTGTATAAGAAAAGTTCCCACCTGGCACAATCCATCCACCTACTGTTGGCATTGTTAATGGAAGGTGTATTCCTTTCCTAGCTAAGAGGAAATGTTGATGGCATTATACAACTCAAGCCTATGGGAGATACATAACCGCTCACCCCACATTTTGACACAAGTGTCAACACTGACAATTCCAAGAAAGTAAGTGATGGATATTCAGGAGTGGTACTCTTCCCACTTAGGCATGGTCTGTCAGTTTAAGCACTATTACATAGCAAAATCCACACCTAATTATCTCACATGCACTTGTAGTTAATAGTAGAAATATATATTTTGGAGCTGGAACCACGTAGCCCTCTAGACGTGTAAATATCTCAGATCTTGCAATGGGGTTGAAAAAGATAACCTAGTGGGAAAGAAAACTTACTTTCAGTGGAATTGCAATGAGGTGGGAGTCCATCAAAAATGTATAGAAAACCCATTACACTGGACACATTCCCCTTTGACATAATTGTGGTTTATTATTAAATTCTGGCTCAGTTTGTTGGTTAGTTTAATTGAGAGGATGTAAGGCTTCTATGAACTGACAAAACCTTAACTGACTTTAACTGAGGGTTAAAGCAAAACAGGATTGGGCCTGCAGTTTGGAAGTGTCTATCAGTACAGTAAATCCCCTCTTATGCAGACCTCTGTAATCCAAATCCTTCCTTATTTTGGACATGCCTTATGTCACACATCTTATGTCAACAATTTTTTTGTTCTCTTTTTCTCTCTTCTCCGCACACACTCTCAAACCTATATTTTCAAAAGAGACTGTGCCATGCATACACCACCTTGAGTCCTGTGCTGAGAGAAAGGCAGGCTATTTAATTAATTAAATCAGTTTAATTAATTAATTAAATTTTCCTTCCAACAAGCACTTTCTTTTCTGAATAGTCGTCGCCTCTGGCAAAAACCATATCTTTTAGCCTCAACCTGCTCCTACAGTTTAGATAATAAATAGATAATCAGAGCTGGAAATCTGGAAGCAAGCAGGTATTCACACTGAGAAATAGATAAAGCACTAGTATGGCATGGAAATGGATAAGGGGAACAAGGCAGCTGAGGGCAGCTCAGTTCACATCTAACAAGTTGTTCATATTGAAGAATCAGGTCAGAATCAAAAACTATTAAGAATTCTATTGTATCTTTGTTGCATGGGATTGGAGCCATCTCTCTTGCCATCCATGGTAGAGGAGCTAACTGCTAACAAAGTCTTTCCTCTGGCAAATTGTAATAGCTGGGCACTGCAAAACAAGACATGTTGATCCCATCACCACAATCACTAGCTCAAGACTGTTAGTGACTTACTTGGAGTCTTCCGTTGGCATGATGGCTGCTTCTAGCAGAGAGATACATAAGAGTTTCTGTGTCTCAGAAGCAATCCACAGTCCCAATGCATTTTATCCTATCTTGTTCTTCTTTGGGAAATACAGAACAATTATATTCAGATTACTGTAGGAGATGAGCTGTACACATATTTTAAAAACACAATAGCAATAATACTCAATCCTTCTTTCTTAATAGCCAAGGATTTTTTTTAAAAAAAATTATGGTAGGACGGTTTAAAATGCCTAAACTATAAACAGATATAAAAATATATACAAACTAGAAAATATCCATGCCTTCCTATAGAAATTTTACAATTTCCTTTGAAGTATATATGTTGTATCTTCTTCCTTCTTAAGAAATAGTTGTGCATAGCTGTCAAGTATTTGTTTCAAATATCTGAACCAACATCATGATTTTAAGATACTGCAATATTATTTCTTTTCAACTCTGGAAATTATTCATTTTGGTGAGATAATGTGACTTCTCACGAATAATCCATCATTACAATACATGTCTTGCTAATTACATTATAATATAATATGCAAAAATCAGTATTCTTCTGATTTAGCATACATTTCCAATTTCTTTCCCATTTTCTGCTCAGCTGCTGTTCACACTTAGGGTTAGCCAAAGTTATTTTGCTGTTTGAAGTGGAATAGCAACACACACATAGCAGTTAGGGCGCGTAGTATCCAAAGCTAGCAACGTTGTTTTAGCACAGGAAGTAAAAGAATCTCTCATATAAATTCCCCCATCTCTAGCAGTAAAAATGCAATAGTAACAAATAACTAACAATTTGTTATCCTTGCATGGCATCCAAAATCTGTTGCCTCACTTTCCCTAGTGGTAGGACCAGCTGTCTTCCTACTTCAACAGAAGCTTCCTTTATCTCTGCTGGGACCTCCCCTAGAAATGAAGATTTGCCCTTGGAGAGGCAACTTTGATCAAGAAATAGGGTATGTTTGTGTCAGGCTTCCTTATTCCACATGATTTCAAGACTGCTAAAGGCTTGCCTGTGGCCATTTATATAATAAACATATATTCCTTGTTTGAATAATGCCATAAGTGCCCACATTTTTGTTATATAAACACATTTAATGTCACATCTTGTATGGCCCTTAGAGGGAAGCAATAAGGGAGTTAAAGGAGCTAGCAGACCCTTAAGTGTCTATAATAGTGTATCTAAGTATATCTATTACAGTTATATTTCAGTGTAATTCCACTTGTTTTCAAAGGCAGTTGGCAGAAGCAACTTCATGGCTGAGGCAAAGAACCAGAACTTAGCTGCATACAGTGAGCCTGCCATCTTGCCATACTCCACTGACTGTGGCAAAACACAGTAGCTCCTAACACCGAGTTGGTGTTTTACAAATTGCACTTCTGTTCAACAATAAAGGACTGTTCAGTTTCCTATAGAGTTCTTACTATTCTATCTCTTTTTCTGCTTCTTGCCCAGTCACACAGTACCACCAGGCAAACCACTGGTGCGTATTAGATTAAAAGTTATAGGTCACTTATTTCTCTTGATCTGTAGTTCTTTTCTTTTTTTTTCCCCACCCAATATCCCTTTAAATCTCTCCTGCAGTTATGATATCAGCCTACAAAAATGCTTACAAAGAGCCAGGAGTTCCATTTGCAGCCCCATGTATGGGATTGGAAAGGACTGGAAGGACATTATTCAACTATTCAGTGAGAACATCCAGTTCACAGTGAATACCTAGGCTGCCTTAAAACACTCATTTTACAATGTGAAAGCTGCACAAGGGGACTCAATTAAGGTTACTGAGTCCAGTTTGTGACGTCTTTTGATTCTGCTTCTAGTGTTAAAGCATAAATACCCATACAATTAAAGTATTGTATAACTGTCGTTATTCTATTGCAACGCACAAAATAACATTACATCCCAATTATGCTGGTGCTGGATTGCAACCCATTGACTAGGAAAGGACATGGCCCTTTCCAAAATTGCTATGTAAGTAGTCTGTTTGGTTAAGGACCTTTATAACAGAATTGAGTGTAAAATATCAACATTCTTTTTTAAAGAGAACAAACAAGAGAATACAGTATTCAAAAGGAGGCCTAAAAAATAGCAGGGGTGTACATTTCCTTTGAGACCCTCTATAGTTCACTGTTTCAGGTGTCTATTTAAAGGACTTAAATTATATAGAGTAGATGCAGGGTTACAAAGACCAGATTATATCCCACAGAGCTGATAGTTACATAGCTGTTATTCCATTCCTAGCTTTAACAAAGATCCACTAGTCTCTTACACTTCCGCTTGGAGAACCTGTAATGGTTGTGACTGTTAATTTGAGCAGCAAATATCCATAGTGATAAAGTAGGGGCAAACATTTCCCAGATCAGTTTTAATTCAAAGGGAGAGAACTTCCACAGTGGCAGTGCTTATTCTGTGGCAAAGATGGTAAGCATCTGTATTTGCATGGGCATTGCCTTTGCAAAACACTGCTCTGGAAGAGGCCAACACTGCATTTTCCTGCACCAGCTGATTCATTCCCAAACAGTCCAACTCTGCAAATAAAAGTAGGTACCATCTACCAGTAAACATCTGTTTATGAAGCACAGGAACTTGATGGATATAATGTTAAAAAACACATGCAGTTATACCTCAGTTAACGAAGTAGATGTGCTTTTAGGCATTATTTCTTTAATACAGAATTTGATACCAGAGGAAGAAATAATGGAAAGAATATGGATAGATTCCAATACCACAGAAAAGAAGAACAGTTCAAACATGTTTCAGCAAAGAAGAACATGTTTCAGCAAACTTTTGATTCAGAACTAAAAATATGCAAATATGAAATGAACCAGCAGATCAAGTGAGCCTTTTATATATAAACAAAACCATTTTGCACCTTCTGTAGACCAACTGAAGGCTTCTTCCAAAATATACCAGGGATGACTTTTTCTTTCAGCAGCCTCCACTTTTCTTGTGATTTCCATTTTGGTGGCCAAACTTCCAAAACTGTATTCTTTTTTATCACGCTGGTGGGGGAAGTTGGTGAGGCAAGCTTATCTTTTGTGTTTTGCTGTTCTCTTTCTGATCAGTGAGAGATTCCAGGGGCAGCTGCTGTTTACCTTTCCTGTTGGATGAAAGCATATACTGTTGGATTGGCTAGAGTAGAATCCTGCTCTTTCCCATCTCAAGGTTTGTTTATTGCATTGCTTACTGCAGACATGCTTCTGCAACCTAACACCAAAAGTCTGTGTTTTTCGAGACCTCTTTCACTGTTCTCCCAGTGCTAAAGCTACTTTAAAAATGTCCAGCTAGACAGAGGATGAAGAGGAAAAAGGAAGGCTGGAGGGACATAACAAGACGTTGCAAAAGGGAACTTCACTGTCAGAGCTTGGAGCTGCGTTGCAACAAACTGAAGGGCTGCACATCCCCAAGCCCTGCTGTAGGAAAACATATTACCACACATCAATATTACAATGTCCGTTTCTATCCCACCCTCCTTGTAAGAAAGTGTTCATGCCCCACCCCTTTTACCCACACAATAATACTACTAGGTTAGATTGAGAGATAGCCCGGTGTCATCCAGTGATCTTCGTGAGAGACTGCCGATTTGAACATGAGTCCTCTCTCGAACTTCAGCCCTTACTGCATGGCGTTGTCATCATGGCATGCCAATGCATTGCTCCTAGTCCAGGACGTGTGCTATTGCACAGTGTCATTGCAGTTGCACTACTGTCACATCCCCATCTGCTGCTGTCATGCCCTATACCATTACCAGTGGAAGAGTGTCCGTAACACCACCCATCCGCCAGCAGCTGACTGGGTACAGTGGGGAATATTCAGGCCCTGATCTCATCCCAGCATTGCCATTGCTGGAATCTTGCCAGGATATTGGGCCACAGTGCAGTAAGAGCCTTCCTTAGACAAACTGAGGTAGCTGCCTCAGGCAACAAGTTTAGAGTGCTCTAAATGTACAGCAAAATGCTAGTTCTTTAATTTAGAAAAGTAAAATAAAATTGTTAAGTCTCAACTGCAATAGATTCATTGAATCAATGGGATTTACCTAAATATGTTGCCTTAACAAATCCCATGGGCTCAGTGAGTCTTCTCCAGCTGGGACTAACAATTGTATTTAGCCCCCTGAGTAACACTGGCCATCTGTATAGCTAGTGGTAAGGCATTACATACCCTGGCTTTTATTTTACTCTGAAGTCCAGAAAGAAGCCCTAGGGAACTAGATCCTTCACAGTTGAATAAACCTTAAATGAGAGTGAATCCAGATCGAGTCCTGCCTGAAGAAAACCCATTGATTTAAGCCCTGTTGATTTTAGTCAGTCTGCTGGAAATATGACTAAGCGTGAATTCAACTCACCAAACTTGAGGGGTGGTGGAATCATCCAGATATATTGATTCTGATACATGCAGCATCCAATTATTTACAAGACAAGAAAAAATAATTTGGGATGGGAATTGAGCATAGACTAAACATTTTCTTACATAGATTTTCAGTAGATCCAGGAGCATTCATAGCCAACTATTTGGGACTGCTTTACACATGGCATTTGCCTCTGTGACTGTCACAGCAAAAAGAAATACCCCATCACAGATGACAACACATATCTGCCTCTTTCAGCATGTGTGTATGTGCTGAGATTGACCACAGTTTCATGTTGTGTGCAGATGCTCTGAAACAGATCTGCAATGAATGGATGTTTGTTTTTCCAGCATATATAAAAGGAAAATTATTTGCTGTGGAAGCTAGGAACGACTATGTTTTTCATGCTATGTGTTATTAACTACTACAAGTGGACCAGCCACTAGAGGGAGCGTTACACATTTTAGCAAGAGCACAGCGCAAAGCATTTCATATTTTGTTTGAGAAGTTTGAAATATTTTTATGCAATGAGATTGGTTTTCTTCTCTAATATATATTTCAAAAAGCCTACTTATTGTTAGAACTAAATACTACTCTAATTATTTTAGAAGTAATGATGAAAACTCCCAACAAGAAAGCACTGAGGGTGTCTACAACTGTTTAGAAAAAAAGGTGTCAGATCATGTTACATTTACACTGAAGAAGAAGAATTTCCACATATTCCAAACCTTAGTTGACACTGTCTACCAGACCGTACTTATGCTCGTACTTGATAATAGAAGAGTATACTGTAGTCCAAAGATGTGTATTTAGATAACCAGCATCTTTTTTCACATATCCCAGAAGCAACACTTTCAAGCTGTATTTTAAACTTGAGGGCATTTTAACATGCATTTTATCTGTTCGTATAAACAGGCTGTGATATAATATACATGTAAGAGTTGGTGTCATGTAGTAGAGTAGGACCTGGAAAAACCTGGAGTTCAATCTCCTTCATGAGATTCACAGGATTACCTTAGCCAATTATCTTTATTTAGACTAATCTACCTAACATGGTTCCTGTGATGACAAATTTATCACCATCTATACCACTGCTGAATTCCTTGAAAAAAGAGCAGGATCAAATTTAATAGGAGACAAAAGTATTCAGCTGGATGCAAACTCACATGCTAGCGTGTTATCAGTTAGAACACAACATGGAAGAAAGTAATTTCAGGTCAACATATTGTAACCGCTTATGCTTAAGTTTCTGCCTTAATTCAATACAAGACCTTGTGTTCCCTCTCAAGATGTCTTTGTTAGAATTTGTGGCAATGAACCAGTATTGGTTTTTACTTTCCATTTGTGCTTCATATTTTAATATACATATTTATTTATCAGTGTTTACGCATAATTACTTTGCATTTTGGTCCTCTGGGCTTTGCTCTTACTGTACCTCCTATGTTTGCAAAGACAGGTGCTTATGAGGTGCAAAGCTTGATGCCCATTTGGAATAGGTAATGGACTGAAGCAAGTACTGGTACTGTGGGCAGGGCTTGCTGTATCAGATAAAATAGATTCATATCGTTTGATGTAACAGGAACATGTTTTATAGTAAGAATACAAACATTAACCTTTTGTGTTTTTCCTCACAAAGAGCCAGATTACCCAGAAAACCTGTAATGAATTTCCTGAATGCTGACCCACTAAAATCAGGTTAATGAATTTGAAAATGTGCATAGTTCTTGGAAACTCTCCAAAAGTTTCCCTATGTTTGGAATGCAGTGCCAAAGAGGAATAATCCTTGAGGCTCAGGGCGTGCAACATCATTGGATTCAGGAGGTTGCCGTGGCCCTGGCAGATGCCTAGGGATGCCAAGTGCTGACACTGGCACAAGCAAGGCAGTGAGACATAGGATGTGTCGTAAGATCCTGTTGTTGTCATCATCACATTGGAAACTTTCATCCCCCTAGGCAAGCACCAGAATCCAGTGCCAAGCTAGATGTGACTGGACAGTCTTTATTCACACACCTGTACTGTTCACAAATAGGGTAAAACTGGAGAGAGGGATTTATTGATTTGTCTTTATTGATTGGTTTTGCTTTTATACTGTATATGTTTATAAGAAAACTAAATGCAAAGAAGAGAAGGCTGTGATACAGCTTCACTGGCATACTGGTTTACTAACTTTTCATGTTGAAAGATCAATATGCTATTTTTTACACAGAACAATGTGATTTTAGTTTCTTAAAATAAATTATTTCAATTTTGTCATAAATATTAACATAACGGCTGATAAATACTCACTCTGGAGATGGTATAGATTTCTATGAAGCAAATGCTAGGAGGGCCAATATATTATACTGTCAGTTACACAAACAGTATCTAAATATCAGTAAACAAAATGAATATTGACAACTTCTGTGAATAAAGAGTAGTATCTTCACACATTTACCGTGAAGGAGCTACAGCCTGCGACAGAAATGTGCAAACAGAAAAATATAGCAATAATATCACATCATTCATATGTGGAAAGAAAGCGTTGCTCAATAAAATTTACTAAATTTGCTAATGAAATAAATGAATGTAAATGGATAATGAAGTGATTACAAGTTTTTCAGAAAAAGAATTGTCATTTTCAACATTAGCTGTACACTGATTAGATACCTCTTAAATAAATAGTGGCATTTTCCTGATATTACAAGTTAACAATTTTTAAGCCAGCAGTCATGTAAGGAAATGTAAATATTTTTCCATCTTTGTTCCACATTCTCAGGAAGCTTGTTTCATGCATGTCCTGATCCCATTTTTCAGCTTAATAACAAAACTGTGATATGCCTTTCCTCCTGCAAAATGAATGAAAATGAAATGTCTGACTTTTAATGTTGGTCCTTCATCTATTCTTGTTGTATTGTAATTTTAATTTGAAAGACATCTTGAATCCCAGTTTTGGTGTGAAAGTAGGGTATAAATAGAAGGTATAAGTAGAGGGTATATCTCGGTTAACAAACATGTTCCTAGGCATTTCTTCTTTAGCAGAAATGTTGATACCAGAGATCAAAACATGGAAATAATAAGGTTAGATTGCTACACGTAAAAAAGAAGAGAAGATCATTATGTTTCAGCAAATACATTATTCTAAACTAACAATATGCAAACTGAAACAATATGTGAAGTGAAACAACCAGATCATGTAAGCCTTGTGTAACTCAGCAAAATCATTTTGAACCTTCTGGAGGTTATTTGAGAGCTTCCTCCAAAATGCATCCATGGATGACTTTTTCTTTCACCAGCCTCCACTTTTCTTATAATTTTCATTTTGTTGGATTTTTAACATGTTAGAGAAAGCTAGTATGGGAAATTTATCTGCTGTCTCCTTTTCTCCCTCTTCTGTTGTTCACGTATGCTCAGAAAAGGTTTCTGGTGGCGGCTACTGTTTATCTTGCTTGTTGTGGGTGGGCGCGCAGACACACACACACACACAGAACTGCAGTAGGATCCAGCTCTTTCCCAGTTCAATCTTTGTTTATTGTATTCCTTGCTGCAGACAGCCTGCTGCAACTCCACATCAAAAGCCTGTGTTTCTATTGGCCTTCTTCATCATCCTCACCATGCTAATGCTGCTAAAGAAGTTTCAGCTAATCTGAGGATAGGGAAGAAAAGTGGAGATGGAAGATGGCCAACCATCAAAAGCCTTTGTTAGAAAGAATTCCACTGTCATAGGCTTTGTTAACTGAGGTGTGCCTGTCATAACAACAGCAGTGGCAACTACAACATGCCCTTTTCCCTATAAAACAAGCTGTAATAAAACAACATATATATTTATAAAAATCCAAAAGGGGACAAGGAAGTTGCAGGTTCTCTCCTGCACTGCTACTTCTCTTGCTGGACATACACACTGAAGACAGATATCTGTTAAGTTCCACAGGCTGTTTCAGTCTCTTCAGTGGCTGAGATTCTCCTCTCCGACCCTTTAGTATCTTTCTCATATTCTTTCTCTCTCTCCCTCTCTCCCTCTCCTTTTCTCTTTCTCATCTCACCTCATCCCCTCATTCTCATACAATGGCAGATCTGGGGACCAGGTTTCAGATTAGCCAATTAGTTAAGAACCATTTGGAGAGGGGTGTTTGCAGGGGGTAGGGTTTTTAATACATAAAAATACATATATATATAGTAAATATAAAACATATTTAAAATTCGCAGAAATTATTTAGACTTTAATTTTTTTATTAAATATTATTAAATTCATTAAAAATTACCCCTGCTGGTTGTAAATACAATCCCTCACTCATAATTTGTTATTATTAAATTTCTATTTATATATAAATGAACTTTAAATTGACTTTGGTTAACACTATTGGCTGTGGTGTTGATATTGAAATAAAAGGAACAAAATTAACCTGTGATTTCGATCATCCCAATGACAATAGTGCATTTGGTTCCTTTCCCCATTGACCGTAATGCATTTATTGCTTTGCACTGTACTTTAAAAAAAAAAAATCTGGAGGGTGTCAAGAGCAATTTTGTGCTGGCCCATTGATGGCTCAATAGCCAGTGTAAGGTTTTCTCTACCCAGTAAACAAGTTCATCAATTGTTTCTAAGAATCAGGAGGAGAAAAAAAATGTAATCTCAAAAACAAATGAAATTTATTAAATTATAGAAGCAGTTTTTGACTAGAATGGGATGGGGAAATAGCATGATAGGAATATAAACGACACACATTCCAAGAGGTTTGGTTTTTAAATAGATGCTTTTTCCCTCCCTCAAGATGGCCAGGAACAGGATAAATATGAGTTCAAAGTGAAAAAAGAGAATAGAATTACATATATATATCCTAAGTAGGATTGTGCGGTTTCCTCGTATAATTCCATCATATTTTTCACTCTTGGTGTCTTCAGGACATAGAGATATCATATAATAAGACATATGTCAGCAAGATGTTTTTTCTGAGCATGCTTTGAATACAATATTTGATGGAAAAAATACTTTTTGAATAGAGCAAAACTTTTGTTTCTTTGTTGTGATAGAATTGCATACCAGAGGGGAAAAAATAGATCTTTGCAAGAGTGCAGTGGAAATATTTGATAACATTTATCTGATATAGATACTGCTGCCTATAATTGGTTATGTAAAATCATCTAAGATATATTCTGCTGATAAGCAATATTTTTAACATTATTTGTTGGGAAGTTGACAATAGCATCACTTTATACTTTTAAAGCACATTATTTTTCCAAAACACTGATTAAAATGCAACCTCATTTGTCATTAAAGGAATGCCTATTATAATGTTTAAGCTGTATATTATACTAAATTAAAGTATTTCTGTTTCATCTCCCAGCCCCAGTGCTCCTGAAACAATGCATAACAGACAAAAACATCTAAAACAGTACAGAGATGAAAACTTTAAGAACAAATTGAAATATTCTCAAAGAACTTTTAAAATATTCTAAAAATAGTCTTTAACAATAATTTTAGAGCGAACACCTAAAAGAGACAGAGTGGTTTCAAAATAAAAAAAAAGTAAATACTAAAATAAAAACACTTACATTCATTGAATTTTACATATTGTTTCTATGTATAAAATACATAATGGATGACCATCATATAAATTTAGGCCCAGAATAATATTCCGGCTTAAGGTAGGCAGTTGGGAGGGACTGAAACTGTAATTCCACAGATGGTGTTATTTCTTATATAATGAGGTTTTCTTTCTCTTTACTGGGGTTTAAAATGTAAACATATGCTTTTCAGAGCAGATAACAGAATCACAAGGTATGATTTTTTGAAAAATCAAGATCAGTTTTGAATGAATCCATATGTTGTTTTGTGTCACAAGCTTGGCTTGAGCCTGTAGGGATCTACAGCTCATGTAAAGTATGGCAGGTATGTCTAATTGTTACCGCTAAATACAAACAAACATTTTGTCAGTGAGAAAACGTTCCACAGAATCTGAGGGAAAATTATGAAAGAAACCAAGCTTCTGTCTTGGGAAATGTTATTCTGAAGAAACCTGCTAGTTCCCAGGTGTCTTTTTTTTTTAGTCAACGTGAATGTTTTGTTCTAGCCAAAATTATTTGTGTTTTTTGGATGCACCACTTCAGTATACCAGCGCTGCCTTCGTGTTCACCGTGGCTTGAGAAGGCTAAGCACCCAAATGCAGACGGGTGGTAGGGCTGCCCACTCACCTAATGACATCCTTATATATTAGAGAAATTGAGAAATGGATCCATCCCAAAATTGCCCTATATCTTTACATGAGTTCTTCCTGTTGGACTGAGGAACATGTGCACATATCCTTTTCATATTTTTGCATTTTCAGACTTTCTTTATACCTCTGGGGGGGAAGTATGCTCTTGTGTAGAATAGTGTTTTTTAGATCAAGGAAGCAATCATTTTATTTATACAGCATCTTTTTCCCAGACCAGAAACTCAAGGTGGATCTATTTGCAATTTTAGTTTTGATTTTTTTTAATGCTCTACATTGTGTTGCAGCAGCATGAAATGTTTGGTATGGAGAGAAATGTGTTAGTTGCTTCTAAATTTGGTATCTAGGAATCTTAAGAAATAAGTTATAAAAAGTTTATTATAAAGTGTTTGTTGCAATATTTTGAGTCTTGCTGTGTGCATGTCGGCTACCAACAAATAAAATCTGTGTTGCAGAAGGAGAGGAAAGAGTATTTTCCTGTGAGCAATTAAACATGCATTTCCCATTAACAATCATGAGAGTTGGAAGTTGTAAGTCCATAAATTCATCACTGAAAATTTATACCTCACAAGCTAAGCCTGCTAAAACCCATGGGACTTCCTTCAGCAAATAACTTTCATTACCAGTGATGAGAATTCCATGCAGTAGATCGCTTCAGGTCAAACTTAATCCCAATTAAGGGTGAAACTCCATCCTTAACTTGCCCTCTCACAGAAGTCCCTAAACAGTAGGTGATCTTATGGGCCATATGTACTGCCAAAGGAAAAAAAATCCGTCTTGCTATAAGCAAGCACAAAATGTATGGCTACCATTCTAAGCTTCCTTCTTAACCTGCTTCCTTGTTTTGTCTAGACCAGACCATTTCCACAGTTCAAACAACATTTTTGTGGTTTATTTGAGCTGTTGCATAGAAGGGAATGGATGATGTAATTCAATGCCTAGAGAGATTATGAATAGTTCAGGATAGCAGCTTAGCCCTATTATGTAACACGAACATGGCAGCATTATCAAATAACAATGCAAATGATTTTAATATCAAAGCTCACTGACTTTCTAACCTGTCTGTATCATTGCCTTTTCAATGTGATTAAGGCTTCACTGGTAATGAGCATAATGCACGGATGAGGGAACAAACTATCAGAAGTGCAAAGTTAAGTGGGTGTGCAAGATTATACTCATTGTTAAGGTAACTGAATCATTGCAACATGATTTTTACAAATTTAGCACAGAAATGTAGTAATTCATTCTAAATAGTAGTAGTTTACTTGAAGAAATCTCTGCTGTAATTCTTTGTGAGAATACATTGTAAACAATGAAATAGGTTTTAATGATATATCATTTCATCAATATGTTGCACAATTATGTGAGAGAGTTATATATGAAAATCTTTTACAGTACATTATAGAAAAAAAATTAAAAACTAAGCTATTTACAATTTTTTTCTAGGATAGAAAGAACTTTTTTTTCCATAGGAATGATATGGGATTGCAATTTTTGTTCTCTGATTTTTTGTTTTTTTTGCAACCACCTTGCTTTAGTACTGTAATATTTCTTGTTTCTTCATTTCTCATGGTCTAGTCCAAGATCTCTATTATATGTCACCCAACACGAATACCAAAAGATTAATTTACAGTCCTTATTTTGTGAAGAAAACAGTTTTATCAAATGGAACAAGCTAATGAAGACAACGCAAAGTCTCATTGGAAGACCGCTGTCCTTTGTTTGCTTGCTTGCTTGTTAATGAATGGTTCACCTTTTAGCAGGGTAGCTTGGTCCACAACTTCTCACTAACCATTTGAAGTGTAAATAGGCCAAAAGACTAATCATAAAATATACTGAATAAGCAAAGAGGTGCTTAGCCTGGAGTGCTCTGATTATTGTACCAACGTAACATCACCAGCCAATGCCTTCAGAAGCAGGTCACTCACTGCATACAAGGAGGCGCATGGTTGGTAGAGTTATGTTAGCCCTGCTGAAGTAACAGGATTAAATCTGGTTAATCCAGGTGCTCTGGCTTAATTTTGATTGGGTTGCAAGCTATTCTGAACTCAGAGATCAAATTGCGTTGGCCAGTGGTAGGATAACTCAAGAATGACTGCTTACAAGAATGAAAGGTATAGGTATTTTTTTGTATTTGTCAGAAATAAGAATGTCTTATGTATAGTAATAATATTTTCGTTTTCATATAGCTGTTTGTTTTCATAGGTCAGAAGTTTCCAAAAACTGTTTTAATAGAAGAATGTATGCTTAAACTTGTAATGCGTATTTAAAAAAAAAAAGACTATGACATTAAACACTATTATGTACCCTAATAACGAAGAATTTTTAAAAGATCAGCCACACAAGTTGAGTTTATCAAACAGCATGGATAAATAACCAGTGATTCAAATGTTCCTACAATGAAATACAGGGGAAAAATGGAGGTACCCTTTCACTCGCACTATTCAGAAAATAGCTTTTGCTGCACTAATCTGTGTGGTTTAGCAATCGACAATCAATATATTGTTATCAACAAGCATTAACACAAACAAAAGCATCCATTTTCTTTTTCCAACATCTTTAAATGATTTAATTTTTAAAGCTTCAAACAAAGCCTTGCACGTACAAGAAGACTTACAATAATAATGTGAACTTAGGCTCAGATAGTGAGACATGAATCATTTAAAGGCTCTCTCTCCTGTACCCCTCCTTCAGAAACTTTCATTATCTTCTAAATTATGAGAGTTGTCGTGTTTGTTTTCAAGCAGAGTTTTCCCTCCTTTTTTACGTATTAAGCTCCTTTTCTCTTTATCAGTGAGGGCTAAAAAAACTTTTTATCCCTCCTCCCTTGTTATTGAAGACTAAGAAGTTGACAATATTGAGTCCTTTTTGGAAAAAAAAAATCTTAAAAGTTACATCGTGAGGGGTTTTTTTCCCCTTAAGTCTTTCATTTGCTGAGGAATAAGGGAAGAAAAAAATCAAGCTAATCAAAGTTAAAGGCTTTCTCCCTCTGTCTCCCAAGACTACTGTCTATAACATGTTGTTCCTTATAGAAAGTGGGATATGGTGGCATTTGCTTGATTAACTTGCTCGACAAAAGTGACAGCTGCTGAGGGTGTATGTAGATAAGCCGCACAGCGCAGTTCCGCCTTTGTACATCTGTCAGCAAAAAAGGAATACTAAAGAGTGAAAAGAGGCAAATTGGTCCCAAAAGGCAACCTATTCAACTTAGGAGGTTTGCTCTATTCAAGCACTCGCTGTGAAACTCAAGTACTAGGTAGCTTATTCAATTTCATTCACTCTTTAGAATGAGCCCACAAGTGTTTAATTTCTTATGCTAGTGAATAAAAGGATGAAGGGAGCTTGCTTTTTTTTAAAAAAATCCTAGTATTGTTGTTGTTTTGACTATGATTATGATTATTACTATGGGAAGCATTAATCATTAAAATTTACTGATCAGTGCCCACAGCATTAGCTCATTGCTAAATTTCATAGATATTAGTGCTATTAAATTGTGATGATACATAACAGAGTCAGTCACTGACTAGTTTTAGGAAACATTTGAACATTTATCCATCAAGTGGTCATAGTTAGACAGAAACAAAAAAGAGCCACTCCAATCTCCCTACATGTGTTAAAGATTCAAACTAGTGCTGAACTTTCATTGGTTGGTCTATGTTGTCAGCCAGAGAGGAAGGGCTGGCCTGAAAGTCTGTGTGCCAGACAGGTTGAAACTGTGTGCTTTTATAAAAATTCCCATCTTAATGGAAAAAAAATTATGCATCCGTGGCTTCCATAAGCAATTACCTGAGAAAGATTATCTAAGCCCGTAGAGTTCTGCAGATAGCATGAGAAGAGATCCCATTGAACAATGTGAGACTTATTTCTCAGTAAAGATGCAAAAGTTTGCACTGATAGTTTATCAAGAGATGTTTTCCATGGATAGAAAAAAAAATTCCTCATTGTTTAATAATAGAAAGTTTCCTTCTTCCCATCTTTCCATGGAAGATCCTATATTTAAAACCATTGTTTAGAAATGCCTTTATCATCTGTGTATTTTACTAAGTACAGACAAAAAAAAATTAAATAAAAAGCCAAGGCTATTTTGGGATCTGCTGGAATGAGATGAGATGCACAAACTGTTATACTTACTTTTCTCCATTGTCCCTTATAAGGTCCAGAATGTCTGCTCAACGTTCTTGGTCTGCTTTCTGAACTAGGGCAGATTTTCCCCCAAACCTGAGTAGCTGTGGCAATTGTAAGTTGTTTACTTTGTCTCATAAAGCTCTGTGGAAGTCATTTAAATAGAAACATGAAAGAAATTAAGCTTGCCAAAATCTGCATGGCACAAAACCTATCCCTTCTCTAAATGCTGATGAACAAATTTCTGGGCAGGAAGTAAAGTTTGCTCCAACCAAACCCATCCCATAATATTCCCAGTGTGAATCCCATAATATTCCCTGTGTGGATCCACTGAGAATAAAGCTAGCTCCTCTTTGTAGAACCATAATGTGGGTTCTACTTCTTCATCTGCTCAAGAGTGACAAACAGATGCTCTTAGAAATAATCATGTATATATGATAGACATTTTTGGTTTGTTGCGAAGGACTGTGGATTAGTGGTAAAGTATTTGCTTTTATTGTAGAAGATGCTAGATCACATCTTAGGCAGGGTAAGACAGTGATGAGCAAACTTTAGTTTTGCAGGTTCTACTTGATTTTTTTTAAATAGTACCCCAGGTTTTACCCAGTGGCTCATACAGTTCTCCCAGAATTTGTTTCAGAATATCAGAACTGAAGGCAACTTAGTGTTTTTTTTTTCTTTTTCACACAGAAAATCCACTCTGTTATTGTTCATTATAATTTGTGGTTTGGGGTAACATTCTTTTGTTGCTGCTATTTTCGACTGGCAGTCAGACATTTTTGCAGTCAGCTCCTATTTTCAATTGGCAGTCAGACATCTTTGCTCATCTATTGCAGATCACCCAGAGATCAGTCAGTCAATCCAGATCTATCATCTGTCTACCCCTAGTGTAAAAGATAATGGTCTAAATATTAAAGAACCAGAGTAGACAGTATTGGCCTGGGAGCACAATTACTTTGGCCTGTTATCAAAGTAACTTCTATTTTTGCTGTGCAGTTTCTTACAGTGTTTATAATCTATATTCTCCCTTTGCCTCATAATCAGGATGTTATCAGAAGAATAGGTGATTTTTATATTTTTAAGGAAATTTATTGTATGCATTTCAGAAAGTTCCAGATCTTGGTCTCTTGATTGTAAATCTTGACCAAGTCAGTACTGACTATCTCCCAGGCCAGTGTTCAGATGTACCTTGCCAGCTAGTGATGCAATTTAGGATTTTATATGCTATTCATAAATGTTCCCATTTTTATTTTGTACTTAGGGATCTAATTCTAAGTATAAAAATGTAGAGCAGAAATATTCCACAGACCTTTACTGGTATAGATGTCAACACACAACATTCTTCTTTGCAAGAATTGCGTCTCTGTACTTGCATAACTGATCCTACATGCATCAAAGCAATGCTAAATTATTTGGCTTCATATATTTTGACCTTCTGGCAGTATCTTGAATATGCTTGGTTGGTAAAAATAACAATCTTGAAGAACGTTAGAGAATAAGAAAAGTATTATGGCATAAACTTTTTAGCTAGTCATGTCTCTCACATAATCCTTGCTATGAAGGACTGGACTACATTATATGTTCAATATATGTTGCCCAGTTCCAGAACTTGTTTTGTTTACCCTCTAGTAAGTGGCTGCAATCCAGATAAGTAAAGGTGAATTAAACTTCCTCCCCTCTGAATTGTATTTAACCCCACCCGGCTGTAGTAGTGAATTAGAAAAGGTGGACCCACTGACACCAATGGGGGTAAATTTTTATATAAAATATAAATAGGGGGAGAGATAAACCTCCCCCTAGCTGCCTGCACTAGTTACAGACCAAGACAGTGCACACTTACTAAAGAGTAAAACAGAAAATATCTTAAAAGTCACAAAATGATGAGAATCCTGTTGATTCTGTTGGTAGCATCACTCCACAAGTGATGGCAAGTAGTGAAGGTTGCCAGCTCCATGCTGCCTGTTTCCAGAATGCTGAACTTAGAGGCAGCAAAGCCCTTGGAGGCGTGGCACTTTGGAAGAGGTGACTTCCACAGAGTGCCTTGGCTCTAAGGATCACGCTCCCATCCCCAGCAACCAAGCGTCCAGCAAACCAGCGGCACAGAACTAGCCGCTTTTTCCTGCCAGCAGTGGCAACAACTTCCTCCACAAGTGCTGAGAAAGTGAAGCCACAAATACAATGGATCATTGCGTGGGCAGGGTGCACCGACAGGATTCTGAGCTACATGTTTTGTTTAATGTCATAGGTTGAACTCATAAGACAAAGTAATGAAGGAAATACAAAGTCATTTACTGACAAGTTGCTATTTGAATTGACATCCCAAAAGTGCCTTCAGTCTGAGAAACTGAACTGTACTAACCTTCAGACCAAAAGTTCACTTCAGAGCAGATGAGGTGGGTCATACGTTGCTGTTGGTGAGGAAAGACTTACAGTAGATACAAACTGTATCTTTGTAATATGTTGTTGTTGTTGATATTGTTTTGTTGTGTGCCTTCAAGTCATTTCCAATTTATGATGACATTAAGGCAAATTTATCAACAGGATTTTCTTGGGAAGGTTTCTTCAGAGGGGAAGGCACAGCCTTTGCCTTCCACTGAAGCTGAGGGGGTGTGACTTGCCCGAAGTCACCAACTGGATTTCCATGACTGAGTGGAAATTTGAACCCTGTTCTCCAGAATCATAGTTCAACTCTCAGACCACACTGGCTCTCTATTGTAATCCACATTCTAACTTTTTTTCCCATTCTGCTCTCACCAAAAGCATTCAAATATTTGGCCATGCCAGACAGGAGAAAAAAGCTACAGTTAGCAGTATTTCTGTTGTACTGCTTTCTTAAAACACTGTTTCTCTGTTTCCTGACTTGGTGGGCTGTATAGATCTCACATAATGAGAAATACAGAATAAATGCAACAATATTTTGTATCAAACAGACGAAGATTTTATATTCTGGAAGGAAATTTTCAAGTTAAGCAGGCTTTGCGTGCCCGTGAATCATTACTACATCCCCAGGCACTTATTTACCTAGCCTCAGCTGTTGCATTTCAGAATAAAGAAGCAATTGTGCTATATTCATTTGATTATAAATACTCAGGCTTTTTTTTTGTTTTTTTTTTGTTTTTTGAGAGGATCCAACTTTAAAAGCCTTTCTATCCAGAGACAAAGCAGTATCTGGGAAACATATGTCACCTTTGTAGCACAAACAAGAGTAAAGCGTGCCTATTTCACCAGTGTCATAAGGGCCTTTGCTGTCATAGCTGTGTGACTTTCAAGTCATTTCTGATTTATGGCAACCCTAAGGTGAACCTAGCATGGGGTTTCTGTGGCAGAAAAGGTTGCCCTTGCCTTTCCCTGAGGCTGAGAGAGTGTGACCTGCCGAAGGTCACCCAGTAGGCTTCTTACAATGCCCATTTATGACCACAAGTAAATGCTGCAAAATATAGTGGCAGTATAAGCAAAGCTGGAAGGTAATTTGGAAGATATACTGCACAGAGTGAAGTTTAGATATGATTGGAGACTCTTAGTTTACAACAGGATTGAGTGCTCATCGCCTTAAGTGCAATGCTAGTGCAAAAGTGAAATAAATAAATGTATGAAAATCAGGTGGCTCCAAGAGGTTGTCAGATATCACATTTATAAATCACATTTATAATCACATTTATAAATATCCCATTGGTCAATAATATCCCATTACTCAGTAGTGTAAGTGCTCGAAACATCTGATATAATTCTCTGCCTTTGGCTATGCAGAGATTTAGTAAAAATAATTTTAAAAAACTATCCTGTCTGCCAGTTGTGAGATGACATCCATGGGACCAGCAGGCAGAATTACTTCTGAGATACATTCATGCCCATGAACTACGCAATCTTGTTATCTTTGACCCAGCTTTAAACTGTTGACCTCAGAGAAACTAGTTCACCAGGTCTGGGAGTTCTAGGAGATCAAAACATATGTAGGGTTGGAATTGTTCTGAGATAATTTGTGCTGTTAGCTCTGTATATGTGTTATCAGTAGAATCATAGAATCATAGAGTTGGAAGAGACCCCAGGGGCTATCGAGTCTAACCCCCTGCTATGCAGGAACAACCATCAAAGCATTCCCAACAGATGGCCATCCAGCCTCTGCTTAAAAACCTCCAAAGAAGGAGACTCCACTACACTCCGAGGCAGCATATTCCACTGCCAGACAACTCTGACCGTCAGGAAGTTCTTCTTGAGGTTCAAGTGGAATCTTCTTTCCTGCAGCTTGAATCCATTGCTCTTTGTCCTAGTCTCTGGAGCAGCAGAGAACAAGCCCGCTCCCTCCTCAACATGACATCCCTTCAAATATTTAAACATGGCTATCATGTCCCCTCTTAACCTTCTCTTCTGCAGACTAAGCATACCCAGCTCCCTAAGCCTCTCCCCATAGGGCATGGCTTCCAGACCCTTCACCATTTTGGTTGCCTTCCTCTGGCCACGTTCCAGCTTGTCAACATCCTTCTTGAACTGAGGTGCCCAGAACTGGACACCATATTCCAAATTAGGCCTAACCAATGCAGAACAGAGTGGTACCATTACCTCCCTCGATCTAGACACCATACTCCTATTGATGCAACCAAGAATTGTGTTAGCTTTCTTGGCCGCCGCATCACACTGCTGACTCATGTTTAGCTTGTGATCTACCAAGATTCCTAGTTCCCTTTCATATGTACTGCTATCCAGCCATGTGTCCCCCATCCTATATTTGTGCCTTCCATTTTTTCTACCTAAGTGCAGGACCTTACATTTCTCTCTGTTGAAATTCATTTTGTTAGCTTTGGCGCAGCTCTCCAATCTGTCAAGGTCGTTTTGAAATTTGATCCTGTCCTCTGGTGTATTAGCAACCCCTCCCAATTTGGTATCATCTGCAGATTCGATCAGCATGCCCTCCACTCCTTCATCCAAGTCATTGATGAAGATGTTGAATAGCACTGGGCCCAGGACAGAACCCTGTGGCAGCCCACTGGTCACTTCTCTCCAGGATGAAAAGCAGCCATTGGTGAGCACCCTTTGGGTGCGGTCAGTCAACCAATTACAAATCCAACTAACAGTAGCCCTGTCCAGCCTGCATTTTACTAGCTTCTTTGCAAGAAAGTCATGTGGAACTTTGTCAAAGGCCTTGCTGAGGTCAAGATATGCCATGTCTACAGCATTCCCTTCATCTATCAAGCCTGTAACCCTATCATAAAAAGAGATAAAATTAGTCTGGCATGACTTATTTCTGAGAAATCCATGTTGACTTTTAGTGATTACAGCATTGCTTTCTATGTAATTACAAACTGACTGTTTAATGATCTGCTCCAGGATCTTTACCGGTATTGATGTCAGGCTGACCGGGCGATAATTATTAGAGTCCTCTTTTTTCCCCTTCTTGAACATGGGAACGACATTTGCCCTCCTCCAGTCTGCTGGGACTTCTCCTGTTCTCTAAGAGTTCTGAAAGACTATTGCAAGTGGTTCAGAAATTACTTCTGCTAGCTCTTGTAATATCCTTGGATGTAATTCATCTGGCCCTAGGGACTGGAATTCATCTAGTTTAGCCATTTTTCAATTTGCTGTCTTCTTGTCTTTTCCAGTACAGGCTTCCCCCAGTTATCTGGCAGGTTAGGGAAAAGAGCACTGTCAGAAAACTGAGTTGGTTGAAAAAACAGAATCCATGTACTTTACTATAGGGAACATGAAGGCCTTACAGAGTCTCACTTTGGACCAACTGCACATGCACTGCTTGCCAAGTCCCTCAGCCAGCCTAGCACATTTTTTTTACCTGTCTTAGCTTGCTTTGCAAGCAGCACATGCATGCGCATGGTTCCAAGGGAGCTTCCGTAAGGAAGAAGAACTTATGAAAGAGCAAAACTTCCATCAAACTTGTCCTTAATTCAGAAGCATCAAAAGAGTGTGTGGTCGTATAACAGGCATTAAAAGTTGAGGACTTCCTTCACATGAAAAAAGAACTGTAAACATAGTAAATTATTGTGATTCTGAAAACTCCATCTCCTGTCATTTACATAGTTTTATAACATGGCTCTTTTGGACTTCAGGCTCTTCGGTCCACTTAACAGGCTTGTTACACAGGCAAAGAAATTCAGTGAGGAGAGTGGCATGGTGCCTAGAAGGGTAGGATAGAGGTATTCCTTCTTAATTTTACCCAAGGCTAAGACCAATATTCTGTACACTTTTGGGATAACTCAGATAAACATCAGTATAACCATGCTGGATCCCACAATAGCTGATTGCCTCATGGGTACAAGAGCCTAGTGGTCACCTGCTGAGCAGCACTCAATTAGTTCCCCATCCTTGAGTTAAAAGTGTACATGCAGGATCATTGACTATGCTAGGGACTTAATTTGTTTGGGATCTGAGAAATTTTAAGTGGTTGTACAACTGTATTGCAGCATAGCATTCCAGCATAATTCTGTCAGTTCGCAGTTGTTTTATTTCACTTACTACAGAGTAATCCTCATTGAATATAGCTGTACTTACCTTCAAGGAGTCATGCATACATTGCACAAGAGCAGTTTATGATAAGAATATTTCTGTCTCATAATGATGTGGGCTTTGGCTGAGTTGAAGAAGTAGTAGTGAATTGATAACATGAGCTTGGGTCCATGAATTGACTGATCAGTGTGTTTTCTCTACATAAATCTTCATCTGTGGGCATGATTCTAAAAGAGGAAAAAGTTAACTTCTTGTTTCATGGTGTGTGTGTTTGTGTGTGTGATATAGCTATTCTTTGGAAACAGGCATTATCTGAGGTAAGTTGTTCCTCCTTTGTACTCACATAGAAGGGAATCCCTCTACTGAGATGTCATTTGGTACACACATTCATCTGCTGCCTGGCTAACCAAAGGTACATTTTGTCATTTAAAAAAATGTTCTTTAGTCAGTTGGTTGAACCAATTAATCAACCAAATGTTGAAACCTTTTATAATAAGCATACCAGTGAGACCAAGACAGATTGATCATCCCCTGTTTCAAAGCGAAAAGATTTGACCCTTTAGCATGTCTGCTTAGTACATATTATATGGTTATTGCTTATAATAGCAATGATGGGGTGTATAAAATTATGTGCTCTCAAGAAATAAGTCCATTTGATCTAACATGGCAGGGGGTCCCCTTCCTATCAAATAGAGTTACCAAAAATTTAAAGCATACATTTTTACAATGACATTTGCCGCAAGAACTCTTCTGGTCTTTATTCCTTTTTTTTTTTTTAAACAGGTTTCTATGTGGATTGCAAACAGTAGGTCACAATACAGATTGGTACTGGAGTGCATTCTCTGCGTACCCTTCTTGGGTAACTGAACCCAAGAATCCCCGGTGCCGATGTTAGCATGGAAAAGATCAACAGATCACAATGTTTCCTGTCATATTAAAATCTTGATGGGTCACCTCCTAGCTCATTTTTATATCCAAAACACTGGGCCCAGCTAGAGCTTGATAGAAGAATTTGGTGAAAAGCACATTTCATGCATAGTTCCGCACATCTCTTGCATAATTCAGTTTATCTCTCCCTGTTTGCTAAGGTGGGGAGAAAGAGGCTGCTATTTAGCAGCAAATTCACCTTTGAAACCCTGAAGGCTGTGATCATCCATGAGCACATTCCCCTTTTGTTGCCTCTCTTGACTAGTGTAGCTTTTATCACAAGTGTAGCTGAAATCCCCCTCACGCCATTGAGTCCGTTACCTTTGGAACACCTTGAATTCAAAGGTCTGTTGTCGCACAGCTCCTTTCAAGTATTTCAAAACAAAGTCTGCAGTGTGGGGAAGAGAGAAAGGGCAGCCTTGTCCTTGGAGTTTCTCAGTGCAATGCCTGCCTCAGTTTATTCTTAATAGGGCTGAGCCGCCTGGATTCGTTCTGGTTGGAAAGCCAGAACTGAACTAAGGGGTCATGGGTGTGAGTTACTATGGTTATTGAGCAGCATCACCCGTAGTTTTGCTCTCATGGGCATTAAAGCACATAATAATGGACAAACAACAGTGGTTAAAGCAAGCAGGTAGGATTACTATGTTCTTTTGTCAGAAGTATATAATGTCTTGTAGTCAGTTTTAAAGACTTCTCAACCCCCAGATCCACCCAGCAGCCACCCGCTGAGTAATTTTGTATGCTTAATCTCTCGCCCTTCACTACAAGCTTTCTGCTAATTTGAGGCAAATGGGTATTTTTGACACTAAATAGGGCAGTAAAGAATCTGTGACCTAGAAAAACTCCATTCCGAGGCAGTGAGAGGAGAAAAATATTCTTTCAGCAGACTTTGTAAGACCTTTGTGAATGACATAAAATAGTTCTGACTAAACTGCACTGAAGCCTTTTGCTGAGTGGGTTTGCAAGCAAGGGAGGGGGAAAAACTTTTGCTGAACATCTTACACACGCACACACATACACGCACAAACACACACATTTACTTTAACTTCCCCCCATAAAACTTGTCACTTCAGATTGCCATCAGCCGCCACAACAATAATCATTTCATGCTTATTGCTAATTGCAAGCACAGCTGAGGCCCAGCAGGGGCTCCTTGCACAGTCCCAGGCCTTTATACCAGCCTCAATCTGTTGTATGGCACTTGTTCGCACACACACGCACACACACTCGCACAGGCACACACACAAAAAAGCTACCAGCAAAGGCAGAAAGAGGCAGAGTCACAGGTTTCTTGTAATCCCTCTGCTACCCTGCTGACAACTCAGCCCCAGAAGCATTCCTGGTTTTGTTCGCCTCTTTACAAAAGCTGAAGTGACCTTAAGCTACTAGTATGTGGGCTTCGGCTTCTTCTTCTTCTTCTTCTTCTCCTTCTCCTCCTCCTGCTCCCCCCACCTCCCTATTTATTTATTTATTTATTTATTTATGAAAGAAGAATACAGCTCCTTCAGGTGCGTTAAGAAGCAGAGCTGCCTCTGGCTTATGAGATTCTGTTTGCAGCACCCCTGGAGTGATCTGTGGCTTCCTGTAATATGTAAAACGCGAGTGTGAACCAAAGGTTCATGGCAAGGAACAGGAGGTCAGGCTTCCATTCAAACCTACCGAAAGGAAATGGGGGTTTGCAGATGTTCGGGTGGATGTGTAATGACACCACCTCCCTCCAAGTGCAGGAACCTGGTGAGGTTTTTCATAAAATATGCTGCCACTGCTGTTGCCGTGTGTTACTTTGCAGATTTATTCATAACAATTTTTCTCGCCATGTGACATATATTCAGAGGCAAGGCTGGTAGTTCATCATATCTTTAGATCATTGATCTTTGTTGATTTGAAAACCTAAATTGCCTGGGCTAAAACAGAGGGAAGGATGATTGTTGATTAAGAGGGCTGTGTTTTTCTAATACACCATCTGGTAAATCGTATTGGAATTACAGGGCCAGCCCTGTTATTAGGGAGGGTGAAGCGCCTGCCTTTGGCAACTGATTTTGAGTGTCATGATAGTGAAGTAAGAGGTTAGCTATTTCATCGATGATTATAGGATTCTTACTGCCAGAGGGAAAGGGGAGAGGCACCTACGGGATTTTCTGCCTAGGTGATTACATAACTTGATCAGCCTTGGGTAACATACACATAGACTTTGAGGAGGGGGGCAGTTGCCTCTGAGAAACATTTGAACCTATAATATAGGAATGTGGACCTAGAAAGTCAGAACTTCACCTCAGAGTTGTTTCAAAGATTATGGATTTCCTGCTGAAACTGCTGTTCTGTATGAGAAACCACACACCAGTTGCACATAGATTTAACTTGCGTATATTCCAGTCCACTTACTCTTGGTGTGCAAATGATCATCCCCATCTAGATTTGTCTTAACTGTCTTTCCTTAAAATTAAATGGCCACCCAATGCTGAGAATTCATCTTATCAGTAGCAGCTCTGTAGGGATAGGTCTTCACTCTGCAAACCTATAAGGTCAGGCCTAGAATATTTGAAGCAATTAAAGAAAAAAAGTGCTGAAGCATGTGTAAAGGCCTTTGCTGCAGCAGATGGGAGGAACAATTTTGTAATATTACATTTATTTTTTCCTATTGCTTTCATGGTAGCCACTTGCTTCAGGTGGTTGTTGTTTTAATGTACAACATTTCATTTTTCACTTTTTTTTTAAATGTACCTGCAGGTAGGCAGATTAACAATGACCTGCCTGCCACTGTTGACCCCACACATGCAACACACATTTTAAAAACAGTGTTGGGATCACTGATAGAGATCCATTAGCACCGTTGAACAGCCTATCTTTAAGAAGTAAATGGCACATAACTGATTGCCTCAGAAGGGTAAACAAGTCAAAGTTTGAGAAACAGGGAAACAAAATTTTTAACAGCCTAACCATTCTGTCACAGAAATTGTTTGTGGTGCCATTAATGTATGGGCCTACAAGACTTGCTTATGGCAATCCTACAGATTTCTGTTCTGTTGTGTGCACTATGAGAGGACACTAACTGTAATGATGGCAAGCATCGTGGTTTCACAGGTGTCCTAATTGTGGAAAAACAAGAGGAGTGGCCTAAAAGCAGAGGGCTTCAGGAGATCTTCTGCCATTCCCTTTTTTCTAACAGCCATTTGTCTTGTAAAATGCAGTGCTGAGGCAGATTTTTACAGCATCCGGCACGAGGGGATGATTTCTCCTCATTGCACTAACCTCAGACTGAATGTGCATTTGGGAGGAAAGCAGGCTGCTTACTTGGGGATAGGAGTTTCTTGCCACCAGCATCTTGTTTAAAATGTTCTGTGCCTGCATGGCAGTGCAAGTGTTGACTGGCCACAGATGACTACACTCCTTGCACACATGAGGCTGGCAAAATGGGCCCTTGTTTACATGGGTGCAGGCTGTGCAGCGTTTGAAGCCTCTGCCTAGAAGTTGCCAGTGGGTGTGACTGCTTTGCACCAGCCTTGGATGGCACAGCTGAGTCACCAGCTGCTCACGTACTGCCGTTTCTTCTTGCTGTCTTGCTCTTACACGTCATGCCATGGGCCTGCTTTCTGCACCCACAGGAGACCATCCAGTGTAACCTGGATTAAGATAGATTTTATTGCCTGTAATGTTGTTTCTTTGCTATAGGAATAAAACACTGTGTGTGTTTGTGAAATATGTTTCACCATCACATTGCCTCTCCATATTGCAAATTAATGCTTCAGCATAAATTATAACAATGTGGTTTTTCAATCCTGTTTTAAAACTCATATGCTGTATGGATGCCTAAGTGGAAGGGAAGTCCCACATAGTATGTCTGCATGCCTTTCTGGTGGAATGACTGTCGAAGCTGTCAGCCTCAGCTTAAGAGAAGGAAATCCTTGAAAAGGTTGTCTTTTCTGTCCATTTGACAAGTAGTGAAAGCTTTAGAAGCCAACACAGCATAGTGGTTTGAGGTTTGAACTGATACTCTGGGAGATCACAGGTCAGTTTCCCCCCTCAGCCATGGAAACCTACTGGGTTACCTTGGGCAAGTCACACTTTCTGAAAGGAGAGCAAAGGCCAGTTTCCTCTAAATAAATCTTACTAAGAAGCCCTATGATAAGGTCACCATAAGTCAGTGTTAACATGAAGGCACACGCGAACAACTAACAAGTTGTAGTAGTAAGGTTTAGATTAAACCTCTTGAAAGTGAAGTGCTTGGGAAAAAATATCCTTTATGAAGCTCCCCCTCGTGCTGGAGATGCAAATATATATGCATTTTGTCAGTAAGGAAGACCACTTCTGTTTGCCAGGCAGGGGGAATGTGTAGCCTTCCACATGTTTCCTGAACTGCAGTTCCCATCATCCACCCCCAGAGCCTGTACTGGCAAGGGCTAATGAAAGTTGTAGTCCAATAACAACTGGAGGACCATGCATACTCCACTCCTGCTCTAAGCTGCAGCCTTACAGTCCAGTCCTTATGCAACGGTTTTGTTGAGTTTCAGGAGACTTATTCCTTATGACAAGGGTGGGCAGGGCAGAGGACTTCCAACCTCCATTTCCTGAACCTGGAAATGACCTTTTAGTCACTTCCAATTACTTTTAAAATGGCCTTTTGGCTGTTTTAGGGTGGAAAACAGAAGTTAGGAGCAAAAGCATGCTTCCAGCCAATTTTTTTTGTCTGAAAATAGCATGTTTGGCCATGCTTTTTTCCTAATCCCAGGAACTGAGGGGTATTGCAAGTGCATTGGGCTGCATCTGGCCTACAATTTGCATTACTCACACCCTTGTCTTAAGAAGTAATCTGAAGCCTTCATCTTTGACAGTGTTTTTTTTCCCTGTTTATATATTATTTAATTGGAGCATCCTGCGTTCATCTTTCTGTTGCTAAGGCCATCCAGTTCTAAATCCACTTCTCTGAGAGTAAGTCTAATTGAAGTCAGTAGGATTTACTTCTGTGCAAAGGTTTGCACTGTTTAGATACACATTTCAATGTTGCAGATTTAGAGTGTAATTCTACATATATTTATTCAGAAGAAGAAAAAAGTCCCAGTGTGTTCATTAGAGTTTCCATGCAGGAAAGCATGTATAGAAGTTCAGCCTTAATTGCTACATTTCTTGAATCAATTAATTCTGGGAACGAACTATGGTGTTCCAACTTGCAAAGTGTGTCAGGTGATGGAATGATATAAATAGTATATTCCTATTATTGTTGGTAACCAAGAAAAGCTTAACCAACCATCTTAAGCAGCATGAGTAGTACATCTGATTTGAATTGGTTCAAAATAAATGCTGTATAGCAGGAAAGCAAACATGGTAATCACTTAATTCCTGAAAATCTTTGTGACTATCGGCAAATTGCATCACTTTAGCTGTCTTTGGGATTGAAAAGGCCGCAGGGTTACATGGTTGGAAAAGAACAAGCGGCGTATATTAAACAAGAGATCCTCATTACCTTGGGATGCAAAGCCAAAACGATAAATATTTATGAGGTAGCCTGTGCCCAAAAGCCTCAGAGAGAATGAGAACATTCTGTTTGTGACAGTCTGAAAAAAGGCAGAGCTGAGTAATTGAGAGTAAGTTACAGGACGAAAAACTTAGCCTCTTGATGTGCAAGTCTAATGAGAAAAGTGGGGAACTGCCTGACAACACATGCTGTCACACCTCTGCTCAACTGCCCCAGGGATCCTGTTATAAATTTGACAGCCAAGGACGTTCTGCAGCACTCATTCACCAAGGGGAAAACCACAACGGGGTTTCACTCTCCACTCTTGCCCCAGTCCTGAGACTGTGATCATCCGTGCAAAGGAAATGGATTTCAATGCAAATAACTGCTGTAAGGAGGGAATGCTACTCAAGAAGCTCACTTTTTTAACAGTGGTTGACAAGAACTGTTGGCAGAACTCCTGTATCTTCAACAGCTGAGTGGCAAGCAGAAATTTAACAGGTGAATCTCTTCCTCAGGGAGCTGGGGCTCCTGGAGTAACTGTTCAAGGAACTGGAGCACCACTAGAAAATAAGTTGGCAGTCCTGTAATTAGTGGATGTTGAAACACCCAGTGTTTTTGCTATGTGGTTTTTTTTGTTTTGTTTTGTTTTTGTTTTTTGGCTACATCCCTGGGGTTGTAGGTCTGGCTGCAGTGGGGAAGGAAGGCAGTTTGGACAGGGATGGGGTGAGGCTGCAGATAAAGAAGCGCTTAACCATTTCATTATTTCTGTCTCACCTGGCCTTTCCATAACTGTTCCCCTTGCAGATGCGGTAGGCTGTCTAGAATCCTCATCTGGAGCAAAGTATTAAAGAGAAGTGATGGACAGTGCCAGAGTTATTCCTACAATGCCTATGGTTTTTCCCTATCACATCACACCCTTCCCCTCCCATTTTTAAAATATTCATTAAAGGGAGCTAGTTCTTCACTCACTGCAATTCTGGCTTGCCACTGTGTCAGCCAGAAAAATGAATAAGATCTGAATGTGGCACATGCATTCTCAACACATAACTATTGCTTGAGAATGGGTTTATAGGATGAGTATGTATGCATAGAGCATACATACGCATCCCATAAATCCATTCTCAAGCAGTGGTTTGAGTGTTGGGCAAGGACATTGAGAGACCAGAGTTCAAATCCCCATTCAGCCATGAAAATCGACTTGGTGCCTTTGCAAACCGCACACTCTCTCAGCCTGAGAGGAAGGCATTGGCAAGCCCCCTCTGAATAAGTCTTACCAAGAAAACCATGTAATATTGAAATTGACTGAAAGCCACCTAACAACAAATGCATGCACTCTGTACATAGATCATGGCCAGTCTTCTACATCAACTACATAGGGAACTACAGGTCACTAGATAGTTAAGTATACTTAACTAAGTAATCTCTCCTGTTCCAACCCCACACCTAGAATCAGAGAGATGGAAGAGGCCTCATGGGCCATCAAGACCATTCCCTGTTCAGTCAGGATGTCCAGCTAAAGCATCTAGAAACCTCATTCAGCTGTGCTCCAGTTGTCAACAGAATGGACCTCCTTCTCCACGTGCAGTTGGTGCCCAGTAAAATAGGATGGAGGAAGTTACAGTTGTGGCACTAGTGTCACAGTCAGCTCCCCACCTACTTTACCAGGCATCAGCTGCATGCGAAGAAGATCTGGTCTGCCAGTGACCATCATAGAATCATAGAGTTAGAAGTCACCCATAAGCCTTTGAGCCCAATCATCCCCCAGTGCAGAAATTCTAGCTAGAACATCCCTAGCAGATAACTGCCTAACCTCTTTTTGAAGACGTCCAGTGAAAGAGACTTGACCACTTGTCTCCCTCAATGGTTCCATTGTCAAACAGCTCTTACTGTTAGGAATTTCCTTCTAATGTTCCATGGAAATCTACTGTCCTTTGACTTAAATCCATTAGACCTGATCCTACCTCTGGGACTGCAGAGAACAAACCTGCACCTTCCTCTCTATGACAGCCCTTGAGGTATTTAAAGAGTGCAATCATGTAATCTCTCAGTCTTCTCTTCAGCAGGCTGGACATACCCAAATCCCTTAATCTTTCCCTACACATTTTGTTCTCTGTACTGTGTATCGTCTTTGTTGTCCTTCTCTGGACCTACTCCAGCTTCCTTAAATGTAATGGCCAGAACTGAATGTAGTACTCTAAAGGAAGCCTGACTAATACAGAGCATAGTGGGACTGTTGCTTCCCTTGTCTTGAAAACTACAGTTCTGTTAATGCAGGCTAAAAAAGTATCTGCTTTCTTTGCTGCAGAATGAGGCCAGGAGAGGTTACTTAATCAAGTGTACTTAGCTGAGTAGCTACTGTAGAGTACTGGCTCACATTTTTATTTTCCAATTACATTTCATAAAAGTTAATAAAGGTTTCATTTGAGACCAGAGATATTTTCAAAGATTTCTTTTCCTCTCTTTTGCTCCCATGTCACCAAATGTTTTTATGGCTGCAGAAACCATGCTGCAGAATCCATGGGACTGTGAACCTTGTGTGTCCACCAGAATCTTCTGACTCTGCCCAGCTGGCAATTTGAATCATAATGAGGGGCACAACTGCAAGGGAGATTGGCAGATGAAAAGCAATGAGATCAGTTGCTGTATCCTGCTTCCATCTTCTAAGAATTTGAAAGCAGCAACCTAGACAAAGTGCATATGCAATCAGTCTGAGAAAAGTGGCAGGCTTTCATTTCCACTATTTGAATGTGACTTATACAAGTAGCACAGGGCATCATGCAAAACAAGATGTGATCAAGGGTTGGGGAGGGGAGAGCGAGTAAGCTAACACCAGTTCTAGATCAGGTGCTGAAGTAGTTTGTGCCAAATGAGGATTCCTAAACCTCTGTGATCAAAAATTAATTCTTTCATTTCCTCAGGCCTGTCATATTACCGTGACTGGGCTGGCAAACTGGCAGAAGGACAAACCTGATAGGATCTGATTGTCTGGTGATTGTTTCTGATTTATAGATGATAATATGCATGCTGTTAGACATGTCCCTTGATGAACTCTCATTTTGTTTTGCAGCAATGGTACACCAGCTCCATGAACATCATTTGCACCTGGCTGACAGACCGCATGGACCTTCAGCTTCACATCTATCAACTGAAAACTCTTATTAGGATAGTAAAGGTAAACTTGTTTTAGCCTGTTTTTTATTCCTTTGAAAGAAACATCCTCTGGCACACAAGAAGTAAAATGGGAAGTGAGCAATTCAAAATCAATAATGGGAAACATGGAGAAAATATCGTGGCTGCCAGTCTCTTCTGGGCATGTTTCATAGTCTGTTTATGACCTATGAAGCCCTGTACAGCTTAAATGTCGCAAAGCCTGTCTCTCTTCATATAAGCCTGCACAAGGCTCCTAATCTTCAAGGGAAGATTTGTTTTCCATCTCACCAGCCTCAAAAGCTCATCTGGCAAGAATGTGGGACAGTGCCTTTTTGGTGGCTGAACCTTGGTTATGGAACGCTTCCAAGGAAGGCTCATTTGGCCCTCTCTCTGCTCTCTTTTCACCAGCAGGCAAAGACCTTCTTATTTAAACAGACCTTCTTCCTCTAAATGGTAGGGGCAGAAGGATGTTCAGTGGATGTCCTATATTTATTAATATGTAATATGTGTTGAATGTGTTTTTGTTTTAAATTCATATCTTAATTAGATTTGTCATTTAGTGCTTTTCAAAATTTTGCACTGTGTATTGTTTTAACTATTTTATTTTAACGTCTAATGTAAGCTGCTTTAGGTCCCAAATTAGGAGAAAAGGGAGATGGCTTAATTGATTAATTAATTAAATCAGCAGTGGGAAACAATTGCTGTACTTAATCCCTCTCAAGGGCTTCAGAAGCTTTATAGAGAAACGTCAAAGCAATATGTTTGAAGCAAAGACGCTACTGATACAAGAAGGTGAGAGTGGAGAAAATATAGGAGGTAGGCTCCTATGTAAAGGTGAACATTGTTTCACCATTTTATTTGTTTTTCATCCTCGCTGCAAATCTGAAGTTGGCCACACATGGACATATCCTGATCTTTGATGGCATGAGTTTGAGATGCAGCGTTGTGCCATTAGGTGGCATCAGAAGCGTGAGTTCTTTTCAGAGAGTGCTATACCACAGCTGCTTCCTGAACTAGCACTGACCTAGATCCTGCTAGGGCCAGCCCTACCATAAGGCAGAAAAGAGAAACTTAGATGAAATTAGTATTCTTCCTTACATCAAGTTGACTTCCCCAGGTCTACTTGAATATTAATATGCCACCGCATCTGAATGAGGCACACTCAGTTTCTTACCTTCAAAAATATTAGGGTCTTTTTAAAAAAGCCACAAACTCAAGATAGAAGAGGTACATCAGGCCCCCACCAAATTCCTGAAGCAACCCAAAAGGATCAAAAATCACCCAAACCTCAGTTTTTAGTCAGAAGGGCAGTGGTATGACCCACCACAAGGGCACAGACAGGGAAATTGGGCCCTGCTGCAGTTCCCACTCTTGTTCTGTAAGAGCCATTATTGTACATTGATGTTTGCCCTCTCCCCATTATTTTCATAGGTAGTATTCACACATGTTTCATAATCATATCATATATTCTGTGTGAATCAGTCCTTAGGATAGTAATTCAATAAATAGTACATTAGTATAGATAAAGTCAAGGTTTGTCATGCAATGATATAGAGGCCTAGTTCACTATATGGTCTCAAGTTGATCAGCTTTTCTTCCTATCTGTGAGCAAGCAATATTCCTATGGGCATCTTTCCCCCTTCGTCTTTCAGGTACCCAACTCTCATATTTGTAACCTAATTTATTTCCACCACTGTTTACTAGGGAAACAAGTGGCTTTTGAGCTGGGAAACTGTGCTTCAGTTGCTGCTCATAAAGATAGAGGTGAAATTAGGATCAGAACCATGATTTTTTATCTTGAGATCATTACCCCAACTAGATCCTTATGTGTAATTTTTCTAAAACAAAAACAAGGATATTTTTACTACGTCTGATAATGTATTATTCTTTGAATGTTCGTGTTTTCAAAATTGGCTGAATAGTACATATTATCACAGATTTCAGCTCCATGGTCTTTGAGGTTATTGTTGGAAGTGCAAATCAGAAATAAAGCACATACTTAACTGAAATAATTTCCCTTGCAATAGGTATTTACAGTATTTGAAAAAAGGGATTACATGCGGGGCATAAGATATACTTTATACACCTCTGTTGGTGTGGGTATGTGTGTTGAACACATGATAATTATTTCAGTGTGAAATCTCAGTGGCTTACATGAAATAATAAGATCACAGGAGGAGGTAAATACATATTTGATCATTTTTTGGTTCTCTGTGGTACCTCTTGTCGAAAAATAGAAGTAAATATTCTGAAAATCAAGGCATGAATAAATCACCAGAAGAGCTTTTAATTTTCATAAATAAAAGCAATAGGTATCACCACATCATCATTATGTGTTAGTTCAGGGGACACTGAAAAGCACAGAAGGTATCTTTTGTGCAATTAAAGCTATGTAGCATCTTAAAAGAAAAATAACAATGTGTCCAGGCATACTGGAAACCCAAAAGGCTTTTAAACTGTTTCATGATGTTAAATGACACATATGTTTCATTACTGCTTGCAGTTTTAAGTTGCAACTGCACTCTGTAAAACTGAAAATACAAGTAATAACTATTACTATAGCCAAATACAAGTAATAACTATTTCTAAACTATTTGAATTCAGCCATTGTGCCCACTGCCTCTGTGGAGCTCTGAGCAGAGCTACATATAACTAGACAAACGCAGGGTTTCCAACCCATCTTCTATTGCAATTGTAATGTGGGGACCCAAGGAACTTTTACAAGAGAGGATTAACAAGCAGGAGGTGGTCCTTAACTTTTTTGCCACTCTCCAGTTCTTTATAAAGTTCTGTAAGCCTCTGGTAGTCTGTTCCCCTCCACCCCTCTCCCAAAGCTTGCTGCTGAGCCTGGAGACCTGAGAGAAAATGCTAAACTAATCAGAAAGGAAGAAAGGAAGAAGGAAAAAAGGAAAGACAGGAAAAGAAAGAGATATGACATGCCCACAAACTTTCCACATCTGCTGTAGGCAGAATTTGAGAATTATTTGAAGGGAAACCTTCCAGTAGTTTTTGTGAATCACAAGCTACCGGTATATCTGTGATGGAAGGCACGATTAGTAAAATCCACTATTCGTAGCAGGTCAGCATTACTAGAGCAAATGCACATTTCCAAATACTCATTTGCTAAGGTAAAATGAAGAGAGTGCATGGGAGGCATTTGTGGAATAAAATCAGTGTGTGGAAGGGTGGGCAGCTTAGCAGCCTTGGGTTCCAGACTGGCTAAAGATTTGTTGCTGCTGCTGCTGCTGTGTGCCTTTCAGTCATTTTCGACTTATAGTGACCCTAAGTTGAACCTATAACTGGGTTTTCTTGTCAAGATTTGTTAAGAGGGACTTTGCCTTCCTCTGAAGCTGAGAGAGTATGACTTGCCCAAGGTCACCCAGTGGGTTTCCATGGCCAAGCGGGGATTTGAATGCTCGTCTCCAGAGTCATAGTCCAGTGTTCAAACCCACTGTACCAGGCTGAATCCCAGGCAGAAAGGTAGAGAAATAAATACCCTTCCTGAATCTGTAGTTTCCAATACAAACATTCCCCCAGCTATTTCCTCCCTACCTGGGCTTTACTTTTGGTTTAGGAGCCTGAGGTGAGATAAGAGGCTTGCTGCTCTCATTCTAAGCAACTGGCTGTGTTGTTGTTGTTGTTGTTGTTGTTGTTGTTGTTGTTGTTGTTGTTGTTGTCGTCGTGTCGTCGTCGTCGTCCCACCTTTTTTCCAATCTGGGACTCAAGGCAGCTTACAAAAGTTAGTACAAATACAGCTTTTAAAAATATATTACCCAAAAGTTAAAAAATATAATTATCTATAAAAATTAAATAAGTTGAAAGGATTACCAATAAAAAGAACAGGTATAAACAGCAAAGCACATAAAAGGCTTTTTCCCCTCTGAGCAGCCAGCCCTCAAAGCTCTGACAGAACAGAAAAACCTTTACCTCTTGTGGAAAGACAGCAAGGAGGGTACTAATCTTACCCTCTCTAGGAAAAAAGTTTCAGAGCTTTGGAAGCAGCCATTGCCGTGTTCCAACCAGACCCTCTGCCATGTTCCCACTACTTGTACTTGGTAGGATGGCGAGGCAAAGAGAAAGGCCTCTCCAGGAGACATGGGGAGCCTCATGTACATAGATAAAAGTCCTTCAGGTATCCTGGACCTGAGCTATACAGGCCTATGACTGGCAGCCAGTGGAGTTGTTGCAACAAGGCAGTTGCGTTATTCTGTGTGGTTCCTTGCAGTGTGTGCTTTGTTAATGTTCCCTAGCAGAAAAATGGGAGGAGGGTGTGGCAACACGAAAGGATGTTTGTGGGCACGGAGAGGCAAGACATTAACCTTTTGAACCAGTGTTTGATTAGCTACTGTGTTCCTCCATCATTTGGCCATGAAACTGGGAAGAATTTGCTAGGTGTGGTGGGGGTTTTTCCCCTGTTTTGTGTCTCTTTTACTCCTGTTTTAACCACATACGGCACATTCTGGAAAGTTTGTGCACTGGTGCAGATCAATGGTGAGTCAGACTTGTTGTTCTGTTATATCTAACACTGAACAGAGAGATGGTTCTGCAATCAAAAGAAAGATGTGGTGGTGATATACTTCTACCGGTGTGAAACCACACCACTGAGTAGTCACAGAAAATACAGGTTGGGGTCAGCTGGTCTTACAGGATCTTCAGAACCAGAGGGTCTGTAAATGGTGTTTGTATAACTAAGGGCAGGAGCCAAAGTTTCCAGTCCTCCAGTGAAAGAATTCCTTCTGTCAGCAGAAGGAAGCCCCTCCTCTTGGAAGAGGAAGATTTCTTCTGCCAAAGGAAAGTAATCTCTGACTCCTTCCAGTAAAGGACTACATTATGTGAAAGACTATACCATCTGTAGAACTATAGGCCATTCTCCACTTTATTTTTCTTAAACAAGGGCATTAGCCCAAAGGATTTTCATGAGGCATCATGGTATATTCTAAAATGCCTTGCACAAGATAGCAATGTGTAGACTCCCTACCCCCAGAAAGCATTTGTAGACAAATTCTAAGCAAATGGATAGCCATTGCAGTCGTGATAGGGTGGATATAATCTACTAAACATGATTGACTTTGCAGGCAGAAGACTTTTTTCTTGTTAATGAAATTTACAGTCATAAAAGACCGAGCCACATGAGAAGCATCAGCTCAACACTCTTTTTTGAGACTTTCATGCTAGGATGTATAGGAATCACAAATACCTACTAGGTCTCACAAATAAGCGACTAATATTTCATGGTTAAACATATTTGAAGGCTGTTCAAAAAATTATTAACTGTAATCGTAGTTGGTTACAGAGACAAGAATCGAAAACAAGGCAACATCATATGAAATAACAAAATATCTACTATTTTGATCCAGCTAAGAGCATTTACACATAGGGACAACTTTCTGTGTGCCCTTCACTACTTGTACAAAGACCTCTACTGATAGTATACCAGAAATTTCTGGCCCAACTGAGAAGCTCTCTTTCAAAATAAATGTGTTGAAAATAATGGGGCAAAGAATGGTATACAAACATTACTGTTATCACTAATTGACTTATATTGTTAGAGAAACATAAACAGAGGTTGGTTGGTCAACTTTCAGGAGTGCTTTAGCTGTACATTCCTGCCTGGCAGGAGATTGGACTAGGTGGATCTTGCAGTCCCTTCCAACTCCATAATTGTATGATATTTTGTAAAAGCACATTTTCTTTAATTTAGTTACATTTTTAATTTTTTTAAAAATCATTCTATATATTACAATATTTATATATTATATATTATATTATATTATATTATATTATATTATATTATATTGCATTACATTATACACACACACACACACACACACACTATAATAATATCATATATCTATTACATATAACTGGAAATAGCCAGTAACTAATTAAAATAATGAGAATTGGTTTATCTTTACTTAACAATAATGTTCCTGATGTTGCTTGAGAAAAATAATATTTTTGTTGAAATATTTAATAAATTACAGGTAATGAATTAATTTCATTGATCTACCCCCAGGTTCTGCCACAGAAGTAGGATCTGGTTCTGAAAATTACTTGAAACAGAATTAATGGTGCAAATGCTAATTTATATTGTGTCTGGCCTTTCCTACCCACTTTTCCATGTCATGAACCTCCTTCCCCTAGAAAACATACAGAGATTTTCGATTGCAAGGAGTCCTGGATTCCACCTTGAACAGCAAGACCTACGACACAGTGCGAAACCGGCTGACTGTAGAAGAAGCCACAGCCTCTGTAAGTGAAGGCGGAGGACTTCAAGGAATCACCATGAAAGACAGCGACGAGGAAGATGAAGAAGACGATTAGTCCTCCAGATTTAGAAGCCTCCAACTTGGATGTAGCCTGGAAACCAGTGCATGTAATCTAGTCTGTTATTCAGTTAGCCACATTAGGAAATGTTCTGTCCGCTCTAAATGCCCATGGAAAGTCTACCAATACAATTGCCATTTTAGCTGTGTGGTACTTAAGATTTAGCACCTCTGTTTCGATCCATTGAGTTTCCTAACTTCATATCTATATGTTCATAAGCAATATGGAGCACCATTGTTTAAAAAATGTGAACGGAAACAAAATCTGCATAGAAAACATGCTAGGTGTGTCCCTGTTATGATTAAAGTATAAATGATGCTTCATTAATGTACTGTATATACATTGATGGTAAATTGTTGTGGAGACAAGTGAAACAAGTATTTTCATATCTTTGTTTCTCTCCTGTGGATGCCAAGTGCTTCGAAACAGAGTGAGGCTACTACAGATGACACCTCTTTTGTACATTTGGGGGTGGGGAAAACATGTAAACCAGACGTTGGAATTTTTCCTGTTTAATATACCCATGCACTTCCTCTCCAATATATACGGCTAATTATGTAGAAGTAACATACCAATGGAATACTAGTCATCCATCTTACCACAACAGGTTGACCCTTATCACCTTGTCCACATTACAATTCAGAGCAGTTGTTTTATGTCAATGTCTTTCCCCCTCTAAATGTTACACTTTTGTTCAAAGTTCCGATAACTGTGTTTGTAAAAAGGACAACTTTAATTACAATCTTAGACTATACAGATGTGTTTATAATAACGAGGATGATGATAATGATAATAACAATGATGATAATAATGACAATATATGAAGATTTCTTTTAGTAGATTGTAACCATAATTTAAATCTCCTTTTGTTTTCACAATGGTTTTTATATCTTGTCATGTACATTGCATTTGGACCAGTAACTTGCATGCCCTTGGGTTCCCCCATTCTCTTCCAGAAGCTTTTATTTTCTGTGTAAGATAGTGAATCCATCTTGCTTTTTTTGCCTTATACAAGCCGACAGTTGTAAAAGTGTGAGGACTGTGGCTTCTCAATAAATAACTATTCAGATGTCCTAAGAAAATTGCTGGAGTCTTTTTATGTCTGTCTTAGGAAGAGGAAAACAAAAACAAGAGAATTGCAAATAAATAAATAAATGTAAGAGCCCCCTCCCTCCCGAATAAAGAATACATTTTCATTTGACATTCTTGGGTTTTTTTATAGTTTATTAAATGGTGGACTTGTTTTCATAGTTCCAACCAAAGAAGCAGCTGCCAAAGCATTAAGAAGCAGGCTTCCTTAAGAGTACATCTCGCTAAAGTTAATGGGACTTAATTCTTAATAAGATTAGACAGAAGCAATCAGCAAAGTGAAGTTTTTCAAGTTTTGTTCTGTTATGCCTTCTAAGTAATAATTTAATAAGAATAAAAATGAGATAGATCAGAATTTATTTTATTAATTTAAGGAATTGCAACTACAACTTAAAAATATAGACCATTTCTGATAAAAACCCTATTACCTTCTGCCTGCGATTCTCAACAGCAAGCTTTAATTGATGACCTAACAATGTGGGTAGGCTGATATATGTGAATGTCATCCTTCACAACTGGACAAAGATTTCAAGCCTAAGATTACTAGAGAGTAACATGAGACCAAAGAAACGTACTCCTAAATCATATTATTAGTAGTGACTAGAGTAGAAAGATTGGATCACTTGGATTTACCCATATGTAAATTCAGGAACTGATTTAATGGTTCTGCTCTAGCTGGGACTAACTAACAAGATTCCAGCTTTAGTGTGGTCTGAATATTGTGGTCATGTTGTCTGGGAGATACTGGGGGTTGTAGTCCAAAACAGGAGTTTTAACAAGCTCTGCTACTGCTGTAATTTTATGCATGCTATACCTAGAAGAGTATAGCATGCATCTATTTCACTAGAACTTGGGACATGTCCTCCAGATTTACTGCTGGAAACAACAAAGACACAACCTTTGGAAAATCAGCTTCCTTATTTTCAGCTCTCTCTACAAACATGGAGACAATAAAAGGAATTTCTTCACATGCTTTTACCTTATCACTGGTGCAAGATATTTTTCTCCCTGAGGAAAATACAAGATGGTGCCATTACATGTATAAAAGGAGGGATCAATGGCCATCCAGTCTTACCTCAACTATGATAAGGATACGGCATTCACTTTGTACCTTAGCTTGACGAGGTGTTACTAGTCAGCCTCAGGGCTGTCTCACACTACATTGTTATAGTGCTGTTATTCCACTTTAACTGCCATGACAACATTTTATAGAATCCTGGGATTTGTAGTTTAAGGAAGGCATTTACAATTCTCGGACAGTGAGCTCCTGGGCCTCACCAAACTACTAATCACAGAATTCCACAGGATGTTGTCATGGCAGTTAAAGTGGAATACTAGTGCTATAAGAGTGAATCTACCTAATACTCAGCACTAATGCTTTAATTTCAACCCTTACACACCACCACTTACCCGCAAGGTAGTTGCTTCAGTCAGCCTAATGGTAGGGGCCAACTCTGCTTTAATATGCAGAAAATCCTGAACTGATGACCTGATGAGCCAGTGCTAATTAGAGCCAGAGCTTGGAAAAGTTGATTCGTACAAAATCATCAGCAGGACAATTATGTCTAAAAAAAGTAACTTTTCCAAGTTGTGATCAGAGTACAGAATATTGTACTAGATGGATGGCAAGCTTGACCTGGTGTAAGGCAACTTCCTACTTCTCGTTTCAAAAACTTAAGAGAACAAGTAGAATCCTGCTAAACTGGGCAAAGGACCCGTCTATCCCACAACTTGGAAATGCAACTCCTTTTTTTGTACTACAGCTCCCCAAATCTCCTGGTTAGCATGGTCACTGGCCCTGTTAGCTGGGGTGTTCTAGATGTTGTTATCCAAACAAACAACTTTTTTAGTTTCTGACCAGTAGGCTCCCAAAGTGGCCAGCCAGATGATTCCAGTGGCTGCAGGCAGTATATAAAGGCAACTGTCCTCCTTCTTTCGGGTAGTCAGAGGCAAATTGCCATTCCTCCAACGGTTTGGAAGTTAACAACTTACAAGTGACTCACAGTGTAACAGATCTGCATTTTAAAAAAGAACATTCCCTTATTGGTTCAACAACTAATTATGTGTAATTGTTTCAAAAGTTACATTTGAGAGCCTTTTAAGAGTCATTTGGCAGGAAGTTTTCTAGTTTTATTTCATTGTCATATCTGTCCTAATGGGCATTTCCCTCAAAAAATGAAAGTATGAAAAGTAATGTGCAGCGTAACAAGGAACAACTTAACTTTTTGCCATTGCAATGGGTAACAAGAACAAGGTATTTTTAATCACTTTCATTAGTAACAAAACAAATTTCTTTTATAAAAATTCTGCACTTACATATGTATAATAATCAATAACAAACTTATATCTCAATTTGGAATCACAGCATATCATCAGCTGTGTTGATCTTCTTACTTTATCAAAAAGCAGATCACTCAGGCCAATTTCCAAATCAGTATGCTGTGGTGTATGTCTTCCGTAAGACTGAATTTTAAAAATCACAAAAATTATAGCCTGATGTAACCTCCTATATTTCACAGATGAAAATCAGGGCATATGTGGCCAAGCAACATTGGGATGTGGCCAAGATAGCAAAACTTATTAATGAAGAATAACACATAAACTAGGAGAGGGGGCAGCAGGTTGCTTTTGCCTGGGTGTACCGGGAAGGGCAAGATTTCTGCACCCTCCTGTCCTCTCGCCCCACTGAGTTAATTGGGTGCAAATTCCTTTTCCACTTTGAACTCAGTTTGAAGCAATTGAACTAAGCTGTTGAGAAATGGGCAAAGTAGGAAACTTTTTTTAAAGAACAGCTGAAAAAGTGGAACAACAAAGGGTTAAGTGAGACTGACTCACCAAATTGGGACACTCAGAGAATATGACTTGATGGTTCATTTAAAAAATTGTGGAAAGATGGCACAAATTTGTAGCTTTTAGGAAAAACCATAACAGTGAATTTAAAGAAAATCTGATGATGAAATTGAATAGCATTAAAATTCAGGCTTGCAAATACATTTTTACTGTATTTACTAGCACATAAGACTCAGTTTTTCCCCAAAAAAATACTGTTTGAAAATGAGGTGCATCTTGTATGCTAGTATATCTTATATGTCAACATATGCCAGCAAATACAATAATTTATAATCCATAGATGTTTTAGTTGTTTAATTAATATATAGATTAAATTAATATATAGATTAAATACACAGAAATGTGTAAAACAATATTCTGAAACCAGGAGCACACTTTTCTGGTAACTTTTTATGCTGCCCACATGGGATATACCAGGTATTATCTAAGAAGTCGCATTCTTCCTATATCAGAGGCCAGGGAGAGAGCCTCTTTTAAGACCTGCAGTTATGTCTGTGTGTTTTGTTACATTAATATTGCGTCTTACTTCCACTGAGCTCAAGGTGGCATAAATGGTGGCATAGATGCTCTCCTTTTCTCCAGTTTCTCCTCACAATAGCTCTATAAGCAGAACCAGTAGCTATTCTGGGAGCTGTTGGCCAAATAAGAGAGAATCATAGAATCATAGGCCATTTCCGCACTAGGCTGTTTTAGTGCTATTATTCCATTTTCAACATCCTATGGAATCCTGGGGTTTGCAGTTTAGGGAAGGACGTCAAAGGCCCCTCCCTAAACTGCAAACCCCAGGATTCCATAGGATGTTGAAAGTGGAATAATAGTGCTATAACAGCCTAGTGCAGAAATGGCCTAAAAATAGTCCTAGGCTCCAGTTTTGAAACAGTTGAAACAGTAATTTCAAACAGTGATTGTCATGCAGAACAGCACTGTTTTGCCTGCCTGCCAGTTGCTGAAGAGAGATGGGAGCAGCCTAACTTCCTTGAGTGGGATGTGCCACAGTCAAGGCGCTGCTACAGAAAAAGCTCTGTTCCCTATAAACACCAACCCAATTTCACGAGGTGTTGGACACACAATAGGGCCTCTTCTGAAGATCTCAAATTTCTGACATCTCATACAGGAGGAGGCAGTCTTTCAGATATCCTGGCCCCAGGCCATTTAAAGCTCTATAGTTCAACACCAACAACTTCAATGGAGCTTGGAAGCAAATTGGAAGCCAGTGTAGTTCTTGCAAGACCAGTATTACATCTAAAATACGCATCTTGACACCAATCTGGCTGCTCCATTTTGAACTAGCTGCAGTGTCCAAACAGTTTTCAAGGGCAGCCTCATGTAGAGTGCATTACGGTAGTCTAATCAGGAGATAACTGGCACATGAACCGTTCTGGCCAGATCTGCCTTCCCCAAGAAAGGATGTCGCTGGTGCACCAGCCAAAGCTGAGCAAAGGTCCTTCTGGCCACCTCAGCAACCTGGCTCTCTACAAGCAGCGTGGAGTCCAAGAGCACCCTCAAGCTACAAACCTGGACTTGTACAACCCCATCCACAATGGACTGTGATCCCAATTCCAGGCTGGTTTTCCTACTAACCAGCAGCATTATTATTGTGTCTGTATGAACTGAGGGGCTGTAATGTTTACATGCAAGTCATAAGCAAAGTAAGGTATGCTCCAAATAACTCTTAGAATGAAAATTTATTTAAGAGAGGGTTTAAGCAAAAGCAACAGCTGAGTCAAGCTCAGCCAGTCATGTAGAGATGACTGGGGGCTCAATTCACCCCAGGTAGCAATGTTTTTGGGGCGTCCTGGCCCATAGCCACACCTCCACGCACCCTGGCCACGCACCCACACACCGCAGCCACGCCCCTGTGCACAGTGGCTACGCCCCCCCACACATCCCTCCACACACTCCAAGGTCCGCCACTGACCCCAGCATCTGCTGCAGTTGGCAAATGCAGCTGTGAAAACATGTCTATGAAATATTTCCAGCCTTAGCAACCTCATCGTCTTTACAGCAGAGCCTGAGCAGTTGAATGGACAGAGGTGGCTACATACATGTCTGATACTCTCACTCCCTTTCATTAGGCAGAGCTTAATTTCCATTAATTGAATGGGTTGATTTGATGGGTTGATTTGATACTTATCAGGAATCAACTCAACAGGAGAAGGCAACATATACCAGTAGCACTGAGTTGGTCTGCTTTCTTCCGTAAGAGTAGGGTATGGCCAAAACTAAGCATATTGCATGTGCTGTGTAGAATCTGGAGTCAATAGTAGAATCTATTTTCTATTTTTTAAAAAAAAATAAAACAGTTTGATTATTAGCTTCAAAACCAAGGAAAAAACATGGCTGGCATTCAGTACTGCAGTTACAGATTTGTAGCAGAGGTGGACACAAAGGCAGCCTGTGGGAACATATGCACCCTGCCCCACAGTGCAGCCTCATTGGAACCCTCAACCTGCCTCTCAAGCCCCACAAGCCCTCACAAAATCATCCAAAAATAGCAAGTTTCACCCTCTCTAGGATTCTTGAGGGAAGCAATATGTCATTTAATGGTGTGGGCCTGTTTCAGTTCTAAAACAATCCTCCTCTCTCAATCTCTCTCTCTTTCTCTCAAAAAGAGAGAGAGAAAGTGTGGTTTGCTATTTTCTGCCGTAAAATAGGCCAATGGGGACAGAATGACATTTAAATGGCAAGTTGTGTGCCTTCTGCTCTTCTGAGGGCATGGTTTGCCATTTTTGGAGACTTCTTTCTGGGGAGTCAGAGGAGTTGTATCCCACCAAGGTCCAGCAAAGGGCAAAACTGCCCACCTCCAATCTTTTCCCAATATATTATACTCTGACTACCAAGAAATCTCACAGGGTTTGGGGCAGATATCTTCCTCAGCAACTCCTATCTTTTTTTTTTCCTTTTACACTAAGAGGTCAAAGAACTGAACCTGGGACCTTCTGAATGTGAGGCTTTTCCTGTTGAGTTGTATGCATATATGCCTTCAAATTGCCTATGATCTTAGGGTGATCCCACAAGCATCATAGCGTTTTCTTAGGCAAGGAATTCTCAGAGGTGGTTTGGCTAGTTCCTTCCTCTGAAATACAGGCTACAGCACCTGATATTCATTGGTAGTCTCCCGTGTAAGTACAAACCAGGGCTGACCCTGTGTGGCTTCCAAGATCAGATGGGATCCGGTGCCTTTAAGGGTATTTAGGCCCTACTCTGCTGAGCTATCCTCCTTTAAAATTCAGTTGCCCATTCTGATCATATACATGCAGAAGATAAGAGCACAAGGCTGTGGTTTTGAACTACTAAGCTCTTTCTGCATAAGGCTGCTATGTTCATAGGAAAGGACACCACATTCTCCCCTGTTCTCTACCACCCTTTCCCTTATCCAGATATTCCAAGTCTGAAAGGCCCAAATTCTCTCCCAGATAAGCAGAATTCTGTTTATTTGCACCAAGATGGAGCTCCTATAGTACCTTCGGTGCAGAAGTCTGTCTTGTTTTGAGTTTTATTGGAGAGGGTGGGGTAAAGGGGGTGGCAGACCCTGGCTTTTTCCTCAGTTACTGACATTAGTTGCTGTTCAGAAGCCCTGCTGGGCATCCACTTCATTTGGAAGCGAATCCAGCCTCACACCAGCTCTAATAGCACCGTGCCTGGCTCCGTCAAATTCTCTCATCTCTGGAAGTCCAGCTAAGCTCTCCTTCTTTGGCAGTGTTAATTCATGGAGCATGGAGACTGGAAATGCAAGCAAATTGACACATGTCACCACCTATTAATCCAATTTGTTTCAAATTTCAGCAGTTGGCTTCCTCCTCCCTCCCACAAAGCCTGTTTCCTGGCCTAAAGGAGCTGTAGGAATCTGCTCTCCCCTGCCATCCTGGCCCCCACCCCGCTCCCACCCAGTTTCCCCTGTTCAAAAGGCGGTTGTTGTTCTCTTCACGATTCAAAGTCAAGAGCAATGTGCATTTGGCCCACGTGTGCTGTTTTAACTCAACTTTTGAGAAAAGAAGCAACAAGGGGGAGGACCCCATCTGGGCCAATTCACCATTCAAGAATTGTGCTTAGCACTAGATTAAGACATACTGAGACCCAAGATTACATTAAATTTAAGAGGCTCTATAGCAATCATGAAATGCTGTACAAGTTTTGTAACTTATTTATACTCTGAAGCCCTTCATAACTTGAGGCCTCAAGTTGTAATCTTACTTTACTCGAGTATAAATCTGGGACTTACTGTGCTAACTTTGAGGGTGAATTTGCTCATGTGAAACAGCCACAGTTGTTTGAACTCCACAAGATGGAGCTTTTGTATTGCCTCCCATCACTTGAAAATGAACAAAGACACTTTATTAATTAATTCACATCCAGCTTTTCAAGGAGCAGTGTACATGCAGATTTTGATTTTTCTGAAGGAACAGAATGGCATAGTCCAAAGGTGGGCATATTGTACCCTTCAGAAGCTTTCAGCGCAGCCCTCCATGGATATCCAAGCACCTACCCAAATTCCCCTACTGAAGCAAGCAAGCAAGCAAGCAACCAACCAACCAAGTAGTCTCACCACTTAGGTGGGATAGGGATAGAGACATCAGTCAGCTGCTTCCCAGTTGACAGGGGAACAGACCCCTGTTGCTCACAGCAGCTGCTGTCTGGTGATTGAAGATGATGGGGTCCGCTAAGAGACAGTACTTAGCTGTGTAACTAAGGTGGTTATGCATTCATAACTGCCTTAGTGAATTCTAGCCCAGGTCTCTCTGTTTCCAGTGCAGCACTTCATACATTATACTCTTTCTCTCACATCAGTTGTAACTGCAAAAATGATGTGAAGGTTGAAACACCAAACCCAGAAGGCCAAATGAAATATGTTCATTACTATTATTAGCCTAAATCCTATGATTATTCCTCTCCCAAGTAGATGCATTAAATCAGTTAGATTTAGCTACATGTTGACTCATCATTCATACATTGTTTCAGTGAGTCTGTTGTAGCTGGGAATAACCAACAGGGTTGCAGCTTGTATTTTTCCCTACTTTCTTTTCTTTTGAGCACCAACCATAGCATAAAATGAATCACAATGGACAGAGAGGCTGAATTAACCTTTTTAAAAAAATCCCACTTGACATCTAGAGATCTCAGGGCAGATTACAGACAATAAAACAACATTAAACAATTCTAAACCTATTTGAAGCCATTCTGCATGATAAAACAATGTACAAAAAATCAATAACCCACTAAGTCAGGTTAAGCCATGATCAAGGAACTCCAAAAGCTGAGAGGAAAAGCCAAAATGGTGCCAAATGATTTGGTGCAGAAATAAGGCCCACATGGCTGCCAATCAGGCCCCAAGAGAAAAAAATTCCATCACTTGGGTCCCACAGCAGAAAAGACTCTTAAACAGAAACAGCAGTGGATGAACTGATCACTTGACTCCCTAGCCATGACTCCTGTCCTGATAGGTAGGTAGGTAGGTTGATTGGTTGGTTGGTTGGTTGTTGCTATGTTTAGAGAAGGAGGAAGATCAAGGAAATGGTAGGGCCACAGCATAATGAAGATAGCGAAATGCTAAGAGAGGACAGTGAGAAGTCCAAACTGTTTAATACGTTCTTCTCCTCTGTTTCTCCCAAAAGAAAACAGTGTTCGGAAATGGAACACATCATGAAGTAAGTCAGAATAGATCTAGCTACTTTAAATAAATTCAAGTTTCCAGGGCCAGATAAAATGCATCAAAGAGTACTAAAGGAACTTTCAAATGTAATCTCAAAGCCCTTGTCAATCCTCTTTGAGAATTCTTGGAGGACAGGAGAAGCCCCAGCAGATTGAAGGAGAGCAAATGCTATCCCCATCTTCAAAAAGGGGAAAAAGAGAACCCAAGCAATTAACACCCAGTCAGTTTGACACTGATTCCAGGAAAGATTCTAGAATAGACCTTTAAACAGTCAGTCTGTGTGTACTTAAAAAGGAATACTGTGATTACTAAGAACCAGCATGAGTTTCTCAAAAACAAACTAACAGAAATATCCTAGGGCTTTATCCTTAAAGATGCTCTGTCTGAAAATACTGTTATCCATCAGTATGCACCTTACAGATCTACCTCTATAAACACATATATGTTATAATAACTTGATTGATATTTGTACAGGTAAGCTGGTGAATTGTGGGCTAGAAGTTGTTACAGTTAGGTGGATTGGTTATTTGTTGATAGACCAAACACTAGAGAGTACTCATCAATGGTTGCTCATTATCCTGCAGAGAAGTGACTAGTGGGGTACCTCAGGCTTCTGCTCTGGGTCCAGAGTTGCTTGACATCTTTATAAATGACTTAGATGATGAAATAAAAGGCATGCTTATGAAATTTGTAGATGGCTCCAAATGGAAGGTGGGGTAGTTAATATACCAGAGGAGCGTAACAGAATTCAATGACTTTAACAATTCAGACAGATGGGCCAAAACTAGCAAAAAGAAATTCAACAGAACTAAATGTTAGGTACTACATGTAGACGGGAAAAATAAAATGCACAAATATAGGATGTGAGACAACTGGCTTGAAATCATTATTTGTGAAAAGGAGCCTTAGTAGACAACAAGGTAAATATGAATGAACAATATGATACAGTAGCCAAAAAAGCCAATACAATTTTGGGCTGCATCAAGCACAGTGTTCAGATCAAGGGAAGAAGTATTGTCACTCTATTCTGCTTTGATCAGACCTCACAAGGAATGCTATGTCCAGTTCTGGGCACCACAGTTCAAGAAGGATATCAACAAGCTGGAATATGTTCAGAGATGGGTAACCAAGATAAGCAAAGTTCTGGAAAACAAGTTTTATGAGGAATGGCTGAGGGATCTGGGATGTTTAGCTTGGAGAAAAGAAGACTGAAGGGTGACATGATAGCTATCTGAAGGGATGTCTGAAGGGATGTCATGGAGAAGATGGAACAAGTTTTTTTTCTGCTGCTCCATAGACTAGAACCCAAACTAATGGGTTCAGATTATAGGAAAAGAGATTCCACCTAAACATTAGGAAGAATATTTCACTGTAAAGTCATTCAACAGTGGAATAGATTGCTCAACTGGTGGTGGACTCTTCATCTTTGGGTGTCTTTAAACAGAAGTTGGCTGGGCATCTTTTGGGCATGCTTTAGTTGTGTATTCCCACATGGCAGAGGAATAGACTAAATGAACCTTGTGGTCCCTTCCAGTTCTAAGATTCTATGATTCTATTTTCCCAAATGTGGGAGACTCAGGGATCCACCTGTGATGCTAGTACCTCCACCTGACAGTGGGAAATTAACTAGCTCGAATTAGGAAGCCTGAGGAGGGAGGTAAGCTAATGAGATCTTTCCAGCAATGTTTATAGGGTCTTGCAGGAAAGAACCAGCCAGAGAATCCAAAATAAGAAGCTAAAGTGTGTTTTATTGAGAGTTCAGTCATGCACACCAGAAGATCCAAAGATACTTGCACAAGAGCTAACTGAAGGATAAAGGGAGGAAAGTTGTAGATAGAGTTTTCAGGGAATGGGCAATAATTTCCAATCCACACAGCAGCAAAGAAAGGAGTGATGTGGTTTAGAGGAGCGCCTAATGACAGTACTCATTTGGAAATCAGAGCAACAGTGTAGCATTCTGCAAGTGAGATACTGCATCGAACTGCTCAAACCGGAGAATTTTTTTATACCCAGAACCTCCCTGAACTGCATGGATGTGAGTGGCTCTCTGGGCAAGCAAACAATGGAGGTTGCAACATGGACAATGGGGTCCAGACAGAGTTAATGGTCTTAGTATTAGATGACAATGATTAATGACTGTCTTAATACCTCTATAATAGTAGACAGGTAAAGGAACAATGAAGGGAAATAACCAGGTGCTAGGAAGACGGGCTGAAATAATCAGTGTTTTGGTGGGAACTCCCCCTTGCTATTGCATGCTGTTGGAGACATTGCAGTTTCAGCTTAAGCCTATTATCTCTGGAGCTACCTGGTAATCTGCCTGACAATGACCTTGACTACACCTAGAGGGTATCTTCTGACCTACTTTACAGCACACATGTTCAGTCAGTAATTTTCCTTTGCCCTGCTTGACCTTCTGCTCACCTCAGGTTCCATCTTATATCAATGCCAATTAATGTATTTCACTAATTAAACCATATCAAATCTAGGGGGGAATGCAGGCCTGTAACAATTCTATAATAATTGTACCAAGCCAGCTATATATTCGCATTGCAGAATGTAGTTTTCCTGATTGCAGAATTGACTGACAGATTAATATAGACCTTTAGCCACAATGTAATTTTTGGCTTTTGTGACTGGGAAATCTTGCCATTTCTTATCTCAAATCCGGCATATAAGGATCAGAGCTTGGAAAGTTAGTTCTAAAAAATTTGTTGTTATTGTTGTTATCATGTGCTGCCTAGTCAGTTTCAACTTACCACCACTCTATGAACAAGAGACTTCCAAGAGACATTGAACAATATTCTGGATCAGATACTTAGTGAAGTGTATCATGAATATATATTGCGTGTGTGTGTGGGGGGGGGTGTTATATTTCTCATATGTGCTTCTCTATTGTTGCATGCCTTCAAGTTGTTTCCACCCTAGGGTGACCCTAAGATGAACCTATCATGGGGGTTTCTTAGCAAGATTTGTTCAAAATCTTTGCCTTGGGATGGCCAACTGGCTTTTAAAGTGGGCCTCAAATGCATTTGCATTCATGGCAATGGTACAACAATCATAAATGTGAATAAGAAACAAGTACCTTTCATAAACCCAACTGATAATATTGTAACTAACAGGATGCCATTCGAAGTTCCAAAGTCCTTCCTCCTTAGTCACTACTATACGTGCAGTTTTGTTAAGTATCACTTTACTTTTCCATTTCTCAAGAGTAACTAAAACAATGCTTTTAGTAATTTGTTAGGAGGGGTTGTAAATCTGAATGTGGCAAATCCCTGGCCTGTATTACAGAACACATAATCCTCCTGCCCACCTCATCACCACCTCAACAGCCACAAGGCCAGGAAGCAGCAGGAAGTATGTCAAATTTCTCTTCCACTCCACAGGGATAAAAATAGCTAAAAGCTGCAGTTACACTACAGAAAGAATGACATGATCATAATGTAGTATAACAATACCGTAATTAATTGGGAGAAGGAGCTAATTACAAGTAACTAGTTGTAACTAGTTGTATCTAGTTACATCAAAGAACTAAGAATTGTTTTCATTTTTTTTTAAGCTGTATCAATGCACTCTCCAGCTCAGAACAATAATCTTTCATCATTGATACCGGGTGATTTTTTAGATTTTTTTTTTTTTATCCAAATAAGTTATAATCCCTCCTTCCCTCCTTCCCTCCCTTCCTCCCTCCTGTTTCGGAACTTGGTTTTTAAGATGAGACTTTAGGTCAGAAGCCATGCTATCTGCATTCAGAACTGCATTTGCTGTAACAATGCAGTTTATGAGCTGGAGAGGCCAGGAATGAAATGCAGAGATTACAAGCAATCAGTTGGCAAAGCCCTGTGCCATGATGAAAGTGGCTTGCAAGTCAAAACAAAGGGAAACACTGAGCAACAAATTAGTCCCAGGCTGCAGCTAATATGGAGATCAAGCCGATTAAAATTAATACATGCAACAATGATGGTAGGGGGAGGGTTGACCCTGGAATAACGTGAACCCTTAAGGAGATTAAGTCAATAACAGGTGCCAGAAGTACAAAATTAAGATTGGGGTTGTAGAGGGAGACCTCAGAAGCTGAGAGATGGGCAAGGCAATTGCAAAGAACGATGTGATTTTTGCCGTGCCCATCACAGACATGTTGGCTCATTTGCAATGCAACAAAGGCAGTCACTGAAATAAACAAACATGTTATGACTTATTTGTCTGACTGGGAAGACAGGCCAGGTGGTCGGATTGGATCAGACTGACACGAAGGTTGTTTTTTGTTTTTTGTTTTTTGTTGAAACAGGCAAAGTTTATATTGCTGAACTCGCCAGGGGTTCATAATAGGATATAGCGTGCAGAGCAATTCCTCCCCCTCTGATCTCTATAGGGCCATTACATACTACCCATAAGGGCTTGCTGCCATTGCACTCTGTGCTATGTGGAGCCTTACAAAATGGCACAGGGGCAAAATAGGGGTCTGTGCACAGGATCTGAAACAAGATAGAATAGCAAGGGCATTTGGAAGGAAACAGACAGGCAATGAGATAGTCACAGGAGACCAGATGTGACCCACAAAAATAAGGCTGCATCCTGTTAGTGACATACACCAGCATCATGCAATCATATCTTTTCTTGGCCATTGCAGAGGGAGGAATTTCTTAGCTCCTTTGCCCTCCTGTCTCAGTTCTGCCTGCATGCCCATTTAGTGGCCAATGGAGAGTAGAGGGCAGCAGAGAAGCATCCAGCCATGTACCTATAGCTGGACACACAATGATAAGAGCATCCTGCAGGATCTCCTCAGGATCTTCTGGGGGTCCCCTTGACATTGTGTGTCCAGCTATAGGCACATGGTTCAACATGTTGCTGCCGCCACCCCATACTCCGAAGGCCAGTAAATGGCAATGGGGGCAAAGGAGCAAGAGGGGCCTTGCAAGAGGGGAGAGGAGAGATGGAGTGTAGGATTATGTGGAATTTTGACTCTTTCTCCCCATCCAAGAGCTTGCCCAGGAGCCATTCCTTTGCTGTGCCCATAAACCCCATTCCTTTGCTGTGCCCATAAACCCCATTCCATTTATGGGAGTCTTCCTTTCTATTCTGTTGCTGCCTAAAATACGGTAAACAGACACAGGAGAGAGAGGGTCTACACAGGACTGGCATCCAGTTGTAGACCAGCTTGCCTGAGGAGGTGTGATTGTGCTCCCCATATTCTGCCAGTCAGCAGGAAAATGAAGATGATTTCATGTCCCTCTTCCCACACTCAAAAAAAAAGCATTCTCCTAATTTGGCCTCTTTCTTTTGACAGATCAGCAATTGGTTTTGCTTGCAGTTTTGTATAGTGCAATCAGTTCTTTTAGACATTGTTAAGTACATTTCAGCATCAAAAGACAGGAGATGAACCTTTAAATAAACAGCAACAAAGCACCCTGGATAGCATTCACAACACTTTGCATTTGAAAATAAGAGAATGCAATAAATCTTTATTGATGGAAAATGTTTAAAAGGAAGGAAATGGGAAATGGAAATGTACAGCTAAGGGAAAGGCTGCAGGGAATACTCATGGGTTGCCTAAAAGCACCTTCAGTCTTTGAGGGAAAAAAAAGACTCTTCAAACACTTTTTAAAGGTGATGATGGAGGGAAAAGTCTGTCTGCAGGGAACTGCTCTCTTTGTGGCAAGTCCTGTGAAGCTCGTATTGGCTTCCTTGTTCCCATTGTTCCAAACACCACCCACAGCATGAATGGTGAGTGTCAGCTCCGGAACAGCAGCCGCAACCGCCACCTGTCTCTTCTTGGTGTCTCTACAAACTGTTGGTAGAAGCAGTGTCTGCCGGACTTAAAAACATAAAAGCATTGTGTCCCTGCAACATTACCCTGGATGTGGCATCGCTTGTCTATGGTTCCATAGCACCATAGACAAGTGAAAAGGGAAAGGACGTTTCTGAAGGTATCACAGCCAACTTAGGGGCTACAGAGCCAAACAATATTTTCATATTCAAGCTCAACTTCCATGTAAGTTTTAAAAGGAGGAGGAGCGGAGAGGGGCAGAAAGGCAACCTTGATGCTTAATCCAGGATAGCTGCCACAGCTAGAGTAGAAACAAATCAACCTCAAAGATGTCTGCTGCTGGTAGCTACCCGCATGAGAGCTTAGAAAAGTTATATTTGGGAACCCCAACTCCCCAAATCTGCCAACCAGTAGATTCAGTGGCCATTTTCACTGAGGGGTTGTGGGAGCTGTAAACCAAAAAGATGTTTCTGTGGTCTGTGCTCAACTCGGGAAAGCTTTCTTCTTAAAGAATCAAAAGTGAAACGAGGAGAATATATTTATAGGTAAAAGAAGAGAACATACATCCAGGCATGTAACAAAACAAAAATAGCACAGTAACTTAGCTGAAAGTCTGATAGAGACAGAAAATGTGATATCAGGGCATGATTCCAAGAGAAAAATCTTTAGGAAGCAACTACACCATTTGGCAGGTAAGTTTATCTCCATCAAGAAAGAAGAGCAACCCACTCTCCAAGCATTTGACAAGGCAGAGTCAAACATCTTCCTCATTAAAAGCTGAAGGCACTGTCTTCTTGCTCCTTGGAAAATGGAGGGGAGGCAGGAGAAAGTATGATGCATTTTTTCCTTGACATTTAAAGTGATACCTCACACTAGACATACTGATGATTGGTCTCACATTGGGCTCACTATTCCAGATCTCCCAAATGCCCTGCTGAAGGGATAAATACAGCAAGTCTTAAAGGCCTTTTACCTGGAACACCATAGCAAACCTTGGGAATGTTAATGTTTGGACTACATTTCTCAGAATCTTCCATGCTGGTGGCTGGTACCTGCTTATGCTGTCTCATGCTGCCTCAGGGGATTCCTGCAGTAGTAGTCCAAAGGCATAACTTTCCCAAGCTCTGCACTTTGGAGGAAAGGGTGTAAAGCTTTTTATTTTGATTTTTGATTTTTAACATACGTTACAAAGAAAAAAGAAAAGAGAAAGAAAAAGAGAAAAGGAGGTGGGAAGGGAAATACATAGGATCTGAACACAAGAGATAGGCATATACACTAATATAAGATGACCATATGTCCAAAAATACATTTTCTTTAAGTATTTAAGGAAGTTTCAAGAAGTTATCTATAAAATATACATTGAAGTATTGTTGGCAGGTTTTCCTGACAAGATTTGTTCAGTTGTCGTTTGCCTTTGCCATCTTCTGAAGCTGTGAGAGTGTGACTTGCCCACCTTGTGAATATGCCCACCTCACACGACACAAGGAAGCATTACTTGAACTGTATCACAAACATTTAGCTTAAGCAGACACTTTCTTTACAAAAAGGCATTGCAGTGCCCAATAAACCTGAACCATCAGTTTATGTTGCACAAAACATAATTTTAGGTCTAAAGAACTCTTAGCTATTAAAACGAGGGCAGTTTTCCACGAGTTAACTTGAAAAGAACAATCTAGCTTTTCATTCTGATCATGTCAATTGCATTGACACCAGATTTAGTGCTTTCCTAGAGACATTTATAAATTAGACTTTTTGGCTTCAGTCTCTCTGAGGATATACAATTAATTTTTCCAGCACAGCAGGGGTGGCTGATATTCTTGATCTATTGATCCAACATTATAGATTCTGCAGTAATCCATTTCCTTCGTAAGAAGGCTTGTCTTGAAGTCTTCAAATAAGATCGTTCCAAAGAGTAACACTTGTAAGAGATGATTGTGAGTGGCGGCGGGGGGGCAGGGGCGGGGACTCTATCCAGTTTATTCCGAAGTCCTATTGATAGTGGTAACTTTACTGCCTGGAATGTGTGTTTGCAAGTAGAAAGTATATCATTTTTGGCCAATGAGACACAGAGAGAGGCCAAAGGCAGATTGGGACTTGTTAGCATAGCAAATTTTATCCAAATCCATCATCTTACATGTAGCTCAAGGAAGAGCAGGCAGTTATTTGGCAGGACAAGCCCTACCATGTGTCTGCTCCAGATAGCAAATCTGGGGTGTCATGAAAGTGAAGCGAACTGTTAGTAATTAGCTTAGGTTTGTACTTTAGCTGTCAGGTAGCAGGGCAGGGACACAGGAACAGTTGCTTCAGGTGTCAAAGTAACTTGACTGGCTAGAGTCCTGTTGGTTAGTCCCAACTAGGGTGGACACTGTGAATCAATTACTGAACCTTAGGTTGTTGTGGGTATTCTGGGCTTTGAGGCCGTGTTCTATTAGTATCTGTTAGTATTAACAGACTTAACGGGTAATTTTCCTTTCACCTTCTTTTTAATTTATAATACGTATTTTCCAGTGGTCTTAGGCAATCCCTGTGAAAGGGTCGTTCGACCCCCAAAGGGGTCGCGACCCACAGGTTGAGAACCGCTGCTGTAGAGGGACCTCCAGAGTCTGGGTAGTATTCATTGGCATATTTTTTTATATATACTCTTTCTCACTTCCATGCCACCAGATCCATTGAAGATGCCAGCCAGAGATGTAGGCGAAACGTCAGGAGAAAATACCAATAGAACACAGCCTCAAAGCCCAGAAAACTCACAACAACCTATGGATTCCAGCCATGAAAGCCTTCGACTTTACAATTATTCAACCAACTCAGAGCCAGCATGGTGTAGTAATCTGAGTGTTGGCCTATGACCAGGGCATTGGACTAGGAGATCGGGGTTTGAATCTCTGCTCAGCCACCAATACCCATTGGGGGCCTTGGGCAACCGACACACTCTCAGCCTCACAGGAAGGCAATGGTAAACCACCTCTGAACAAAACTTGCCAAGAAAATCCCAAGAAAACCCCAAGTCTTAGGGTTGCCACAAGTAGGGAACAATTTGAGGGTACACAACAACAAGAGCAGCAGCAAAAACAACAACAGAGTCAATACATAGATGAATTTGATTTATTTGGTGGGTCTATTCTAGCTGAAACCAAGAATGGAATCTATGACCATTTCTGCTCTACTTTGAGACCATTTCCACACCACACTGTTATAGTGCTTTTATTCCACTTTCAACCTCCTGTGAAATCCTGGGGAATAATAGCAAGTGAAAGTGGAATAATAGTACTATAACAGTGTAGTGCAGAAATGGCCTGTGATAGTACTCTCATTCTACTTTCAGCATCCCATGGAATTCTGGGGTTTGTAGTTTACTGAGGCCAAATAGCTCTCTGGCTGAGAATCCTAAATCCACCTCCCTAAATCGCAAACCCCAGGATTCCACAGGATGTTGAAAGTGGAATAACGGCACTGTAACAGTGTAGGGCAGAAATGGACCATGTCTCCACTTGTCCAGAGTGAAAGTAGAGCAATGGATTCAAGCTGCAGGAAAGGAGATTCCACTTGAACCTCAGGAAGAACTTCCTGACAGTCAGAGCTGTCCGGCAGTGGAATATGCTGTCTCGGAGTGTGGTGGAGTCTCCTTCTTTGGAGGTTTTTAAGGAGAGGCTGGATGGCCATCTGTTGGGAATGCTTTGATGGGTGTTCCTGCATAGCAGGGGGTTGGACTCGATGGCCCCTGGGGTCTCTTCCAACTCTATGATTCTATGATTCTAAAGTGCAATGTTGGTTTGAGCAAGAAGCTGAAGCTCACCCATGAATATCTGTAGACAGCAAGGATCAGAAAGGATGGAACCTGAAACTTGAAGAAGTTCTGAAATCTAATAGAGAGACCAAAGGAATCCTGCCAATGAAGATGTTTACTGAGTACAGATTGCTGTTTGGAAGGCAGTAAGCCTTGAGAAACCCAAGGCCTTCCAGATATTGTTGTATTTCAGTTCCCATCACATTCTGGAACACTCTGGTTGGGACTCAAGGCACTTTGGATTCTACACCTGAAAGGCTACAGATTCCCCACTCTGGCAGCAGGAAGCAGAGTCCTCAGAGCAAATTCAAATAGCCTTGAGAGACAGCAGCTGGCCCTATAATATATAGTTCAAAGCTATTTCAGGTAGCTTGTATTATGAACTGTGCATTTGTCAAGATTGCAGATTTTTTTAAATTGTGGCTGGAATCCTTTATGATCTCTCCATATGCACAAGCATGGTAGTTATGATGCTACACAGTCAACTCCAGCTTGATCTTCCTCCGATTCCCTTTTCTAGGAGACAGCCACTGCAGTGTATGGAGATCTGTTTCCCTGTTTCTCTGGAAGCGGCTGGCTGCCATTTCTACCCCTCCCGTGAGGAATCACCATTGCAACAGGTAAGAATAGAGTCCCTGTCGCAATTTCCTCTTGTGCTGGACATCATTAGCATGAGTTTGGGAGTAGGAATGGCCCCAGCTGCTTCCTGATCAACAGGGAAACAGATCCCCATCAATCACAGCAGGTTCTTCCTGGTAAGTGCAGATTGGGGGACTTTTGTGGTCCCTATGCAGCCCTAAACCAGGGACTACATGAGGATCATTAATGTGTAACAGTCATGAGTGCAAAATGGCAGGTCTGCCATACAGAATTCCAGCCAGAGAAACAGATATTATCCAGTGGAATTAATGATGAACACTCTTGTTCCATCACTTCTGAAACTTAGCCCCCAAAATCCTGGCAGTCATTTGAGAAATCAGCCATTCTTTGGATCCATTTACAAGTCATGTGTGCACAAATGAGGATTATGTATCCTCGTGATAATGTGGTGAGAAATGAACTATCTCATGCTTTCAACATTTCAGCATTTTCATGCCAAATAATATTTATTCTCCCAATATTTGCAGTGATCCGGTGTAACTGAAATTGTGCTGTATACACTCACAAGTTTCCCAGGTATATGTGCAGCCCTATATCTGTGGCAGCTATAATACAGGGAGAAAAACATATATCAGCATAGCAACAAAAACAGAGAGAGTCTTTACTTACAACTAGAAACTGACCATATTATGTGAACTGATGTTCAAAGAGGATCTGCCAACATTCAGTCTGGGAGCCAAATATTCCTTGGAAATCTGCAGCTCAAGACTGGGAAATGAGAACTGCAAAAATTAATACTTCCATTGAGTTTCACACATACCAGCACAGTAGTAAACCACTGTCTCTCAAAGATGTGAAAAACAGCTCTTCTCTGTGAAAGACAGAGGTTCAACATTCACTGGTCATTGAATCCTCCCTGACTAAAATGCCTTGGTACAGCTGCTGGTGAGAGGCCTTCCCCTCCATGTTCCTCCCAACTGTTATTTCTGTGGCCTCTGAAGGAGAGAAGAGCAGCCAGCATCCACTGAAATTAGTCCCCTTCTCCACCACCATTCTTCTTTCTTTGTGTGTGTTGTCTTGTAAACTTGAGGGCAGGGAACTGTCAAATTAGTGATTTGAAGCAGATCTGGGAGCCTTTTTGGCGGAAGAGCAAAATATAAATACCATATATATATATAATTACAATGCTGTCTCAGTTTTCATTAACAAAAATGAAAACAAACGTAAGTCACCCATGAGCCACCATGGTATGGTGGTTTGAATGTGAACCCCAGTAGACTCCTTTTCAACCATGATCACCCACTGAGTGACCTTGGGTAAGTCATGCTCCCTCAGCTTCAGAGGAAACCAGTCGTCTGAATAAATCTTGCCAAGAAACACCAGTGGCTCACCTCAAGGTCCCATAAATCGGAAACAATTTGAAGGCACGCAACAACAACAAAAATAATGTACTAGAATGAAAGCCAAGTTGACTGCAAGACTTAGGCCATTTCCGCACTAGATTGTTAATAGCACTATGATTCCACTTTCAACATCCTATGGAATCCTGGGGTTTGCAGTTTCGGGAGGGGCCAGCTGGAATAATAGTGGAATAATAGTGCTATAACGCTCTAGTGCGGAAATGGCCTGAGTGATCTGATTAACTGTGGTTTTCATTTGAGGAAGTGTGCACCTGTTTGATGTGGCTATTTGTGCCTTGTCATGTTTTCGTTTACACATTGCTCTGTGAGGGCTTGACCATAAGAAGCAAACCTGAGACAAAGTGAGGCAGTCCTGTCAGACAGCAAAATGTGAGTACAGCGGGCCTTTGGTAAATGGAGAGGTTCCGTTCCAGGAACCCCCATGTAAAAGAAGAAATGCAAATGCTCACATCCCATAATACCTAATGGTGGTGACAGGTGAGTGCACATATGGCCATCACCACCTTTTTATGTACAGGGACACAACATCTCATGCAAATTTGTGTTCACATGAAGCATTACATCCCTGTCCATAAAATGGCAGCGACTAGCATGCAATAGGTATATATGAGGTGCAAGTGTCCGGCGGTCGCACATGAGAGGACCCATTGTATTATGAAAATCCAGCAAATTACTAGTTATTTGTGGATTATAATTTTTTTAACTCCAGAGGCTAGGAGAAGGATTGATGGGATTTTTGGCCTCAGGTGCTAAAATAAATTGGCTCTGGGTAGTGTGCATTTCGACTAAGGGATGCAAAAGGCACCATTCAGTCTTCTGGTTCAAGCACCAAAATGCCAGGGGCCAGGCAGACCCTCTTAAATCACAGCTTAGAAATATTTGGGGAGTACTTTGATGTGGGTTCCTGCATGGCAGGGGGTCAGATTGGATTGCCCACGTGGTCTCTTCCAGCTCTGTGATTCTATGACACTATGACTCAATGGAATGTAAGAATATACTTCAAACAAATGAGCTCATTAGGGAGTGTTGCATCTGTAGCACCAGAATGAAAGAAATCATAGAACATATAGTATGTTCTTCTGGAACTGTTCTTGTACCTTCAGATAAATTTCAACTTATGGCAACCCTATCATTTTTTTTTATTATTTTTTTTTGCAAAATTTGTTCAAAGTTCAGTCATTGCCTTCCTCTGAAGCTGAGGGAGTGTGACTTGCCCAAAGTCACCCCTTGGGTTTCCGTGCCATTCAGACTCTAGCCTTCTGGAATCCTAGTCCAATACTCAAACCACTACACTATGCTGGCTTTGTTTCATGTGTGTGTGTGTGCACATATGCCTTCTGATGGGGCTATCTTTTCCCCTAAAAGAAAGAATGCGGCCACGGGAGGGGTACAATTTATGGAAATGGGCTGCTAAGGGGTACGCAAGTGAAAAAAAGTTTGGGAAGCACTCCAGCAGTGTAGTGTAGTGTGATGTACTTATGATGTGTTCAGTGTAAGAAATGAGTCTTTTAGCAATGGGTTTTGTTTTTTTATATTTTAGTTTTTGATCTAGGCCATTTCCACACTACACAGTTAGAGTGCTATTATTCCACTTTCCATATCTGGGGTTTGTAGTTTACTGAAGTCCAAAAGCTCTCTGGCTGATAATTCTAAATGCCCTTCCCTAAACTGCAAACCCCAGGATTCCATGGGAAGTTGAAAAGGAAATAACAGCACTATAACAGTGTGGTGAGGAAACGGCCTTTAGTTTGGTTTTATTCCTAGTTATGTATGTGTAATGCTTGTATGTGCTTTGTTTCTTTTCTCCTGTTTTTGTTTTTCTCTCTGTTTCTTCTTCTGTGGTTACAGATTGGTTTGTGGTATCTTCTGCTAAAACTAATAAACATCAACTCTATTCCCCCACCCCTAAAAAGAGAAAAGGCTGTGTGCTCTAGTAAGCTTTGGTAAAGGCAGACCCTCTCCCAGACTGAAGGCCCCGAAGGAATGGAATCCCTGTGGCAAGGCTACCAAACTATCACTTGCTCCTTGGGGACACAGCTCTTGATATTAGGCTACAAAGGGAATTAATACACTGAAAACCCCATGGGGAAAGCAATGCAGGTTATTTCAAGGACTACATTCTTCCATATAAGCCTGCCCTTGTTTTGAGATCCTCACAGGGACACAGGAGACAACCTTCTGGGTAGCTGCTCCCAGGTTCTTCTGGAACTCCCTTCCGGAAGAGATGAGACTGGTACCTGCCTTGTTATCTTTTCACAAGCAAGTTCAGACTTTTTTTTTTTTTAATGCCAGCAGACCTCTGAAGAATGACTGCTCAAAGGGACTGGACCCTGTAGAACTGTGCTCTTTGTGTCTGTATTTGATTTATTGTTTTTAACATCTGTGCTTTCTAACTAGTTTTAATTTTATGGATTAAATTTATTTTATGGATTAAACTAATGATATTTATAACTTTTGTATTTAATTTTTTTTCCAGCTCTGTTTCTTTAAACTGTTTAAAACACCTTGAGACCCAAACTGGGAAACAGACAAGATATAAATGTCATTGTCACCATCACCACCATCATCATCCCCTGAAGCAGGAGTGAGAATTATGCAGCCCTCCACATGTAGGTGGATTGCAACTCCCATCATCCCCAGACACCGTGCCAGAAATTTCATTCCTAGTGGCTCTACAGAACTACATGATTCTCACTCCTGTTCTAAAGGGAAGGAAATATACAAATCAGGGAAGAACTCTACCATCTTCTTTTGCAGGCAGTGCCTCTTGCATTTTCAAAATTCGAGCCAGACATTTCCATAAAGATCCAGTTCATGGACCAAGAGTGAGACAGGTGAAATGACAGAAAATCAGGGTGTGGAACTTTTTAGTAGGCACTAAGGTGTGCTATAAAATTAGATAGATAGATAGATAGATAGATAGATAGATAGATAGATAGATAGATAGATAGATAGATAGATAGATAGATAGATAGATTAGACTGTATATACCTCCCCTTCCCCAGCAATTAATCTAAACCTCCCCCATTCGCCTGTTCCTTTTCCACTGCACTTATTCTGTTGCTCTCCTGTTTCATAGTTCTTCCACGGAATGACTAAACGTGTAAGAGAAGGATAACTAAAGAAGGCAGAGGATTAATCGAAAATGCAATTTTTCCCCCTTCCTAAAATAAGATCCGGATTAGTCTAGGAAAAATTGCAAGAGGCTAGCTGTTTACCTTAAATCAACCCTTTTGGGGGCCCATCAAACTAGCGGATCTAAACGCCCACCATCCCCGAGGTGGCGGGGGTTGGGAGAATTAACTACACCCGACCCCTATCAAAAGCAGCCGGGATTGAACAGTGCTGGAGTTAAGAGGAGAGTTTCAGGCTCCGACCCAGGGAGGTGAGGATTTACGTGGGAGTCAGTACCACTGAACTAAAGCTGAGTCCTTAGGTCCAGTAACTAGGGAACGGGACTAAGGCCATTTCCGCACTACACTGTTATAGTGCTGTCATTCCACTTTCAACATCCTGTGGAATTCTGGGGTTTGTAGTTTACCGAGGCCAAAGATGCACCTCCCTAAACCGCAAACCCAAGGATTCCATGGGATGTTGAAAGTGGAATAATAGCATTATAACAGTGTAGTGCGGAAATGGGCTAAGTAACCAGAGCTGAACAAGACTCTCTTTCTCTTCTTTCCAAAGAGATGTGCTCCGGATCGGGCGTTTCCTGGGCTTAACTTACTGCATCCCGCACTCGCTCAAAAATCTCCTCCTCTCCCCGTCCCAACGTTTAGCGAGAAAAGGCTGCCTTTCTCCTATCATCATCATCATTATCATCATCATCTGTTTGAAATACACACACACACACACACACACACACACATATATATATATACACGAAATATACATGTGTGTGTCCCTTTTCATTCTGGAGACATTAAAACGGTGGTGCCGTTGTGTTGGCCAAGCCATCCTGAGTAACCCACTCCAGATGCCAGGAAAGGAGAGAAACGCGAGACCCTTTCCACGCGCGACGACCCCTTTTCGAGAGAGAGCTTTTATGCCACCTCAATGCTAATAACTTCGGGTAGCGGAGTTCAAGCTTACATTCCACTCCAGCAGAAATGGGGGAGGCATGGGAAGGGGGACTCGATGAGGTTCGGCGGGGCTGGGGAGGTACTTCTCCATGGGACCCCCTGGAGAGAAAAAGTACCTCCCTTGGGACGCCTGCCTGGAAGCGCTGGGCTGAGATTTGCGGAAGGTGCCCCATAGCGCCGGTGGGGAGAGGAAGGGGAAAGGGCGGAGGAAAGGACCGGCCAGGCACGGAGTCCGACAGTCCGCTAGACTGAAACCATTTCCGCACTGGACTGTTACAGCGCTATTATCCCACTTTCCACATCCTATGGAATCCTGAGGTTTGCAGTTTAGGTAGGGCCCTCAGGAGATCCATCGCCTCAGGCTCCTCCCTAAACTGCAAACCTCAGGATTCCATAGGATGTAGAAAGCGGAATAATAGCGCTATAACAGTCTAGTGCGAAAACGGCCGCGGCTTTTCCCCAGAAATCTCCGCAGAGAAATCTCTGGGGAAACACAATTACAGGACCACACACACACAAACACACACATGTGCCTCAGAATGCTTTCCCCCCTCCTCCCCCCTCCCGTGTAGACGCGGGATAGTCCGGATTAAACCCGCTCCGATTCCGAGCCGAGCTGCAATTCAGAGTCCTTTGTTTCTCTCCCCCGGCCCCTCTCTCCCTGTGCCGGAATCCCCCTTGTTTGTTCTCCAAAGGCAGGACGAATCACCATCCCGATTTCTCTTTCTGTTCTTTCTTTATCATCCGTATCGCTTGTCTTCCTTTCGCTCGCTTCTGTTCCTCCCTCTCCCGTTATGTTTCAGCTTCTTTTATTTTTTCCTTTTGGGGTTTTTGCGTCCTTTACCGCTTGAAACTTCGCGTGTCTGTGTTTATTGAGAGGATCGATGCCTCCAACGTGCTTAGGGCTGCCAATTTCATCTCTCCCTCCCTCCCCTTTCCCTCGGAGTTTAGTGGTTTCTTTTTCCCCCGTAACTTCTCGCATTTCTTTTTATCCTTCCTTTGAGAGACGAGGCATACTTCGAAAGCTCCAGCCTGCCCCGTGGGTTCGGGGGGGGGGGGAAACCCGAATTTTTTACAACCACTCTTTCCTTTCAGAGCGGCTCGTAAAATCTTTCTACACACCAGCCGCATTGAACCGACTCATCAAAGCCAGTATTTTACGGCATCTCTTGGAAGGATAGGAGATTAAAAATATCCGCCTCTTTAGAAAGTGAACTTCTGAGGCGTGTGGGTAAGAGAGGCAGAGAGCGAAGCACGTTTTTCCCACTAATTTAAAATTATTGAAGGATTTGTAATTCACATTCTTCCCCAATTTATACAAACTTCATTTTTTAAACCCTTTTGGAGAAAGATTTCCTCGCCAGATCAACTCGTATCTGGCATGCAAAGATGTCACGAGAATTGCGCCTGATTGCGACGCGATTTAGATGCAAGGTGGTCGCATTTTGTTCAGCGGGATTCACTACGAAGTCACGACGGCTCAGGCCGCCGCTCTAAAAGCCCAGATTCCATTTACACAGCTAATTGCCCCCCAACATCCAAATCGGCTTGTAAAAAGACGACTTTTAACTGTTCCGAGGAGAAGTGGCCACAATTATTATTCATTTTCACTTGGGAGTAAGCTCAAGAGAAGTTTCCTCTGACTAGAGGCAAATGGAGGTGATCGGGGCTGCCCGACATGCTGCGCGGAATCCAGGGTTGCCGGTTCAACGGATCTTCTTCCGGAGTCTGCTCCGAAACAAACCCTTCTATCCCGGCATGATCGCCCCGCCACAAAAGTGGGAGATGGAGCGCATCTTGGAGGACAGAACAAGAGACCCTCCCCCTGACTTACGGACGGAGTAGCCCTGTCTTGCCTATCCAGAAGTAAGCCCCATTGACCTGAATGGAACTGACCCCCAGCTGATGTGTGCATGAACGGATCACAGTTAAACCCTGCCTCCCACAATCCGCTTGAGTCCACAGGACTGATTTTTCAGCTCCAAATTCCTTAAAATGTTTGGCCAGGGACTTCGGAGGCCGTCACATGACTGGACAGACTTCCGGCCCGCACTAGACCTCAGAGGCCCTTCGCTAAACTGCAAACCCCAGGATTCCATAGGATGTTGAACGTGGGCTAATAGCGCTATAACAGTCTAGTGCGGAAATGGCCTTGGTCTCATCCGCGCCTGGACCAGAACAGGGGCGCGTCGCTGGCCCGGCGCCCTTCGTCTCCAGCAAGAGCCAGTGGCGAAGGGGTCCCGGGCTGCCGGCAGGCCGACGGATACCAGCACGGAGGGAGGGATGCTTTTAACCTCCCCTGGGGAAGTTCAGAGGAAGAGGGTTTCAGAGGGAGGGAGGCCCGGGAAGGGCGACGTCTCTTCCTCCAGGTCTGCGGGCGATAATTTCTTCCTGGAAGTTCTAGGGCGCACCGGATGGCCAAGGGCCATTGAAGAGGAGGAAAGGCAGGCTCCGCAGAAGAGGGAGGGAGGGAGGGAGGCCGACAGACTTGGGCGGGGGGGAAAGGCGTCATACACGTGTCCGGGGAACAGGAGAGAGGCTGCGGCGAAGTGGTAGAAGTAGTTCCGGTGCTTACAGTCCATCATAGCCTCTGCCCCGCCAGTTAAGGCTGCTGTCCCAAAACACACACTTACCTAGCTGGGCGTAAGTCCCATTCGGGGACCCCCTGAATTGTTTCCACCAAGGTGAGAGGAGCAGGCAGGCCGTTATTAATTTTGCCTCCTCGCCAGATAACTTGCAGGAGGAGAGCAAATTACTTTCTCCATCCCTGATCACTAACCTCCTTAGATAGAAAGACTCTGACAAGCACAGTGTGTGCCTAGAAGTGGCTGCCGCGCCGTTTACACTCGAGTTACGTGTGCGTGGGATAGACTGCAGGCAGCCTTTCTTGTTTCCGAAATTGCCCGAGAACAATAGCTCTATTAATATGTCGTGGTGCTTGAACGCTTAGTACGCTTCCAGATGATAATTGCCTAAGAAGGATTCGCTACACAGGAGCCCCTTTTTGCTGGGGGAGCCCAGCGTCCCCCAGACATCTGGGGAGGGAAAAAGTATTCAGTCCTCCTGGGCCCTTGTTCCGGTGTTGATGCTCCCATTGGATTCAATGGGGCTTATTTCCCTGGGCAGGATTCCACGGCGTGGGTGGGGGGCTTGATTTCAGTTGCAAAAGAGTAACACAGGATGGGGAATGCTTTTAGGTAGGGTGCTGGAAATGACCCAAGGTGGCCGCTTGCTCAGCAAGTCCCGTGAAGTCCAACGGAACTGGTTGTGAAAGGGTTTGAGAACTACAGGTTAAGTTTGCTTCGCTGTTGGCGGCGGATCCCCATTGAACTGAGCGTTGGGGCTTGCTTCGGAATAAACAGGCTTTGGTTCTCTCCGTAAACACGTGAGGGAAAGGTAGAAAGAGATAGAAAAGAAAGAGAGAATGTGCTTGCCAGAGGTAGAAAGGAAGAGAAAAGAAGTGACGTTTGAGGGAAGATGCAGAAGCCCTTTTAAGGCAAGGAGGAGCCTGACCTGTCAAAACTGTAAAACCGGATTAAATCCAGACTGACTGCTGTCACAACGGCTTGGGCTTTTAGGAGGATGGGTTGGTGGGGACGGAGCGCTTTTAGGGACACGCTCGCTTACTCTCAGAGTCCCCCACGTCAACTCGCAGAGCGGAGTGGGAAGGAAGACCCCTCCTCCCCTCCGCGCGTGTGTGTGAAAGAGAGAGCGAGAGGGAGAAATCTGTGCCTCTCTCCAACTAGGGGACCATTCCCGTGGCCAAGATCGGTCACTATCTCCATTTTCCTGCCTCTCAGATCTCTCTCTAGTACTGGAAGGATCTGATGAGATTTGTCTGGGATCTGGTGCCACTCCCTTCCCGCCAAACACACACACAAAAACACGCCCCTCCCTAAACTGCAAACCCCAGAATTCCATGAGATGTTGAAAGTGGAATAATAGCTCTTTAACAGTCCAGAGCGAAAATGCCCAAATCTCAGTGCGTCCTCAGTCTTCGTGTGCCCCGATGGTTCATTAGGTCCCTCAGCTCCACTGATCTCCTGAAAGAAGTGGCCGGGAGGGGGAGGAAAGGGGACCTCAAGACACGCCCACCCAGGGGTGCAATTCCTTCCAGAGTCTCCCAAAGTCTCCCTCGTTTCTTCCCGGTTTTAATCCGTCTGTCCTACTGGGTGCTTCTCCCTCTTGCCCCTGATCCAGCCTCACTCGCTTGCTTTCTCTCCAGGTCGTAGCAAGATGCGCTCAGATGGAGAGGGAGACGCTGACTCAGGGGATCAGTTCAATTTGGATGCAGCTGAAGGGCAGAAGGCGAAAGGCAGCCGGGACTGGAGTCCGAAGGGCCTTTCCGCACTGCACTGTCATGGTGCTATTATTCCACTTTTCACCATCCTACGGAATCCTGGGGTTTGCAATTTAGGATTCTCATCCAGAGAGCTCTTTCGCCTCAGTAAACTACAAACCTCAGATTGCCACAGCATTTTGAAAGTCGAACAATAGCACTATAACGGTTGTAGTGCGGAAAGGCCCTGGGTAAAAGTCTACATCCTTTGGAAACATCATACGAAATCAGGAATTTTGATTTCAGGGGATCCGACTTCTACTTGCCCGCCCCCCGCCCTAGGGCTGCAGTTTATTGCGAGTACAGATCTGTAATCCTACGTGCATTTATTTGCAGAGACGGTCCACGATCCTATCCCCCCGCTCTCTTTTTCGGAGTGGAAATCTGCAATCCTATGCGCGTCTGCTGACGAATAAGTCCCATTCGGAACGATGGGACTTTCATGCAACTTAGTGGGTGGATGGAACAGGATCCGAATGAATCCTCGCCTCTACCCCAATTGTGGCCGAGCTCCGCCGCGCATCAGCAGCTCAGCCCCGTTCCCCTTTCCGCAAAGATTCGGTGCGGCGCCAAAGGCGCAGGAAGTGGAGTGACACTTCCGGTCCAAAAGTCACTTCTGTACTGAGCTGGCCAGGCGCCCTTTCAAAGGAAACTGTCGCTCAATTTCCCGCCTGTGTTTGAAGGCACGGTGGCCTACCTCACGGGCTTCTAGTCCCCGTTACTGAAGCGCTTTGTAGAAGTGGCCAGGGATATACTGGACAGTGACATAAACTGTGAGAGCCAGAGTGGGTCGAGTGGTTGGAGCGTTGGACTAGGACTCTGGGAGACCAGGGTTCAAATCCCCGCTCAGCCGTGAAAACCCATGGGTCACAGTCTCTCAGCCTCAAAGGACGGCAAAGGTCAACCCACTCTGAACAAATCTTGTCAAGAAACCCACCCCCATGATAGGGATCACTATAAGCTGGAAACACACGTCCTGTCCTAAGCCCGCCTGATATAGAAAGATAAAGAAACGGAGCGGGTGGGGGAAACTAGAGACCCGCCCGTATCATCTACGTAATTGGTTTCCAGCAGGTGTGTATAGGGCTGCAAAGCAACGACGATGATGATGAGGAGGAAGAAGAGGAGGAAGAGGAAGAATGGGGAAAAGTAATCCATATACAAGATTTACCTTACTGAGGCCATTTACGCACTGCACTGTTTTATAGTGTTCTTATTCCACTTTCAACATCCTGTGGAATTCTGGGGTTTGTAGTTGACTGAAGCCAAAGAGGTCTCTGCTTGGGAATTCTAAAGGCCCCTCCCTAAACTGCAAACCCCAGGATTCCATAGGACGCTGAAAGTGGAATAATAGCCCTAGAACAGCATAGTGAGGAAATTCTCTGAAATACTTAATCATCAACTAATTTGCGGCCGTTTTTTCCAACCCAAATGTAAAACCCACAAAATGCCTTCAAGAAAGGTCAAGACCTACTCCAAGAGACCATACTGAGTTCCCAACAGTCCGCGGGCAGCAGTTTTCAAGGGGGGACAATCTACCTCGTTTGGACTCAGAAGGACCTGCTTGGCTCTCTGAGGGGGCCCCCGCTTCCCACGGCGCCCCACTGACTTTCTTGTACCGGTGGCGAGGAGGACTGGGTGGGTCCGTCAGCGCTGAGGGGAAAGCGGCACTCTGCCCGCGCTCAACGGCACCGACGCCTTTACCTGAGCTGAGGCTACGCCCTGGGTAAGGAAAACCCCGAGGCGGAGGGCCCTTCTCCCTGGGGCGCGGATGCAGGTAGGAAGCCCGGGTCTCACCAACAAGATTCCTCTTCTCCCGCCCGCCCGCCCGCCCGCCCCGTCAGTCCAAAGGCAAAGAGGCTCGGCAGCCAGGCCTGGGGGTGCTCATTGGGGCGCTGAGGCACAGACAGAGCATCTCCCCCCTGCCTGGCCCGCAGATCACGGTCTCCGCCCCCGCCGGGTCCGCCCCTCCACTCTCGCACCCCCGCCGCGCGTGGCCCGGGCTGAGCTCCGGCTCCTCTCCGCGCGCCGGGGCGCTCCTTGGACCCTCGACGGGGAAGGGATCCCTCTCTCGCTTGGTCTCAGCGCGCACGGGGGATCGCCCCGCGAGGAGGCCTCTCGCCCCTTTCGCTGCCCTTCTTCCCTGAGAAGCCCCACTTTGCCCCTCCCCGCCTTGCGCGGGTTGATCCCGACGCATCGGAGCGGGAGCGGAAGGCAACTTTCGTGGTGCGAGGCCGCCAGAAAAGGGCGCGGGGGCGCCCGAGGCGCTTGACTGATAGGCCGCTGGCTTGAAAGGCGGACGGGGGAAGGAAGTGTTTGACGCGCCACAGGAGGGCGAAAGGGACGCGCGTGGAAGCGAGAGGCAGTACAGCTCGGGCTTCAAACCACCCATCGTACGTCTGATTGTCTTTCTCTGCGTTTCTTTTCTTGGAGAGAAATCTGGCGATAGGATCAGGCGCACGAGTGGCCTGCGCGCGCATCATGCTCCCCCTCCCTTTGCAGGCGACCTCCTGTTTTGGAGTCCAAGAAGTGGAAGGTTCCTTGGGGGAAAGGGCTCCTCCGCTTTCATGCCCCTCGGCCTCCCCACGCCCGCCTGTTAGAAGGAAGGGAAGAAGGAAGAAGGAGGGAAGGCCAAGGATGGCAGCCGAGGCGAAACGGGAGAGGAAAGGGAGAGAAAGCGAAGCGAAACACGAAGGGGAAGGAGGAGAAAAGAAGGCGAGGGGGTAGGCGGTGGGGAGGGAGTAAGAAAAGAAGGAGAAATCAAGAAATGGAGGGAGAAGACGGGAAAGGAAGTGGAAGAAAGGAAGAGAGAGAGATCAGGAAAAGGAAGGAGGAAGAAGAAAGAGGAAAGAAAAGGCCTAGATTCAGGAGGATGGAGAAAGAGAGGGTGAAGAAAAAGGAGAGGAAGAGGAAGATGAGAACAGTAAAGAAAAGAGGGGGAAAGAATAAAAAAGAGGGGAAAGGCGGGGGACGGCAGGATGGAGAGAGACGAGAATGAGGAAAAGGAAAGGCGGAGAGAACTACCAGGATGGAGGGACAGGAAGGAAGAGAATATGAGAAAAAGGAAAGGCAGGAAAGCAGAGTAGGATGGAGGAGGGAAGCCGGTGACTGAGAAAGGGAGAAGGAAAGAAGGAAGTCCGGGATAGGGAAAGAGGAGGAGAGGAAGAAGAACAGAAGGAAAAGGGGAGGAGGGGGAGAAAGGAAAGCAAACTGAAGGAGAAAAAGCCAGCCGGGCGGGGGAGGAGGAAGGCGGCCTGGCCTGAAGGAGAGGCAGTTGCGGCGGAGGGGGCATTTTCGTTGGATGCCGCGCAAGTGACCGTCCGCCGCCTCTCCGCCGCGCTTCTCTGGCCGCGCTCCCTTTCCGTTTAGGGAAAATATTTGTTTGCGCTATTAGGTGGCCCTGGCGTTAATTACTCGACGTGTGAGCGTGGAGCAATGCTGCTGCTGAAGCGCGGCGTTTCTTGCGTGGGTGAGCTGCCGAGCGGCGCTCGGGGAAGCAGCCGCCCTACCGAGGGGCGAGGCGGCGGCGGCGGCGGCGGCGGCGGCGCTTCATGAGCGAGCGAGCGGCCAGGTGGAGGAGAGTCTGCGGGCCCGGCTTCCAGGGGGAGGCGGCGGGACCGAGGGGGGCGGCGGTCAGGGGCCGGTGGGGGGGCGGGAGAGGAGAAGGCGGCGGCGGCGGCGGCGAAGATTTGTGGAGGAGGCTCATTAAATTCTCCGGCGGAGCCAGCCGGCTTCGGGAAAGCCAAAAGTGGCAGGCGAGGCGTTTTAAACCCAAATAGTCTTCCCGCGTCGCCGGCGGGGAGCGAATGGCTCAGGCGGCGCGCACAGATGGGGCGGAGGCGGGCGGCGAGAGGCAGGGAGGGAGGGGGGAGACGGGGCGGCGGACGGACGAGGAGAAAAAGCTGCTGCTGCCGGAGAATTGGTCCAGGCAGGGCTTTCCTCACGGGGAGGAAAGACGAGGCGGCCAGCGTCGGAAAAGAAAAAAGCGCAGAGTGAGTGGGGTGCGCAGACCCCGCAAGGACGGCCTGCTCGGAAGCGCTCTGCCTCCCCTTTCCTCGCCTCCGCCCGCGCTCCGAACTCGGCCCCTTTCTCACCGGCGCTTCGGCCTCACCTGGCCAGCGAGCGCCTCCCGCCCCCCGCCTGTCGCTCCGTCCCTCTCTCGCGCACACGCCCACAGTGCCCAGTGGCCCGCCATTTCCGCACCAGCCTGTTATAGCGCGATGATTCCACTTTCAACATCCTCTGGCATCCTGGGGTTGGCAGTTTCCGCAGGGCCCCTCCCCAAACTGCAAACCCCAGGATTCCAGAGGATGTTGAAAGTGGAATCATCGCGCTATAACAGGCTAGTGCGGAAACGGCCGCCTTCTGCCAAGCCCGGCGGCCCTGCGCGGGGTTAACTCGGGCCATTTCCGCACTAGACTGTTACAGCGCTATTATTCCACTTTCAACATCCTATGGAAACCTGGGGTTTGCAGTTTAGGGAGGGGCCTCGACGTCCATAGGATGTTGAAAGTGGAATAATAGCGCTGTAACAGTCTAGTGCGGAAATGGCCTCCGAGTCACACTGCCGAGGGATGCTCCGGGCAGGACTGAGGTCCGGTAAAAACCTCCGTGTCTACTCAGAAGTAAGCCCCGCTGAGTTCAATGGCCCTTACTGCCACCGAGGTGACCGTGGCCTTGGTCTTTTACCTCGGAAGCTCCAAAAATCTGCCCCCAACGGAGCACACCAACAAACAAGGAGGCAATTTTAGACGGCACTGAACCGCCTCGACGCTCTCGACCGTCGGTTTCCTTCTCTTCTACCGAACGGCGATGCTTCCTCCGGCGGCGATTAGCCTCCCGCCTCCCCATTTTGAGGACTCGAGGGACCCCGCTTTCTGTCCCAAAGCCGCCCCAGGGACGTGCGCTCATGGCTTTCTAACCAGCTCCTTCTCCAGCCCACCTCCATCCATTCTTTCGCATTTCTTTAAAAACAAACGCCATCTTGAACGGGGTTAAGCACGGGGACAGACGTGTGGGAAGTCTACTTTTTTAAGGGTTAGACCCTCCAAATCCAGCAGTCAGACCCAGGTGCAAAAGACACAGACTGAGGGGGAGAATTCTTAGCTAGAAACACAGGGGTTTTTTCCCTTAGCTTTTCAGAACAAAAATCCACCCTGGTGATCTTCCGTGCCTTTATTTTAGCCCAAGTTAGGAAGGGGGGAGAGAGACACTCTTTTTTTTCTTTCTGCGGTTACACTTTGGGGAGTCCAGGGAAGAAAGGAAGGAAAAAAGAAAGAAAGAAGGAAAGAAAGAAAGAAAGAAAGAAAGAAAGAAAGAAAGAAAGAAAGAATAAGACCTCCCTTTGGAGAGCTACCGCGACGGGCCGGACCTCCACAAGAAAATCCCGATGTACTTTTGGCCACCCCCTGATCTAGAACCCCCCCCCCGCTATAAACCAGAAGTTTTGCGGGCTTGAGGTTTCCAAAAAGGGCAGATTTTTACGCACTTCTTCTAAACCTAAGCACATTCAGCGGTGCCCGTCACGTCATTCTATCTAACCGACTTAGGTGGAAAGGACGTAGAACCTGATGCTGTGGGGAAGCAGAGGCGCTTAACCTTCCTTATACTTTTCTTGCTGTGTATCGAAAAGGGGTAACCCAGCTCTGTTGCGCCGGGGGCGGGGGCTGGACGTCTCCCCTCCAGTCCAGTCCTGATGGCACCGCCGAACACGCCTAATTCGCCCCGATGTCCCATTGGACACTCCGATAGGAATTATGTCCGGTTCCATGCTTAATTGGGATCTAAAACGGAGCTAATGTACACCCCAGCCGCACGATATTTACCTGGGGGTAAGTCCCATGAGTGGACGGGGTTTCTTTCCACATAATAAGCCTGCGTTGGGAATGGCTGGGAATTGTGGCTGCGCTTGTTCGATGTGGGGAAGCGGTCGGGGAATCTCGGAACCTTGTCCGAGAGACAATGGCTTCCGATCTGCTCTGGAAGTTCTCGCTAAGCCCGGTTGAGGGAATCAATAGCAACGGCGCCCGGCAGCCACGTTACTTTAAAAAACAAAACTAAACAAAACATGAGGCAGCCAAAGGCAGATAATGCTGCTTCCAGACCGCCAATGGAGATCAGCGGGAGAAAAGAGGTTGGTGGATGCAAGGCAACTTTTAGGGCTCCAACTGCTCCGCACACCTATTCCTCCGCTCTTATCAACCAGAGCGAGACAAAACCGTGTCAACGGAAAGATTGGGAAAGTGACTCCGGTTCGAGCTCTCTGTCCTTTAAGGAGAGTCCCTTCCTCTCCCTAAAGGCCCGTGTGCCTCAAAATGGACAGTATCTGGGGGATAAAACACACACACACGCAGAACAAGCGATCTCTCCCACCGATAGAAACGTGCGTACTCCCCTCCCCCGCTTCCAGAGGGCTCCTCCGCTCCGTTTTCTCTCAACCCGCCCGGCCTCAGCCATCAGTCGCCCCCTTGGGGTGTTGGGCCTTCGGTTGGAGAAACCCCGAGGACCTTCCAGAGTGAACTCCCCTCAAGTCTCCAAGCTGCCCCCCCCACCTCTGCGCTCTGGCCGGCCTTGGAGAGCTCCCTTGCTAAACTATCGGGATTCCTCCCGAGTTGCGCATCCAGGGCGGTTTAGAACGGGAGGGGGTATATAGAAAAAGAGAAGGGGAGGGGGAGAGGCTTTTAATGCCTTGCTTTACCTCCTCTGTAAGCCCTTCTTATCCCTTTTCTCCCGCACCCCCGTAAATCTTTCTCTTCGTTGCAGAAAAAGATAAAACCAGGTCCCACGCAGAGCTATAGTGTCTCTCCCCTTGGAAGTGGGGCTGGTGTCCGCTCCTGGTCGCGGGGAAGGCAGCTGAGAGCATCGATCAAAGCAGCCCGCCGAACCGCCCTTAAAAAAATAAAAAAGGGGAAATTGAAAATCTAACGCCTCCACCTTCGCTTCACCCCGGCCGGGTGGCTCTCCCCTGTAATGCTCTCCATATCAGACCAACTACGGTTATGATCGGGGGTGGGGGTTCTCTTGGTATTTAGTCTCTCTCCTGCCCTCCCGCACCTTGAGTCTTCGGATCGCAATGGCAGACGCCCATTCTAGAAAAGAAACTGTAAAGAAAAAAAATTAAAAACCGAAATAAAACAAAAATTGTCAGAGAGAGGGAAAAGAAAGAGAGGAAGAGGCAATGGAGGGCGACGAAAAGGAGGAGGAAAAGCGGCCTCGTTTCAACAAAATCTGACACCTTCCAGAACGGGGGTGGGGCAGTTGTTAAGAGTTTTAAACACCGCCCGCCCCCGATCGAGAGATTTCCGTTTGTTTGTTTGTTTGTTTGTTTGTTTGTTTACTTAGTGTGTTTGCTTGAACGGATCCGCTCGTCTTTTGGTAAAGGCTGACGGCCGAGCTAGAGAAAGACTCGCCGAGTTGAGCGCAGCCTTCCACCACGTTTAATTCGCATTCACGCCGCCAGGACCTCATTAATAGACCAGCGATTCATTTATTCCGGCCCAGGTTGTGTGTGGAAAGGGTCTGATCGTGCATTTTTTAAAAAAATAAATAAATGCCACTTGATCTTCCTGGCTCTCTTTCGCAAGAGATCTGATGGAGGACGAGCTGCCTAAACTGGAACGGCGGAAGATTCCAAAGCTAGTAAATTATCGCTTTTGTTTTTGTTGTTGTTAAAAATCTTGCTCTTTTTCACCCCCTCCTCCCCCCCGTTTATTTTATTCTATTTATTTTATTTTATTCTTTTTTTGTCCAGATAAATACCATTTCTTTTTCCGCTCCGCGGTGGCTTCTCTGACGGTACGTTGTTGCTTTGCGCCCAATTTGTGAATTCTCACTTTCCTCCTTAATTCGCCACATGCGAAACGACTCCCCTGCTGTTGCGTGTCGCCCCCCCGCCTAGACACGCACCCTCCCCAACCCGTCCCTTTGAAAAGACTCGCACACTCGGAATCTAGAGTGTGCCTTAAAAAAAAAACTGGAAAGAAGGAGGGGGGTCTCCTTTCTTCCTTCTCCTCCTCGCCTCCTCCCATCCCACCAGACCTGAGTGGAGCGTTTGGCTGGGAAAAGAAATCCACTCTTGCCTCTATCTTTCTTTCTCTCTCTCTCTCCCTCTCTCTTTCTCCCCCCCCGCTCCACGGTGGCCAAAATCCCATGTCATTCTGCTCAAAGTGACTTCATGTGATGTCAGCTTTAAATGCAAGCGACAGGGATCCGACGCCCGGGAAGATGTTGGTGATCCCCGTCTGACAGCGCGGCCGCTCCGTCGGTCCTCGGATGCCTCTCCTCGGCGCGGGGCAAAGGTAACGCATCCCGGGACGGCCTTCCCCCTCCCCCCGTCCCCCCGTCCGCTTTCACCTCTCCTTCCCCGCCTCCCCCGCCCTCCCCCGCAGCGATGATAACACCCTCGGACCGGACTGAAAGAGAGCGCGGCAGCGATGGTGAAGGGGGGGTTAGGTTCCTCCCCATGTCACCCCGGTCAAACTCAGGACCATTCCTCCAGGACTCGAGAGTGGGTCGGTTACTTTCTCCCGATCCCCCCTCCTTTTTTTTCCCTTTTCCTTCCTCCTTTGCGCTCTTTCTTTCTGCTTAATGAGCAGCAATCTGGTCTCCCCGCAAGTGCGCGCTGGGCTCATTTGAATGTAAATGGGGGAGGCGAGGCTGAGGTGGGGGCGAGAGGGGGAGAGGGAGAGGGAGAGAGATGCTTCTTAAATGGATTTGTCTCCTCCTGGCTTTTCTGGAATGCTGAGCTGGAGGACCAAGTCGAAGCGGACTTGACTCTCAGAGCTGTTTTATTCCCTCCCCCCCCATATTTATATATTTTTTTCTTTTCTTTTCTTTCTTGGGGGAGCGGGGGAGGGGAGGGCCGGTCCCCTTTCCCCCCTCGGTCCTCGTCCCCCCGTTGGCGGCCGTGGCTGCGGCGGGCGCCCGTGGATGGGCGAGGTCCGTCTGCTCCTCTCAGGCGCGCCTCTCCTTCCTCCCTTCTCCTCGCCAGAGATGGCCTCCTCGGCGTCGCTGGAGACGGTCATGCCCGCCGCCTGCGTCCGGAGCGCGGCGGCGGCCAACCCGGCCAAGACGCTCGCCTTCTCCATCGAGAGGATCATGGCCAAGAGCTCGGCGGCGGCGGCGGTGGCGGCGGCGGCCACGGCGGCGGCGGGGGGAGCGGCCGAGACGCCGCCGCCGCCGCCAGCCCAGCACCCCAAAAACCCCGCCGCCGCCGCCGCCGCCGCCTTCGAGGCCCGGCAAAGCGGATCGCCGCCGCCGCCAGCCCCGACGGGACCCCCTCCGCCGCCTCTGCCGCCGCCGCCCAAGAAACTGCTCGGCCTCTGCTCGCCCATCCCGTGCGTGGTCCCCATCCAGCCCCTGCCCGGCTACGATGCGCCTGCCTCCAAAACTCTCCTCAACTACTCGGAGCTGTGGAAAAGTAGCGTCCGGAGCTGCGGCTCGGCTCTGGCTGGCGGCGGCGGGGGCGCCTTTTGCAAAGCCGGCTGCGGGGTGTGTTGCAAAGGAGACCTCCACCAGCACCACCACCACCACCATCACCACCACCATCACCACAGCCACCCCCTGGGCCAGGCCGCCCTGCCGCCGCCGCCGCCGCCGCCCCCTCCCGCCGCCAGCCGGGTGATCAAGCCCCAGGTCATCAACCAGGCCCTGGCCGCGCCGGCCAACGGATCTAGCCTCTACTACTTCAACTACCTGGACTCCTCCTCGTACCACCCGTCGGAGCTGCTCCACGGCCCGCTCTTCACCTCCAGCCTCCTGCACTCGCAAAGCGCCGCCGCCGCCGCCGCCACGGCCGCCGCCGCCGCCGCCGCCCTCTCCGCGCACCAGAAGCTCTTCCTGCTGGAGAACGCCAAGCTGGCCGCCCTGGCGCCCCCGCCGCCGCCGCCGCCGCCGCCGCCCCCGCCGCTCCCCTCGGCGGCCGACAAGTTCCCCACCGCCCACTATCCCCACAAGGAGCGCCTGCCCGGACAGCTGGACCAAGTGATGAAGGAGAACTCCGGCCTGACCGGCGAGAGGCACGGCCTCAAGGGCCACCACGGCAAAGGCGGCGGCGGCGGCGGCGGCGGAGGAGGAGGAGGAGGAGGAGGAGGAGGGGGCGGCGGAGGGGGCGTCGGTTCTGTCGACGGGAAACCCAAGAACTTTACCTGCGAAGTGTGCGGCAAGGTAGGGAGGGAGGAGAGCGGGAAAGCGGGGAGGAGGAGGAGGAGGTCGTCGGGAAGGGGGAGGCGGGAAGGAGCCGAGGGGGCGCCCGCTTGGGCCCAGGCGGTCCCCGAACCCATCCAAGGTCTCCGGTCCTACTCTCCGTGAAGTTGGAGCCGTGATGCCTAGAAAGTTTTACCCACATCCTGTCCCCCGAAATTGTTCAACGGGGGGCTGATTCAAAGGCCCGAGAGGCTGGCGATGCCGTGCGCAAGGGTCGCCCGTTCTCTCGACGGCCGCCCGGGCTTAACAAGCGACCGAAGCGACGCGCGTCCTCCCGAAGGAGAGGGGAGGCCGTCGCGAAGCACCCCCTTGTTGGTAGTAGGCCCCCATCATCGTCATAGTCCTGATTAGTATAGACCCATTGAATCTGATTCAATAGGTCTACTCCAGTTGGGGCTAACAATAGGATTGGGGCCATTACTCCCGCTGTTGGGTTTGCCAAACCGGGCCCTACCCAAGCAGGCTTAAGAACCGAAATGAAAGCTCCTTGTTCATAGCTGAAGCTTTTTAACCCGCGCATAAAGTAAACTTCCGAAGGCGCAGCTCTCTGAGGCACAACCAAGCGATACCTCCAAAGGTGGAGGAAGAAGGCGATTTTTTGAAATATCCTTTTGTTGCGTTCTGTGCTCTCAAGTCATTTTCGATTTACGGCGACCCTAAGGGGACCTGCCACGGATTTTTCGTGGCGAGTTTTATTCAAAAGGGGTTTGCCCTGGTCCTCCTCTGTGGCTGGAAGAGTGTGGCTGGCCCAAGGTCGCCCAGTGGGTTGCCATGGCCGAGCCATGGTCTCTGAAACTTCGACCATTTCTGCACAAGACTGTTACAGCGCCATGATTCCACTTTCAACCTCCTGTGGAATCCTGGGGTTTGCAGTTTCGGGAGGGGCCGTCCGGTTTGAAACCAAACCGTCCGGCCCCTCCGAAACTGGAAACCCCAGGATTCCATAGGAGGTTGAAAGTGGAATCATGGCGCTATAACAGTCTCCTGCGGAAAGTCTCTTGAAATCCTAGTCCAGCGTTCAAACAAATACACCGCGCAGACTCTGAAATATCCCAGATATTTCAAGATAGTCTGTTTTTCTCCAAATACCGACTCGTTTGGGGCCGTATCAAATGTTTAAGAATCCACCGGTAAAATGTTCCCATTTTACAGTCGGGAATGGTGAGGAGGACCCAGGTCAACCACAAGAAGTATCGGGATATTTTTAATTTCGGCAAACGTAGTACCCTAACCAACCGATGCCCCTAGAGGATTGTTTATTTACTTATTTTAAACTTTTCAAGAGGCAATCTTTAGACCTCCCTGCCTTCCCCCGCATTTTGGCAACCTCTCATCGGTTCCGCGGCGTTGCAGTTTTGGGGGCCTCAAAAGTTGCCTGCTTTTGTGTTTCCTCGCAGGTCTTCAACGCCCACTACAACCTCACTCGGCACATGCCTGTCCACACAGGAGCCCGGCCCTTCGTGTGCAAAGTTTGCGGGAAAGGGTTCCGCCAGGCGAGCACGCTCTGCCGGCACAAAATCATCCACACGCAGGTACGATGGCGGGTTAGCAGGCAGAGACGGGCAGCGCCCCGTTCGCACGCATTCGTTCTTCTCCCTCCGTAAAAGGCCAGCGGCTGCACCCCACGAGCTCTCGCCCTAGCCCTGGGGGCAAACTTTTTAAAAATTATTATTATTATTATTATTATTATTATTATTATTATTATTATTATTATTATTATTATTGCCCTCGCTTTCAACCTCTTCCACTACTTCTCTTCCTCAACGGCAGGAAAAACCTCATAAATGCAACCAGTGCGGGAAGGCGTTCAATCGGAGTTCCACATTAAACACGCACATCAGAATCCACGCCGGCTACAAACCTTTCGTGTGCGAATTTTGTGGCAAAGGGTTCCATCAGAAAGGTACTTCGGGCCGAGCGCGGTTTTGATTTTGATCTTCGGCCGCGGGAGGAGGAATTGGGGGAAGCGGCTTGTTTGGAAAGGGGGACGCCGGTTTCGTTCGCGCTCTGGAGAGGTTTGGAGAGGGAGGGGGAATCCGCGCGGGGAAAAAAACCCGAGCTCAGTCCTGTCATTTGTTCCTAACGGTGCTTAAGACGATTCGAGCCTCCACAGGGCCCCATCCACTCCAAGAGAAGGCGCTTTTAAATTTGTTACCTTTATTCTGAAAGCCCCCGGGGGGACGGGAGGAGGAGAATTACGCACAGATCCTTGGCTTAACTGAGCCGAATTAAGGTTCCTCGTAAACCAAGGGGCCTGGAAAAGGGGATCGTTTTCCTGAATGAAACCAAACTGGAAACCCGTGCGCCCAGTGCGATAGACTGACTTCTCCGTCGGACAAGGTTGGGAAGGAAAAAACAAAACTTTTCGAGGAGTCTAGCAAGATTTTTTTCCCCGGTTAAATCCAGCTAGGAAATTCCTCTCCGTCCCAACGAGAGAGACAGTTCGCAATGAGAGGCGTCCCCATTCTCTCTCCCCCACATTTTTTTTTTTTTTGGTCCTAATCCAGGATCTCCCATTTGCTCTGGGTCAGGACGCTGACCCGGCCTCTAATTTTTTAATTCGTCGGTTGCGGGCAGCCTCCCCTTGACGCAGACCGAGTTTGACAACTTCTTGACTGTCCCTTGCAGGACACTTCCTAATGAAGGCCTGCCGCAGAAGCCCTGGCCTCGCAGCGGTGTGTGTGTGTGAGGGAGAGGGAGAGAGAGGGAGAGGAAGAGGGAGAGGGAGACTCTGGCCATCTCCGCACTAGACTGTTACAGGTGCTATGATTCCACTTTCCACATCTTGGGGTCTGTCGTTTATTGAGGCCAAAGAGCTCTCTGGCTGAGAATTCTAAACTGCAAACCCCAGGATTCCACAGGGGGTTGAAAGTGGAATAATAGCACAGTGCGGACGTGGCCCATGGACGCGTGCGTGCTGGGGTGCGCGGAGAGAACCGGCCCCAGCCCGATCTCGGCCCCCCAGGAAACTCTCCTTTCGGGCTTTGTCCTGCTTGTGTGTTTTTGCTTTCGCCCCCCGACGACTTTCTCCGCTCCTTCTCTCCGTCCCACCCCCCCACCGCAGGCAACTACAAAAACCACAAGCTGACCCACAGCGGCGAGAAGCAGTACAAGTGCACCATCTGCAACAAGGCGTTCCACCAGATCTACAACCTGACCTTCCACATGCACACGCACAACGACAAGAAGCCTTTCACGTGCGTCACCTGCGGCAAGGGCTTCTGCCGGAACTTTGACTTGAAGAAGCACGTGCGGAAGCTCCACGATACCGCGGCTTCGGTCTCGGCCGCCGCCGCCGCCGCCGCCCTGCCACCGCCCGCCAAGGAGCCATCCAGGACCGGGCCCAGCTAAGAGGAGCGGAGCGGGGAAGGGGACCCGGAGGAGCGGAGCGGGCGAAGCGCCGCGTCCGGACGAAAGACTCCCGCGGGTTTCGAACCGCTTCAAGAAGAAGCCGGCGAAGGCGAAGAAGGCGCCGAAGCCCCGCTCGCTCGCTCGCTCGCTCGCTCTCTCCCTTCCCTCCTCCTTCCTTTCTGCTGCTGAGACGGCCGCTTTGGATGTAGATGTCATGATAGCCACGCACACGTTACCCAGAGATATTTAAATATATATATATATATAAATATGTATATTGACAAGTAAACTTATTTAAAACTCCGGATCCCAACTGTGGGAATCGTTGCGGCTCTCTCTTGAGGCGAAGGCGGTACTTTTTGTCTCTCCAAAAGCCTTCAGGACTCCGACCGCTCCTTCTACATATGTATATAGGGTTGTAAATTTAAATTTTAATGTACACTGGAATAACTGAGGAATATATCATCTATGAGGCAATAAAAGGTCACTTAATAGGAGTCTTCCTGCCAGTTCTTCGAAGGCTACCAGCTTTTGTTTTTTTTTTAATAAATATAAAATTAATCCGATTTCAAATGTTTAAAACGTTATAACTATTCTTTTTAAAAAAAAAAAATTAAAAGTACGTGGGATGCCCTTCCCTTTACATTTCATTACGAGAGTTTGTCCCATAAAGTGTCTCGATAACAGAGGCACAGAGACGCTTCTGTTCTGGAAAAGTGTGAATCCGCTTTCACGTTTAAACCCGTTTAATCCGGAAGTGAGAGCAACAGAGTAGTGAGGGGAATTTTAAAAGTGCTAAGCAGAATTTGAATTGGCTCGTCTGAAGGCACTGACAACTTTCGTTTCTGCTAGTTCTCTTTTAATTGGAAATGAAAGGAGCGAACCTGTAGGGTGAACACACAGTCGTTTTCTTTAAAACTGGGCTGGAGGGAGGTGGATTTAGGATCGCGGTTTAAAGGTAATCGGAATTCATCGCGACGTCGACCTGGCAAGTCCGTTAAGAGGAAACGTGAACAGGCCGTTTGGTGTGTGTGCGTGTGTGTGTGTATTGAGAGAGGGAATATTTTAATTTTAAAAAAATTAGGCAGGAATTCAGAGCCTCCGAGCTTGAAATGTCTGATCAGGGAGGCCACCGACGGCAGGAATACCAGGGCTTCCCCTCCCCAGGCGTCTGTCACTAACACCCACCACCAAACCGAACCTCCTTTCCGGATTTTCGTTTGTGGGTTTGGTTTGTTATCCCCCCCACACACACACACACAATCTCCTGCTCTGAGCCAGAGTAAAAGAAACAGCTTCCCCCCTTCGATGGCTTCTTTCCATTTATTACGCACGCCGGGTGGGGGGAGAGAAAGTGGATTAAAAATTTAAATTATTTTTAGAGCCTGTTCCATATCGGAAGCTGAGCCATCCATCTTTCGCCTAGAAGCGCTGTTGAAATCCTTTCCTTTCTTGTTGTTGTTGTTATATTTTTTATTATTATCGTTATTATTATTATTGTAACCCTTGAACCCTAATGAAACGATCTCACGCTTGCTTCCTGCGTAATGACCCAAATTAAGAGAGCGAAGGGACACCCTTCAGACCGCATTACCTTAATCATGTAATCAGCCCCAGCAGGGCCCAGGACCCTTCCCTTAACACACCAGAATAGGGATAATCAAGAGCCTGGATGAGCGGCTCGGAGGGGTCTTGGCTCCCTCGCTCCCTCCTCCCGGCCCATCCCTCCCAGACCTCCTAATCTGGCGATGTCAATTCCGCCCACAATATTGTGGCCGCGACCATCGCTGCGGCGGAGTCGGCGGAACCCCTCGCCCGCCCGGCCCAGCGCGTGCTGCTCAGTCCGCGCTCGCCAATGAAACGGAGAAATTAAGCGCGGCGCGGCGCGGCAATTGCCTCGGGGGCGGCGGCGCCGGCGGTTCACCTTTAATTGGGTGGTTAAATGCCGGAGAGCGAGCGAGTTTAGCGGAGAAGCGCTCCGAGTTCGCCGGCGGACCAGACCACTCGCCTCCTTTTCAGTGGGGGGAGGAGGGGAGGGGAGGGGAGGGGAGGGGAGGAAAAGGACACCCACCCGCACCCTCCTCCGTGCGGGTCGTTGGTTTGCTCCTCGGTCCAGCTTTCCCAGGGCTTCCTTTCCGGGGCCAGGCGGGGATTAGCTCTTTCAGAGGGCCTTAGTAAGGGGCCATTTCCGCACTGGGCTGTTATCGTGCCGTTATTCCACTTTCAGCATCCTATGGAATCCTGGGATTTGCAGTTTAGCGAGGGGCCGGCCGGTGCGGGTGGGTGGGTGCTTTTTTCCGGGCGGCCCCTCCCTAGACTGCAAACCCCATGATTCCATAGGATATTGAAAGTGGAATAATAGCACGATAACAGTCCAGCGCGGAAATGGCCAAGATTTCCTTAATTGCTGCCAGGCTTAAAGCTGAGCGGTTATCGAAACGCTGCCGCCGCCGCCACCACTAAAGCTGCCGATCAAAATCCAGTTTAGCAGTTATAGGAAGGAACCCTGCTGTGAGTGCTAACAGACCCCCATAGAGTCAATGGGATTTGTCTGCTTCTTGGTTCCGTGTTCAACAATTGATTCAAGGGTCTCTAAGTGAGAATAATCGATAGGAGTCGGGCCAACAGGTTTCATCATAATAAAAAAATAATCCCCCTGCCTTTGAGTTACCAAACTCTTCATTAGCTGGTTCCTTCACCCACCCCTTAAAATGATAATAACAACAATAAGAACAGATTATACTTTGGATGTATTCTATAATTTTTAACGTTTATGTGTGTGTGTATGTGCCTTCAAGTCCCCTGACTTATGGCAACCCCATAATTTCGTAGGGTTTTCCTAGGTAAGGAATACTCAAAGGTGATTTTGCCAGTTCCTTCCTCTGTAACACAGTCAACAGCACTTGGTATTCGTTGGTGGTCTCCCATCCAAGTCATACTCCAGTTTGTGTCATATTTTTGCATTTCAGCATTTTTGTAATGGCTTTTCAGCAGTTTTTCACATAGGAGGACCACAGTAAGATTCTATGCCACTCTGAAATAGCTGTTCTTTTCATTTACAATGTTTTCCTCCTTTCTCTCTCTTTTACACACACGCATACACACGCACACACACACACACACACACGCCCCACACATAGAGTTCAGGATCGCTAGTATTCTCTCTTTCACAATTAAGTAGGAATTAACCTAATTTCCCCATTTGCTGGCAATGAACCCAAATCTCTTCCTGAAACCTAAAATAGGGACCTGGACGGAATGATGGGCAAGGAAAGTCACTGCTGGTTTCAAGCTGTTCTGATGGTTTCATTCTGAATTCAGAAAGACTCTACTATTTTCTTTCAAGTTTCCTAAGATGTCTTCTTGCTGATGTAGAACTTTCTGGGTATTTGCACACTTTGGCAGTGGTGTCTTTTGATTGCTTTGTTTGGATAAATATTTAGCATCCAAATTCAGATATCCCAATGGATAATGAACAGGACTTCCTAACACCACGAGCTTTAGGTGTGGTTGTTCTAAAGCACAGAGGGAACTCCTGTTGTCCTGATGTTCTTGAACTGCAGCTGCCAGCAGTCACAACCAGTATGACCGACAGGGAAGAACACTGGGAGTTGCAATGCAGTAATATCTGGAAGGGTGCCTTGTCTAATATAACAGTCCAATGGTCATATCTAATGAAACACCAAAGATATAAAGTTGCATTATCCAGGCAGTCTGTCTGGTCCTAGTAATGCCTTCTCTGGCTAGCAGAGGTTTTCCTCCTAGGTCCTAAGCCAACACTTACTGAATGCACAGCTGGAACTGTGATATTTATTACATCCCACATTCTCCAGCCATGCTATCAAAGTGGCAGCTAAGAGTGGGCTAACTGGATTCATACCAAGAAAAAAAAATGTGGCAATTGCTTTAGAGTAGAACAGGTATACAGTGCTGAGTAGATTTCTTGGTGATTTACAGGGGATCAGTAAGTATTTCTAACTACTGAATATAATGGTGTACTCAGTCCAGAGCTTGCAGGGCCAGAGTGCCAGGACATCCTGTTTATCAGGATGCCACTTGCCCCCTTAGGTTTTCTCAGTCCTTCTAAATATAACTGAAATCCTCAGTATCTGGATGGAAATGGATTTTAATGAATTGTGAGCTACCCCTGTTTCAATGCATAGTAATTTGAAGACACTTACCTTTGATGAGGAATCAACACCCATTAAGTTTACAAAAGATGTAACATGGTCCTAGCGAAGATGAAAACAGATACAACCAGTGAACTGAGATGGATTACCACATCTGCCTGTGTTTTTCTGTTCTTCTTAGGGCTGTGATCATGGGGACTGTCCTGATGAATGTGCTTCAGAATTTGTCAGTGCACTGCTTATAGTAACACATTTTAAGTCTATGTTGGACTATCAGGATGCCTCCTCTGTGGTAAATTAGGTTTAGGTCTGTATTTGTGTGCACGTTAACCTAGTGTTGAATTCAGTAGAAAATTGGTCTCTTTGAGCACCATTTTGCATCTAGTTCTAGCTGGAGGATTCTCAGAATGCCAGTAAAAACCAGAGCTGAGCATGGAAGACTGCAGTGTGACACAAGAACTCACTCACAGAATGATAGAGTTGGAAGGAACCTCATGGGCCATGTAGTCCAACTCACTGCTCTATGTAGGCTCTCCTGCTAAAGCATCCCTGGCAGGTAGCTGTCCAGCCTTTTTCTTGAAGATGGCTAGGGAAGGAGGCTCCACCACTTCTCTAGGCAATGGATTCCATTACCAAGCTGCTCTTACTGTCAAGAGATTCCTTCTGGCATTCAACTGAAATCTACCCTCCTGTAACTTCAGACCATTAGACCTGGTCCTCCCTCCGCAGCAGCAGAGAACCCTCCTGTCCCCTCCTCTCTGTGGCAGCCCTTGAGGTATTTAAGGAGTACAATCATGTCACCCCTCAGTCTTTCTTCAAGTTGAACATGCCCATCTCCTTCAACCTTTCCTCATAGGATTTTCTTTCCATACCTGTTATCATCCTTCTTGCCCTTCTCTGAACCTGTTCCAGCTTGTCTGTATGCTTCTCAAAATGAAGTAGCCAGAACTGAGCACAGTACTTCAGATGAGGTCTGGCCAGCACAGAATATAGTGGGACTATTATTTCCCTCTCCTTGGAAACTATGCTTCCATTAATGCAGGCTAAATTAGCATTTGCCTTTTTTGCTGCATCATCACATTGCTGACTCATGTTCAACTTACAATTGACAATAATCTCAAGGTAATTTTCACATGTAGTATTGCTGAGTCACAAATCCCCCATCCTATACCCGTGCGTTTCTTTTTTGTGTCCTAAATGTAGAATTTTGCATTTGTCTCATTGTATTATTTACTGCCCAGTTTTTTGCTTTCTCGTTTGAATTCTGTTCCTGTCTTCCAATATGTTAGCCACTCCTCCCTCTTTTGTGTCATCTGGAAACTCGGTAAGGATTCCCTCCACACCAACATCTAAATCACTGACAAAAATGTTTAAGAGTTATGGCCCTAGGATACGGCCCTGAGGCACTCCACTTGAGCCCTCCTTCCTGTTTGACATAGATTATGACTCTTTGAGCACCCAGTTCCAGATTTGGCCCTTCCAATTTCCTTGAGGATGTGAGATCAGGGGTGGGCAAAGTGGGTCAGATGCAGCCCCAATTTGTGACTCCTGAAGTCCCCTGGGAATCCCGCAAAGCCCCACCCCTTTAAAAAATTAAATTTTGGTGCTGATTTTTATACAAAATTTCATTTAAAGCCCCAGCTCCTCTACCCCTTAGGGCTTCCACTCCAATATAAGCAAAATATTGGCCAAAATGGCAGCCATAAGTGATAAGATGTCACTTCTGGTGAGCCTAAATGCAACCAACCAGCCTGTTGTGGTGGTTGTGCATGTGAGGAAATTAGCTTCCAATCCCTGAGCAGTTGCCAGCCTCTGATCTAGATCAGATCTGCCTGTCTGTTTGCTTGTCTAGCTGCTTACCTACCCAACTATCTCCCTGCCTCACTTTCTATCTACTGGCAAATATGGTTGGATTTTGAAACACAATTTGCCATTCCACACAGCACAAAAGAAGTACTGTGTGTGCTGCAGTTGACGCTGCAGGAAAAGAGAATGAACACAGTGTAATTTCTGTCAGTGTCACAACATTCCTGAAAACAGGACTTTTCAACTGAAAGCCAGCATATGCCCTTCTAGAACTCAGTTTAAACAAACACTGATCTTGTGGAGAGGAAGTAAAGATGGATCCCCCCAACTAAGATGAGTTTGAAATATGAATTTTTAAAATTTTCATTATTATATTGCATTTTCCAAATCATGTTTAAGCATACAAGGGCCCTATGCATTTTTTAAAATTCTACCATTTCTACAAAAGCTAAGTGAGGTGATCTTAAACATGTTTAGCTGGAAGTAAATTGTGCTGCATTCAATGAGGACTTACTCCCTAGTAAGTGTACATAGGAGTGAAACCTTTGGCCTGAATCAATGGGAGCATTTCTCAATGGATATACTCTCCATGGAATTAACATTGGATTTAGGTCTTGTTCAGCAATAACAGGCTTCATACCCTTCCGCTGCCATAGCCTGGATTATTGGCTCCCGCAGACAGCATTCCATTCTGGCAGGTGGGTGGGTGGGTGGTGGAATTCCAATCTCAAAAGGTACCCTATCCAAACTCCACTCATTTCCTAGTAGTGGGATCAATATATACTTTCGTATCTCTGACAATAAAAACACTTTTTTTTTTTTTGCATTTTCCCAAAGTTATTTATTTTACACAGACATCCTTCCACACACACTACCTTTCCTGAGAGTGGCCACAGGTAGGCTGCATGTCTTAACATGGTAATGTAGTGTGCTTACTGGTTCAATTAAACTGACAGATAGCTTTCAGTCTGTTAATTTTGCTCTCAGTACATCATCTGTAAACAACTCTTTAGCTCCATCAAAACAATGCCTAATCTTTCACATGATTGGAATGTTCCTTTTGACTTCAGTATCAACCTTCTATGACCCTTAACAGATTGCATAAACTTCTAGGAAATATTTACTATTATTACTAAGTAACATTTATTTAGCTCCAACAGTGCTGAGACAACAACTCTATAAATTCACACATATGCACTTATGGGATTTTGACTTTGCTTTGAAAATTTTCTACGGAAGATCAAAGTCTGTTAACTCCTCCATTATATTTCCCTCGATTTCAGTTTGTTGCAAGGGAAAGAGAAGAAAGCTGGGTACAGTGAATAGTTAGAGCATAATTTAAAATATATTAATATTGAATTACATACTCCCTTCTGTGTGTGTGCATATCAAAATGCACAATGACATTTGAACATAAGTCCAACCTCCTGAAGAGTCTGCAAAACACTAAATGTGCTATGAACAAAACTAACCTGCATTAAGAACAAATGTTTTGGTAGAAATTCAGGATGTTTTAGGCTTTGGGAAAAATGAAGACTTAGGATGGTGTGGTTTTAAACAATACCTTGCTATTTGTGATTGGACTCTGCAAAAGGAACCCACATTTCTCCCTAGAGCTTGACAAAGTCTGTATTTTGGACTGTAACTCCCAGAATCCTGCATTGGCCATGAAGGTTTCAGGATCCCATGTAGTCCAAAAAACAAAACAAAACACCTTTTCCAAGCTCTCATTTTCTACCTGGACTATAATGGACTATAATGGATTAAATAATGGACTATAATGGGTAAAAAGCAAGATTCTTTGCAATCCTCAACATAGTAAGAATTTAGTGGGCTGGGGGGAATACATATAGGATACAATTGTAGCTTTTGTCTGTGTCCTTGGCAAAATTCCCACTAGCTTGCTGCACTGCGGTCAGGATTTTGTGCCTAGAAAACTGGCTGGCAGCTTGCAAGCCTACAGCTGGAAGCCTTTTAGAGTTTCAAGAGGTGCTACTCCAAGCATTTTCTGTCTCATAGAGGTCTGAAAAAGGATAACTGATTCTGTATTTTTTAACACCAAGTCCCCTCCTCTGTTACACCTGAGAAGGTGATATTTCACATAGGGTTATAATTGTAGGAACTCAAACTAAATGCAGATACTTCAGTCACAACAGGAGAGATCAGGCAATAGTGCCTATTTCATCAGAAGAGCTGCAATTGGAGAGAGATTCGGGAATTTTAACCATGTGCATTCCTGCTGCTTACACATTGCAGTTAGAGGACACAGACTGACAAAAGATTGACACAAATTTTCAAGGCTGACACAAAATTGTAGAGATTCCCATAGTATGAAGGTGGGAGACATTTTTCCTATCAAAGGCTGTGTTCCGAAAACATCTAAGGCCAGAGTCAAAACAGAGCAGAGCAAAGATTCAAACGAAGTGGGGTGAGTGCAGAAATGGCTGGCATTCGCAAAATGTGTCAAGGTCTTCATTAAACTAAGTAAGGTCCATATGTGTCCCTTAGGTTGCTGGGGCCCCACCCCTGCCCAAGGCATTGCTGACTACAATGCTACTAAAATGTCCTTGGAACTGTGATGAAATATAAAGCTACTTTAATCTGTGCCAGACCACTGATCCTCTCTTGCAAGCCATTGGTTCATTAATTCCAAATTTGTTCGCTCCAGGGGAACCTTTAGCTTTCCAAATGTCCAGCCCTCATAGTTCCTTATCAATGAGGCTTCTGGGAACTGAAGTCTAAAATGTCAAATGGGCCAAAGATTCCTCATCTCTGATTTATTCTAACATTTCAGGCAGATAGAAAGGTCTCCTATATCTGCAAGAGAAGGACATGCTTTGTCATTTCTTCTCATACTGCATGGATAGTATGGTATATGATACACCAACATACACACCACCCATTAATCTATAGTGTTTTTAGGCAAATTTGGGTCCACATTTTGTGGTCCTCCTTTAGAAGGTGATATGTACTCATTCACTTCAAAGAATAGTAAACCAACTCTGCTCTGTTTGGAGGTTCTTCAGCTCACTCTACTAAGCAAGACCATGGACGCTGGCTTCAATTGCACTATCCTTAGCACCTAAGTTGGGGCATCTCTGGGGTTTAAGACCTAGGCTTTAATACATTCATGAAAACAAAAGTGCAGTCTGAATTGATACAAGCAGGTAGATTATCTGCTACATTTTCTGTAACAGAGCATCAGGCAAAATTTAGTCCAGTCCAAAGAGGAATGAAATCAGCTTTCAATAAATACTAAAGCAAAAGGGCTTAACTGTTCCTAATGTTTTCAGATTGAGAACAACATGCATGCTGGTGGATGGGCAATTTCTTCAAAATACTTTGATATAAAGTTTAAATCTTAGCATCTCAGTATATCAGAAAACAAGTTTGGACAAAGGCTCAACTTGTATTGAAATGGGGGTTGAGTTTAACCTGAAGTACGGGGAGGAATATATAGCACCTACCCGGCTCAGTCTCCCCCTTCGAGTGCTTTGTTTAACCATTTTCAATGGTGTTTAGCTTTGGTGCTACATATTGTTTAATTGTATTTTGTTTTAATCTTTTAGGTGAGCTGCCTAGAGAGAAAGGCAATATGTTAAATAAATAAATAAATAAGCAAGCAAGCAAGCAAACAAACAAACAAACAAACATCTGTGCCGAACTCAAAGGCAAATGAAGACTTTAGAAGACTGAAACTCTGAAGAGCTCCCAGTCATCACAATGCTGTCTGGAAATCCTGTTGGTTAGTCCCAACCAGATTCAATAATTAAATCAATTATTGAATAGTCAGTCAGCATGCAGGTAAATCCAATTGATTCAACAGCTCTCTCCCGACTCAGGACTAACAATAGGATTTAGGATGCCATGGATAGAATCCTGTTAATGACTTACACATGTATAGATCTCTTTTTAGGTGGAAGGCTGAGTGCTATTCTGCAGCTCTTTGTGCAATGTCCAAAATTTCCCTCCTCAGCATCTGTCAAGCCCTGGGGGGTGGTCTGCTGCTCCTCTTGCTGCTGACAGGAGGAGAGGGCAGAAGGTAGGACGCATTCAACTGATGTAGCTGCAACAGGAAGGGATAGAAGGGTACTCTCTATCTGTGAATGCATCCCCATTCCCCCCAACCCAGCTGAGCCACGAGGAGACCATTTGTCCATGCCTAGATTGCACCCCCACTCCCTTCCCTCTCTAATGCTAAGCAGCAGCAGCAGCAAGGATGGACCGCTATGGAGATTACTGACTGTGGGTGTGATGGTGAATAGGGCACCAAGTGCTAGCTGACAGTCCCTTGTGCTCTGTCAGAATAGAGAGAGAGAGAAGAGAGAGAGATGGGGGGCAGGCAGGCACAAAGCAGATCCAGTGTGGTGTAGTGGTTGACTGTGGGACCAGGGTTCAGATTTCCACTCAGTCATGGAAACTCATGGCTGACCTTGGGCAAGAGAAAGGCAAATGCAAATGCTCTATGAATAAATCTTGCCAAAGAAATCCCATGAAATGTTTGCCTTAGGGCTGCCATAAGGCAGAAATAACTTGGACGCATACAACAAAAAACAAGATACAGAACTGTGAAGGTGGTGCGTTACACTCCACCTGATTGATGTAGGATATCAGCCAACATATGTCTATTGAAACATAAGTCCCATTGAAATCAACCAGGCTTACTCTGGGTAACTGGATTTCTTGATATCAAATATGTTCAAGTTGACTTCAAGCTATGGTGACCCCATGATAAGGTGTTTGTTTGTTTGTTTGGGTTTTTGGGGGGCAAGATTTATTCAAAAGAGGTTTGTTCTTGCCTTCCTTCAAGGCTGAAAGAGTGTGACTTTTCTAAAGTCACCAAGTGGGTTTCCATGGCAGAGCAGGCATTTGAACCCTGGTCAACAGCTACTGCACACTGGCTAAGAAACTGGTTACAGAACTGTATATATAGATCCAGATCTACAGGAATATTTTATTCTTTTCAGATTAATTTCCTGACAGTAGAGAGCCAGCATGGTGTAGTGATTTGAGCTTCACACTATGCCCCTGGAGACCAGGGTTTGATAGTTCACTCAGCCAAGGAAATCCACTGGATGACCTTGGGTGCGTGACACACGCACAGCCCCCAGAAAACCCCACAATAGATTTGCTTTAGGGTCACATAAACTGGAAACAATTTGACAGCACACAGCAACATAACAAACTATAGTTTGGAACACTCACACAGAAAGGAGGTAGATCTTGAAATAGGGCTGACTCAAGGTAGAGGAAAGAGCTGACAACATCAGCTCTGAGTATTCCTTGCCTAAGAAAGTTCTGTGAAATTCATGGAGTTCTCATGAGTCAACAGGTAACCTGAAGACACATACACACACAAGACAATTTGTTGTCCTTGGGGCAAAGGGCAACATAGGCCATTTCCACACTCCACTGTTATAGTGCTATCGTTCCACTTTCAACATCCTGTGGAACTCTGGGTTTTGTAGTTTACTGGGGCAAAGAGCTCTGTGGCTGAGAATTCTAAAGGCCCCTCCCTAAACTGCAAACGCCAGAATCCCACAGGATGATAAAAGTGGAATAATAGCACTATAACAGTGGAGTGCAGAATGGTCATAGTCTGTTACTGGCCTGGGCATCCAACCTTATATGAACATTGTCACGGGATAGGAACTTCCAACACATCTGAGAGAAGAAGGCTAGTTTAGTGGGGAGATGGATAGGTCATAGGTCACACACAACTCTGCCCTCCTCCTGGGCATTCAAGAGGAACAGTTCGGTGGGTTGCCACTGTGATCCCCAGCCTCATTGGGTGTGGAAGTCTTCAGGAGACTATCCCTGAGGGAATGTATTTACTAATTGCTTATAGCATTCATATATCATTTACACCCCATTCGTCAGACAGCAGGAAAGGATTTCTGAGTGGTCATGATGATCCTTACTCTCAGCCTTACAAACTAAAAAGACATAGCACAAAGGTAAAGGGAATCAGGAGGGAAAGGTAAACATGGTAACTCCAGCAGATATTCTCAAGGTTAGGAAGTTCGTAATGAATAGATCTGATACAGTTATGCTTTAACACAAGCAAGGTATTGTTAGTTTTCTTATTATGTCCACTTAAGAACAGAGGCAGCTCAAAGAGAAACCAAAAATGTCACTTTCATCAGCTAATCCCATAGGACAGAGCTTTCCAAACTTTTCATGTTGGTGACACACCTTTTAGACATGCATCATTTTGTGACAAAGTTGCAAATGGGACATTAAACTAACCCCTTATAAGAGATACGGACATATACATAAATAATGAAATATATGAAGACATAACATATGTCATGAAAACCTTTCAAATATTTTTAAAAATATATGATTTATAAATAATAAAATATATTTCCAAGATGTAGGCAACACGCTTATACACTTCAGGCGACATACTAACTTGTCACGGCACACCGTTTGGAAAGCCCTACCATAGGGTGATCTTCCTTTGTATCTCTCCCTCTTCGGTGTTCTGGTAGAAAGGATGCTAGATGATAACTTTGTTGTTATTGTTGTGTGCCTTCAAGTAATTTCTGACTTAATAGTGACCATAAGACGAGCCTATCATGAGGTTTTAGCAAGCTCTGTGAAGCCTCAAGGATTGCAAAGTACCAGACCAACCCCTCCTAGCAGCTCAGTGAAGACTGAATATGCTGCGTTGGTGCAAAATGGTTAAGTGACTGTGGTAGGTATAGGGAACCAGAAATCTGAAGTGGGTGGAATGAAAGCAAACGTCTTGGAGTAAGATGTGGACTGGCTGAAATTCTGAAAGAACTTCCCAGTGCAATATTCTGTTGCTGGTTATCCGTACAGTGTTATGATGTTTAACTGTATGAAATCATCTATTTTATTGTAAGCCCCCAAAGTGGGAAAGAAATAGTGTTCAAAATGACAAATAAACATGGCACGGAGCCTACATGTTGGTGGATGAGAAGTCCTCCCATGTGGAAGTGTACATGCAGCCTGCAGCAGTGAAGAAAATGAGAAGAAATACAGCAGGTGTTCTTTTATTTTATATATATTTATTTTGTACACATATACACACATATATACAGAGAGAAAGAGGCTTTCTTTTGGTGTGTGTAGGATTTGCCTTTGCTGACAACAGACCCCAATCCCACAGGGTATCTTTTCTCCCGACAACAAGGTGGGCCTGAACACTGATTCCATTATTCTGTCCAACCCTACTCTCAATATTAAGATGCTAAAATTGAGGGGGAGGGTATTTCTGTCAGACACACACACGCACACACACAAGGCTCCAATTATCTTTTCCCCCACAAGATGTTTCTTCTGTCCATGACTGCTCACACTTCAGCAATCTTGCCAGCAAGCTTCAAATAATGTTTTTTTTTTTAAATAGGGGATGGGGGAGGAAGAGAGAAACAAACCCTCTTCCAAAGCCACAGTCATGAACACAACAGCTTGAACAGGCCTGGTGCCTAAGGGGGGGTTAGAGGTTCCTCTCTATGTAAAGAATGACACTTCAAACTTGCCAGCATTTGCAGGCATGAGAGGTTCTCCATTCCCCCCCCAAACCTGCCGTGCCGCAGCCGCCTGCTTTTCTTTAAAAATAAATAAAAATAAAAATGAAAAAATCCCTTTTTGGGAGAGAGAGAGACTCCCTTCTCCCTGCTGAATGTTCCAAGTCTCACCCCCTTCCTGGGGCCCACCAAGCTGGCCCAGGCCATTTCTGCACTAGACTCTTATAGTGTTATTATCCCACTTTCAATATCCTATGGAATCCTGGGGTTTGCAGTTTAGGGAGAAACTTAACCTCAGGATTCCATAGGATGCTGAAAGTGGAATAATAGCACTATAAGAGTCTAGTGCGGAAATGGCCCTGGGGTTTGTAGTTTACTGAGGCCCAAGAGCTCTCTGGCTGAGAATTCTAAATGCTCCTCCCTAAACTGCAGACCCCAGGATTCCATGGGATGTTGAAAGTGGAATAATAGCACTGTAACAGTCTAGTGCGGAAAGGGCCCCAGTGTCCCCCCTCCCATTTTCCCCTTTGGGGCTGGGGGTCCAGGAGGAGGTCCCAGGTGCGAAGTGGAGGAGGCAGAGGCGAGATGCCCTGCCAGGGAGGCTGGCTGGGGCTGGGAAGCAGGGCACCTCGGTGGCAGCTGCGTTGCCCTTTTCCTGCACTCCACTGTCCGCAATGTCTGAGCAACCGGTTTTGCTGCTAGAAACATGTTAATTGCCAACGGAGCTCATTAAAGGCATGCACATGCAAAACACAGCAAGGGAGATTAAATGGACAAAAGCGCAATAATGAACTGTCAACAAGCGAGCCCATCTACAAGACCAGGAGCACTCAAGAATGAGGCATTTAGAGGCAACAAAGGATTGTCTGGGACAGGAAGAAAGGACGACCTAGACTTTTGTTGAGTCAACACAATTGATTACAAATGAGAGATTAACGGGATAGCTTCGGAGGTTTTTTTTTGCCTTGAAGGAGGCAGAAGAGAAAAGTCCAATTAAGTCCACCGAATGCTAACTACATCGCTTTTTCCACCGCCAGCTCCGGAGAAATTCTCATTAAACCATCCCTGGTGATTCCCTCCTCCTTCCCCCAGCCCTTTTTTGGAAAGTAATTTGTCTCCCTGATGGAGCAGAGAAAGGGAGAGAAAGAAGCGCGAGTTCTTGGCACAATGAGCTTAGGAGACACACACTGCAAAGAGCCAAAGGGGGAGTTAATGAGCATCTGACAAGCCGCTTGGATCTAGGCCTGGCAGAACAGTGATGAAAAGATGGAATTGGCCAACAACTATTCTTTAGATCAAACATAAAAAGGCCAATCTGAAACAGGCCTGCTCAAAGCTGGTGGGGAGAAGAAAAAAAGAGAAAGAGAGAAAAGAGAGGCCCCCCGCTGCGGGGATGGAGTGGAGCCCTCCACTGCCCCTATGGGGATGGGAAATGCATTGGCATGTCGCCCCCCATCCCACCCCACCAGCGGTTGAAGGGGGCGCATCTTTCAACTCCCCTCCTCCTCCTCCTCCTCCTCCTCCAGCTGGGGCAATATACCACTGCAAAGCCTCCCAATTAGGGCATGAATGGGGATTTGTGGGCCCGCTCCCTCTGCCAGAGAGATAATAACATTCATACAGTGTGGTTCGAAACCCTTCCTAAGTGTGGGGAGATTAGGCCGAGGCCTTCTTGAAAAGGGGTAGCGTTGTCCACTTTCTTCCTTCCCGCCTCGCTCGATCTTGTTACCTTTTTATTTTAATTGCAAGTTGCTTCCCCTATCTTCCTTTGTAGGAAGAACTTCCTGACGGTCAGAGCTGTCCAGCAGTGGAATCTGCTGCCTCAGTGGAGTGTAGTGGAGTCTCCTTCTTTGGAGGTTTTTAAGCAGAGGCCGGATGGCCATCTGTTGGGAATGCTTTGATGGGTGTTCCTGCATAGCAGGGGGTTGGACTCGATGGCCCCTGGGGTCTCTTCCAACTCTATGATTCTATGATTCTGCTGTCATGTTCCTCTCTCAGACTGAGGCCATTTCCACACTGCAGTGTTATGGTGCCATTATTCCACTTTCAGCATCCTATGGAATCCTGGGGTCTGCAGTTTGGGGAGGGGCCTTTAGAATTCTCAGCCAGAGAGCTCTTTGGCCTCAGTGAACAACAAACCCCAGAATTCCACAGGATGTTGAAAGTGGGATAACAGCACTATAACAGTGTGGTGCAGAAATGGCCGGGGAGGTGTGGTGTTAATCTCCAGCCTAGTAAAGCTAGATTTAAGAGGCAGGGCCTGTTATTTCAAGAGCTTTGGGACAAGAGAGAAGAAAGTCAGCAGGGCCTCAGCAGTTTTGATGGGAAAGACAGAAAGGACGCCTTGAAATCCCAGTTTATGCCAATGGCGGAGGCAAATCTCCAGAGCGTTTCTCAAGCGCTTAATGATGATGTTACCACTGAGCATTTACATAAAACTTTGTGCGTGTCAAATAAGCACTTCCCTTTTTTGCACTTCTAGTAAAATGGGTGTTAGGGTGGGGGGATTGATTGCCTTGGTATTTAATGGTTTCTTTAGCACTTAACTGCTTCTTTAGCAGCTGTGTGTGTATGTGAGGGTTAGTGTGAATTTAATAAGACTGGGAGCCACTCACTAAAAACATTAGTTATCTGTGTACATTTCTGTGAAGGGCCCAGTGGTGCATTTATTTTATTAAACCACTTCATTTTAAATAGTTAATTTTTATTTAATTTTACTTAAAAATTATATCCAGGGGCGGTGTGCAAAAACAATCTAAAGCAGTGCTTCCCAGGCTAGCTGATGTGGGAGGCCAGCAATTCTTTTTCATTGAGCCAGGGACTGGGACTATTTGTGCCCACTGGGTACAACTGTTTCTTTCTTCCCTGAAAATTTACCAGGGACTGACAGCCAATAGCTCAGGGACCGGCATCAGTCCAGAGATCACCACTCTGAGTAGCACTGATGTAAAATACATGAGACACGAGATGGAACTGGGAGATTGGGAGGAGAAAAGCATGAGGAAAATTGGGAGCATGCCTATACTGGAATTGATGGCACTAAGGTTTGTGCCCTGTTCTCCACATGAGCTGGCATATGAGTCTTTGCTAACCTATTCCCCTCCATCTCTCTTTTCTTCTGTTGTTTCAACTTTTGCTTTCTGATTATGAGTTCTTCTGCCCCATCCACTCAGAGCAAGAAAGATAGTTCCTTCTCAGCCCATATGGTGGGAGAGAAGAGCTCCCTTTGGAAGCTGAAAGATGGCAGCTTAGCAAGATGCAAGAGTGGTGATGGTGTCAAAGGCCGAGGCTTTGTGATGAGCAGGGATGATTATATCATTTGCCGCTTACAGCCTCTGCATTCATCTCCAATCCTCACGCTAACTTTGCTGAGTGTGTGTGCATGTGTGTGTAGCAGCCACACGTTTTGAGCTGTGCCTATTGTAACACAAAGTATTTTAGGGTGGTTTAATCTTGAATGGGTAACGAAGAGATGTTGGCTATACAAAAGACCAACTTTTGATGATGAAGATGTTAAGGATCAACCTCCAGCATGCCATATTGGAATTTTCTTTGGCAGCGTGGGTGTTATTATGAGTCTAGAATTTCAAAATTTACCACTACATCATTGATATGTACATGAAGAATGCACACAAACTGGCAATACCAATGTAGCATTTTGCATGATGTGTAGTTAATATGTCCAAGTAATAATGGAGAATGTGCACAAGTGTCAGTGTCAATTGGATAGCACACACAGGGGTCAAAGTGCACATTATGTGCTTGCAGACCATGCATGAAGCAACATATGAAATCTGTTGGATTAGGCAGAGATTCCTCAGGTGTTAGCCCCTTTTCTGGGAAAGAAGATTGATTTGACTGAGACTCAGTCTCCTTTAGCAGAGTTTAAAAGTGAAAGTGTGGAATCTCTTGCGTCCATCTGAAATTAGCTTTGGCAAAGTACAGTAAACAGGCAGTACACAAATTACTTAACTAAACAACAACAACAACAAAAACTTTGATGGGTTATATTGAAAAGTACATGCTAAACATATTTACATAGATTGCCTAAGCCCTGACTGTCATGGGCCAGGAGTCAGCTTCTCCGGGTGAACAGCAGCCTCAAAGGAGAACAAGCAGACATAAGCACACCAGGAGCTAATCAGGCTGGGAGGAGAGCCAGCTGGCTTCAGCCTTCTCAAGAAAGGCGAGGGCGATGGCTCGACACCAGAAATAATATGTGTGTTTCCTGGCCCTTGCCTTCATGTGTGCTACAGATTCCCTGCTCACTGTCTACCTGCCTTCTCTGACCTTTGGACTGTCTGATCTTGATGCCTGTTGGATTTCTGACCTTTGGACTGACCTTTGGACTTTACTTCTGCTTCACCCTGACCAGGCAAGCTTTATTGAACTGCTAAGCTGTATCTGTTTGCCTGCTGAATATCTTGGCACTCTGTTGCCTGAAAATGGACAGCTGGTGCTAATGACTGTTGCTACCTAGAGGAGAGCTTCAAGTAAAAAGGCAGCTCAGCAGAGCTAGTATTCATTATCTTGAGAGAGGAAGAGAGGGAGGAATGTTTTATGCAGTTGTAGACACACCTGGAAGGTTTTCTGGTCACATGGTGTAGTTGCTTGGATACATGGATACACCGATCACCATGCATTACAATTGGGTGATTGCACAAATGGGGAAAGTTCTAGAGACAGTATGTAGATGGGGAAAGGCATGCAGGGAACCTTTACTATCAAAAGCCCTACTGCTCTAGTAGCAAATGGGAAAAGGGAGTGTAGGGAACACTATGTTGAGCAGGGTTTTCCAGAAATTTTTATGTTGTGACTCTGTATATGATGTGAACAATGTACAGAAAACATCTCTGACCAGTTCGGGGCCTGTCATCAGTTGGCAATCATCCATTTTGAATGGGCAATATGAATTGCAAACATCCTTGCTGTTTATGCATATCTGTATCCATAGATCATCACAGGATTGTCATTTATGAAATTAAAATACAAGGGATTTTGGAGTTCCTGAGGAGCAGGCAGGATTTTACCCATACACCTGGACGAGGTGAGGTGTGCTGCTAAATAAGGTCCCTCTAGGTCTTTAGGCAATTTACTGCCCTTATGGAGTAGGCAAGACCTATACTTTAACCACTTGAGTGGTGACCATACAGAGGATACCGCTCTTCCAAACATCATGAATTCCCATCCATGTGCTCCCCACATTGGGAAAGCTAGTGTTTATCACATCAGGGGAACTGTTTGTACTCAAGCTTTTCTGCTGCAGTGGTAAACACCATCTGTCACCAGGTATGCATGTATGTGGAGGAGGAGAAGATAACATTCACATGCAAATAAATAAATAACACATAAAACTGATATGGATAAGTCATCTCATGATGACATTATCAGGGGGCCCAAATCAAGATTTCTCATAGCTTTTCAGATCCTGCCTCTCCCTTGACTGAATAACTGATGACGCATAGCTGAAACTAGAAATTTAGAAAAAAACTTCACCTGTTGACTTGGGCACTCACTGTACTTGACTGGTAGCATGGTAATATATATTTATCTACGACTAATAAAGAGTGAGCCAAAAATATTCACCAACCTGAGTTGTGAGATAAAGGAAAAGACAGTGTCCCTTTCCACTACATGCACAAAGTCTGACCAGAATTATAGTTGGATCTTATTTTCAACTCTGGAGGTACTGGTACAGTCTTCTACTGTGCTTGAGAGCAGCTTGGAAAGGGTGTGAAGGAGGTTATGTGGAACATCTGGCTCTGCCAATTCTGTGCCCTTCAGCATCTGCAGCATGAGAAGGCTGTCACACTTTCCCTTGTGATAGTACCATACCTGTCTCAACAGCACCTCTGTGTGGATGCTGCTTGATTCTGACTCTGTTTAACATCCTTGCACATCCCCTCCAAGTGCATAATCCCTCCATTAAGTGTAAATCAGCCCAGGATATGTCTAGAAGGATTCTAAAAAAAAATCCAAAATAAGGGTGACCTACTGGCAAAGTGCAGCCCAAGGTCATTTGTCTGCCCTTTCAGAGCCCTTCCAATGCCCCCACTTTTTTTTTTTGCATTGAAAATCCCAATTTAGGCCACTCTTGTGTTTTGATGGATTACAGAACCTCTGTCCCCAGCTCTAAAATTTAAGAAAATGTAATAGAAAGTTAGTTTTATAGTAACTATATTATTGTATAGTATAGGAGGAAAGCATTATTCCCTCACCAAGTTGCTTACATTGATGGATGGCTTGAATTTTTGCGTGTTCCCTTACAGTTGACAACGTGGCTAATACATTACCTGACAGTCAGCATTGTGTGTAGTGGTTTGAATGTTGGACTAGGACTCTGAGAGACCAAAGTTTGAATTCCCATTCAGGTATGGGAATTCACTGGTCTTGGGCAAGTCACACTCTCTCAGCCTTGGAGGAAAGCAATGGCAAACCTCCTATCTATCTTGCCCAAGAAATACCAATGATAGGTCACCATAAATTAGAGTTGACTTAAAGGCACATAATCACAACAAATGAAAAGTGGGTATCTGCCCACTACCAGGATATTTGTTTCTTTGTGCTTATGAGTTTAATATGCCCTTCGAGGCTTTTACACTTTCTGAAGTTGCCCACCCTTAATCTAAAAAATGTACAGTTTCAGGAGCAGAAGGGACTTTTACAGAGTTCAATTTTACATACACATTTATTATTTGTAGTAATGTAGAAACCAACTGAAGGAAATAACCATGATATTGACTGTAAAGGAACATGAAAAATCTCAAGTCATCCTGCAGCATTTATTTATTTTATTTATTGTATTTAGAAGCTGTCTTTTTTCTCAAAGTGGGACCCAAGACGGCTTCCAAAAAGTTAAAAAAAACATCAAATATAAACATAAGTAACCTGGTAGGGGGAAATGCCTTCCTCCCTCTCGTATACTTATTAATTCATCTCTGAACAAACAAGCAAGATTTGTCATTTCAGCCAACTCAACAGATAACTTTCTGTATCATAACTACATCCCTTTGCAGCACCCATTGTCCTGCCTCCTGATGTGATCACAGCAGAATGTGTACTACGAAGAGGTCAGGAGTGCTTTTTGCAACTGAAGACTCTATGACTGAAGAGTGCGTTCCAGTTCCTTGGATAATACTTTCTATTTATCAGTGCCAGCCCTGACATTAGGTAGAATGAGGCACCTAATTTTGCATGTCATGCAAAGGAAGCAGATCATTACTTAACTGATGATTGCATTTATATTTTTACAGCTAGGGACAGGAGACTTCGTAGGTTTCTCTGCCTCAGATATCCAAATAACTTAAGTGTGTGTGTGTGTGTGTTTTGCCTCAGACTGCAAGATGTTTTGGTCTGGTATTATTATTCATACTTATAAATAGAATACTTTGTGGGTTTCCTCCAATCATTCATTAATTTTCTTCTTTTTGTTTTGCTAGTTTTTTCTTGCATTTTCCTTAATCTGACAGTCATGGACATAGGAAGCTTAAGAATCAGAGGCCATTTCTGCACTACACTGTTAGAGTGTTGTTATTCCACTTTCAATCTCCTATGGAATCCTGGGGCTTGCAGTTTGGAGAGGGGCCTTTAGAATTCTCAGCCAGAGAGCTCTTTGGTTGCAGTAAACTACAAACCCCAGAATTCCACAGGATGTTGAAAGTGGAATAATAGCACTATAACAGTGTAGGGCGGAAATGGCCATGGAGCTGGAAAGGATCACAATGGCCATCTAGCTCAACTCCCTGCCATGTAGGAATGCAGAAGTAAAGTACTTCTGAGAAATGTCCACAAAACCTCTGAAAGTATCGTTGCACTACAATTCCCCAGTGCAGTATGGATTCCTATAGTGCAAGCAGCCCTGTGAAATTGTGAAATCATTGTCGATGCAGTGAAATAGGAAGAATGCTGCTATCAGTCTCTATTGCTCCTGCTGATGTATATATCCTTTGTCCTGATAAGAAAATCCATTTTTTTATTCTAATACTATGTGTGCATGTCCACAGGCAACAGGGGGAACACAGAAAAGTTCAAAGAGCATGCAAAATTCTCCCCATCTCTCAAAAATAGGTAAAATATAATAAATGCACACTTTTCTTATTCCATGCTACATGGGCAGAACAATATTGAATAAAAACCAGAAAGGATGGAGAGCTTTTCACAACAGGAAGTCCTTCTCCTGCTGAAAACTAAACAGAACAAATAATAGCAGTCCCCACACCCAAAGGCACATTGTCAGGCCACATATATAGAAATTCATGTGTGTAATTTGTATATTACACACTACGTGGGTAATCTGAGAGTTTTATATTGAGTCAGACAATTGGTTTAGCTGGTTCAGTAGTTTTTACTCTTAAGTCATTTTCGCACTAGACTTTTATAGCGCTATTGTTCCACTTTCAACATCCTATGGAATCCTGGGGTTTGCAGTTTCGGGAGAGGCCAGCCGGTCTAGTGTGAAAATGGCTATAAAAGTCTAGTGGAATAATAGCGCTATAAAAGTGTAATGTGGAAATGGCTTTACTGTCAGCCACTTTCCTCAGACAGACTTCTCTACCAAAATCTCCTGGTGGTGTGTTGGCAAACTGCTGCCTGTTTTGCTCAGTACAATATTCCTGCTGAGACTGACGTAAGAGCTACTCCACAGAGCTACATCTCCAGCTTCCTTGGCCTTAGCTTAGTTGGTGGGTGCTGCCGTAGGCCTAAACAGCATCATTCTCACTTAGTGCAACTGAGGTGGGCAGCCGTGGCATGTCTGGAGGCCAGTTCTCTGCTCTGGGACTCTTCAGTGGCTGGAGGGATTGCAAACAGAAGTGGTTGCAGGTAAGTGTGTGTGTGTGTGTGTGTGTATTATGCATGTATTTTTGGGGTGCTATCAATTTGTACTGTTAACTGTATAGGGAACCCTTGCATCTTATTAGAAAAATTAATTGCTACTTCCAGAGGCATCCAGAAGAAGAAATTCACCCTTTTCTTTAAGCTAGGGAAAAAAAGGCAGACCAGGGAGTCTGGAGAAGTTGAAAACCACTAAAACAACCTTGGGGGTGACATGCAGCCCCATGGCTACATTTTTCTCACCCTTGCCTTTGACAGGAATGCTGGATAGGGATGGAGCTACACCGATGAAGGGGGTAGAATTATGAATATAGGACCAGATTGGATTCTCAATGGCTCTTAGTCCCCAAGGCAAACTTCCACAAGGAGCAAGCTCTTCTACTCATATCTTTTATTTATGTACTTTTTGTCTCTGAGTGTAGAGTTGGCATATCAGAGCTATTCCAGGTCCTAGGATTTGGGTGCCCAACCCTGAGGCCTAGATGCTACCCCTTGTAATATCATGGGGGCCTGACATTGATGTTATCACTGGGGCAACCCCAGTGATGTCATTAAGCACAGTACCTCAAACATCAACTAAATTGCAGAAAGTATGCCATTCAGTTTTCCCACCTGCAAAGCTAACTGATGAGGAAAATAGACATCTACCAGCTTTCCAAGGCAATGCTCTTGAACTGAGATTCCTTCCATTGTCCTGCAGAATGGAGAAGGTGGTCAAGGCCCTGAGACCTGGCAACCCTACTGAGCGTATTCCTTTAGTCTTCCTTTACAAGCATTGGAATTGGAGTAAAGCCGTGACAGCATCTGCAAATAAATAAGAGGAAGTGGAGACCCTGTACTGGTGTGGACAGAGCCAGGCTCTTAACTCTGTACCCTGGGCTGCAGCATTCCCGGAGAGAAGAAGGCGCAATGTGTCCTCACTTGCAACAGAGTGAGACATATTGCATCAGGCAGGAAGTCTTGGAAACATGCCTGTTCTTCCTCCCCACATAGTCTTGTTGTGATAATGAAAGACATTTTGCTAGAAAATAATTTTTATTATTATTATTATCATCATCATCATCCATCATCATCATCATCATTATTTCTATCCTGCCTTTTTCCCAGTTCAGGACTCAAAGCAGCTTACAATAAATTAAAAAAAAATCATTAAAAATCCACAAGATACAAAAGTTAAAATGAAATAAACAATCAAGATTAAAACAAGATTAAAACACATATAATTAATTATGAGCAAAGGAAGGTGATGTGTGAGAGGATCAATGGATATAGGAGGAAGAGCACCCAAGAACCCTTTGGTGTCTTCTTCTTCCCAAGTCCCATGAATTGCCAAGATGCCTCTTTCCACTTCCTCCCTGCTTGCTTTTTTGGCAGTTACCAAGCAGTTCTGCAGAAATAGAAACATTTCGTGCATAACCACCAGCCTCTTCCTTCTGATTCATTCTGTTAACGAACTGAGGTGGTGGCGGGGGAGGGGGATGATACAAGCCTAGATTGTGCCATCACCAAATCCATCCAGCACAAGGCAAAAGTGGAGGCAGATGACTGCAGGCAAAAAAAGCATAACTGGGACCAACAAATGGCTTGGCAACCAAATATGTGGGGATGAGGATAGAGGAAATGTCTGTAAATCTGAACTCTACAGACACATTCTAAACCAAGTTCATAGATAACACAGAGGCACAATGACAGACTTCATTTAGGCACCAGATCAACTCCTTTCTCTGCTTTGCTCTGACGGGTAATACCCCCTGCTGGGATGTGTGTCTAGCTGGCCTCCTGATCTCCTGATTCCTTTGAGTTATCATAGTTATTAAGTGGTTAGGAATATACAATATCTCCAAGGTCTTTTCTTTCTCTCATATTAAGAGGCAGACTGTTCCAGGTAGATGTCTGGCAAAAGCATGAATAAATGGATTTAACCTGGGCAGCCTAACAGGGACAGTTTAAAGAAATCAGCCTCCTTTACAATGAAAGTGTAACATATAACTGCAGAGTCTGGGAGCTGAAAATTATGGCTCATTATGTTTGACAAATGGTTATTAACTGTATGGGTCTTTATAAACCAAGTAGGCAGACTGCAGAATGGCAACGGGGCATTCAAAAGGCGGGTGTGTGTGTGATGGCACCTTGCAGTATTGAAACTTCTAAGGATTTTGGGGCTGTTAAAATTAGTCACTCTCTTTCATATCCCTGTAAGAGTAATCTGCAAAAAGATTTATCGATTTTTAAAATTAAAAAAAAACCCATCCAATGTAATTCTGTGCATGTTTACTCAAAAATTCCATGCAATTAAACTTAATAAGCATCTAATAAATGCATTAGTAGCTTTACTTAGGGAAGAGGACTCCTAAAGTTTAAAAATGAGAAAAAGAAGTGGACTTGTGAAGCCAATGTTCTCACAAGAACTTTCTGAACTACAGAAATGGGTATCATCTTGATGAGCGGGATGCTTATGGTCAGCACTGCCTGGGCAAAGAGTGTAACTTCTCATTCCATGCCGAAAAAAGGGTGCACCTGCCATTCCTAAATTGCAGAAAGAACCTTGGAGGTCAACAAATTCAGCTGCCTTCTCAGTGCATTGTTTCATAAATCGCTGAATCCATCCTGTTCATGGAGACTGGGCCACCTAGTGTGAGGGGTGATGGAGAGGCCTACATCTCATCACAGCATTCTCAAGTCCAAAAATTAACATTTTCCCAAGAAAATGAAAGGAATCCATTTATATCAGAGAACGTAAGAAGTGAAAGGATCCAATGAGTGACTGAATAGGTAACTACAAATCCTACTAGATTTTACCCCTTGACTAGTCTTTTGGAGTGTCTTATGATAAAAGCAAGAGCAGTTCCTGCAGATGCATGGGCACGTGTGTTCATGGACGTCTGTGCATAGATCTCCACAAAGTCCTATGCTTCCACCTTTTTGTGGCATGGAGGTGATCTGGGGCTCTTGAAGGCTATGCAAGAGGAGAGCAAGCTCTGGCAAGCTCTATCACACCGGTTCAGCTTTGAATGTAGACCTGACAGTGGATTGCATGTCTGTCGTTTGAGGGCCGGCTCAGTTAAATACGAAGAAGTTCATCAACAGAAGGCAGGACAGCAGGTGATGGATTGGCCACAGGAACAATGATTGTGTGCAACAGTTGCGAGCCGTAGTGGTGGAGGGGCTATCCACACCACTGAAACCACAGGCGTTCAAGCTGTGTGAATTCATATATTCTACTGGCATAGGAAGCTAGCATTTAATTTTTCATTACACAGGATGTCTACCCATACCTCAGACAAGTATTTGTATAGACCAACAAAGGACTAAGTACCATTGTTTCATCTGAAGCAGTAAAAAGCTAGAAATAGATTTCATATTTCATCTGCTGTTTCCAATTGTGCAGTATCCTATCTATTCTGATTGTATGTGGAATCGTATAGGACACAATCATATTTTCTAGGCAAGCATCCGCATTTTCTATATGATTCAAATATATGTTTGGATCTTGCTAGCATTTAGACATGAGGGTTCCACAATGAAAGGCAGGAAAGAAAAACCTTAAAAAGAACGAAGGGATAGAAATAAATGTGACAAAGAAACTGGAAGCTGCATAGAATCTTTGGGTATGATTATAATTCTCACTAATGATATTGCTGAATGGCATCTACACATGTATTTTTGTTCACGTAGTACATTTCAGGTAATCTGCATATTGCATGGAATGTGTGCAGTCAAAAGTAATGACTCTGCTTGGCCAACACAAAAGAAAGCAAGCTCTGGCTAAAATCAGGAGGAAGAAAACCAACTATGATTAGGGCAACTTTAGAGAACTGAGAAAATAGAAGATCATCAGTCCAATTTTCACCTTGGGTCTTGAGTTGTAATCAGTGTCTCCTTTCCAAATAGCTAGGTATCCTAAGACCAATGATGCCAGAAGGGGACATGGGGTGGCAGGAGGCGGTTTGAAATTAGCTTGTTTTAAACAAACCACGATTCAAATTTGCTTCTTGGAGAACATAACAAGCTATTTTCAAATTTTAAAAAAGGGGAAGGAAAGTTTCTGATTTCCTTGGGGCTCCACAGGAGGAGGAGTATACAAGTTTAAGCTAAGGATATTCTCCTTCCTATGGCAATTTGTGATTTATTGTGTTATCTGAATATACCCATTCTCAACACAAATTGATAGGTTAGAAATTAAATAAAAATGAGCAGATTTTTTTAAAGAAAGACCCTGAAGTAAACACCAATATACAAATATATTGTATGCAGACCAGCCTCTACAGCGTCACTTGATAAAGGAATTCGATGGACCATATATAGAACTGCAATGTGGGGGGATTTATAGCAGCATTTTTTTGGACCAAAAGACAGTTCTTCCTCTACCCAAACAGGACAGTTCTTGAATCTTTTCTATTCCCTTTATCTTTCATTCCAGTTTTCTCCCATTTGCAACTCAGATACCCTTCCCTTGGTTAAATATTGTTCTGCCCAGGAAAGGGCCATCTAATTCTCTAGAGCAGTGGTTCTCAACCTGTGGGTCCCCAGATGTTCGTGGACTTCAGCTCCCAGAAGCCCCAGCCACTATGGTCAATGCTCAGGGCTTCTGGGAGCTGAAGTCCATGAACATCTGGGGACCCACAGCTTGAGAACCACTGCTCTGAGAATGGTGCATCTAAAGAAACTAAGTGCTAGAGTACCAGCTATATTCTCAAAGCTCATTTAGTTTCCATTCTCTCACATGGATTCAAGTCTAACATATTTTAGAAAAAGCTTAAAGAGATTATCTGAAGAGATGCATGAAGGCTATGTGTCTTATGCCCTCCTGAAACATATCCCCTCATAAGGCAAAACCTATTGTGTTGTCTTTATCCTCCTGCATTCTGTGGTGTTCATAAAACCCAGCCATGGACCAGCTCTTCGTACTTTCTCTTAATTCAATTGCATGGCAAAGGACCAAATCTTACAGAAGAAAACATTACCAACTTGTCTTCATGACAGAACACTGAGTAGGTATAAAATTGCTATGCTTTCTATGCCAGGTTTTGTTTTTGTTTTTTTGCTTTAAAAAAGCTTCCCTGCTTCTAAGATGAAAGCCTAATTTGATATTTTTGTAGTTATATAACAGTAATATTTTGTGACATTTTGTATTGTGACACTATAGATGAAATTGTCATCGGACTGACACCCTTTACTGTTTATTCCTTAATTACAACTGTTAACAACACTGCAGAGAAGCGTGCTAATCTGCCATCACATATTATGAAAACAACGTTATTGTTACAAACACCAACACCCACTCAACAGGATAGATCTAAGATGGCAGTTTCTGTTAAAAAATTAGAAAACCTGATTAGTTTAATGGACACTTCAGCAGGAAAGGGGAAAAAAGTTGACAGCAAACTTCTAGCAGCCTCTTTTAAAAATGGAACCATTTGTGAAATAGCAATTACAGAGAAATTCTTAGCTTTTTGAGTAATTGAAATTTACATATTCAGGATAACAGCAGCAAGCAGTGCAGACAGACTGAAATTTCCAAAGGTACATTTACACCTTTCACTCCTTTCATTCTTTGAAAAAACATGTGGTGGGTAGCATGTCTGCTCCCTCTGTTGGTCATACCTCAAGGTACCTGCCTTTTTTGAACACCCACTCCTGCCTCTAGTCCTGGTCTCCCCTCCAGGTACACCTAAGTATTACTATCCTAGCACCTGCTTGTTGTTCCCAGCTAATGAATTAAAAAGGAAACATCGAACTTGTGAAGTGAGTCAATTATATCACTGGGGGAAAAAGACACACTTGACTAAAAGGGCAGCAAAAATGACAGCTTGGTTCTCCTACTTAACTCTATCCCTTATTCACTGTTGTGCTGATCCACTCCCCGGTCTAGATGGACAAACAGACAGACATACCATCCTTCCCCACAAAGAGCTCTCATAAATAACTACGGCAGTATGGGGCTACAGGGTTTTTTTTAAAAAAGAACAGTGTTAATTACAATAAAGGAGCACATTTTTATGAATGTGGTTGAGAGCCAATGTGGTATAGTGATTTGACTGTTGGACTACAACCCTGGAGATCAGGTTTTGATTCCCTGCTGGGCCACGGAAACCCACTGGGTGACCTTGGGCGTATCACACACTCTCACCCCCAGCAAACCGCATGATAGGTTTGCCTTAGGCCAATATGGTATAATGTTTATAGAGCACTGCTCTTAGATCAGGAAAACCCAAATTCCATGTCTCAGTTCACCCACACAGGTAACTACAGCTGTGGGAAATCTTTGTTGCTCCAAATGTTTTGGACACCTCTCACAATCCCTTACCATCGCTTGTACTAGCTGAGGCTAATGGGAGCTGTAGACCAAAACGCATGGAGCACCACGTTTCCCACCCTGATTCACCAAGTAAGCTTGGATTAGTTTCTTAGTTTCTCTCCTTCTACATCAAAGAGTTGTTGTATGGGTCAAAAGCATGTAGGAGAAAAAGATTATCCAACCCAACCAATTATTCTTGGACTAACAAGTAATGCCCTTCATTTGAAATGGTTAACTATACTTTTTGAGTCATTTTTAAGTTGTCCTTGTGAAGGTTGCACAAACACCCAGGCCTTGTAATGAATTAAGTGTTCCAGAGAAATGCATGAGAGATTAGAAATGTGCATAGATTCACACATCCATGATTTCCATACAGTCATCTGATTGAATTACAAGCATCATTTGGACTGTTATGAGCAGACCTTGTAAATCAAAGAGCAGCCATATACACATGACTTTACAGTCTGGTCAGTCCTGAAGTTTTTCAGCCTAAGCTATGTTAAGTTATGTGAAGTTGAAGGCTGTCACAGCTGGATTCCATAGGTTGTTGTGGAGTTTGCTTTGAAGATGCCAGCCACAGATGCAGGTGAAATGTCAGGGGAAAATACTAATAGAACATGGCCTCAAAGCTGGAAAAACCCACAACAACCTATGTTAAACTAAATATAAAGATGCACAATGAATCTGTTTCAAATAAAATATGGTAGGTCCAAAGGCAATTCCAGATCAGTCCATCCACTTTTGAAAATACCTCTATAGTCAAGAACTATTGCAAACATGATCAGTGATATTTATTTGCTTAGAATATTCCTGCTTTACTTCTCAAAGTAACGAGGCACTTCAACTGTTCAAAATGGCAAAAATCTGTTTTAAAAAAAGGAAGGAAACCACCAAATGTCAGTGCTGTAAGGAAAGGTCCTACATGGATAGACTGTAAGCCCAGAAGGGTTGTTGGATTTAGCCTCGGGACCCGAGGTTTGCTACTGCTGCTCTAGAACATGGCCTCTCCCCACAACAAAAGCAATGATGCTTTCGAAAAAGTCCTAATTCCTGCACAGGAGACATCTTCAGAGGAAGGAAGGACAAACTCCCTTTGTGTCTGGCCTCTCCTCAAAGAAACAACCTCCACACTGTAAGTGGGTTTTTAAAAAGTCTCTAGTAATGTCAGCAGTGACATATTTGAAGCCTAACAGCCACGGTGTGTGTATGGGGGGGGGGGTGGGCTCAACTAATGGGCCTCATCCTTTGTTTTGGCAGGGGTTATATGCTGCTCCTTGTCAACTCACTCTCTTCCCCAGTGTGGCAATGAGGTTATTTTAAAGCCTCTGTTGGTGCCAATGGAGCTTTTTTTTTTTAATGAAAAAAAAAATCCCTAATCAATACCTGGGAGGTGTTTTTTCAGGGGTGTGCTGCTGGGATGGGAAGACCTCCCTGAGTGCTGTCACTTTCTCATACCCATAGCCTCTGATATGTTACTGCCAAAGCAATGGGATGAAAAAGAATTCCAGCCCTGCTCTAGAAGTATGTATGTAACAGACAGACACACAGAAAGCAAAAGTGCCACTTGTGCTATTCTCTCTCACTCGTAGTATGTATCTGTCCATGCATAAAATCTCTTGGTCTAACAGCATAATTGTCTGTTAAGCCTCACATTTCATACAAAAATGAAACTCTTTTATCTTTGCCTTGCATCTCAGCTCTGAGGACCTCCACACCTCCCACCAGCTACCACTTGTGATTTCCAAGATGCTCACTTGACAATACAGAAATCCACACCCTTAGTAGTAAAGTACAAAATGTATATATAGATCGTAACCTGTTGTTTATATTCTACTTCTCCAAGCTGCTGAACGAAGCTTACAAAAAAGAAGGCTGGTATTACTATTCATTTCAAGATGTGAAAAACTATGGACATGCTTGTTTAAAAAAATGTTATTTTGACAAAATATGCTCACAGAAAATGTCTCCTGACATGGTCTTCTGTTGCAGCACACATTGTTAAAGAATGGTTCCCTTGTACAAAGCCTTGCACATTCAATGCTGCAAAGTTCTAAAAAACCTATGGTTAAATCCTGTAACAGCAGATGGATTGCATCGGAAATACTGTAAGAAAGCAGAGCAGTATGTAGCCATAGAATATTGTGTCCATGGATCAAGAAAATGGAGAAGGAGCACGAATAGAACAAAAGCAAATGAACAAATTCAGCGAGTCCCACTTGAGCCTCTATTGTTTGGGATTCTATTGAGCCAACAGCCACCCATTTTATGTTCAACTTGCCAACACGCTCTGAACTACATGCCCTCCCATGAAGAATTTTTTCTCAAGAGATAGACAATCCAATTGATATCTGCTTCCACTTTTATTAGAAAAAAATGAAGTACAAGTAACAGATCACATTATTTTTCAGTATCGGTGAAACAGATGAACAGCTGAATTTCCTTCCTGTAGTGTTTCATCCATGTTTGATATGAAAGTCATTTCCATGTAGATAATAGCTCTTTGGGGGAGAGCTACTGAAGGCACTTTTAGAATTAATGGTACTTATCCAACAAATATTTAACAAAGCCACTTTATGACCCAACATTTGGAGGACCGAGCAGATCCTTCTCAAGAGCCCAGTCAGATTTTTGGTTTCTGTTTATCTTGGCACTTATCCTTTTGAGGGACTTGCACACTGATTTTTCAGCTTAATTGTTTTAACACCAACAGGGGCTTGTGTTTTTCCTAAAAGAAATGGCTCCCAATTTGGAATGGATTCTTCTACTTTTGCCCAGTAAAGAGTCTGAAAAGATATAACATGATACGCAATTTAACTTTGCTCCTCAACATAATCTACTGTTTACCAGCCTATCAACAAAACAATCTGAACATACAATGTGTTATTAAAGCTTGTTTTATGTGTGAAGTAATTTAGAAAAGGCCAAATGACTTTGGTGCTAAATCTCAAATCTCTCAATTATACAGTATAATAGGGGCTGGAAGGATTTCAATGCCTAGAGTAAATTTGCAATGATTGGATGTGCCCTCTTGTGGTGAATAATGTATTAGAATGGTAATCCTTGAACTGTGTAATTGTTCCCTTAAGCTATGAAGCAGTTATGTTTCTCTGAACCACAACACTAGTCCCAGAATTTTTAATATAATAATCCTTTTCTAAAACAATGGCAATCATTTGGGGGCTAAAAATGGCTCAGCATTTACATAAATACAACAGTATACTGTACTAATTCAAGATTTTTGAAGTTATTGGGTTCAAATAGTTTTGAGGATAAAACACACATGAAACAAATCTACAGTGTCAAAGTAATGGCATCAGACTTGGAAAACTATCCGGAGGGTCCACAAACTTTAGCTGACTTTAGAAGTGGTGACATTTTAAGGATCTGGTGGATACATCACTCACCCTGCCTCTCAAATCCAGACCTACACTAATATCCCCTCATCAGCAAATAGAATGCCATCAGCATCTACTGATGTACAGAGAATGGTAAGACACTTTTTCATATACAGTGGACCCTCCACTACTGTGGGGGTTAGGGAAGCAAGAACCCTACAAAAGTGGAAGAACTATGAATATAAATAAAAATCATGAAGGCTTTTTTTTTAACCTGAGAGAACACTTCTGTGGGAATCTCTAGGTCTTCCAGCACGACTCTATGGTCCACTTTCTACAGACGTGGACCACAGAATGTGTTTGAAGGACCTAAAAATTCCTACAGAGAATATCTTTTTCCATGGCAGGGGCAAATAAAGAATTTTTAAAATAAATAAAATAAAATAACTTACAAATGATCAAATCAGCAAATGCTGAACCCAGGGAGGGGGAAGCAAAACTATACTTTGGTGTGTAATGCAAAGTCACATGGGGGTGAGAGATGCTGAATTTAAATTCTATGAAATTAAGAAATAATATTTGTAAATATATTTGTTGATGGTCAAATAGCATTTTTAGATGAGGATATTAGGCCAAATAATAGGATATTAGATAGAATACTAACCTAATCTAATTACTTTTGAACAGCTAGCCTAACTACCACCATTTTACCTAATCTTCCCTAGCTCTTTCATAATTCTTCATTTTCATCTGCATCCTCTCTTTTCTTCTACTCCTACTTCTCTCTCAACTGACTTTTCACACCTGCAACTTCACTCCAACTCCACCCACCTTTCCATCACAGTATCCTGCTGTCAACCATCTTTTTATTCATTCTTCTGCGACAGAAGCCACGCAAAATGTAAAGTCACTGGGACCCTGGACCTCTCAGATAATCACTTTAAGCATTTGAAGTGCTGGAGTGCCTCAAAAATGCTATGTAGGCCATGGACAATCTTCCTCTTCCCTCCTGAACTCCAAGCCTAGGAGGCCATCTGGTGCTTGCCTGTGTACTGCTTTGCCACTGGGGTACTTGGATCACCTCCAAAGGGCAGCATGATCTCGATGTGTCCCAGACTTTCTCTCAAATATGGAAGAAGGGAAAGGGGGGATGGGTTGTCCTACACACAGTCACACTGTGCTTTGGATGTGCTCTGGCCACCTCTGAACTCCAATGGGATCTGACTGAAGGAACAATGCTGACTCTGATATTTAACTGTAGACTGATTTTTTAAAAAATTTAATCTGAATTTTCTTAGTACAATGGAGAAAACCTCAAAAACATGAATCAAGAGAGAAAAAGCAATTTGAAGTCTCTCAACAGCCTTATTTTTGTTGTCTGTTTTGGCTAGAGCAGACTCATTGAATCAATTGGATCTACCTATATTTTCAGTCACAATTCAACAATTGATGCAATAAGCCTTCTCTAATTGGGACTAATCAATATGATGCCAACCAGTGAGCTTCTGATTCTGACAATAACACTATACAACCTACTAAAAACTGAAACTGTCATCTTAAGTAAATAGAACTTAATGTCCAAGAAAACCAGTGTCGGATGTTTTGTGCTTACTGCAGGTCTAACACAAGGCTTTCAAAATTACCTGAAGCTACAGGATGTCACTAGAGGCCTAGCAGTGACTGTTTTTTTTAAAGTGCCTTTTTTTTTAAAAAAAAGGGAGATCTTAAATGTTTGTATTAAAGACAATAAAACTAAACAATGTTAAGTTCTACCTTAGCCTTACCTCAAGTTTAACAATATCAGGGTGTAGAAGTAAGTGCTCTCGTGAACGTAGCTTCTTCTCTGCTGCTTCTATATCCTACAACACACAAAGCACTCCTGTTAAAATACCAAGACTTCCAGAACTCACATATATGTAGATGAACTTTTTTTGTAGTAACCATGGAAGTCAAAACGTATTTCTAGCCAGTTGTTGTTGCTGCAGTGTGCCTTCAAGTCATTTCTAACTTATGATGATACTAAGGTTAAGCTATCACAAGATTTTCTTAGCAAGATTTGTTCACAGGAAGTTTGCCATTGTTTTCCTCTAAGGCTCACCCAGTGCTTTCCCTGACGAGGTGGAACTTTGAACGCTGCTCTTCTGGAGTCCTAGTCGAACACTCAAACCACTATACTATGCTGCCTTTCTAGCTCTAGCCATACGTGTTCATAATACTTGTGTGTGTCTTGACAGGCAAAAAGACAGTGATCACTGCCTCAAGTTGCCTACAGTCTAAAGAGACAACACAGTACAGGGAAAGCACTGTGGTTTATTATGGAAGTGTGGGATTTTTAAAAGTAGTGCTCTTCTTCAGTAGCACGTTTTAATGGCTCTTAGATCAAACAAAGGTGCCAATTATTACTCTGAAAGGTCTAACCAGCTTAGGACCAAGACACAGTGTCCTAAATGGTAGCAACACATGGGAGAACACTCTCGATAGTTGTATCCCCAGTTCCTTCCCAGATAAATTTCTGCAACCAATTAAATTTATTTCAGTAGCCTCTGATCCAATTTTATTACATCTGCTACATTTTATGTTAAGAACTTAAGAATATAAGAAAAGCCCTGCTGAATCAGACCAAAAACCTATCTAGTCCAACTCCTTGTTTCCTGTAGCAGGCAGGAAGAGAACCACAACACCTAGCACTGAGAGGCATATCACCTCTGACAATAAGGGAGGTAACAGATACAGTGTGACTGATAGCCATATCCTTCATGAATTTCCCTAATCCCCTTGTAAAGTTGGCTGTCAACTTTACTATCAAATTCCACAATTTGGCTATGTGAAGTACCTCTCATGTTTGGGTCAGTTTAGTTTCATTTGCTCCCTCATTTTTGTATTTATGCTTTTGTTTTGTTTTTTTGAAAAAATCTTATCTGAGTTGCCCAGAGCACTTCAAGCTGAACCTGAAACGTGGGGTATAAATGTGAAAAATTAAAAAGGTCACAAAGGAAAAGGGTGGGAAAATGTAGCTACATATTGTTGTTGCTTTTCAGGATTAGAATGGGAAGGGGAAAAGGTTTAAGAAAGTACCTGCATGGAAATAGGAGGTTTTGAGGAGGAAGTGTTCAAAGCCCTCAGCATGATCATAAAACTAAATCAACATGAGCTCCAGTTTCAATAATGTCTAATAACATTGCAAAATAGCTTTTTGTTCTAAGCCAGCAATTGATATTCCTATACAGCAAGGCCTCTACCTCACTGTTCTTCATACAGGCGTCCCCAGCTTTTCAATGACTCATTTTTTGATGTTCCACTTTTTCAACCATTGCAACTTATAGATATGTACTGGGGTTTTTTTTGTTTTGTTTTTTTGACAGAGGGTTTGCTCTTTTGTCAGTTCTTTTCTTCTTGCCTTCTTTCTGCAGGTAACATGAAGGAATTATGGAGGTTTGCCTCTGTAATTCCCTCATGTTCTTTACAGGAAAAAGACAAAAGGAGAACTGATGAATGACTGGGTTCCATTTTGAAACAAATTCCATTTTCTGGTCCCTAACCCATAAGTTAAGTGGAGTGGGGGGCTGTCCGTACTTTAGAAAAGCTATTCTACGAACAAAGGAATGCCCCTCTATAGGGAAACTGTGTGAATACCAGGCAAAAGCAAAAACAAAAACAAGAATTTTAACCACTATGCTGCAGGTTTACTGGATTTGATGGCTCTGGTGTCAGTGAACAAGTGCTTGGGAATGGGTGAACTGTCAAGGCAATGCCAGAACTGTTGACGTGCTAGCACAATTATGACATTACCAATGCAGGCAGACATATCACTGCTACTCTATTCCTCATTGATATTTATAACACGTTCTATCTCCAAGTGATTTATGGAAGTCACAGCTTCTTCTGACCTGCACATTTGATCACAATTATCTTCCTCTGTCTCTGATGGAATATTTGGGCCACAGGTGTATCAGAGTTGGGCTCCAAACTCCATAAATGCTTTCTAAATTATCAAGGCACAAAAGTACAATATGCTAGCACACATATATCAAATATTCATACTCACAACTGCAGCCTGGCAATTCTGTTCTCCCCATTTCCTGGTAACTTGCCATAGGCTGGCAGCCAACAGATTGCAGACTGATACCAGTCCGTGGACTACTACTTTGAGTACCACTGATCTAGACAATGTGTCTGCTCTGGGTGCTTTGCCAGCATTAAGTCATCCTATCCAGCAGTGATAGTTCTGGGGCAGTGGTTCTCAACCTGTGGGTCCCCAGATGTTTGTGGACTTCAGCTCCCAGAAGCCCCAGCCACTATGGTCAATGCTCAGGGCTTCCGGGAGCTGAAGCCAAAAACATCTGGGGACCCACAGGTTGAGAACCACTGTTCTGGGGCCTTAATCATACATGCATGCTTTCTCGGGAGCAACTGTGGCTTCTGGTCAAATTTACAGCCGGGACAAACCTGAATTTACCTCATGGAACATCCCACATGGCCTTTACTTCTTGAATCATCATGGCAATGGGCATCTAAGTCTAGGAGGAGGTAATTACACATTTTAGTACTTAAGATCCCAATTAGAGCCATGGTGCAACGGACCAAAAGCCTATCTAGGCTAACAATTCTGTTTATGGAGTGGCTAATAAAGTGCCCCACAGGAAAGACTGTCAGTGGAGAACGACCACAGCTGGACTCTCCATCTCAGGCTCTCTGGTGGTTGATATGCAGATAGATACTTTATATTAAATCCCATCTTGAAGTCATCAAAACTGACAGCTGTAACTTCCTGTGGCAGTGAATTCCACAGTTCAACTAAGCCCTTTATGAAGAACTTCTGATTGTCTGTCCTAAATAGCACTTCAGTAGATGTCCCTGATTTCCATTTGTTAAGAAACAGGAGAAAGCCTGGGTAGAACATGTGAAAAAAGGCTCTTGCAATTGTAGATGCTTTAACGTGAAGCAAGAACGATGTGGCTGCAAAAAAAGGCTAATTCAATTTTAGTCTGCATTAATAGAACCACATTTTTCAAAACATGGGAAATAATAATTCTATTTTATTCTGCACTACTCAGGCATGAATTAGAGTGCTGTTCTAGTTCTAGTTAGCACACTTTGAGAAGAACATAGCCAGAATTGGAATGCCCCCTATAGGTTCAGAGGTTCAGAAGGAATGAAGATAGACAATGATATAGAAAACAAATTCTACGGCTGAGGAAAGCTTGAAGGAAATGGGTATGCTTAGACTGGAGAGGAGAAGGTTGAGAGGTGTCATGACTTCTTCAAACAGCAGGAGCTCAGTTACATATAGGAGGACAAAGACTTCTGCCTCAGAAAACAGGACTAGATCCACTAGGCTTAAGTGACAGAAGGATAGTTTTGATTAAGAGAAATGGGAAAAAGTCAAATATTAAGTCCAAAACATTTTAAATATTAGGTTGAAAATTTGGTTCTTAATGATTAAAACATTCATAAATCAAAACAATTCCTTGGAAGAAGAACTTGCCAGAGGTTTTTACTCATAATCTTTCAGCCATATCTTGGTGATGCTGCAGTCCTGGGTTTCCTGCTTCAGTTAGTGAGTGGGACTCGACGGCCTGTAAGGTTCACCTCTAAGATACCTGAAAAAGTTTGCATCACTACTTTCCATAAAAATGTCTGAATCTCTCCAATGTGGTTATCCTTTCACAAGACAAAACCCTTGAAAACAGACCATTCAGCAATGAGGTCAATATGATGGACATTTCAAATGAGACAGCTCTACCCTGACAAATGCCCTTTATGTTGCAAGAATTGTTCTTATTGCTGAGGTACTTTCTGTTGAGCACCCTGACTGCACGATTTGAACTGTGTATGCTGGGGGCAATTTATAGTTAAGATGATTCACAGTCTGGAGTGAAAACATTTGCTGTACACATGTGATGAAGCCAATATTCTTTCTCCAAGAAAGCTACAAAAGTAACAAAGCCAGAAAGAAAAACAGCAGTTTTGTTCAAACTCTCTCTTGCTCAAGACAAAGATGACTTGCTAATATGCATTCATAACATGTGCACAAAGATGTAGAAAGGCAGCAAGCTGTTCACCAGACATTCAAACTCCAATGAAAACTCACCTCTATTAGCTTTTCTTAGGAAATCTGCACATGGGCTTCCACTTCCATGTGCTGGGTTCACAGAGAACTAGACTCAATTTAAGAGGGGGAGGAAGCACCTCCTTGAAGCTGCAACACTCCCCCCTTTTTTGTGGGCTTTCATACACAAACATTAAAGAGATCAAGCGCAGGCCTTTTGGGCAATTTAGAGAGATGGGAAGGGGCGTGGGAGTGGGGTGTGAAGGAGCCAGTGCTGAACAGAAATGGAAGAAGAGAGTATAGCAGATGGCATTGTCGGGAGCAGAAAGTGAGTGTGAAGAGTAAGGCATCTTTCAAAATTAAGTTTAAAAAAAAATAAGGAGGAAATTCCCCAAAGGGACTTCCCATAATTCCCAAAGCATGGCAGCTGAGAAGAATAGGGATCCTATTACAACAGGATCAAAAAGACAAGATGCACTCCGTGAGCCAAGCAGCCGCTTGGAATACCAACACACGTGAAAGCCACCCCCATAAATAAAAGGGATTGTGGGATCAGGACCAAATTTCCTGCAGATAGCAACAAAAAGAAGTGACCATCTGAATGACTTTAATGTGCCAAGACTGGAGAGAAAATGCCAGCTAACTTTTCTTCCTTCCCACAATAATGCATTTATAGCAGTGTAAGACCCTTCGATCACTCTGAGAGGGGAGGAGTTCACCATGTCAGACTAACAACTCCAGAAACTAAATGACACCTCAGATGTAGCATGAAACATAGACTCTTAGAATTCTTATCAAAATGTTTCTGCTTTGGTCTGAAGGACAGCCACTGTCATGATAGCAAGACACCACAATTTCCTGGTGTTCTCATGTGTTATATAGCAGAGAATCATATTTTTATGGCAGAATTTTCCTATCTGCAGTACTGTTTCAAGAACACTTTCCCAGGAATAAACTACCAGTCCAGATATTTGGGTGCCCACAATCACTTTAATTTAGGATAAAGGTTGTGTTTTTGTGGTAAAGCACATGCTTTCCATATCCAAAGGTACCATGTTTGATCCCTAACACCTTCATGAAGAGCTGCAGATACTGCCACCTGAATCCTTGGAGAGCTGATGCCAAACAGTATCAACAATACTGAGGTAGATGAGCTAGTGGTCTGACTCACTAACAGGCAACTTCCTAGGTTTCTGAAAGGACATTTATGATTGTAGGAAAGGAAAGCACTTTGGGGCAAGAAAAAATGGTACTGGATTATGTTGCTTTTAGCCGAGAAGGGCATTTGGAAGGGCCTACTCACCAGATGTGTCTTTTTGTTGCTCCTATCCAGTTATAGCACATTTTGAAGTCTATTGTCATCCACAATACTGATTTAATGACAGGCACTGACAGATATTGTTGCTAGAAGCTGAAATATGCCTTAAGTGGAAAAATTATGCCATTGAAAGATTAGATGGCACCTTTGTATGTTGCTGAGAGCTAGAGGCAGCCATGTCTTTTTGCCCCCACTTTAAGGTTTGGTGACAGGGTTGGCTTTTGGCAACTCTTTTCAATATTTTAAAAGTCAGTAGTGCAGGCAGTGTTTGGCATATTAAGTCCCATTTTATGGGCAATGTGATTTAAAATGCTGCAGTTTTATAAAAGTTTCATAGACAGCTGGGAGTAAAGGGACAGAAGCGACATCAAGTGACATTCAGCTCTTGGGATACCTCCTAAACTATACTTACCTTATGCTGAGAACTGAAAAGCCTACAGACCTATAATGCTGCCAGAAGAATGTTCTCATTGATTCCAAATTCTCACAGAAAACTTCAGCATTGGTCATAAAACCCTTTAAAGCTTATTTTATGCTCCATACGCATTTCTCCAACCAAAGAGAATGCAAGCCGTTATTATCTTTAGAACATTTTGAGCCTCACTCTCTCATTTTATCATTATTACAACCTTGCAGGGGAAGATTAGCTGAGAAACAGTGACTTGAGGTTCAGTAAGGATTTGAATCCAGATAACCATAAATCTGAATCCAACATGTTTTCTTGCACATCAGCTCTGATTAACCGCAATCTAGTGCAGACAAATGGTAGGATGATACTGTCAGATCCACAGCATCATCCTACCACTGCTAGTTGGTTACAGACAGCTTCAACAGGTTGTTTAATTAATTGTTCTTAAAATTAATTTCTGAAGAACTGCTTATTAGGCACTTTAATAACCAATGTAGGATCACTTCACAGAAAGGTTTTTTGTTTTTGTTTTTAGTACAGAAGGTGAAGGTTAGAAATAGAAACCTGAAGTTGACACTTGTGGTGGGTGGCAGATATGGCTAGTTTTGCCAACAATACTGACCCTCTGTTTTATTTTCAAGAGAGATTATGGCACACTTAAGAGTCCAAAGGACAGAATGCCTCAATTTCTATAACACTATAGTATCAACACACTTAGATTTTGCTCTTGGTAGCAAACTGTCTTTCTATTAAGTGTCTGCGGATGAGGAAGGTTATTTATAATTGTTTCATAATAAACTGAATTTTAATCTAGCAGCTTCTCTTTCCAGTAAATTATAAAGGAACAACAAATATTCCAACAAATCCCCCAAATTTTAGATCAACAGTATAATGTTTACCGAAAAAAACAACCCCCTGCCACTCAGATCCCACTTAATGTAATGGGCTTACTTCCAAGCAATTTGCATAGGTCAGTACCCCTTCCTGAATGTCAAAGAATCAACTTATTCTGATTTTAATATTCTTCTTTGTTTAATAAAATCAACAGACCAAGCCAAATAAGAATATTTGTGTTTCAGCTATTTCTTAGTTTTTGAAAGAGAAAAATTCAGTTGCTACTAAGACAGCAAGAATAACTGTTCTTGCAGTTAAAGACAAAACTGCCATCTTTTTACTCCATTTCATTTGGAGGCAGGGAAATACAATGACACCTCATCATGGCATCGGTGTATTTCTGAGAAAGCCAAATCAACAACTCTCCACATGGTAACTGTGAAATGTACAATGTCTGCTATCAGGAACAATTTTATAAAGTTGGCACAAAAATCTGAACCTTATTTTCAAGGTTCTAATATAGTATTCTGTGTGGATCTCGTTCCTGTTTTATTTTGTTATCAGAAAGCATCTGCAGTGCTGCATGCCTGTTAAAGCCAGAATAAAATTAATACATCTAAACTCACTAATCCTACATTTTCCTGCCAGACAATTTATTTTGATGGTCATACATATGCTTTTATTTCTTCCACGAATGTTCTAACATTTCTGACATCTAAAGAAATTATTTAGAGCAGTGTGATGGTAGACAGAAAATATTTTGGTTAATAAATTTTTATCCTATAGGTATAGTCATAGTCAACAGTAGTAGCTACTGTTTTAATAAGTACAACTGTCATTTTCTTTACAATTAGTGAGTAAAAATACACATGAAATAAATGATCTCTAAACAATTGGAAGTATTTATAGAAAACAATTTTAAATAATTCTTAAGTTTTCAATGCATTTGACTAAATTTATTCCTTCTCCTCCAACATAGAATACAAGATCTAGCTACCATTTCACACAGCACAACCACTCTGTCTTTCGGCCCTACTCCACATTAACAAAATGGCCTACAGTTTCCTCCTCTGATTTCACAAAGTGACTTTCTATATGTAACATAAGAGTAAAATCCCGTTCTTGGTAGAGATAAAGTATCTGATCACTATAATTAATATCTTTGCAGAACTGCTAGGTACTATCTAACACATTAGTTCAAATGGGTTCATTTGATATACAGTGTGGACAGTCTGAAGGTCAGTTCTAGTAAAACCCAGTAAAAAGCAATTCTCACGTCTATGGCTCTAGCCTCCAGTTTTTCATTTTTAAAGATCACACTGGGAGTTCTCCAAGTGATAAGCTGCTCTTTCTATCAAAATACAGCAAAATGCCAGTTCCTGTGAAGAACTAAGAGTCCCATCATGTGCAAATTTCCCTTTCGGCTCCAGACAGAAATAATCTCATATGCACTGAACTGAAATATGCACAAGAAGGTTACAGAACCCTCAGCTCCAAAAAGAGCAGAGTGGATGAGTGGGTGATCTGTCATAACATGTTTAGAACAAAGCAATTAGAGGGAAGTAATTTCCTATTTTTCAAAGAACGAGGTGACACATCCCTAGTCTTTGAGACTGTGCTACCTCAGGGAAGTCTCTAGAAAAATAAAACAAAGGCACACTGTCAGAAAACATGACACTACACAACATATAACAGAAAAGCAACAAGGTGAATGTTAAAAGGCACAGCTCTAAATACATCTGTATCTGCATCTGCATCTGCGGAAGAAATGAAGCACACATTTTTTTTTAAAAAAAAGACATTGGGGAATGCACTGTGAAATCAAGAGGCACCACCATGAAGTCAGGAAAGGAGTCCAGAGGTTAACAAATGTATAGTGGGCAATAAACAGCTGACCAGCTAGCTTCTTATTTGAAAAGAAAAAAAGCAGACATATCACAACAATGTAACACAAATCTTTTATGTCCAAAAGGATTCTTCTGTTTATGCTTGCCTAAAGGGAAGAGTCAGTAATCAGCCAGTTGGAAATGGTTTCCTTAGAGACAGTAGAACCTGCTGAATTCCAGCCAGGAGAAAGAAAGAGATGCTAAGATTTCTCATGTCTTGGCTCACTCCTAGAGAAATGTTTTGTCATAAAATTTGTGGAGCTAGCCTTTACTGGAATGGGTGAGCAAGTGTGAAAGAAATAACATGAGCTCATAAGCACCTTCTTTGGAAGTGCCCACAGGACTGCTTTATCTTTACAGAGTGTACTGTCTGAAGATAGGGAGTTAAATCTCCAAATCTCCACAGCCTAGAGCCTACTCACACTCATTCTACATCTTACTGCTAAGCGCTTCGGACATGGCAAGCTGAAATCACTTCTAACAGGCAAAAAACATTCTATAAGAAGTAAGAAGATGGTAGTCATTTTTCATTTTACTCTAGACTTCATCCTTGCTTTTGAAAGACTCCTGGGACAAAATGCAACCTTGGAAGCTTCTTTACTGATACAATAACAGGTCATTCTCAGTCACTGACACTATGACCCCAACATTACTTCATTGTTCAGAAAAAAACCCAAACAGAACTTAGAACAATGCTAAGCCAAGAGACGGAAAAGCATTATTCTTAATGTCTGGGGTCAACAGAGGCTTTCTTCCATGTAAATGAATGGTGATAACTCATACCTACGGATAAAATGTGCACTACTGTAATTTACTACAAAATTATGGTATTGGCAAAATCTGTCCACCACTCTCAAAAGGTAGCCCCACACAAAGGTCTGTTTATTTTAAAGAGAAAGTCCAAAGATATGGATAGAAGTTGGGGAGGAGGGAACATCCAGTAAATCTTGCCTCACATGCTTAGCAGGGCAGCTGAAGTGGTAATCAAGGAGAGTTTTGCTCTATGACCACATTGTTATAAATGTTATACCCTTGCTAAGCTTCATCCCAGACTCTACTGCAGTATGGAAAAAAGGGCATTTCAGTAGTTATTACACGACAGCTGAAATGATAATCATGATACCTCTGATAACCAGGCATAGCTTAGGAGATCATTAACAGAGTAAAGAATCTCTATCATGTCTTGCTCTAGAACTTTTCAACTGTCGTTAATTATGAGCAGTTGGATCTCACGGATTAACTTGAAATGCTATGCATAGGGTTTTAAATCTTTTAAAAGTTTTATTAGTATGTTTAATATGTTTTAATCTATTTAAATTATTCTTATAGCTTTATTGTTTCAACTGTTAGTATTGATTTTATTTATATGCCACCTTGAGATCTTCAGATATAGGGTGAGATACAAACATTTACATAAATAAATAAATAAGAAACTAATGGACCAGTGGTCTAGTACAGCAAGACAACTCTTATGTTCCTAACAGTCTGTTCTATCAATCTTGTGACAGGGAGAGTATCAGAAACAGTTAATAACAGTTCAAGGTTAAATTTCTTTTCTATGGCATTGGATCATAAATTAGTCACCACTTGAGGAGTCAGCAGAGAAATCCATGCCTTAAAATGTCACATGGAGATTTTGCTATACAGTTACTGGTTAAAAGTCAGGGAAACTTACATTTAAAAACAGTACATTTCTTTTATGAGCTGCATCAGCCTCTTGCATTTGCCATGTCTTTTCAGCTTCTTTGTCTCCATGATGACTCTCCATCTGCTGAAGCAATACCAACCTCTGAGACAGGCTACAAAAGGGAACATTCTGATAAGTAAGCAGACCATTCTTTCTGCACAACATCCAGAAAAACAACCACCTTTTACTCTCACCCAATTTTCCTCTAATTATGTTGAATACAGTGTGGGTGCACTGAAGGAGGGGGAAAAAGCACAGGAAGTCTTTTCTTGCTGTGCTCCCATGAAGTAACCATCATGTTGTACAACAAGCAGTCTCTGTGCACAGTTGAGACACCCAGAACTGAACATCTCAGAAGAACTGGGCTTGCAACATAGAGTTAGTAATCTGCAGCATTACTAGGGTCTTCAGTTTTTGCAGTTATATGTAGCTCTGCAGACAGAAGTGATGTTGCATTCAGAAGGAAGGCTGTACTGTTACTAACCTGAGCTTCACATATTGCATTAACAGGTTTGCATATTTAAAAGCATACTCCTTTCTCTTCTTTGCAATTAAGATTGCCCATACATAATCAGACATATTTGCTTTTCCAGAAACGGGTTTTGTTCCTATCAGAAAAAGGAAAAAAAAATCCCTTTGTTTCTCTCATGGCCCAAAGTGCCACTCCTATTTCTAGCTTGCTTCCCTGATTCCAACATAATGAACCTTTCTATCAAAAACTCCCTAGATTGGTTGCTTTTTCCCTAGTTACTAAAGAGAATAATTCTTCATTCTCGAGACAGTCTCTCACAGAGAAAACACTAGTGGGAGATTAAATAATTAAGAATACAGCAAAGTGGATCTGAGAGAGGTCTGATGGTTACTTGCCTGCTGTGGAAGATGCAGGTATCATGATTTGTTTAAGTAGGCTGCTAGGGTGAATCAACAGTTGCAATATATGTTGGTACCAACAGCATTAGGAAACACTGCCATGAGGCCCTCAAAGCTGAAGAGTCACAAATGCTACCTGTTCCAATACAGAGACAGCTAACCAGGCAGGGCTGGGTGGTCATAACGAAAGAGATGATGCTGTTGGAAGGAACAGTTTAGCTGTCTATGTCTATGTGCTACAAGACACAGGACAAAATTCACCTGCACAAAAAAGAAAGACTAGCACTCGATTCAAAATGAAAGTAGACTTCTTTAACTTATAATTTAAAAAGTTACATAAATTGTCTTATGAGACAAAATTAACAAAGCCTGTGATACATCTAGTCAGCCCTCCACATTTGTCGGGTTCACTTTTGCAGATTTGATTATTCACAGATTATTTGCTGCTCCCTCTGCTGCCTCGCTATGCCATTTTTAGTAAGGAATGCAAGCCTCGTGAGACTGAGAAACTGCAAACGAGGCTTGTAAGTTCCTGTCAAAAAGGGTGTGGGGCAGCAGCGGAGGTGGCAGGAAGCCCCACCGCCCACCTACTTCTGCCTTGTGAAGGAACCCTGATGCCTCAAAGGAATCCACGGTGGGTTGAATATGGTGATCATACTTTGTGCGTGTGTGTTAAATATGGTTTGGGAGGGTCTAGAGTTATTCACAGTTTTTTCATTTTCACAGGGGTCCTGTGCCCCTAACCCTGGTGAATATGAAGGGATGACTGTAGTTTGAGATGACTCACAACTCAGATGTAGACATTTCAGATCCTCAAAATAGTGATAAGGTAAACCTGGGCAACAAGCATTCATAATCGACTGAGAGCTGTTTGAAGGGGCCAAACATTTCTAAGAAATTTTGCATACATTTATAGAATAATACAAAGTATAGGTGTTTTTAGTAATGCCAGAAGTTTCCAAACTAACCTGCCACAGCTGCAGTGCTTGAAACTGGGAGAGAATACAGATATAACTGGCACAGAAGAAGTGTAATACTGTAAATGGAGTATGATTATCCACGGAAGGATGTAGTAGGGATTGCACTGATTACATGTCAAACAGAATACTACAAACTAAACATGTAAGAGGAATAATGTCCAGTACAAAATCAATGCAAGTGGAAAGATGAGGTTCCCAAATGTAGTACGAAGGTCATGAAACTGCACTCCTGGTAAAAACAGTGAGGATGATATTCAAATAGAGAATGCAATCAGTGAGTCAGCCAAAGGAGAATATGTTGCAGCAATGGGTGACCTCAATTATCTTCACACTGGTGGATAAATGGATGTTCTCCACATAGGATATTTGGCCCTTGCTGACTATCATCTGACCAACATATATGGAGAAGTCTTTCTTATTATTGGACCTTGGGGAGTTATTTTTTGGACTACAACTCCAACACAGAGCCCCAGCAAGCATGGATGCTGTAGTCCGCAAAAGTAACATTCCAAGCTCTGCCCATTACCTTTCCTGTGTGCCTTAATTTTCACTGGAGATTTCAGAGACTGTATCTGGAACTTTCTGCTAAGCAGCCTGTGCCCTGCTGTTAAGTTAGGTTCCTTTCTCTACAGTGAAATAACTATCTTTGGTTGCTGAAGATGAGTAAGTATCAGCTTCATCCAGTTTTCCTGTAAACCAAGGACCATGTTTCAAACAATATTGCTGTGATTATGTTTTTTTCCAAATTAATTCAGTTTATTTCTATTGAGTTACTACTTCTTTTTACACCCACAACAATTTGCATTGCTTTGTTGTAGTTTGCAAGGTCTGCTATTTCCTCTTTGAGAATAAACTATCAGAAGTGCACATAGAGTTTTCACAGATTTCTGTTCTAAACTTATGACAAATTTGGCACTATTTTTACCCTTTCCTAAATATTAATAGTTTCCCTGGCTTTTCAACCACTGAAACACAAGAAGGCAGAATGTTTGCATTGTCAAATCTGTCAGTGTTCTTCATACTACAGAAGCAGAGCTGGAAATCATGCAGTCCTCTATATGTTATTGGACTGCAAGTCTCAGCAGCCAGTATAATCAATGGTGAGGAATGCTGAGAGATGCAGGACAAAAACAACTGGAAGATCTATCATTTCCACCCCTGTGCTATATCTGTCATCAGGGCTGGTGACATTATTAAATGGTAAAATGATTAAACATATAGAAGGATTTATCTTACTAAGAAAAAGCACTATGGTTTCCATACAGAGAACTGCAGCCACACTGTTTTCAAGTTCTGCCACAGCGTCACCCAATATGTGATAAAGACAACTCTGGGCTTCTCAACCTTTTCAATTTTTTGAGAGTGTCAACAAATATGTGGAAAAGTGTGATTCTGAAAGTATTTCTATTCCCTCAAAACAAAAACAAAACCTTAAAAAACCCTCCAATCGAAAGTTCCTAAGTAACTTTAGCAGTCACTGATAAGAAAACAGGTGCTCTGATTAATTAATAACAGGTTCAAGGAGTAAATGAGCATTTCTTTCAGTAGAGAGAAAAACAAGCAGGTTTCTCTAAGAATCCATAGTGGGACATGCTATTTAACCTCTAATAAATGATCTGAAGGTAGTGGTCATCTGATGAATCTATTCAAATTGGGGTAATGGACAAAAAAAGGCAAATGAGATTCAACTTAAGAAGTTACAAAGTGAGGTATAATGATGCAAACAATCCTTACCACATACACGCTGACTCTGTGCATGTGTGTGTGTAGGTCTGAACTGTCAGTGACTAATCACACCATCCTAGCATGTTTAAAGCAAAGCAAAGGATATTATTTATTTACACAACACATAATTAACTTATGTAATTCACTGTCACAATGTTTGGTGTGCTGTAAACTGTGCTGTAAAAGGAGATGAAAGAAACATACATAGGTCAAGTTTATGAATGGTGCCGACTGTAACTCTAAATGTGACTGTTTCAGAGGAAAAATGCTCCTAAATTCCAGCTGCTGAAGAACAACAGTGGAGAAAATGTTATCTCCTTAAACCATGCCTATGGGCTTCTGTTGGCATACAGTTGGCCCTCCACATCTGTGGATTCTGTATTCATGGATTCAACCAACCATGGCTTGAAAATATTTTTTAAAACCCCCCAAAAAGAAACCTTGATTTTGTCATTTTATACAAGGGATGCCACTTCACTATTGTACATAATGGGACTTGAGCATCTATGAATTTTGATATCCATGCGGGGTACTGGAACCAACCCCTAGAACAGCGGTTCTCAACCTGGGGGTCGAACGACCCTTTCACAGGGGTCGCCTAAGACCATTGGAAAATACGTATTATAAAATAAAAAGAAGGTGAAAGGAAAATTACCCGGTAATGCAGTTAAGTCTGTTAAGGGCAGGAAAGGGCTCCCAACCGCTCCTTTAACTTCCGGTCGCCATGTTGAAAAGAGGCGTTCAGAAAGCAAGGGAGGGGGCTATGAGAGGAAGGAGCTCTCCTGACCAATCCAAGCTCGCCAGCAACACAACCAGTCACACTCAAGCATGCGAGCAGCCTCTGCCAGGAGAAATGGCAGCCTCTCAGTCAGCAGTAACTAAGATTTAAACCTCCTATGTCCTCAATGTCTTCCCAGAGGCATGTCTCTGAGTGTAGTAGGGAGGTGATAAGACAAAGGATTGCTGAAGAAAGGGAGGTGCATGTTAATAGGCAAACAATAGTAGTGAAATGATTTCACAAAATACATAACAAGTTTAAAAAATGTACTGCAAGTTGGACAATTCATTGAATTTGAATGTAATGTCATTATTAAGCAGTCAACAAACTACTTCAATGAATCCTTCATTTTCACGTGATTTTCCTGATGATACAAAAGTTATTCAAGCTGAATCAAAGAATGCCGGTGTGTGTTTGCCAAAAAAGTCTGCCTGTAGGTCCAAAGTGACTAGAGTTGAGGAATCTGCTTTGTCACACTCTGAACAAATCCACACTGAATCTGAAAGTGATGAGGAACCAGATTTGGCAGATACTCATGGGGATAATGACTCTAAATCAGATGGTTCTATTTCCGAGGAGGAGGATGCAGAAGATGATAATAAAGTGAAATTATTTTCCTCAGATTCTTTTAAAAATTTGCTGAAAAAGGTGTTGGTAACTCTGGGACTGGACAGTCTGGAGAGTGCCACTTCAGACATTGATAAAAACAAGAATGTTGCATCAATTGTAAGGAATAAGCCTACAAAATCTAGTGTTATTCCCATGCCAGATTTATTTTTGGATTTAATTCAGTCTGAATGCAGTGAAACCAAATCTTCAAACTTTATATCATTTATGGTGGACTAAATATCAGATATTTACATTACGATTCATAACAGTAGCAAAATTACAGTTATGAAGCAGCAACAAAAATAATTTTATGGTTGGGGGTCACCACAACATGAGGAACTGCATCAAAGGGTCGCGGCATTAGGAAGGTTGACAACCACTGCCCTAGAAGATATCAAGGGCCCACTTACTTGAGCTGGCACAATATCTTTGCAAACACTTTCACACATGTGTGAATGTGTCATATTGTAATTGCTGATTAAGCTTGGAATTTTTCTGGAAAAAGAGAAGACCAGTTACAAAGAATACAGACTTTCAGGACAGATTGAGGTTAATGAGCACTGAGACCGCTTCCTTGGGCAAATCACTGGGTAAGCAGGCACAAGAAACTCGGGTATATAAATCCTTATAACCACCACTAATGAGATCTCCCAATGTGTCCCTTTGTTAGTCTTAATACTGCAAGAATGTCTTTCTTGTGTAGCCAGGCTGACCTCCTAGCCACTCTTTTGTTCTTTTTCCTGCCTTTTGGCCAAGCCTTAGCCCTGTGTATGTGGTATCAGAATCAGAGGAATCATGAAACAAGGGGATTTTCTCATCCCAAATTCCACAAGAGCAGCTGGATTTCAGCATCTTGAGTCCTGTTTGCAATTCTGCAGAAGAGATTCTGTTTCTTTTCCCATCCTGAAGTCCTGCTTTGAAATATTTCTTGATGAGGATTTGATGAAATCACTGAGATAAGGCTGATCCTTACTCAACTCAATTTAAGTTGGAAAAAGTATCTTGACACAGAACCCAGGAATTTAGCCAAAGAATCTCATCAGTCTATTCTCTTCTCCTAAGTTCCTGTTCTGGCTCAGAGAATCTGTGCTAGCTTGCCCTTCCCTGAGATGTTTGCCAAAGATCTCCTGTTATTTCTACTGCTTCAATTAGAGCTTCAGCACTTACTGGCTGCTTTGTAAGGCAGTTTAACGAGGCCAAGAAGAAGGAAACCTTGTAACTCTGATCTGTCTTTGGAAACTACTTACCCTACACACTGGCCATGAGAGAGACGAATTGAGAGGGTGAGAGAGGTATTTCAAAGGAAGAAGTTAGCTTTTTCCTATAACAAACTGTTTGAAATGTTTTCCTTGACCTCTGAAATATCTTCACTGAGTCTCTTTCCTTCCCCCTCTATTTCTCAGCAAGCTGTGAACCCCGAACTGCATGTCTTCAACCCCTGCTATCATTTGGAACCTAAATCCATCCGTTTATAGTTTATCCAGGCTTGAATCTTTCCATTAACATTTTGAAATAATTGTATTTGGTTATGTAGTTGCTTGTTTTATTCACTTACTGTTGTCATTCATAAAGCTCTACCATAGTATTTGCCATTCTCTAATATATTCATTGCAAATGTTTTGGTGCTTATATATTCAATAAAACTTGCCCTGTGAAACAGCTCTATGAAAATATGGTTTATGGGGCCAATCTAGATATGCTATTGCTATTGTCAAGGTTCAACTATCCTTTGCATGCAATTCTCACAATGTGTATGAATTCATACATGTCTCTTCAGAGCATGCCTGACAACACTTACCAGAAGTACCTGTTTGGCTATTTTAGGAGATAGGATGTTGGATTGTTTTCATTATATACTTGTAAAAAACATTATAAATCACAGTTTGCACAAGAATATCAAATTATTTAAAATATAAGTAAAACTTTCCAAATGTCAACATGTAACCTTTTAATAAGATGTTTTATTGAGCAGATTATATTCAGCATTCCAAGATGAAGAAATGTATTGAAATGAGACTTCATAATGAATTTAGAAGACAAAATCCAATTGCTCAGCTCCATTTGAAATTTAATCAGAATGTTCAATATTGATGATCTCAGTATTGCATCTGAAAGGCAGTACTGGCAGCACAGCTCCCCCTAGAGGCAGTATTTTCCTTTTTCTTTAAAAGAAACTGCGTTCTTTTTAGAACATCCCACAATTTTACTGGGAGAAAAAAAAAAACTCCTTTAAGAAACTATTGACTTCTCTGGATAAATTATTCCAGATCACAAATCTGTATGTTTAAATGTAAACTGCCCCAGGAAAATATTTCACTTTTTTAATAATTCATGTCTTTATTTTATTTTTATAATAATATTTTAGAATCCAATTAAATACTCATGTTTTTCAGGATATCTTCTGAAACAAATACTTACATTTCTTCATGTCTTTTAGCAAGCTGAACTTCTCGTGCTAAATAGGATGCCATCTTCTGTCATGCAACTAAACACCCAGTTTTACCACTGTAGTAAAGAAAGGAAAGATAATCAGATATTATATCTTCAAAGATATAAACATATACTTGCTGGGAGGTTTATTAAAGCAGTGTTAAATGCACACACAATGTCAAATTAGTGGCTAAGAAACTGTCTTTTAAAAAAGTAGAATCAGATTCCTGAATATTTTCACCACCACAATATTGCCAAAAGGGCAAAAGCACCATATATGTATTACTGACTTCTTTGCAATGTGAGATCTGTTGAAGATAATTATCGCCCAGTCAGCCTGACATCAGTACCTGGAAAGATTCTGGAGCAGATCATCAAACAGTCAGTTTCTAATCACTTAGAAAACAATGCCGTAATTACGAAAAGTCAACATAGATTTCTCAAAAATAAGTCATGCCAGACTAATCTCATCTCTTTCTATGATAGAGTTACTTGCTTGATAGATGAAGGGAATGCTGTGGACATAGTATATCTTGATTTCAGTAAGGCCTTTGACAAAGTTCCCCATGACATTCTTGCAAAGAAGCTAGTAAGATGTGGGCTACTGTCAGGTGGATTTGTAACTGGTTGACTGACCGTATCCAAAGGGTGGTCACCAATGGCAGATTCTCATCCTGGAGGGAAGTGACTAGCGGGGTGCCACAGGGTTCTGTCCTGGGCCCGGTGCTGTTCAATATCTTCATTAATGACTTGGATGAAGGAATAGAGGGCACGCTGATCAAATTTGCAGATGACACCAAATTGGGAGGGCTTGCTAATACGCCAGATGACAGGATCAAAATTCAGAAGGACCTGGACAGGTTGGAGAGCTGGGCCAAGGCTAACAAAATGAATTTCAACAGAGAGAAATGGAAGGTCCTACACTTAGGCAGAAAAAATGTTATGCAGAAATATAGGATGGGGGACACGTGGCTGGATAGCAGTACGTGTGAAAGGGATATAGGAATCTTAATAAACTACAAGCTGAACATGAGTCAGCAGTGTGATGCGGCAGCCAAGAAAGCCAACGCAATTCTCGGCTGCATCAATAGGAGTATGGTGTCTAGATCGAGGGAGGTATTGGTACCACTTTATTCTGCTTTGGTTAGACCTCATCTTGAATACTGTGTCCAGTTCTGGGCACTCCAATTCAAGAAGGATATGGATAAGCTGGAGCAGGTCCAGAGGAGGGCAACCAAAATGGTGAGGGGGCTGGAAGCCATGCCCTATGAGGACAGACTTAGAGAGCTGGGTATGTTTAGTCTGCAGAAGAGAAGGTTGAGAGGGGAAATGATAGCCATGTTTAAATATTTGAAGAGATGTCATGTTGAGGGCCTGTTTTCTCCAGCTCTTGAGACCAGGACAAGGAGCAACGGATACAAGCTGCAGGAAATGAGATTCCACCTGAACCTCAGGAAGAATTTCCTGACGGTCAGGGCTGTCCGGCAGTGGAATATGCTCCACGGAGTGTGGTGGAGTCTCCTTCTTTGGAGGTTTTTAAGCGGAGGCTGGATGGCCACTTGTCGGGAGGGCTTTGAGGGTTTTCCTGCATGGCAGGGGGTTGGACTGGATGGCCCTTGTGGTCTCTTCAAACTCTACATTTCTTTGATTCTATGAAGAAACATTGTACATGATACTGCTTGGGAATACGGTTATTAGCATTACCAACAATGGTAACGGTGGAACATGAACAAATGCTTTAATGGTGGTTTAGCACAGATATAAATATCTAACACAATCAACAGTTTCACATAAAAAGAGATGTATTTACATAAAATAAGAAGATAATTATTATAGTTTGAATTGGATAACAGTGTATCTTACTTTACTATAGAGCACCAGTGTTCAGAGTCCAAAGAAGGATGTTGTGGAAGCATTTGGATGAAATATAGAGAAACCTCTTCTATCACATGAAACTACTCTAAATTCAACCCAGCACAGTGAACTAAACTGACCTGTGATCTGATCCAACAAGATGTCTCTTAAGTTGTTCATTCACCATATTTTTAATGGCCTCAGTGGTTCAAACTCAAAACTTGAATCCACAATCAAAATTCAAAGATAGTTTTCCAAAGGAACCAACTTCACTTTAAGCAGAAATAAATTTATGCTGTATTGGTGAACCACTGGCTAGTTTCTAGTTAACCCTCAAAAACCTCTTCGCTGCTGGGATTCTGGAGATGAATTGTGGAAGAGGCAAATTCCAACTGGAATCCTGCTGGGGCATTATACTGGATAACTTTGAGTTGTACCTGCACTTGCGCTTTTTATACATTTGAATAAGGCGATATTCAGTATCTCCTTATATAAACAGTTTCCCAGCAGCCCATGGTACAATGTGCTGTTGTAAAAGATAATTGGCATGTGGGCATAGGTTCAAACCCATGTGACTTGGAACAAACACTGAAAGACACACTGAATGGTCACCAGAACTCTGTCACTGAGTAAGTACAACAAGTTGAAGTACACAAGATGAAAAAGGAAAAGAAGGAAAAAACCCACTCTGCCCTGATCTAAATGAACACAGAATTCTAGGATAGCTAGGAACATAAGTCTTATGTCAAATCAGACTAGTTATTAATCTAGCCCAATATTATCTGCTCTGACTGACAGGAACTTTTTAAGAGTCTCTGTCAAAGGTCTTCACATTACTTAACTTGATCATTTTATCTGAAGATGCCAGGGATCACCTTCTTTAGGTAAAACATGTTTTACTCATCAGAATATTTCCTTAGGCCAGTGGTTCTCAAGCTGTAGGTTGCGACCCCTTTGGGGGATTGAACAACCCTTTCACAGGGATCGCCTAAGACCATCGGAAAATACGTATTTCCAATGGTTTTAGGCTCCATTCCCTCCTAGGTGGTGGTGCTGAAGCGTGAGCCACGCGCTCGCGTCCTCCTGCTCCCTTTGAAGTACCTTACTAAAGAAAATTTTCTTGGTATCCAGCGAGAGCGAGTCGGAAGGGCAATCTCCGAGCAGCCACTCTGAGGCTCAAACAAAGCTAAAAACATCTAGTATAAGGAAGTCTGAGAAGGCAAGAATTAAAAAGAAGGTGAAAGGAAAATTACCCGGTAATGCAGTTAAGTCTGTTAAGGGCGGGGAAGGGCTCCCAACCGTTCCTTTAACTTCCGGTTGCCAAGTTGAAAAGGGGTGTTCAGAAAGCAAGGGAGGGGCTATGAGAGGAAGGAGCTCTCTTGACCAATCCCAGCTCGCCAGCAACACAACCAATCACACTCAAGCATGCGAGCAGCCTCTGCCAGGGGAAATGGCCGCCTCTCAGTCGGCAGTCCCTGGCCCTTCTGTATTGGCGGATACAGCAGCGCAGGGCCATTTAGCATTGTGTATGGTGTCCTTATTCACTAGGAGTCAAACTGCAGTGCCCATGGAACGTAAAGGAGTACGATTTGAACCTCCTGTGTCCTCAGTGTCTTCCCAGGGGAATGTCTCTGAGTGTAGTAGGGAAGTGATAAGACAAAGGATTGCTGAAGAAAGGGAGGTGCATGTTAATAGGCAAACAATAGTAGTGAAATGATTTCACAAAATACACAACAAGTTTTAAAAATGTATTGCAAGTTGGACAATTCATTGAATTTGAATGTAATGTCATTATTAAGCAGTCAACAAACTACTTCAATGAATCCTTCATTTTCACGTGATTTTCCTGATGATACAAAAGTTATTCAAGCTGAATCAAAGGCTGCCGGTGTGTGTTCACCAAAAAAGTCTACCCATAGGTCCAAAGTGACTGGAGTTGAGGAATCTGCTTTGTCACACTCTGAACAAATCCACACTGAATCTGAAAGTGATGAGGAACCAGATTTGGCAGATACTCATGGGGATAATGACTCTAAATCAGATGGTTCTATTTCCGAGGAGGAGGATGAAGAAGATGATAATAAAGATGACAATAAAGTGGGATTATTTTCCTCAGATTCTTTGAAAAATTTGCTGAAAAAGGTGTTGGTAACTCTGGGACTGGACAGTCTGGAGAGTGCCACTTCAGACATTGATAAAAACAAGAATGTTGCATCAATTGTGAAACCAAATCTTCAAACTTTATATCATTTATGGTGGATTAAATATCAGATATTTACATTACGATTCATAATAGTAGCAAAATTACAGTTATGAAGTAGCAACGAAAATAATTTTATGGTTGGGGTCACCACAACATGAGGAACTGTATTAAAGGGTCGCAGCATTAGGAAGGTTGAGAACCACTGCCTTAGGCCATTTAAAAGTCACTGTGTACTAAGCAGAAGAAAGGAAAATCACCAAACCACACTATTGTTTACATAAGTTCTTATCTCTGGTTGAAAGGGAAAGGAATCAAGAAACATTTATTTTGTCAGCAGTTATTAACTTACTTTCAACTCAACTTCATTTATCTCTTGAACAGGTAAACAAAGGTTAAATTATATTTGCTTATTTCAGAGGAAAATCTCTGCTTCCTGCCTTTTGATCATTAAGAAACAGACAAAAAGAAAAGTAAGAAAGATGTGGGGCAGAATTATGCTCAGAAAATGACACAAAAGTTCCAGGAAAGGATATGTCAAATCTAACATCAAACTGGACTGCTCCAATTGCACACAGAGCCACACTAGCAAATTCATGCAAGACACATTTGCAAGATGCAAGTATTATAAGCCGTTTTAAACTGTAAAATCAAAATTGAAGTTGGATAGCATTTCACATTTTGAGAAAGAAAATATATAGTCTCAAGGTAAGGCTTTTTTCCCCCAGGCCTACCCTATAATCTTTTCCCATCATCCCCCAATGTACAGCTGCCACTTCCAACTGTGCACAGTCCATACAATCCATGTATGCTCCCTCCAGGCTGTGATCCTGTCACACTTTTCAACTATTTGACCTGCAACATTTGGTCACTTCAAAAAAGGCAATTCTTCCATGAACAAAGTATATTCATAGCTACTGTCAGTCAAATATAGAATATGGATGCATTAGCATTGGTCAATTCTCAGTTGAAGCTGAGGTCATTAAAGGTCACCTGCTCAGTTCTTCCACAACCCATACCCATACCATTATACTTAACATGCTGGATCCAGACTAAGTTAGTTGACACTGAGTTCATTGAAATAAATGGGTCAAGTTAATAATGACTGAAACACCACTGATTTCAATAGAAACTAAGTGCAACTAATGTAAATTGGACGCAGTTTGAAATTCCAGACCCCACGTTCTTCCCAGTAACTCAACACAGGGAAATAGTGACTTATCCCGAGTAAGTGAAAGATGTGGGTTTTTTAGTCCAAGTCCAGCACTCTATCACTCAGCTTCCTTTTTTGAAAACTGTGCACTCTTTTGCTATACAATATCAGAGAAGACACACTCATATAGTCCCAATACAGTCAGTATTCCTTGTTTTGTTCACAAATTATTTTAGAAGCGGATGCTTAAGAGATGGTGCTATTTCTGCAGCAAAATACTTCACCTTGTAACATGCAAAAAGATATTCCAGAACTACTACACAAACCCCAAAATGTACTTTGGATAGGCACTTCAATCTAACCATAATATGCACTTGAAAAAGATACTGACATATTACTAGTTGCATCAGAATACAGATGTGCATATGCACCCATATGGGCAAGATACTAAAGCAATGCAGTGCAGACAGATCACACTTGCAAAGTGGGTTCTGATTTAAACATTATGTATTTATAGTCTGCCTTTCTACCCCCCACAAAGCAGAGTAAAATTGAAGCCTGTTACTGCTAAAAGTAATAGCAGTATTATTAAAGGCAGTAAAAATAAAACAAATATTAAAGCAAGATTAAAAACAATTACAACACACTAATATAAAAAAGTAACAGTATCCAATCGGTTAAATGTCTTCAATAGCCACCTAGCACAAAATTCCAAAGGCCTGTTCAAATGAAAAGGTTTTTGCCAGTGAAAGGACAACAGAGACAGCTGTCGGATGGTGTTCCTGAACGTGGAACTGCAAAGAAACTCCACCAAATTAATCTCTGATGGTGATGAGACAGAGACAGACACTACAGAGAGGCTTGAGTAACAGAACAGTCTTTGAGACAGCCTTATTTCAAGTCATAACATGGGTGATAAACAACACTTTTTTAAGCTGTATTCAGAAAAGGCCCAATAGCTAGTGAAGGTGTTAACAAGTGAGTCAGATATTTCCTGAATCAAGCTCTAGCCAACAGGATGGCTGTAACATTCCGGATCATCTGAAACTTATGAACATTTCTACTAAGGCATGTGTCACTGTGGCCAAATCTGACTTTTTCAAAAAGAGGTGCATTTGACACATTATCCCTGCACTCCTGGACATGGCATAAAGCTGGGCGTCCAAGATCAAGACAGAATCTAGGAGTTATAACAAAAGTATGAACCTGTATCTTCAGGAGAGTGTAACCCACCCAGCACATGTGGAATCCCTATTCCTTGATCTGGCTTTCAAATGACTAGGAGCACCTTTCTCTTCTTTGGCCATTTCCGCACTAGGCTGTTATAGCACTATGATTCCACTTTCAACTCCTATGGAATCCTGGGGTTTGCAGTTTTGGGAGGGGCCGGCTGGCCGGCCCCTCCCAAAACTGCAAACCCCAGGATTCCATAGGATGTTGAAAGTGGAATCATAGTGCTATAACAGCCTAGTGCGGAAACGACCTTTGATTTAATCTTCAGTTTCTCTGCCTTGATCCATCCATGACCTATGCTCAGAACCAAAACATCTTTCTTGGATTTCAACAGAAAAGACATAGTTGACTGTTATTAGCAAACCAGTGGCAAGAAACGCCAAGCTACTTCTCCTAGCTGTTTTATATATATGTTAAACAGAATAGAAAAGACACTGAATCCTGAGGGACATCACAGGCTAATGGTCATAGCAATAAACAAGAGTCTTTTAGCGCCACCTTCTGAACTTATCTTCTAGGAAGGGCTGTGGACACTATAAAACAGTGCTGCCAAATCCCACTGCAGAAAGCGGCTCAGATTTATCATAGTTCTTCCTAGTGAACGTGAGTGGAAGCCTGCTTCTATGGACAGATCTTTAGCTTGACTGAGGTGCAACTGCCCTCCACCAACAAATGAAGAGTCCTTGGAGCTTTATCTTAAATGGAGATGCACCCTTTTAAAAACATGAACTATAGCTCTCCTCACAAAGTCTTTCCTGTGAGAACTGAATTTCTGCATAAGAGTAGCCAATATTATTAAATAGTTGACATGATATCTTTAAATGCCATACTAGTGCTGTTTTTAATTAAGCATACTTAATTAAATAGTTTGAGTGGTGGACTAGGGCCCTGGAAAATTAGAGTTCAAACCCCTGTGCAGCCATGGGCAAGTTGCACTTAATCTAAGAGGAAGGCCACGGTAAACCTCCTCTGAATAAATCTTGACAAGAAAACCCTACGATATGGTCACCGTAAGTTGGAGTTGACTTGAAGGCATGTAACAACACAACCCTTAGGCAAAGCAATTTCTATAGCATGGTTAGTCCTGGAGACTCCTCTTCTAAGAAACAGACTCAATGCAAAGTTGTTTCCCAGGTTAAAGAAGAGTAACACTGTTTCACTTTGGACTTTATTCTGATAAACAAAAGCATGCCAACATCATTCTGCTGCACGCCTGAATACACTAACTTCATTTGGATTCATCTGAATGTGCCACAGTTAATAATAAATGCATGACTGACTGTGCGTAACACTATTTTGGTGCAAGTCATTCAACCACGGAAAAATAGAGGTTACTTTAAATATGCCTGAATGCAACAGAAGTAATGTTCTGTTCTCACGCTGGAGTGTGTGTATGCATGTAAGACAAGAAAATCATACGTGTCCAATTTTCAGGGACTGGTGCCTAACTAAATATGAATGCTTGTTTGCCAAAATTGAGATGAAAACTGTTTTAGAACTCACTCTCAGTCATTCAGGATTGGTTTCAGCGGCAAAAACTTCTCCAGCTCAGGCCTGGATCAGCTTTTCCTCAACACACTTTTTCTCTCGCTCACTGAAACGAGCAAGACTTGCTTTGTACTAGACAGCAAGGAGAGGGCATGTATAGAGGCTGGAACCCATGCGGTGATATTTATTACATTAAAGGTTACATTTTTTTAAAAAGCCCAATAGGTCAGAACGCAAAGCCTTCCCTCCCCCCGCACAATGCAATTCAATTTAACTCAAGGAATTTTTTAGGTGTGATATAGGACAGTGCTGCTCAAAGTGGTGATCCACAAACTAGTGTCAGTCCAAAAACCATTGGCTGCTGATACCTGGTGAGCTTTTAGGAAAGGAACATTTCTAGCCAAAGGCACAAATATGGTACCATTCCCTGGCACACTGAACAAAATAACTGCTGGTCCCCCACATCAGATAGGTTGGGGAGCATTAATAAAGGGCACAGTTTTGTTTGCTATGTATCTCCCCAACTTTGCTGCCTTCCTGCTGTCCTCACCAGAGTTCTTCATTCTGTGGTGGTCTGATGTGGTAATGAACAGCATGCAGCACAATGGACAGCAAACAACGGGGAGAAAGGCAGGGAGGGAACAGCAGGAAGAGGAAACCAGTGGTGCATTGCCTGATGACGCAGCACATGCACATGAGAAGGAAGATCTCCTGCAGAGAGAGAAAGAGAAGATGCACAGATGACAATCAAACAGATGAGAGAAACGATCCAGGAGAGGTTTTTTTTTTTTTAAAACAGGATGGAAAAAAGAGGGAAAAATGAGGAAGGAAAAGAAGAGGTCCATATGAAGAAAGAGGGAAAAATGAAGAAAATGTACAAGAGTTATAGGGAAAATGAAGGAGATGTTGACAACATGCAGAGTTACTAAGGATAAGCAGTGGGACAAAAACAATGGAGATGGATAGTAATGGTGACACGATTGTTACTGACAATATGGGAGAAGAAAACTTTGAAGGAGGAGAGATGTCATGAGAGAAAAACAGACTGAGCAGCCAGGGAGAAAGGAGGTGGATTATAAAGGCGGCCTGACCAAAAAGTAACTGGATTGATAAAACCAAGAGTCATTATGTTAGAGGCATAACTAATTTTCAATGTTTAGGGAGCACTATCTAGCCAAAAAAAAAAGAATGATACATATATATAAATAGACAGATCTTCAAAATGATAGTATCAGCTTGGATCTTTTAAAAAGTATTGTATTTATTTTTATGAAACTAAATTACTTCAGCTGTTTATTAAATTAAACTGTGTTTTCATGCGGGAAGTTAAAGACAATTTCAGAGCAATATGATTTTTTTCCCCATTTATAGCCCATCCTGTTCAAATGGAGATTAAAATACTATATTAAGAAACTGCTGTATTAAGAAACTGCTAAAATACTATATTAAGAATACTATATAAGAAACAACATAGGCATGTTAATGTGGTCCTAATTATTAATTTTAATGTCAGATAGGTGCAAACAGGAGTGCCAAACAGGTGGTGGCTGCTGCTTCATTGCTATTCTTGTCACTGTAGCTGCAGGTGATGTGGGTTTGGTGCGCTTTGAGGAGACAACTGTCCGCTTCATTAAAAAAGATTTGAGTTTTTGCTTGATCCAGACAAAAGTGGCCTCTACAAGAAAGTCATAATAGAGGATTTTGGGAACATGGCTTCTCAAATAGTGGGCAGGACAATGATAATTCTACTGACCCAGCTGTGGTGTCATCAAAAGCAAGTTAAGTATGAATCAGGAACAGAGATTTTAGGGGATCCCAAAGAGATGAAGGACTTCAGTCACAGAATGGATGGAAATCTGCTTTTGATGGAGCGGATGCTCCCATCCTGACCGCACAAGATCTTTACAAGCAAATGGAAAGCATGCCTCATATGGGAAAATGCTTAACCTCAAATGAACGGATACGTGACTTGTTATTTTAGATGGGGTAGGCACGTTACAGGTTGGTGCAGCACACCCTCCAGTATCCTTATCTGCATGGTAACACATTTTTGAAAGTATTTTTTGCACCAAAATAACCCTCCAATACCTCTGTGTTGTAATGTGCCTTCAAGTAACGTCTGACTTATGATGGTCCTAAAATGAACTTATCACAGGATTATCTGAGGCTGAGTCACTCAGTGCATTTCGATGGCTGAGCAGGGAATAGAGCCCTGGTCTCCAGGGTCATAGTCTGAAGCTCAAACCACTCTGTCTTAGAAATCTGGGGACCATGTTTGTCCCCAATTTTGCCATGTTTGTCCCCCAGACTGTTTTAGGTTGTGGAGACATGCTTTAAAAAACAAAAACAACAACAAAAATGTCCAGAAGATCAGTTTCTGGGTCACTTCTTGACAGATAAAAAGGCCCCTCCTGGGCCTAAAATGGCCATCCCTTACAAACATGGCAAAATTGTCTTCCTAATCTGCCAAGGGGGCATTTTGGTGCACATTTTTTAAAAAAACATTTTTGTTTCAGGGGGTTCATCTCAGACATAGAGGCTATCAGGGTTTCTGGCTTTTTCTTCTTCTTGTCTTTGTGTAATAAGGGGAGCCTTATTAAAGAATTTATTAGACTGCTGGAGTTAGCACTCTTTAGGGGTGCTCACCTATTAAACATTTTCAGGGGTGGGGGCTAAGCTGCCAACAAAACAGCAACAAAGACAGGAGGCAGTGACATTGCAGAGACGATGGCAACGCTGCTCATCTGAAGTCCCAAAGGCATGCTGGCTCTCTACTACAATTCCCACAGTCCTTTAACATTTGATTACATTGATTAATTTCTAGTAAGTGAGATTCAAAAACATCTGAAGGCTAAAATCAAGTTAACAGAGTAACTTGAGATGTATACAGTGGAACTGGGTCACCAATTTTTGTAGGAGTATGGTAACAGGCTCTCCGTCCGCATTAGGCAGTTACAGTGCTACTATTCCACCTTCAACATCCTATGGAATCCTGGGGTTTGCAGTTTCAAGAGGGGTCCTGAGGCCCCTCTAGTGTGGAAACGGCCAGGATTATGTGTGCTATTGCATTTCCCATTTCTCTGTATGGTCGTGAAAGCTGGAGAATGAAGACAGTGGAGAAGGAATCAACTTATCTGAAATGTGCTGGAAGACAGTTCTGTGGGTACCATGGACTAAAGACAAATATTTGGTTCTTGGAACAAATTTCCCTAGAAGCCAAGATGACTAACCTGAGAAGGTGATCCTTAGGAAATACCATTAAAAGACATGACTCAGTAGAAAAGGCAACAATGCTTGGTAAGGTGGAAAGAAGGTAAAGAGGAAGACTGCACTACAGGTGGACAGACTCAGGCCGTTTCCATACTAGACTGTTATAATGCTATTATTCCACTTCCAACATCCTATGGAGTCCTGGGGTTTGCAGTTCAGGGAGGGGGCCTATGGATTACATAACATGTTGAAAGTGGAATAATAGCAATATAACAGTCTAGTGCGGAAATGGCCTCAATCAAGGAAGCCACAGTGGTGAGTTTGCAAGACCTGAGGAAGGTTGTTGCTAACAGGGTAACTTGGGAGGTCTCTCATACGTAGGGTCACCATAAGTAGAAGTCGACTTGACAGCAATTAACAACGATAACAGAAATGAATATATATACCCGTTTCCCCTCTGTACAATGCATGCTTTCTCCACCCAAGATTTTAACGACTCCTCTTAATCTCCTACCCCGCCCCCGCAACCTGGAATTCACTCTCCCCTCCTCCTCTCAGACAGTGCCTGTGGAATGTACCATTATGGGAGCGAAAGGGTCTCGGAAAGTTCGACAACCACCGGCGGGGAGAGCCGCTAGAAGGGAGCCTCGTGCAAAAGACCCCATTCAAACCAAAAAGGCCCTGTGGACGATACCACAAAAAGAAGAAGCGGGGACTCGGTTAACCAAGCAGGTAATAGGATTGCATGAAAGCGGGAAGAAGACCAGCAGTTAAAGGGAACGAGGTATTTCTGTGGCGAGAGAAACTACCTCTATAGCACCACCCTTGCCACAGGGTACTAACAAACCATTTGCTCCGCAACTTCCTCTTCCTTACTCCATTTCCCGCCGGTGGGATGGTCCAATCGCCAACACCCCAGCCTGCCCTGTTACATCTTCTCGCGTTACCATGATGTCGCGCTGGGTGGGGCGGGGAAAGAATGCTCCCCAAGACCGTCTTATTGGTCGATCATGCTGGAAGGGGCGTGGCTACAGTTGGGCGCGTAACTCTCTTTCGGCGTACTCTGCGCGCGCTCGTGCTCCTTGGTGAATAACGGGAGGGGGCGGGGCATATAATTAGAACCGTTAGAAAGAAACCGTTAGAGAAGGTTACGTAAAGAGCGGGAGGTGGGAAGGGATTGGGGTGCCCTTGAGGATAGGGTGGTTTGGTTTGGCTGCAATGTCTGTATCTCATGCATTTTCCTCTCATGCTGTGAGAAGGCAGCAGTTCAAGCGTCTCACTTGACTGGAAAAATAAGTTTTTTTGAAAAAAGAATGTCTGCTTATAGAATTTTTTTCCCTATCATTTTGATGCTCAGGGCAGCAAATGGCACTTACAGCCAACAAGAAAAGTTCTCAAACAGCAGCAGTAATACCAAAAGTGGAGTTAGGTCACTTCTTTTTGCTCTGATGTCTTAGTAGAAGTCCATAGTCCAGTAGTTATGATTTTTGGTTTCCCTAAAATAAGAATGTGTGGGATCTGTAATAAGCTTGTATTTCTAGTAAGGGCGCAAACAGTTATCCTGGCCATTTCTGCCCTACTCTGTTATAGTCTTATTATTCCACTTTCAACATCCTATGGAATCCTGGGGCTTGTAGTTTAGGGAGAGGCATTTAGCATTTTCGGCCAGAGAGCTCTTTGGCCTCAGGAAACTGCAAACCCCAGAATTCCACAGGATGTTGAAAGTGGAATAATAGCACTGTCACAGTATAGGGCAGAAATGGGCGCTGTCTCCTGTGAGAGTCCTTTCAGTTTCTTCTCTCCTCTCCCCCACCCCTCAGTAGACAGTCATTTTCTGTGCCCAGTGAGTATGTTTAGGTTTTTTTTTAGGGTTATTTGCTTCGCAGCCTGTTGTCCCCATCATTTTTTTGTGGTTCTGTAAACCATGGAGTTCTCCAGAATAAAATGAAAGCTGTTGTTTAAGGGCGGGCGCTGATTTGGCTACATAAGGACTGGCAGCTGGAGAACAGAGTCTGCTCTTGGTACCCATGACAATATGGCTATTTCCGTACTACGCTGTGGTAGTGGTATTATTCCACTTCCAACATCGTACGGAATTCTAGGATTTGTAGTTTAGGCCAAAGAGCTCTCTGGCTGAGAATTCTAAATGCTCCTCCTTAAACTGCAAACCCTAGCATTTGATAGGATGCTGAAAGTGGAATAATAGCATCCTCTGTATCCATGGGGCTGTGTTTCTGGACTTATTGTGTATAACAAAAAACATGGATAATAGTGAATGCTAACTTTTTTCCAGTGAGATGAATAACATAGCTATTGAGATGAGTGTGCAGCTTAGAGAAGAGGCCATTATTGAGCTTTGGGACCGTTACTGGTAACACAAGTGCTTTACCAGCAGAAACACATTACAAATACAAGCACTTCCCTGTACTGTTCTGTGTAAGCACAAGAATTTTACACAAGCATGCTGTACCGCAATCAGATTGTATTAGAGGCCTACTAAGCAACTGGATAGCATACAGCACATATGTATAGAAAGAAAATGTGAGACAGGACAATGCGAGGCAGCATAAGAGCATGAGTGACCAGCATGCCATTTTTGGAATTTTCCATTCTCTTCCATTTTCCATGTAATACTATGCAGGAATTTCCAGTCTGCTTATGCATTTACCTTTATCACTTTGATTTCCCTTTAACTTCCATTAAATTAAAATTAATATTTTCAGAGTGCACTTCAGCACAGCACAGGTAAGTGGAATCATGTATCCCAGTCAAGCAGATAAGGGAGTCGTGCTGTACTAGGTCCCACAAATTGAAATTGCTCCTGTTCAGGGTCCCTTTTGCACTGTGTAATTATATCACTGGGATTCCATTATAATTACCATGGCTGCATCCTAGAGAATCCTAGGTTTTGTAGCTTGAGAAGGCTCTAGAGGAACTGTCTGGCTTGGAGTGCAAACTACAAATTACAGGATTCTGTAGGCAGGAACCATGGCTATTGGAATATCTTTCCACATTACACAGTAGTAGCACTATGATTCCACTTCATAGTGCTACTACTGTGTAATGTGGAAAGATATTCCATTGTATCCCACCTCCTGCTGTGGTGTACTTGTGTCACCGACACAGTTAACGTTCTATGTCTGGTCAAATCTGCCTTAAGCTGTTCTGGAGGTCCCTTCTCCTCCCCTTTTCTATTTTTTTGAGCTTTTGCAAAACAGGGTTTCAGTGAGTTGACTGATACTTCCTTGTGCATGGATGAAGCTATTTTGGCTACATAATGACTGGCACTCAGAAAACTGAGATAGCTGTTAATATATGATGCCACATAAAACCATGCCAGGAATGGTCACACATTGCCTTTCATATCTAAGCTTGGGTGTCTGCCTAACTGAGGTTGCAGTTAGTAAGTGTGACTTTTGATTTAATATGCCTAGCCTTATGTTGAAAGGCAATTCGAAGCTCAGTTAGAAGAAAGCAGTCACAGAACCCTTTGCATATCTCCTTGGAAGTAAGTATAATGGAATGGAATAAGTCTGACTTTGTGGTTTGTGAGATTTTATTATTAGTTTTCCTTGTTATATCTTCCTTGACCCTGTGATGCTTATTGATATTTTGATCCTAGAAGGGAATCAACATTTTAAATGTCAATTATATGTTTACAATAATGACAGCACGCTTTAACTATCATTAATGTGGATCTAGAATTGTATGAAAGTATGTTTAAAGTGGATCTTCCCTTTGTGAAGTCCTGTTAGCCAGATTTGGGTTTTTCTTACAAGTTGATGGACACTGTTTCTTGCTCTTCTCATACTTTTTTCTATTGGTGTTATTGTAGATTGTAAACAGCAGGGAGAAATTTGTGTTTTTTGTACCCACTCTCTGCTTCAAATTGCACTGACTCTAAAAACCTATGCGCTTATTTGGGAAATCTGTCATCTAGTGTAGGTCAATGCAAACTTGAAACGTACACATTAAAAAGAATTAAAACAAATTAATATACTAATGTGGTGAGGTGGTTTGAGCATTGGACTATGACTCTGGAGACCAGGGTTCGGTTGTGCACTCAGCCATGGTAACTCACTGGATGACTTTGGGCAAACTCACACTCGGAGGGCAAAGATGAACCCCCCTCTGAATAAATCTCGTTAACCCTCTGTGATAAGTTCACCTTAGGGTTACCATAAGAACCCTCTGTGATAGGTTCACCTTTGGGTTACAACAGCAACAAAATATTTTTTAAAAAAAATCAAATATACCAAGGCTAGAGATTCCTATGGTACTGCTAGTGTGCATGGCATGTTTTTGAGTGTCTCAGTTTCATGGTCATCAAGATATGCTTTAGCAAAGACCAGTATTTTGGTCTATTACATTCTGTAAGCTGCTCTGGGAACTTTTATGATTGTGATGTAGTTTTATAAGGATCTAGTTTGTGCTTGCAGACAGATGTTTCTTAAGGCAAAAACAGTGTAGACTGTCTCTAGTTGCCCTAGGGTAGTATAGTTGAAGGGAGGCATGTTCAGGCCTTTGTCACTGACAAGCTGAATCCCCTGCCTTCTGGCAAGGTGGAGACCAATCCACTGTCCATCGGCCAGAGAAGGAGTAACTGCTCCAGTGGTTGCTTTCCCCTTCCCTCCTCATTCCTTTTTGTTTTCTATCATATCTATTATTTTGTAAGTCTGCAGGTAGGAGCTGTCTTACTGTTTAATTTCTGCACATATGCAGTGTTTTGAAAGTTATAATAACAATCACAGTCAACATTTAACTGTTCGTTGGGTAATGGTTCACAGTGTAGAATACGATCAATCATAACAGAAAAAATCTGGGCTGATTCAACCACAGTTGTAGAAGTAAATATGCACTTGGCAGTTATATACTTAGTACCAGAGTTCTAAGTGAATGATCAACAAGAGGAGAGCAGAACAACATAGTACCCTTAATAGAAAAATAATTTTATTTTGAGTAGAGGCGTCTCATGGAAAAATTCTGTCTACACTGATGCCATTTCTGCACTACATTGTTATAGTGCTATTATTCCACTTTCAACCTCCTGTGGAATTCTGGGTTTTGTATTTACTGAGACCAAAGAGCTCCCTGGCTGAGAATTCTAAAGGCCTCTCCCTAAACTGCAAACCCCAGGATTCCACAGGAGGTTGAAAGTGGAATAATAGCACTGTAAGAGTGCAGTGAGGAAATAACCTCAGATAGCCTAGCAGAGAATATTCTTATCCATCACAGGGTATGTGAATGTTAAGGATGGTTTAATACAATGTATGAACTCTTAAAATAACGACAGATCTTGAGATAGCAAACTGTAATTATCCTACTCCATCTCTCTCCTCTGTAACTCTAAGTTAAAGGAAAAATTCCTCACTGCAAAACTTGCATTTCATCATTATCATATGCAGATTTGCGCAAATAGACCTCTGTTGGTTCGTATCAGAGGTGTCTCTTCTCCTGGTACCACAGTATACTCCAAAAGGTCCTCCAAATTTTCAAGTGCAGAGGTGGGGTGCTGCAGGTGAGAAGAAGAATCTTTCCCACCAGTGGGGTCTATTCTGCTGTCAAAGCTGTAAATCATACTTTACTTAACTATCAGATATGTCATTTATTTTTTGAAAGAAATAACTTCTCACCTCTCAACCTTTTAGGACATTTCTTCCAGTCCTAAAACTGCCAGGTCAAAAACTACTAGAAACATACCTGGTTGGCCTGTGATGCAGCAGTGATGAGTAAGTCTTTAAATAACTCATTAAAACACAGTTTTTGCTACTGGCATGGCACAGCCTCATTAATCAAACAGAAATTAAAGGATTGCCATTCAGCACTTTGGCCGATGGTCTGCTGATCTTTGGCTGGCTGCACCATCATAAAAGAATATTGTCAGGATCAATGGGGAAGAACAAGGCTTATGGCCTATTCTATCCATAGAGATTAGACTAAAGAGGAAAGCTTTATCATCACAAATAGGCTCAAATTCTGCAGCTGGATCTCTCTTCACAGACAGAAGTCTCATTTGGGGGAACTGTGATATTTGTTATTTGTAGCTTCAAAAGTCTGTACAGTGCACTATGATGAAAGATTATTCTTATCAACTCTTGTTAACTATGAAAGGATGATCCTCTTGCCTGTGATAGATGTAAGCTTCTGCCCTATAATAGCCTTTTCTCTTGTGAGCCTTTGTTGCTTTCTGTTTTAAAGTACATGGTGACTGACATTTAATCCCTAAGCACATTAATTGGTTTTACTGTATCAAACAGTATATGAGTATTATAAATAAATTAGAAATAAATAAGTATTATAAAGGAATATTTCAAATAAATAAGACAGTTGATTTCAGTGAAATGTACCCTAGTGTAACAGCTGGTGGCCTACATTCATAGAATGAACAGTCTTTATAAAAAAAAAATTAAATGGACACAAATGGGACATCAGAAATGGCTATATTCCAAAATGCATTGGGGAGAACTCTTCAGTGTCCCAGGACTCACAGGCTGGAATCCAGTTGGCACGCTATACCAGTGTGACTATACTGGCATAGTGGGCTGGCAGCAGTACAAAGGCCACAGGCCCTACAGCTAAGGAGGATGTACGGCATTGAGAAGCAGGCTGCTGGGAACCTTGCCTTCCCTTGCTACTGCCATGTAACCACTAGTATAGTGCCCCAATTCCACACCCTCCAAGAATGTTCAGATTTGAAAATGGGAATGTCTAATACAAGCAACATCTGATCGTGGTCGTGATGGCAAAAGTTATGAAAGAGAAAGAAAAGACAAGCTAGGAGATGTTGCAGCAGTTTGCTTTTGTCTGAGTTTACAAGGAAGGACAAAATCCTGCTCTTTCCTGTCCTCTTTCCCCTGCTCAGTCAATTTAGTGTAAACTGCTTTTGCACTTTGAACTCAGTTTGGGGCAACTGAAGTAAGCTGAGGACAAAGAGGAGGAAGAGAGAAAGTGGGACGTTTTAAAAGCAGTTGAAAAAGAGGGATGACAGAGGATTAATTAGGATTGTCCCTGCCAAATCAGGACAGCTGAGGGTATGAGATGAAAGCCTTGGTCTCTAACTTCAGGGTAGCCATCCTTGGAGCAAAAAAGCTTGAAAGACAAATCGCAGCCTTAAGCAATCAAATAAGAATTCAGCAGCAGATTTGACATTTGCTTCTGTATATAGAATAGGGACAAAGGCTTTTTAATCTCTCTGAATATGTTAATAAATTCACCCATGCGAAGTTGTCTGTGTTAGCGCTCTGGTGCTAATCCTTAAAGTAACTATTACTGTTTATATTTTTTGCATTTTAATTTTTTGTCACCTTTTCACCTAAGCATGAATATAATAATTTACCAATGGGAATAACACATCATGCATCTGATATGTGGATGTAGGCTATGGCATCTTATAAGAAATTTTTTGTGCCACAACACTTTAAACACCTTAGTCTGCTTTTGCTGCAACAAACACTGTTACCATCCTGGGAACAGCAAAAAGAGCTAAGTCTCATTTGAAAGACAAATGGTAAGTTCTATTGATTTAAAAAAGATGAAAACATAATTGTTTTTTTCCCATGTTCTTATTTTTTCTACCAGAAATTGTATAGGTTTTAATTCTTCCATAGTGCTGTCCTCAGAATTATAAATACAGATCTGTTAAGGTCACTCTGTCACAGGAAATGCATTAGCCATTTTTCTGATAGATTTCCCACAAACTGCAAGATACATAGTAGTCATATTTGGGGGGAAAAAAGATTTTCAAAACAGCTTGAACTAGGTTTTTAACTAGATATTGCCAGCCTTGTTGTGTTTGTCTATGTTTTTATCTTAATGTCTTTTAAACACAAATGGATTGTTTTTAACACTAGGTGGCAGTTAAACACAACTAACAATCAAAAATTCCTTTAAACTATCACACAGCACGAAAAATTGATATTCAGCTCTGTTAATTGTATTCTTCAAAAGATGTCGTGAACCAGTATTTTCAGATGTATACAAATAATTACAGGCAAGTGAAATAAAATGTTTAAGTATATAATGCATGATATATCATTTTGGCTTGTAATATGGTACCTACCACTGCTCTTTTTATGGCAATAGTATTTCAGTTTGTCATTTTTACTAGCATTTAGCACAGCACATTTTATTGTTATGTACTTTCATTTATCATTGCCAATTGGTGCCATATGCCACTTAAAAAAAGAGGGTTTCTGATGTGTGTATGTGTTGTATAGGAAGTTCTCAGTTGTTCCCCAAGAAATAGAGACAAAAGGCATTACATTTTCAAGGTATATCCATTAATCTCTATATGTATATGTAAATATGTGTGAGAAATGCAGATTTCTTGTATGCACACATTGCACATACGCATATGAGGAATGCGTATTTTCATCTGCTTGTATCACATAGCCTTGTGAATGGTTGGTGGGGAACCTGACTTTGTTGAAGCTAAGTAGAGGTAGAAATTAACAGGGCTGGATGAAAAATCACTGGGAGACCAGTGCAAGTTGTTTGATGTTTTTTCAAAAGTGATAAGCGTGCTTGTCTACTTGCTTTTCTACTTAATGCTTCCTCCTTCCTCAGCCAACACTCTCATTTCTCTTTCTTGTTTTAAAGATAAGCACCAGATATTAATGTCTTTTGTAGGTTGCATATAGGTAGAGATTGATTTGGTTCAAATGTCAGGAGAAAAAAAACAGGGAAGGCATTAAAAAACCCCCTAAGCATAACCAGGAGAGAAACAGAGCGCCCTTGTTGAGAAGATTAAGGCCCGTTTCTGCACTACACTGTTATAGTGCCCTTATTCCACTTTCAACATCCTATGGAATCCTGGGGTTTGAAGTTTAGGGAAGGGCATCTAGAATTCCCAGCCAGAGAGCTCTTTGGCCTCAGTAAACTACAAACCCCAGAATTCCACAGGATGTTGAAAGTGGAATAATAGCACCATGATAGTGTAGTACGGAAATGGCCTAAATTTCTCAGTTACTGATAGAGTACACACACTCATGTCACATGCCCTTAGAGAAGTAATGACTGAACAATAAAAACAGGCACTTTTCAGAAAATTGTTTTATCTTCTGCCATTGTTTCTTTGGTTTGTCTTAGTTTGGATGTCACAACAAAGTGCTGAGTATGCAAAGCTCTGGGCCCAAGAAATACCATTTCCCTTTCTTCATCCTTCACATTCATGAGGAGAAAGTTTAAAGATTCTGGCTATGGTTTTTAATAATCAGCAAGTTCTCTTTATATCCAAGTATAGGAAGCTGTGGTTTCTTAGAGTTAAAAAACTAGAAGCTGAAACCACAATATACCGCAGTTGAGGAAACTGTAGTTTGTTCAAAAATGCAGTCAGCTCATTTAAAGCTTCTTAGCTTGTCATATCTTCACAGATGAAAACTAGGAGAGGTGTGGCCGAGCAACATCATATGTGGGCAAGATGGCAAAAGTTATTAATGAGAAAAAACACAAGCTAGGAGAGGCTGCAGCAGTTTGCTTTTGCCTGAATTGACTGGAACAGCAAAATTCCACTCCCTCCTCTCTCCTATACTGATTTGAGTGCAATCTACTTTTGTACATTGAGCTCAGTTTGCAACAATTGAAGTAAGCCAGGGGCAAGGTTGGAGGAGAGACAAACTGGGACATTTAAGAGCAACTGAAAAAGATGGGTGGCAGAGAATTATTCAAGGCAGTCTCTGTCAAATCTAGACAGTTCTACGGTGTGTTTTGTGTATGAGGGAAAATGGAATGGCAGTACAGTGCCCCCTCCACATTTGCTAGGGTTTGGGGCACAGAGCCCTCATGAAAGTGGAAAAACTGTGAATAACTCCTCACTCACAATCCTCCTCCCGGTTTTCACTGGATTGCCTCTCTCCCATTCCTTTGCCTGTGGCCCAGCATTCCTGGAGAGAAGAGCAAAGACAAGGGCTTGCCAGTACTCTCCCATCAGATGGAGAATAGCAGAGTCCTGGGGTTCTGCTACGTCCAGTTGCTGTCTTGAGAAAGGAGGAGGAGGAGCAAAGAGAGCATCTGATCAATCAGCAGCCAATACATAGCAGAATGTGCAGCCACGTGGCAGAGTGGACATGCCTCCAGCAATGGGTGGAAGCAGCTGCGGCAGCTCGGGCAAACATTTTGTTTCCTTCCCAGCCCCAGCGGAGGCGGAGGAGGCCAACGAGGGGAAAGAGGGCGAGAGCCGAGGAGGGCGAGCAGTCGGGGGGCGCTGCTCGCTCCCTCCCTCCCTCCCTCGCTGGCAGAGGAGGATGGGGGGCCCGGGGGAGCGAGGGAAAGGGGCGCCGCGCTGCGCCCGCCTCGCCAAAACTTTGCTTGCTCGCTCAGCTAGGGCGCCGCCGCCACTGCCGCCTCCCAGCACTGCCTAGAGGACATCCTCCCAGGAAAGGAGGAGGAGGAGGAGGGGTATTAAAGGGGGGGAGGGAGAGAGGGAGGGAGGGAGCGAGCGGCTCAAGTTTGCTCAAAAGTCCAGCGGGGCTGGCAGGGAGCGCCCGGGGCTGGCGAGGCCGCCCCTTTCGCAAGGATGCGAGCCCGGCGCTCGGCTGCTGGCTCCTCTCGGAGCGGCGGTGGCGAGGGAGGAGGAGAGGAGGGGCTCTCAGCAGCGAATCCCCTGAGAACAGGAGCTGGGCGCCCTTTCCAGCTCCTCCGCCGCTTCCTCCTTCGCTGGGCTCCAGCTCTTTCCAGCTACCCGCCTGCCTCTCGCTGCATCCGCACAGCATCAGCACCTGCCGCCACTGCCACTGCCATGTCTGACTCGCTGGGAGCACCCATTCGCTCGCTTTTCCAGTGGGGGGAGTGGGGAGGCGGAGGAGAAAGGGGGAAAAGAGAGACCTCCAAACCAGATTTGGGTTTTCTCTTTTGCAACATGTTTTGCATTAAATCACACCGGGAGGCGGGGACCCCAGTAACCATGAGCCCCTTGCAATGAAACCCACTTTGTAAGGAGTTTGGGAAAGGGGAGTGCCTTGCAACGCTCCGGGAATATTGTTTGCCTCCCCGCTTTTTAGCATGGATTGCATTATTCCTAATGACAGATGCGCAATAACATATATATATACATATATTTTAAATAGAATTAAAATTGAATTGAAATCAAATCTGATGTTTTTTTAATTTTTATTTGGTGTGCGTTGGAAGAGGGGTAGTCTTATACGGCGAGTATATCCCAAACTCTATATTTTAACTGGAAAAGTTGGGGGTCGTCTTATACGCCCAGTCGTCTTATACGCCGGAAAATATGGTACCTCCTCACAACCAAGTGTACAATGATAGAATCGTAAGGGTTGGGAGGGACCACAAGGGCCAACCCCTTGCCATTCCGGAGTGCACAGTTACAGCCCTCTTAACGCCCATCCAACCTCTGCTTAAAGACCTCCAAAAATGGAGAGTCCATTCTCCCCATAGGCAGTCTATTACACTGTTGAACAGCTCTTCCATTTAAAAAGTTCTTCCTAATGATTAGGGCCATTTCCGCATGAGTCTGTTAAAGCGTGATGATTCCACTTTCAACCTCCTGTGGAATCATGGGGTTTGCAGTTTCATGAGGGGCCGGCTGGCTACAACAGACTCGTGCAGAAATGGCCTAGGTAGAATCTCTTTCCCTGTAATTTGAATCCATTGGTTCGCATTTTACCACAGCTTTTCTTAATCTGTAGTCCGTGGGACTGTGATGTCCTCACAAGAGATCCACAAAGGCTTGAAGGCTGCTCAGCCTGTCTCCTCCACACAACAGAGCAGCTACATGAGAAGAACCAAGGCAAAGGGAGGCTGGCCGGCTGGCCCTCAACACTGCCTGTCAAGCAGCCGCTCCTCTGTAGGGAGGAGGCAGGCTGAGCAGCTGAGTGACAGCGGAGCTGACAGCGAGCCAACCAGTCAGACTTTGTCATTCTCTCTCTCCCCTCATTTCCAGTAGAAAGCAGTCCAGTCTACTATCAGAAGCACTGCAACCCTCCCCTCCCTTTTGCCTTTCTCATCAGGATGGGAGGAAACTGAGACAAACAAAGGAGGGAGACCTCTGCATTGCCCTTCAATCCATGCCAGCCTCAGGCACCAGAATCCTCCTCCTTCCCACCATTTTGCAGCTGGAGTGGATTGCACTTCAATGAGGAGGCCCAGCCACCCTTTGCCTTGGCTCCTGTCGTGTGGCCACTCTACTGTGCAGATGAAGTGGGCTGAGCAGCTGAGTGACAGCAGAGGAGCCGTGTGAGAGGATCCAGGCAAAGGTTGGCTGGGTGACACATTGCCATTCAGTCCACTCCATTGGGAAACTGGTGGGACGAAGCAGGAGAAAAACATTCCCTCATCCTCCAGCACCTCTGAAGGAAGGTTTAACCTAATGGATGGTGTAATATTGCTAATAGGAGTTGCAGTCCCTGTCAGTTTTCCAGGCCAAGGCTGGTAAATGAAATGCAGCAGCAGCCATCGCATTAATTAATTACTTAAAATTAACAAGTATATTAGGCTGTGGTTTAGTCTTCAGTTGTTGTTCTTGTTGTTGTTTTAAATCTGTATGGAATCATTCTAATACCAGTATTGTAATAGGAGTGTGTACATTTACTCATTTCTCCCTTCCCATCTAATTTGAAGACTCTTGATGAGCAATTTTAAATAAATATTTGATGCACTTTTGAGTTTTTAAATCTTGAGTTAGGTCTTGGGGGTCCCTGGTAAAGACATATTTAAATAGGGGTCCCTGGTAAAGAAAAGGTTAAGAATCACTGTTCTACCAGATCCTTTCTGATCTTGGAAGCTAAGCAGGGTTAGCCTTGGTTAGTACATGGATGGAAGACCACCGAATACTTGGGGCTGTAGGCTATGCTTCAGAGGAAGGAACTGGCAAAACACCTCTGAATATCTCTTGCCTAAGAAAAGCGTATAAAATTAATGGGATCACCATAAGTTGACAGTGACTTAAAGGCACATACACATACTCTAGAGCAGCAGAAAATAAGCTGGCTCCATTTTCTACATGACATCCCTTCAGATATTTAATGATAATGGTCATGTCAGCTCTCAGTCTCTTCTTCTCCAAGCTAAATATAGCCAGCTGCCTAAATTGTTCATCATAGGGCTTGGTTTGATATACAGAAAGATTACAGAAGTGCTGAGACCCTTGGAGAACCACTCTGGGTCTCAGTGTTGATGTCATCATTATACATCTGTCTATGGGGAGGCAGCCAGACACTTCTCTGGTCCTGCCTTCTTGCTGTGAAGCATGGAATAGCAATCGGATGGTAGTGGTCAGAGGAGTATATAAGACTCAGTACAGCATACTTCTATATGTGGATATTTATGCTATGCTGATGGGAACTTGGATTGCAGCCAATATCTGTGTGCTTGTATGGAAACACTGCATGAAATTATTCATACAAGATTTTAGCTACCCATTTTGCCAAGTTCTAGAATGCAATTTAAATCAGTTGGAGGGGATTAACATAGTGGGATATGTATCATTATTTTTCAATTCAGTTCTCTCGTTTTATAATCCATGTCAGAGGCATCTTAAAGTAACATTATATAGCCTTCCTCTTCCTCAGCTGTCTCATTGCAGCAGCTATTCCATCAGGCTATAGTAGAGGGAGAAATGGGAAACAAGATTGTTCTAATGAGAGACCAGCTCATTTTGACTCTTTCTTTTCATAAATTCTTTCCATCTTAACTAAGTGTTCTGTAATTTTAAAAACTGATCTCTAAATTTCCCTTCTTTTTTTTTCTACTTTCATATCTCCCTTTCCTTGTGTGTTTTAGAGTGTAAGCTCCAGCTCATGTCTGCTGGAGACATGCTGTGGAACAGAATAGACAATAGCTATATGTCATGTAGGTCATGAAATTAATATGATAAGTGGGGGCTCTTCATTGTAGCTGGTGATATTAGCACAAAACCTCTTCTTTTACCTATGCTGCCTCATCCTCAACATGCCATGCAGTAGAGTTATTCCACTTAGTGGACAATCTTCTGGGATCAGGCACAAAGAAGCTAGCAGCAGAACCCTTGGTTACATGCTGTGACCAATTTGCTAAGCAATTTGAGTAGATAATGTCTCGTATTAACACAGAGTCTGGGGAATTGTCCAGTGTGCCAGCTGGTCAAGTTTCTTCAGATATTGTCTGTTGATGTAGACAAGACACTTGAATCAGTCTGTCCAGTTACATTTAGCCTTGTTCCTTGTGCATCTTAGTGGATAATTCCAGCAGAGATGGATAGATTGGGTGAATCCAAGAAATCATAAATGTCTCTGTCAGTTAGGGAAGAATGCCTGCTGCCTTGGAGAAGATGGTAGGATGGCCTCTCCTGTCCCAGGACCCAGCTGGACCCAGCCACTGGATCCAGTGACAGCTACTGCCTGATTGTTCCCACCCCCATTTTGAGCAGGGTGATCAAGCTGGATTGCTGCGTACATTCTTTGAAGAGACAGATTATATGGACCTATTTCACTCTGGTTTCAGATCTGGGTGGGGGGTAGTAAAGAAACAGTCGTAGTTATTTTGCATTACTACTTACTCAGGCTTAAAAATAGTACTGCTACCCTGGTGATCTTTCTGGATCTTTCAGTAGCTTTTGATGACATTGTCATAGTATGTTACTGAACCAGCTCTGCAGGATGGGAGTAGGAGGCATTGTGTTAAGATAATTCTGCTTCTGTCAACAGAGCTGGTTCCATAGAGTGACACTGGAGAATTCCTACTCATCCCAATGTGAGATGCCACAGGATTCCATCCTATCTACCATGCTGTTGCTTATCTATACGAAGCCACTAGTGAGATCATTAGGAGCTTCAGGGTTGGGTGTCATTAATATGCTGGTAACACTCAGCTCTGCTTCTTCTTGTAGTCAAAATCATCTGGAACCATGCTTAGATGTTGTCATGCACTTAATGAGAGCAGATAAACTAAGGTGAGTCCTAGTAAGAAGCTGCTCTACAGTTGGTGATTCCCAGTTTGGGGAACTGAGTAAGCAGCTTGCCCTGAATGGGATTGTACTCCTCCCAAGGCAAGTGGTGCATAGCTTAGGAGGTTCATGTGAAATCTGTGGCCTGGAGTAGTTCTGGCTAGCTTCTGTCTTTCCAGGACAAAGACAGAGACAGGGGGTGCAAAATGCAGCAGTTAGATTGCTGACTGGAACAGCTTATAGAAACATATAAGACCAGTTTTAAAAAAATTCCACTGGCTGCCAATACATTTCTGGTCTGAATTCAAAGTGGTAGCAAGATTAGAGCTTGGATTTTATCAGCAAGAAGCAGAGCTTTTCATATGATGTCGCTGTACTGTTTTCTTACTGATGTAATTCCAGAGTTTGTTGCCCTTCCCCTGAGAATGTGTAAGCCTTGATTGTGGTACTACTTTGTTTCTTTTTCCTCGTGCAAAAGATCTCTTTCACACATATTGTGTTTAGGGCTCAGATGTTTCCTGGTAGGTACGTTGTGGATGTCTACTGAGTGTGATGCTTAAGGGAATGTCCTGCCCACCATCCTTACTTTACTTTCAGTGTGGAGATGGTAGGAAGTCAGACTGGGTTTACCATGGATGAAACATTCCCAGAAGACTTCCTCAGTCTCTCAATTTCTTTTTCACAGCAAGATGTATTTTTCATCATAGATTGTGCAACTAGAGGCAGAAGAAGAAATCAAAAGATTCTGCACAGGAGTCCAGGAGGAAATTGATCACACACCAAAATGGAACTTGTTCTTGATCATAGATGATTGGCCTTCAAAAGTAGGAAGCAGAGCAGAATCAAAGATTGTAGGAAAATTTGGCCTATGATCAAGAAGTGAAGCACAAGAGTGATTGAATTTTGCGAGACCAACAGTTTGTTCATGACAAACACATTCTTCAAGCAACCAAAGAGGTGACTATATGCATAGATGACCAATATAGAAATGAAATAGACTACATAATTGGAAGCAGAAGATGGAGAAGCTCCATTCTCTCTGCAAACACAAGATCAGGAGCAGATTGTGACACAGACTATGAAATGCTAATATAAAAAATATATAAAACATATACAAAAATAAAAAATATATATAAATATTTAAAAATATTTAAAAATATACAAAATATAAAGCTAAAGAAGAACACTAAATCAGCCATTGTGCCAAAATGCAACCCAAAGAACACGATCATATATATATAAAAAAGATTTTCACTATTAATCCTAATTGACTGGCAGCCAGAAGAATTCTGGGCTGCAGCCAAGGAAATTGTCAGAGAGGAATGCAAAAAGACACTGTCTGCAGCCAAAAAAAAAAAAAAAAGCCTAATTGAATGACAGATGAAACTTTTCAGCAGTTGGGGACAGAAAAGTAAAAGATCACAGAAAGAAGGGAAGAACCCTAAATGCAACTCTCCTATGACTTGTGTGCAGACACAAAGAGAACTACTGTAATAATCAATGCAGAGAAATTGAAGATGACAACAAAAAGGATGAACAGAGACCTCTTACCCAAGATCTGAGAAATCATAGGGACATTTAAACCAAGGACAGGAATGCAGCAGAGGAGCATATTACATAACCAAGTACAAATAAAAAGACAATGGAAACAATACGCTGAAGAACTATATAAAAGAGATGAAAGAATGACAGATTCATTTGAGGAAGAACCATATGAAGATGAACCTACAATTTTAGAAAGTGAAGTGGAAGCTGCACTCAGAGCATATGGGAGAAATATACCAGGAACAGATGGTATACCAATAGAACTACTTAAATCTACAGAGACAGAATCTAGTTCTAACTAAAATCTGGCAACAAATATGGAAAACAAAAGAATGGCTCACAGATTGGATGTGGTCAATATACATTCTAATCTGCTAGAAAGGGGACCTCAGGGATTGGACTAACAACAGGACTATTGCATTAATCTCCCAAACAAGCAAAATCATGCTCAAGATTCTACAACATGACTTTTATCATATATGGAGTGAGAAATGTCAGATGTCAAAGATGGGTTAAGGAAAGGAAAAGGCACTAGGGATCATATTTCAAACATATGTTGGATAATGGAGCACAGCAAAGAATTTGAGAAGAAAATCAGTCTGTGGTTTACAGATTATAGCAAAGCCTTTGATTGTGTAGATTATTTAAAAATATAGATTACTCTTACATTTGATTGATCTGATGTGCAACCTGTACCCAGGACAAGAGACTACCATGAAGACAGAATACAGAAAAATGGAATGGTTTCCAATTGGCAAGGGGGTCAGGCAAAGCTGCTTTTTATTACCCTATATGTTGTATGTTGAACATATATATAAACCAGAATTTAGTCTCAGAGGGAGGAGATGAGAAAGTTGAAGAAAGGAGCATCAACAACTTAAAATATACAGATGACACAGGTGAGACTTGGAACAATTACTGAAGAAAATTGAGGAGAAAAGTGCAAACAGTTGAACATTAAAAGAACAAAAATAATGACCACAGATGATTTACATAACCTTAAAGTAGATGAGGAAAACATTGAAATACAGTCATTCCTCCACATTTGCAGGTTTCACTTTCATGGACTTGATTATTTGCTAATTTCTCCAACCCTTGTCCCCCGCACTTCAAGTGCTTCTTTCCTGGTGGAACCTTCGCTATCAGCAGCTCTGAGATCGTGCAACCTTTTAAAAATGTCCCTGTGGTACTCCTCCTCCTCCACTAGCTTGCCAGCTAAGGATGGGTTGCAGCCCAGTTTCTCAGCATGACAAACCTTCTCCCACTGCTGCCTCCACAGCCAAGAAGGAGATGGGCAAGAGATGGGTAAGACAGAGTAAGTATAGGACCACCATGGTGAGTCACCTCCTTTTCCTATTCTTTCCCTGACCTGGTTTGCACTCTAGGTACCAATTCTCCCTAACATGTCTTGGCTCCCCCCATTTTGATATTTATGATTTTTCCTTGTTTGCAGGGTTCCTGTGCCCCTAACTCTAGTAAATATGGAGGGCTGACTGCATAATTATTTCAAATGTTTTCTGTAGAATGTCCTGATGGATTGAACTGCTGCCTCAGTACTTTAGAAGTGATGCCATTTTTAATTTCTGGTTTGTGTTCATTTATTTTCTTGCACAGAGAGAATTTCATTTTGCCTATGTATAAATGGCAACAGGGCAGATGATAACATATTTGAAGATGATCATTAATTCACTTGAAGGAGTATAAAGCTCCACCAAGCACACCACAGTTGCTGCCCACCCCTGTGTGTGCCAAAGTGCTCCCCAGTGATGATTTAGTGGCCACAGAAGGGCAGGAGACCCTCAGGCAGTAGCTGGATGGACAGAGGTGGACCATAAAGATGATATCTTCTTTGTTTGGCTAAAGAGATGTGGTTGGACACAGCCTGGTCACCTTTGCACTTTGGAGTGAGACACATAAGGTAAAATACTTGGATGTGCTTGATCCCACCAACAAGCCTCTGACCCTTCTACCACTGTATTGTAGTGCCAAAGAACTTTGAAATCAAATCCAGGCCCTAGGCCGGAAGAAATTCTCCATTTTTACTCAAAAATGTGCAGCTGCAAGCTAAAATTTATATAGAGCCATGGTGAGGTTCAAGAGGCTCTCCAAGAACTGATAGTGAACCCCAGATCAATGCTTCTTAACCACATTGATACTGGGGAACGAGCAGTTGTTTTTCCCCCCACTAGTGTGCCATGGTGGAGCGCCATATTTCTGCTTGTTACTATAATTGTTTCTTTGTTTCCTGGAAACTCTCCAGGGACTGGCAGTGGTCCATGAACCACCACTTTCAGCAGCACTGCCTTGGATCATTCAACAGAATCCTTTACAATATTTCAGGGTCCTGTACTATGCATAATAGATTTTCTTGCTTAATAAGCTGTAGAAAAAAAATCTATAATACGCAGACATTTGAGAATTTTGGAGGTGGTTTTGGAATCATCCTGCAGCTACAGGGCAAATCAGGACAAGTCCTTAGAGGATAGAAAACTCTATACGAGGATATAAAAGTAGATTTTTGGTGGTGATTGTAAAGGGTAGCAGGCTTTTCTTTCATCAGAAATTCAAGATGTTTTTATTTCAGCAAAACTTTAATACATAGCACTGAGTTTTATTGCTGCCCATTTTAATGTGTAATCTTTACTTTTGCTGCTTTTATGGTTTTTAAAAGAGAGCTGGTCATCTTATATGTACTTTGTTACTGCTTTTTGAAACTGGTTTTTAGTTGTACATTTATAACGATATAGTTTGTGCTGCTTTGTGTACATTTAGTAATGAAGTGAGACATAAATAATAAACTACTGTTATTGTAGGCAAACTCTATTAATGCAGTAGATGGTAGTACAAATTGAGAGTTTTTCACTCTGTACATCACTTCCTTTTTGGAATAACATCATTATATGCCATAATGATTAAAGCAATGTTTTGTAATAGACAACACACAGACATGGAAGGTCATAAGGAAATCAAAATGACCCCCTCAGGCAGGGTCCTAAACATCTTTTGACTCACCTAGAGTAGCAAATTGGTATGAGATAGCATGTGTAATTCTCTTTCAATTCTAGTTTCCTGAATTTAAGCATCTGAAAGAACAGCTCTGTTTCAGAAGCTGCAGCAATATAAGTCACGCTTTCTCTGCTAAATTGTAGTACCAGGCTGTTAATGCTATTGGCAAAAAGGTTAAAGAAATAAACATCCAAAAGCCCTCATAGTAATCGTGATGAACAATAATTTCAAGTAACCACTGAGGTGAGGACTCCAGCTACTAAAATAATCATACTGGGTATACAATTAGTTTAAAAGTCAGGAACCTCAGGAGAGAATGGCTTCTAGTGTCTAATTAAAGAAGTCAGCCCAAGAATTTAGCTTTCTATAGTGGACATTGTATTCCTTAAACAATGGCTTTTAAGACAAGGTCTCCACTTCTGAATGTCTGTTCTGGAATGATCAACCAATAAAGGAAAAAAGTGCTGGAAGCTCTTTGGAAGCAGGTAGTGCAACATACCAGCTTGTTATCATCAGATTAAGACACAGTTTGTTCCTGAAAGTTCTGTTTGTCTTAACACACAAGTATGTTTTGGAGCAGGATGGCAAACAGTGGTATTATATGGAATGGTAGTACTTCATACTGATGAGGAAGGACGTCATGGGGCAGGCACTGGAAAATCAGTAGACTTCCACCTCTGTAATGTTTGGAATAACAGTGCTAAAAACTTCTAATGTGATTTTAAAAGATTAATGCTGTCTTTTTGTATAGCACTTGTAGAATTTGCAGAGCAGAAAGTAGTGTAACAGTACCTGGCACCCAAGAGAGGAATGCAGAGGTAAAGAATTTTTATAGCTAGAGGCTTATATTTGGTGTAATTTTGGACAATTGAACATTAAGAAAACAAAAATAATGACCACAGATGATTTACTTAACTTTAACAAAACTTTGAAATAGTTCAGGATTTTCCATTCCTTGGCCTCAGTCATAAATCAGAATGGAGACTGCAGTCAAGGTAAATCAGAAGAAAACTAGGACTTGGAAGGGAAGCTGTGAAGGAGCTAGACAAGATCCTGAAGTGTAAAGATGTATCATTGAATACTAAAGTTAGGATTGCCCGTGCTGTCGTATCTCTAGTTTCTATATATGGTTATGAAAGCTGGACAGAGAAGAAAGCCAATAGGAAGAAAAGCAACTCTTTTGAAATGTGGTGCTAAAGAAGTGTTCTATTCATATTGTGGATTCCTAAAAAGACAAATAAATAGGTCCTAGAGCCAATGAAGCCTGAATTCTTCCCAGAAGCCAAGATAGCTAAATTGAGCCTGTCATATTTTTGAGATATCACGAAAGGACATGACTTACTACTAAAGACAATAATGCTTGGTAAGGTAGAAGGCAGATGGAAAAGAGGAAGAAACTCATTACAGATGGATAGACTCAATCAAGGAAGCCATGGCCCTGAGTCTACAAAACCTGTTGATGACAGGATGACTTAGTGGATCTCTCATTCATAGGGTCGCTATAAGTCAAATTTGACACGACAGCACTTAACAACTATTGAAATAGTTTCAAGGAAATGAAATAAATGAAGTGAACATAGAAGCTGGTTAAAAAGAGCTTAATTGCATAGCAAAAAAGGAGAACTGTACTTCTATTTTTTTGGTAGCTGCTCCTCTGTAAACATCTTCAGCTTAGACTTATTTTAGCTGAATTTCATATTTCAAAAGTTGCATAGAAGTTTTGGAAAAGATGAAATCCTGATGTCCACACTGGGGGCTTCATCACACAAGCTTGTTGTCTTGTGGCAGTTGGGAACACTAACACATACACAGGGGAATTGAGTAACATAAACACTGGGGAAAGAAGTAAAAGTCATCTTTTTCGCCTGCACCATGATGTCCTCTTTGACCAGACGCTGGACGTTCAATGACCCTACCTCGCTTAGGGATTGGGAGGGGGAAAGGGGAGAACAGGGCCACTGACACCATATGGCTGCCAGAAGATCAGAACTGCAGCAGAATGAAAGGACTGCACAAATAGGCAATAATGGAAAAGTGGCATCATTGGAGCTATTCAGATATTTCCTATGAATGAAAAGAGACAACCCAGTAACTATGGGAAAGGAATCCAGTCCAACAATGGGAGAGCAACAACTTCATATGATAAAGAGAGACCAATCACGGAACTAAGCCAGTGCAACTGTGCAACAAACCAGCATGTGAGAAAGTCCTGGGTTTTAACTTTAAAGGAGCAATCCAGAGTGCCGAGCATTATCCTCCCAAAAGGATCAACACCTTGTATAGCCTTTTAAAATTTTTGACTAAAAGTGCATGCCTTATTTACATGGAAGCTGCTAGCCAGCACTGACAACAGCTCCTGAACATTGCCTTAAATCATGTGTGATGTTGCAATTCTTTGATGTGGAGCACAGACAAGAGCAGAGAAGCATTGGGTATTTCTTTGGTATTTGGGCATCTTTTCCTCTACAGGTGAGCATATCTGATTATATGGCTCTAGTGCAGGGGTGGGCAAACTGTTGCTGTCCAGATGCCATTGGACTGCTGTTCCGATCAACCTTGGGCAGAATAGTCAGTAGAGAGGGATGCTGGGAGTTGCAGTCCAACAATATCTGGAGGGTTATACTTTGTTCATGACTGTTTTAGTAGCACACTGCCAACAGATTGTAAAACAGAAGTGGAGAACCAAATGTTTTTCATTGATAAGTGCCATGATCCCTAACTAGAACAGCCAGTGGTGTGGGGTTATAGGAGTTGCAGTCCAAAAATATAGATAATCCACAGTTGCCCCTTTTTGCTGTACAGAGTCAGGCAAAGCAGAAATCATAACTGTTCCCAAAAGATTTGGCAGCCATTTTGGCTACATTTAAAATTTTATTATTCCATCTAACTTACTTGAATATTGCATATAATCTAAATCCTATTTATAGGTGCTAAGAAACAGGTATATTTATAGAACTTCATGGTGTTCCATTGGACAGTTAGAAGTATGACATTGTACCGAAATCAGTGGGGCTCCAGCATGCTTAAGTGAGTGGCTGTAACAATTGTACAAGTGTATTAAGCTTCGTAATAGCAGCAGCTTAGAAGAAGTCAATATTTTAAAGAAACATAAACAGGCCAGATCCTACTGAAGCTGATGTTGCCTGTTGTAACATCATTTCATATTCTGAAAAACCTTTTAAATTTAGGGAAGCTGATGGGGTATGTACATAGTTATAGATGCTTATTTCATTATTTATATTTTAACAGCATATTAGCCTTTTCTACAGCAAAATTTTGATTGTTCCCAAGTGCACGTATTTAGTATCACAGTACCAGAAGTAAACTCCATTTTATCCCAGTGGACTTGACAGTTCTATAGTTTGAGTTTAAAATGCAGAACTGCATATTACTATTTCTTTCTTTTAAAGATGGATAAATAGTATGGGTTTTCTGCTGTAATATATCATGAATGTAGAAGCCACCGTAAGCCATCTGAGTACAGTTCTAGAACCAGAAAACTTTTAAGTTTGTCTTGTTAATCAGACTTGAAATGTGATAAAACTGTTGAGAGGCCTAAGAATCTACCAGGCAGGTTTTAAGATCACTCCAATGTTTCCTAGGGACTGCAAGGCCATCTATCACTAGAAAAAGAGGGAGAGGCATCATTCACCACTTCTCTCTATTCCAAAGCAGTGGGAGGAAAATAATTTATATAATTTCCAAGCTGAGCCAGGCTTTGGACCTTAACTAGAGCCTCTTCGATTCTGCCTGTGTCACTCCCCTGATCTGTTCACTTTTCCTTCACTTCCACTTCAACACTGGAGAAGCGGGGGTGGGGGTGGGTACAGAAAGGTCTGCCTGTATTGTTGGATAGTGGGGCTATGAAATCGGATCTTCCATTTCAAAGGTGGAGCCCTTTCTGATCTATCCTAGGGCTTCTGGATTTTGTGATGGGAAACACAGATTGCAGCCTGATATATTTGAGCAGACATTTGCTCTCAGCACTTAGGCCATTTCCGCACTACACTGTAATAGTGTTCTTATTCCATTTTCAACATCCTGTGGCAATCCTGGGGTTTGCAGTTTAGGGAGGGGCCTTTAGCATTCTCAGCCAGAGAGCTCTTTGGTCTCAGTGAATGATGAACCCCAGAATTCCACAGGATGTTGAACGTGGAATAATAGCACTACAACAGTGTAGTGTGGAAAGGCCCTCCGTTTTTGCAAAGAGGGATAAGGTCAAAGTCTTGCAGGACTGCCTTAAAGTTATTAGAATTTGATTTCAGAGAAGGTAGCTTCCTTATTCCCTATCTCCCCAGGTTTTACAAACTGTCAGGACACTGCTTAGCTTTATAGTTTTTAAAAGAGAAAAGCACACTTGCTGTGAGAGCCAGCCAGCGAGCCAGAGTGGGGCCTTGGGCAAACAGTCAAACAGTTAACTTTATTGTCAGGGGTGGGGACAGGGACTTGTGAGTTTTTCTGCCTCAGGTGCAAACTAATCTGGCCCACTGTGCACCCTGACTTTGGGGATGTGGATGGTGCCATTTGTTGCTATAATTCAGATAGCAAAATATCTTGGGCTGCCCTTGTGGGAGTAGCTGAACGCAGGAAGAATGCCAACACTTGCATTTTAAAATTAGGAAGGCAGCAAGGAGCATTGATTGTCAGTGAAAACAAAACATAAACCTAAGGTATTCAGTAAAGCTCAACTTACTGTGAACCCAGTGAACACTGTGTGGAGTTGACTGCAATCTGATGGAGCTAATGCAACAAGATGAATCCACATTCTTTTAGAAATCCAATGTCTCCTAGAAAAGCACCTTATGACAGTTAAACCCGTTGTTGTTGTTGTTGTTGTTGTTGTTGTTGTTGTGTGCTTTCAAGTTGTTTTGACTCTAAGATAACCCTATCACAGGGTTTTTTTGGCAAGATTTTTTCAGCAGGGGTTTGCCTTTGCCTTCCCCTGAGGCTGAGAGAGTGTGACTTGCTCAAGGTGACTCAGTGGGTTTTCATGGCTCAAGTGAGGTTTCAAACTCCTGGTATATAAATGCCATTATTTAATCATTCTCAAATATGATTATCTATAGGGTCTGAAACCTTTAAAGGCTAAATTCCTGTTATGTTAAATACATATTGATTTTACTATGCAGTGTACCCTCTGTATATGCAGGGTTTCTTTTACAATAACCCCTGTGTAAGGCAAATATCGTATAGCATTGCATCCTATTATAGCCAATGGATGTGACATGTGCGTGACAGTGGCAGCACGGGTGCCTGCCCGCTGCGTCCACTGACTGTAACAAGACACAATGCTTTGCGCAACATTCCTGCCTGCAGAGGTCACAGTAAGGGAGGGCCCACTATATATCACATACAGACATAGTTGCTGATATCAAAAAGGCTCTGAAAGCAGATGGAACTTGCAGAGCTATAGGACCTTAGCCTGTACAATTCTTGCCAAACCTTCACAAAATAGGACAGGCTGAAAGGTAATGACTTAACTAGCATTATGCAGAGAACTTGATATGTGAATATTGAGAAATGAGCACAAATGTCTCTCCTCCAGATGTATTATTTCCTCAACTGCACACTTAAGTTTCTGGGCAAAGCACAAAGTGTTGGTTTTTAAAGCCCTACATGATTTTGGTCCAAGTTACCTGTAGGATCGTTTTCTTCCATACAATTGGCCCCGTACACTCAGGTCCCCTGGGGGCCATTTGCTTAAACTACCTAAAACAAGACTGGCAATGGTCACCCAGAGGGCCTTCTCGTCGGCCACCCCTGGACATGGCCTGCTGGAAGAGATTCAACAGCTAGACATACTGTCCAAATTCAAAAAAAGTACTAAAGGCCTGTCTCTTCAAGCAGGACTACTCAGTGTATTTTTAATTATGATGTATTTTTTGTATGTATTTGTATTTTAAATGGTTTTATGTGTTTTAGTGTATTTTAGTCTGCAATGTTTTTTAACTGTATTGTAATTTAGGTTGCACGGTGCCTTGAGCCTTGGGAAGAGGTGGGTAAATAATAATAATAATAATATAATAATAATAATAATAATAATAATAATAATAATAATAATAATAATATAAATGATGGTGATGATGATGATAATGATAATTTTTGTTCTTTATTAGTTGCATTTGCCCAGATGATACATTTGCTGTTATGTTAGATATAGAACAAATTCACAGGAATGCTCCATTGTGTAATGCAGTCCATTTTGTGAAGAAAATTAAAGCCATAGAATGTACTCCTCCCTGCTTATTCCATGCTACCATAGTTTAATTGGAACAGGGACAGCAGAGCCAAAACTTTTCAGTTTGATATATCTTCTCCTCTTCCTCCTTGCATAAACACTGAAACCCAGTTTAATTCAGTGAGATATTCTGTGTGACTAATGACCTAAAATAGCAGATGCAAGCTTTATCTATCCCCATCTGCTTTGTAATAGGAAGGTGCATACTCATTCTCCCAAGTCATAAATTGTAAATGCATTCCTCATATTTTAAAATGTGTATCCTATCACACCAGCCAAAATAGGCTCTTGTTGTATATGTGTCTGCACCAGCCTGTATGACACATGCACAGAGGCACACATGGATTTCTCGTGCTGGACTGGGGACAAAAATCTGTTTCAGTGTAGAATAGTGAAAACACCAACCAACTATTGTAAATACATCAAAAACCATACTTTATTTTATGTATAGCAATACAATTTACATATTAAATAACACTATAATAGAATGTTTTGATATCCTTTTAAACATAACAAAAAGGAAATTCTTCAAGTTACAAAAAGGAAAAAACAAATCAAAAAATTAATAACTCCCCCCAAACCAAACACCACACTTCCCCAATGGGTCAATGAGACAAAACTTATTCAGTGACTGGTTAAGTCTAATTCCTATTGCACACACTGACAATGGAATTTAAAGAAAATCCAGCATCGACAATCACTGTCCCAAAGAAATAGTATGTGTTGGATTTTTTATTTTTTATTTTTTCGGAATGTGATGGTATTTCACTACTTCAATACACATAAAGTATGTATTCACATATCCACCACAAAAGGGAAAAAAAAGCTATGAAGAAGTTGAAACTAGAAAAAAATTAGCTTTATATGAAAATATAAAATTCTATGATTATATACCATAGATACAAAGTTCCCAGAAGATGCTTGTTCAAGCAACAAAATATTTACAGTTTTAATGATTTCTGCTATTTAAAAATGAAGGAAATGAAGAGAATGGATAGAGATGGATACTTAGTTCTTTAGAAACAATGGCTGCTTGCTAGTTTCAAAGGTCTTAACAAAAGAAAGAAAGGTCACTACCCCAAATGTTGGAGAGTTGTGACATTTTATAAAATTGACTATCTCCTCTTTTGGAGACATGTTTATTCTTAAAACTCAAGACATTTTTCTTGAAATTAATTATCCTCTGTAGAAAAGGCTTCCCTTTGCAAATATCTAACAAAAATACTAAAAACAGTCAAACACCTAAGACAATGTCTGAGGCCAAGTCTTTTCATTGTGGTTTCTTTGTGTACTCTCTCTCCCTGTTTTGTTTTGCATGCCTTCCCTATACAAATAAGCAAAGCCAATGTAGTATACATCGTTTATAATGGCAACCAAGAAAGCTCAAAGGAGCAACAGGTCAGAGTGGAGAATTACTTCTCTAACAGAAAATAAATGAATTGCAGTGGATAAGCAATGAGGCATTTCCCCTTCATAAAATTCACTGGCACCGTTTTAACATAACCATCTATCAGCGGAGTGGGTGGCAGAAGAGAATGAATTTTGAGGTCATGACTGCTAAGTCATTAACAAGACGATTCTGTATGTGTCTGGTCGAAAAATAATTCCCAATGAGATTGATAGTTCTTACTGCAAGGATATGAGTATAGCATTGGTACTTAAGACGACTACACTTGCTTTACCCTTTTTCTTTGTCTATTATTTTTCTGTTAAGAATTAATAGCGTGTTTCTTTGGTAAAACAGACAGTTCTATTTTAGAATACAATAGCAGTTTATAGGAGAAAATGTACATGTAACATGTCATTGTGCTATCATTAAAAAGGGACAGTATTCTGGTAGTATTCCAAGGAGTCTCCCTCATTTTCAAGAAAAAACTCAGAAAAGTGAAAGAAGCAAACCTTGCTTTTCTGTTTATAGCCCCACTGACTCTTGGATTTTAAATGTTTGTCTTACTAATGCCTATCCTCTGTGTGTGTGTGTGTGTGTGTGTGTGTATACAAACTTACACACATTATCGCTCCACTTTTGCCTCACAGTTAAATGCTAAAGGATTCCCCCCCCCCCCGATAAGCATTTTTGGTTTTCCGTCTGCACCTTGCATGTCTGATGAACTTTTTCTACCAATTAATGGTCAAACTTAAAAAAAATGAAAAGTCAAACATGTATTTGCTCTACTAAGGCTGAAGACTTGAAATGCCCACAATGGGAGATATTTTTTTAAAAGGCTTTGTCTGGCATCCCGTTCAGTATTTATGATATTGTAAGTTGGACTTACAACTTAATAAATACTGGGATTCACATTTATGGTTGATGGGCCAGTACAATAACCAAAAATGCTCCCCTTGCCAAACCCTACTTTGGAGGTGAGGTGGCTGCACCAACAGAAGAATTTGTGGGGCACTGGAGAGTGGGGTAGTCAGTGAAGAAGCACTCAGCCCTCTCTCTATTGCTGCCTGTTGCAAAATGCCTCACTGCCAAGAGAAGGCAGGAGACTTTGCCGATTGCCCCACTGCCCAGAGCTGTGGTGAAACTGGGAGGAATGGGTGGGAAGAAATTTTCTTCCTCTCTACTATAGTTTAGAATTTTTCCCCCAAAGCTGCTAAGTATTTTGATTATAGCTGAGAGAGAAAGTGTTGAATTCCTCCTTCCCAGCTCTGCAAGGTCTGGAGGTTGCTTAGCTGCATAACCAAAAAATGTGTAAATTGGATAGGCCCTATATTTATTTGGCCCTATATATACTGGCTCTAATTTCTTTTAGATTGGGGCTTATGGTTCTACACAATTGCTCTGGAACAAGCTAGGAATTTGAAGCTCAGAACAGTAATCTTTTCATGTCACCATGAAGATATACTATGAAACTTCTTCTTGACTTTCATCTGGAACAACAAACCTTTCTCCCTAAATGCATCTCTGCTAGTCACCATTTTTCCTGCTAACTGCAGCATTAAAATAGAGCCTGTTCCTCATGTGACTAGATTAGAAAGGTTACTGAACACTAAACGATGGTATATACTTGTGGATTAAGTTTTGCATAAACAGTAAAAAAAAATGAAATACAATTCAAGTGGCACTGGCTTTGCAGAACAGCTTAACTTTAGCTTCACTGGTCTAATTCTGATGTAAAATCCACAGTCTCTCTTTCTGTCTCCCCTTCCTCCTCCCATACTCATGGCTGCTGGACTTAGTAGAGATTTTAAGGAATTGGCGTAACTGTAATCAGGCAGTCTTGTCACAAACACATTCATTTTCCTCTGCATCCATAAAATGAAAAATACCAACAAATTCAGATAAATCTGGGGGAAAACAACCCACCAAAACACCTCTTTTACATATTGGACCAGTCATTTCTTGCCACGGAATTTTGGATGTGAAGTGATCAATATTCATCTCATGCTCAAAAGTTGTAATTTCCTGAAGCAGTGCCCATTGCCAGCAATGGGAGCACTGTAATCCCTGATGCCAGTGCAAGCAGTGTGTCTCTCAGCCACAGCAGAAGCGGTACAGATGGCAGAACATGACAGGGGGCTTTAGGGCGGAGTGCAGCTTCTGGCGAGTCAGTCTGACTTATGACACAATGTAATGGTTTAATGTTAAGCCCCTCTCTCGTGAGGCCCTTCAGCAGTCTATTTATGGGGGATATACTAGAGCTTGTTTGGGTGTGTTTATGGTTCTAATATACACAAAGAACCCCATAAACCTCAATTTCAGAGTAAGTTCCTTCCCAACAGATTTGCCAAATAATGAAACAGGATCTTCCTGTGGCTTTGCATTGTAGTTTCTTGAATGCCGCATTAATAATTTCTTCAAAAAATTAAAGTGGACAGTAATGTGTGAGAGGGAAGCATGGCTATCTGACTGCAAATAATTACAAGCTGCAGGTTGAATGGATCAGTTTAAGAACAGCTGTTACTTTGCAGGACAATTTCTGAAGCAGTGTCTGAACAGGGCTGAGGAGAGACTAGGGGACAAAATAGACACTTCAGCTCCTGTAGCAATAGCAACAACGCTGAATTCTTCTGATTAAGTTGTTGCAGATTACTTGACTTTTTATGGTAATGGATTCAAACATGTGGCTGGCTAGTGCAATCCTGATTTTTAAAGAAGAAATCCATAAAGGTAACAGGATATATCCTCTATAGATGCAATACGCCAGAGCTCTGTTTCTTTTTTGTTCAACTGAGTGATGGCTGTTTATATTAGCATTACCTAACTGTGCATACAATTTATTTTGAATAAATATTTATGTCCTAATTTACTATCTCATATATTTGCAGAGAAAACAACTGAAATCATCCCAAAAGATTATTTGCCCTGTTTTGCCCTGCAGATGTAGACTTAGAGTGCTTTGCAACCTATACATTGTAATGACTAAGATGCCCAATATTTGCACAGCAACTCCTGCAGTATTACAGAACGTTTCTGTACCAGAGTTTGAGGCTGTTAAATGCAAGTAATTTGGTAAGTGTTGATGCTTTTCAGTCATTAGGAAATGTTACATTCTTTAGATGGCATGGAGGAACAATTCATGCATTCTTGGGCTATCCCTAATGTGCTAGCTGACAACCCAGGGAATAATCTAAGAGTACATGCATTGCTCCTCCTGCCATCCAAAAGTGGCTATTCACGGTAAGTACCAACCATTCCATTTTTCAATGTTTTATTTTTAAGATTAAGCTCTTCAAGGTGGGCTTGAATCTAGAGAGAGTTATATGGAACTATTGGGACATACAGTGACTTGGTTCTCACTGGATTAGTAAATGTGTGTTTGTACCATTTCAGAGCTTGGGAGAGAGTGTCACAGGGTAGGAAAAATGCCCCTGAGAAGGAGAAAGCTAGGCTAGACCTACCTACATATATGAATTTCTAGGCTGGGGACACCTCCCCCCCGTATTACATTATGGGATTCCCGAAGTGTAGTCTGAAGTGGTATAGCCAAGACTAGACTATCATTTCAGTGGCAAAGTACATCAGTTATCTCTACTGGCTGATCCTGGATAAGCCCTGCTGCTTCTATAAGTGATAACCAGTGCAGATATAAGTGACAGAATCTTTAAGTGGGAAGAGCCCCTCTCTTGGCCTCTGTGGCCACCAGTTTTGCACCTAAATATTTGTACATCTAAGGGTCTTTCTCAAAGAAACCAATTCAGGGCAGACCTCAAAGCACTAGCTGCTTATACTGAATTAATTTGGATAGCCACAATGCATTTAGACATTAACTCATGCTGCTAATTAAATGGAGTTCTAGTTACTGTGAGAAAGGCCTACTCTTTTAATCTTTCTCCAGTGGGCATTCATATTTACTTTTTTTTTTTTTTTTACACTATCTCAGGTGGCTTTGACAATGTAACCAAATGCCCTACTGGAATTTAATTTGTTCCTCTTAAGAGTATAAACATATATCTCACAGATAGTTTTGAAAGCAATAGCTGAAAACAGCATCTTAAAATCATTGGAATAAGGACTTAAATTTTTGGCTAATGAGTAGTATCGGGTTTCCTTGGATATGAAAGATATGCAATCCTGTACACACACCTGGAGTAAGGCCCATTGACTCAGGCTGACACAGTCCTGAGTAGATGTGTACAGGATTGCGCTATAGAAGAGTATAGCACAATGTGTCGTATATGGAAATAAATCTATGCAGTCAGGAGATTTATACTAAATAATTTGGTTTCCAAAAAAAAAAAGAGGAAGAGTGTAATATTATAGGTAGTTTTTTTTATTAGATCGCTTCACCAGTAATATGGATCAGTATGTTTTAGCACTAAAGGTATGAAAATTATACACCCATAAAAACGGCATCTAACAACTATGAAATTAAGAAATTCCATTCCCCATCATGTAACATACTGTTAAGATAGAGGCCCTGTTCCAGAAGAATTAAGGAAATATATGTGTAAAATGGTGAATAATGTGATAATTGGGAATATTGCCACCTAAATGCTTTCAGAATAAAATTACTTGATTGTACATAGTAGCACTGTTTATTATTCAATTGTCTCGGATGGAAACATGTTCAAAATATTTCCCATATTGAAGTAAACATATAATTAAGAACAACTGGAGACTCAGTGAAGTTATCTGAATCTTAGATCTGAGTTGTTCTTTGTTTGGGGAATGTAATTGTATCTGTTACATAGAAAGCAAATAATAGGTCTCCATGTAAACAAGAGAAATCCAAGAGAATGTAAAGCAGTTACTCAACCTGCACTAGCACTTCGGTCTAGCTAGTGATCATCCCATCTTTTTTTCAAAAAAGAACACTCATCCATGTTACTGGAATACAGAAGACCTATGACAATTACCAAAGTTATATGAAAACTAAACAAGTAAGTATTGGAGGGTGTTGAAGGGTACAGCATTTTCGTGTAAATAATAATAATAAAAAAAGCATTCTTGTCTAGCATTCAAGACTTCAGAATCAAGGCTCATAGTAATGAACAAAACTTCATGGCATTTCAACTAATTATTAGCATGTTTGTTGTCATGGAATGTCATCAGGGTTGGTTTGTTTGCTTGCTTGCTTTTGTATTACAACTTTATAGGCAGTTAACACTGATCATATAGTGCAAACTAGATAAAATTGCGTTTCACTGTGTGAAATAAACAGAGGTGCAAATGCTCAGTAGGATACCATTAAGACATAAAATGGCAAAAATAAATATCAAAACTTTTTATCAGTGTAAAAAAGTAATTGGGTTATTGTATAACCTAGAGACTGGCAAAAAAGGCCTCAAAAAAGTACACTCAGTCTTCAGAAATTCCACAAATTAAGTGCCTTTTCAATATTCCAATTAGACAAGAGACTCCATGCTTTCTGCAGGATCTGATTCATCGTTGGCCATAACAGCACCATTTTTGTCCAGTGCCATGGGGCCATTTCCGTTTTCCTTAGTGCTGACCAGGCTTAGCATTGCTTTGTAAAGAAATTGGTACTGCTCCTGGAATGGAAAGACCAGAAAGTTTAAAAAAAAAATATGGGCTTTTGCTTGCATTTTCTATTATTGCTTGTCATGTTGGGGAGGATTCTGTTAATCTTGCGGCTCTCTCAAAGTCTGATATCCTCTCAAACAACTTTGTCAGTTTTATACTATGTCTAGAATCAGGACAAATTACTGCAACGGGTTATATTCTTGATTTTAAATCCTCTTCCACAAAAGTGGTCTTTACTCTCATTTTCCTAATGTTTTTTCCATTCAGTTCTGATCTAAATGAGAACGGTATTGTTACAAGACTAATTCCTAACTGCTAAACCTCTAAGTATGTAACCAAGCAAACAGCAAAGAGATGTTACTGGAGACAGCAATGGTAGTACTGTCTCCATGGCTGCCTTCTATCCTAGACTATACTTCCTAGATCTAAGAAGAGAGATGACTTCTGCCAAAGATGTACAAAACTAGGCTTTACAATTACTGGTGCACTGAGGCCTTTAGTTGTGTAGGTAATCGGGCAACAAAATTGGTGCAGTTTTCAGATAAAGGCAGAGAAATAACTGGAACACAGTATACATGTTTACTCAGGAACAGGTCCAGGTTGTGTTCAGTGGCGTTAACTCCCTCATAATCTGAATCCATGTATGTAGGGGCTTGGAACGACGCAATGCTTGCGTGTAGATCTTAAGTGAACATATTCCCATAGAATGACTATTTTGTAAATAACACCTTTATAATACAAACTTGCAGACTTACAATGTCTGTGAATACTCCAGGCCTCATCAGGTTGATCATCTTTGCCACCTGGAAAACATCAACTGCATTTTCATTCTCCAGCTGCTGGGACAGGGTGGTAAGGGCACATAAAGTTCCAGCTGCCACTGCTCCATACCTGGAAATGCACAGAAAGCTGTATTCAGACACTCGTACCTCTGAATGGGGACCTCCTGTCAAGCGCTGATGAAACTTTTATGCCTCCGTGTCAGCTTTAGTTTTCTCTTTACTTTCCACTTTATATTTCCTGTCAGACAAGATGTACCTGTATTTGGGATTGGTTTGCTGTTGTATTAATGAATAAAATACGTGATGAAGTGGCTGGGTGCACAGAAGGAAAATGTTCATTTTCAGCTACATTTCCTCAGAATGCATTAAAAGGGGAACATATATTATGTATTAAGGCATAAAAATAAAAATCAGTGAATATAACAGATAATACAAAAAGCAATTTACAGAAGAAATGACTCAGCGCTGTTATAAACAGTGTGAGGGTTTTGGGGTTTTTTTGGTCTCATGAAATGCCCAAATCAATAACTGTCCTAATTTTGTAATGCAATTCTGAATACTGCAAGAGCAGCAAAAGCACTCAAAAAATAGGTGAGCGTTGAAACTAGCCACAGCTAAAGACAGCTAAAAACACCCGTGTTTTACCCCTTGCTTTAGCGAATCAAAATGTGGTGAAGTAAATATCCACAGAATCCTTGGTAGCCCTTTTTACAGAGACTATAGGGAAGCCCCATCTGTGAAGGATAATAACTCATCTGTGTATGGTACTGCCATCACCTCTAAGGCAGGGAATCAAAAGATACTTGGAAACAGCCCTCCCATTACTTGATTGCTGCTTTGGGCTAGTTGACCAACGGGCTTCTTGACTGTTTCTTCACAGTCCACTTCTTGCACACCAGAACAGATGTGTGTGCAAGAAGTAGATCGTAAAGAAATATTCAAAATAGCTGTGGTGCTACAGAATTTGTCTCTAAAAAACTACCGTTTGTACACCAAAGCTTTGATAAAGCCGGGCACAGAAAGCAGTACCTATGGGAAAGCCCACAGCTCAGTGAACGATTATGTGTTTTCCGCACGGAATGCCCCAGGTTGTATGCATGGCATATCAAATTAAAGGATCTCAGGCATAAAAGTTAGGCAAGACCTCTACCTGAGATCTTGAAAAGTTTCTGCTACTTAGTGTAGAGCGACGAGTGATTTGAATCAGTATGAACATCAAACCTAAGATCCTGGATACAAAGGTTAGCAGAGAAATGAGGAAGAATCAAAGTGTCCTTAGTGGTTGGAACAAGAGAGGATAAAACCGGTTATATTGTATTGTACATCAGAGAAGGTACTCCATCAACTGCACCAAAAGGTCTTTCATGACTATGGAAATGTTCACTTCCATGTTGAAGGGGGGGTGGAAACCACTCCAGAGAGCTTGGATGCTTAATTTCCCTCATCTTAAGGCTGAAAATGTGTAATGTGGGGCTTGTTCAGATACTCTTTGTAATGTTAACATGGAGTTGCTTCTGTGTTGTTTGATCATAAAACAAACATCTTTTCTATATTTACCACTCTGTCACTGTTGTAAACATCCCAAAAAGCACCAAGGGGAACTCATCGTCGACTGAAGTTATTGGATGGCAAATGTAATTATCCCTTCCCATTAGCTATGTTGGTTAGGGTTACTGGTGATATATATTAGTGCCAGTGATAATCAGACTTAGATCAGGGGCAGGTAACCTTCAGCCTGCCAAATACTATTCCTCACCATTGGCCAGACTGGCTGGGGCTGATGGGAACTAGAGTTCAGCGGAATCTGGAGGGCCACAAGTTCCCCACTCATGCTTTAGATTATATTTACTCCTCCTATGCCGCTTAGAGGTGTTTCAGCTATTTATTCTGACTATCCTATATTGTAAGACAGAGAAAATAAATGACTGCTTTATTTAAAAGCAACAAATAGGCAGCTACTCCTAGTACACACATCCTGTCTAGACTCACCATGTTCTTTCTTATGCAATCTATGAATATGAGCTGATGGATATACATACTCATCATGAACAATGGTGGGGCCATCTCTTGTTAAGGCCTCTTCCTTGATTACATTGATAAGCTCAAAGGTACTGCTTATCGGAGCATCGGGGTTTGGCCATTTGGGGCACTGAAAATGGCGTACTTCCAAAACATAGTCATCCTGCAATGAAAGTCAATCCAAATGTTAATAACTTTTAATTCTATTGCTATGCCTAGAAAGCACCTCCAATTCTGAAATATTACATCAGTGATAGTCTCTGAAGTTAAAAACCAGTAGACGCATCTTTGGATTATTATCGATGAGGAATATCTTGTCCCCCTCCCGTACAAGGGAGAACTCTATCTCCATATGGAAGTGTGATCAATTTATTTCTGTGTGAAGGGGACCACTGTACTTGTTGATCACAAACCTCCTTTCACAGTCCTCCTTTCCACGGGAAGGGAGGGACATCCATTTGTAGAAAGGAGAATGGAAGCTGGAATCCTTTGACGGCAGATGGAGGCATAGACTCTTGTTACATCCGCATATGTGCTTTTTAGGCCATTGTTCAAATACTGAGTTATACGACAGCAACACACCTGCCATGCAACTCACTTTTTCCATGTTGGAAAACACCTTCATGGACATTTAGAGTGGAACAGACGCCCCTTGCCCAGCAGTCAGCATCTGTGGTCAGGAGAAGGGAGAAAGTGCCACTCTCCTGAATTTGCTGTGAGAATACATGAATATGATGGAAACCTGGGAGGATGGTGTCCTCTTTTCTCTGGATGCTACCCAGGTGGTTTTTGCTCTCTCCAAGCCACTAACTAGCTGTTGCTGTGTGCTTTTGGCATGGGAGAAGTTGGTTGCCCTGGACCAGAAAGGAAGAGGGGTGAAGTATGCTGGCAGATCTTTACATTCCACCAGGATGATGAAATGATCTCAGTCTGATCTCTCTTCTGGCAAATGAACGCCTTAAAGGAGAAGACAATGAATGTCCCACCAGTCTTAGTATGAAGAAAACGTATTGCTAGTAGTGACTTTCCCTTCATATCAGAAAAGAAAAGGAGGTCCTTGGTAGCGCTGCAGTGCTTTCCGTGCAGCCACCCCAGCAGAGGAGAATTTACTCCAGATGTTGCTCATAAGTTGCAAACTGATTCAAGCCAGCTGCTGGTGGAGTAATTAATTTCCCAAAATGTAGGGAAATCACCCCATGGATAATTAAACAATTCACTTTCAATTCAATTTAACAATTTGGTTTCTTTAAATGCGCCCTATGCCCACACTTAACATTGTATGTGACAAAGATCAATTAATTATACAGACCTATGCCTTTCCACACTGCACTGTTGTAATGCTCTTATTCCACTTTCAGCATCCTGTGGAATTCTGGTGCTTGTAGTTCACTGAGTCCAAAGAGTTCTCTGGCTGAGAATTCTAAAGGCCCCTCCCTAAACTAAAACCCCAGGATGCCATAGGATGTTGGAAGTGGAATAAGAGCACTATAACAGTGTAGTGTGGAAAGGCCCCTAGTTAATATACTCTTAACTCATCAAATGAACTATGCTGAATAAGGCTCGTGGAGGATGGAGTTGAGACCAATTTTCATGTTGCAAATGAAATCAAAACTTTACACAATAGAACCAAAAGTGGCACTAATTCACCCCACCCACCCCCCGTCCTGAGGGCAAGATCGTCTTTCTGCCAGACGTATGTATGCAGCATTTTTCAAAATTTTCTGCTTCCATGCTGCACAATGTACTGGTTGGGTAAATACTTCTTGTTTAAAAGCCAAGGCAGTCTGCACCACTGTCATTGTTAGGTCCATGTTTTGTCTTGTTCCACTGAATCACAGTCAGAATCTTTGCTCAGTTTAGAGGCTGCTCTCTAGACCTGCAGTGTGCACACCGGTGTGAGAATGATGAAGAGAATAACAGAATAAGGGGCAAACAGCTTTCTATAATGCCTGTTTGTAAGTAGATCTTCTTTTGGAAAAGTGCTGCAGCTTTTTGTACGTGGTGCTGCTGAGATGCTCACTGAAAAAACAGACTCCCTGCAAGTAAACGTTCTAGCTTGCTGTTCTAGCTTGCCATTTACACAGCAATTGCACTGGATATTAAAATGAAGCTAGCCCTGACTTCTTAATAAGAAAATTTGGATGTAAATCTCTCCTCATTGGGCCTGCGTGTGGTTTGCAGCAACTGCTTCCACCAGCATCTGTGACACATTCAGGAAACTGCTAGGTTTCCTCTTGCTTTCTAAAGATAACCAAGCAGTCCCTTTGCAAAAAGGAGAAATATCAGGCCCTTGGTGTGATTCCTGCTTGAGAAGCAGTTTCACTTTTGGATCAGATCAAAACAGAAAAGTTATTGTCTTTGATGGAAGTCACAATAAAATCCCTGAAATCTGACATGAGAAAACCTTCGGAGAAGAAAGAGTGTAGCTGATAACAAATCCTTCCTGGCCAAATGGAGACATTAAACCAATCCCTCTGAAAACTATTCTTTTCAAGTGTTCACTGGCATCAGCAGCACTTTGAATGTCACAGATGCCAGGAGAATGGCATCTCACCTCTGGAGAATGTTTTACATACCTGGGTAGCCTCCAGGATGAAGTCATGGATGATGATCTGCTCTTCATTAGAGAGGCACAGCCTGTCTTTGCTGATAAGGGTCACAGTAAATGCCTCACAATTCATGGATTCTTCCCGACTTGGCCAATACACAAACTCGTCTTCTGCCTGATGGTAAGTGAATCAAACAGGAGACATATGGTTTTCATAATAATTCCTTACCTTTTTACATGGGCAAAATTCAAAGAATCAAAATTTGGCTTAATAATGAGGATCAAAAACTAATTTCCTATAAAATCTTTTTGCCAGCAATGTAATATGACTATTGTAGAAATACTCTGAGGCTTCTAATGGCAAATTTGATGTTTAGTATGGAAATGCACATTTTAGAATGTTTATACAAATATATTTTTACATGGGTATAGACAGGATAGAAATAGAATCAAGTCACATATATCATATCTTACAATTTAAGGCAGGCATCTGCCTAGAGCCATAATGAATATTGGATATTAGCCAGTTATTTTATATATATTCTACTTCTATACAATTTCAGCTTCATTTCAAAACCTCCAGTCTGTAATACCGTAGTGATTTCCAGGCTTAAGAGTGAATCATCACACACATACACACATACACATGCATACACTAAAGTTGAATTAAAAATACATATTAAAGTAGTTCAAAGTCCCAATGAACTTGAAAAGCAAAAGTTAATTTTCTTAAAAATATTGCTTATATTCAGTTTTAAAAATCAAAATATTTTTTTTAAAAAAATGCAGCAACGTTCCTGGCTGTAACCCAGAGGACATGATTCTAGGATGAAAAATTATTTGTTGTCCTGTGCCGTCAAGTTATTTCCAATCTATGCCAACCCTAAGGTAAACCTATCATGGGGGGTTAATCGGCAAAATTTATTTAGAGGGGTTTACTTTTGCCTTCGTCTGAGGCTGAGAGAGAGTGATTTGCCCAAAGTCACCTGGTGTGTTTCCACCGCTGTGTAGGGTTAATCAACCCTAGCCTCCAGAGTTGCAGGGCAATGCTCAGACCAATACACCATGCTGGCTAATGTAAAATTATACCAAGAATGAACCCCACAAAAGACATCACAACTGTGCTCAGTTACTCAGCTACCAAGATCCAAACTATTTGGATTTGGTGTGATTTGGAAAAGCTTGACCTTGCTAAGATACATCACTGTCAGGATCTAGACTACAATAGACCAATAAACTAGACTCGTGAAGTTACGAAATTTTTAGAAAGGAAATGAGACAAATGATGGCTGGCATCCTATTAGGGATATAAACATGTGTAAGTTTCCATTATGCCTGCGTATGTCCTTTTGGGGGGTACTGCACAAGTTGGTATTCCATTTCCTCCTTCCTCAGTGTCCAAAGCTCCTGCCCCCTGGCTTATTGTATGGCCTCCAAAGCTCCCTTTTACAGCCATTTCATGTCTGGTGGGAATGGGCATGATCAGAGAACTGTCTGGCCATGTCCCTGGAACCAGATGCAAAATGCATCAACACTGGAAGATCTCACTGGAAGATCTCAGGCTGGCTGCAATCATTTTGTGTCAGGCTATGACATAGCCAGATGCTTCTTTCATCCTACCAGGAAGTACAGAATGGCTGTGGGGGGGGGGGGCTTCGAAGATTGTACAGTAAATCCAGGGAAGGTAATATATGACTCAGCCTACTATAGGTTTGCCTGTGGGACTATTATGCTATGATGAGCCATACTGAACTGCAGCCTGTCAGTGGCTCATACTCAAAGAGAAAGAAGGCTGAGGGTGGAGTAGGACTTTTCTCCTGCTGCAAGAGTCCACAGAAGATAATCTAAGAAGTATCATTGTGAGCAGACTGAGAAGACTTCAGCATCTACTATCCACAAACCAACTAGACATTCTGGGAAGCTGCACAGATTATCATTGTCACTTCTCTGGCATTTGGACAATGGAAATGAGAGGAAACCAGCAAATGCCAAACATCACACTGTGTATATCTGTCTTTAAAAACTAAACAATCCACTCAGAGCATGTCAATATGATGAACTTATTGGGCAAATGCAGTTATTTTATAGAAATAATATACTCTGCAAGAATGCACTGCAAGTACAAACACTGTATGAGAAACTGGCTAGGCCTCCTAGTCTCACTGTCCTAGAACCCACCAAAGTGGAATGGTTGCAGACTCAGAGCAGAGAAGCGGAACTACTTCTTCACAGAGGGCGCAGATCACTGGAATCACTACCATAAGAAACAGAAATGGCCACCAATCTGGACAAATTTGTGAGCGATCAGTGGCTGCTGGTCAATGGTCTTTATGCTTTCCCTCCATTAACAAGGGGAAATTTGCTTCTGCATACCAGTTCTAAGGAGCATGACTGGAAGGCCCTGCTTTCCATAGCCAACTTTTTGGCCAATGTTATCAACGGAATGCTGAATCAATAGGCTTCTGGTCTGATCCAGCTTGATCCTCAAAATGTTCTTATGTTTTGCCCAGTGCCTGTTAATAGAGATGTACTGCAGAGGAAATACAAAATTTACATAGTTTGCTGTCTAAGACAATAAGGGCAGGCAGATTCTGTCTCTCAGTGTCATGACTGGTGACTGATATGCTTTGGGGTGATGAATCTTGAAAGAGTAAAGGCATTTTGTCTCGCTTTCACCTAGGAAAAAAAATGCAGTGGATTAATTTTGCCTTTACAACAGAGTGCACAAAACTGGGACACTTCTGTAGTGATGCTGGTAGAAGATTTAGCAGCTCTGCTCCCCACCCCGGCAAGTCTCCCCATGTCTCTCCCAAACTTCTTTGGTCATTTGTAGATTATGGACTTGTTAACTGAGACATCAACAACACTTTCTGTTGAAACACAGCCAGTAAATGTAGCTAAGAACCCCTGTTCTTGCTCCCAGCTGTGCTACGTCGTTAATATACAGCACGTGGAATTAAATAACTTACTAAGCTCTGGTTATCTGGAAGCATGACAATGATCTGTGCATTGTGATCCCAAATCATTCTCCAGAAATCTTTAGTTGTGTGTGGCAGGGGATGCTGTGTGATGATGAACTCGTTGCTCCGGTAGTAGCCCTTTGAAAGCAGAGATCACATTTCGTATTCAGTGGATAGAGTACTTTGAGAACATTAAACTTCACGGATGAGATCAGACCAAACTAGTTTATTAGACTGCTGAATTTTTAAAGCACCCTGCTGGGTTAATTTACCCTAACAAAAATAATGGATAACATGTAAAAGAAAAATATGCTCTGCAAATGTATACCATTTAGCTGAAGAGTTTGCACTGGGAATGGCGACCTACTGAGCACAGAGGGCCATAGCGGAAACAGATATGATGAGTGGCAGCTAACGTTTGTTTACGCTAATTAAAAATAATGAGCTCTAGCGCTTTCCTATTGGATGTGTTGCACTCCTTCTGTAATGCCACTTACTTGCCATTTCTGGTACAATAAGTGTCATTTAGAACGCTTACAAAGATTTCTCCAGTAGGATGAGATGGCAAATAATGCACCATATGCAACAATGAAAAAAAAAATCACCAGTTAAAACAGGGTATCATAGATCAGAGAAAAATAGAATTGGAAGGGACTCTAAGAACTATCTCGTTTAACGCCTGTCATTTTAGCAATGGATGGAAGTATCCCTGGCACATGCCCATCTAACCACTGTTTAAACAGCCCCAACAAAGGAGAGTCCACAGTTTCTGGAGGGAGTCTATTCCTCTGTTCAATAGCTTTTACTGTCAAGAAAGTCTTCCCAATTTTGAGTTCATACTTCCTTTATTGTAATTTGAATCCGTCGGTTAGACATGTAGGGCATGACTCATTCCCGGAGCATGGAATCAGAGAAACAAAGACTTGGAAGAGACAACAGGGGCCATCCAATCCAACCTCCTGTCATGCAGGAATACACTGTCAAAGCATTCCTGACAGATGGCCATCCAGCCTCTGTTTAAAAACCTCCAAAGAAGGAGATTCCACCACATTCCCAGGCAGGGTATTCCACCACCACTTTGGAAAGGACTTCAAAATCCAGTCTCCTACCAGTGCAAGAATCTACCATTAAACACACAGAGAGATGACTGTCCTATTCAGGGTAGGCAAAGTATGGCTACTTAGGGGGTCATTCCCCCCCAATCCCCAATTTTTGCAACTTTTTCCGAGAGAAGACAAAACCCCTCTCTGGGCCCTTTCCACACTATGGTGTTCTAGTGCTACTGTTCCACTTTCAACATCCTATGGAATCCTGGGGTTTGCAGTTTAGGGAATTTAGAATTCTCAGCCAGAGAGCTGGGGTAAACTACAAACCCCAGAATTCCACAGGATGTGGAAAGTGGAATAATAGCACGATAACAGTGTAGGGCAGAAAGGCCTTTTGTCCCAAAATCCTCTAAAATGTCCATTAGGGGGCATAAGATCCATTTCTACCACATTTTGTGGGCCTGCTGAGCCCAGGACAGATCTTTTTTGAAACACAGAACATGGTGAAAATGCCTCCATATTTCCTACAGGTATTTGGTGGCAAATATTTTATTTTATTTTAATTTCGTTTAGTTTGCTGGAGCATGTACAGCCTTCTAGGGTCTCCTAGGGGCTAATGCGGCCCCCTAGCCTTCCACAGTTGCCCATCCCTGACCTAATCTTTTTAAAAAGACCCCTCAGCAAAACAGAGTCCAGGTTATTTTTTCAACTATAACTCCCAGAATTCCCTAGTTGGCATGGCGACTGCTGATTGGGAGATTCTGGGAAATGTAAGGCACAAATATGCTTTTCTAAGCTCCGAGTACTGCTCCTGCATGTACAATTCACAGAGATGGTCTTAAATGAGCCTTTAAAGTGTGCTGAAGCCTTTGGTACAAGCACTGCAGCAGGCTGGCTGTTACCTCAAATGGGAGCTATGCTGAGCACCTTTCATTTCAGACGGTGACTGGCTCACTGCAGCGAACATCTGCTTGGCTAAGTGCTTGACAAGGGAATGAGAGTTAGAAGATTTCACTGAGCTCTGTGGAAAATGCCTCTTCTGAGCTGCGCATGCTGGCAGGAATTGGTGGTGACCTTAATTTTTTAAGTTATAAAAATGGAAATTATCTCCTAAGCCAAATTGATGATGGTTAATACTACTTTACACAGCGCTCTTCTTTGAAAGAGCATCACTGTATTGGTGTATGAGGCAACATTTCTGTAATCATCTCTAGAGACTGAAACAGTTATCTTCCACAGATTTACTCACAATGAAATGTTGATTTTCTTACCATGATATAAGAGGCATTAATGTAATCAGTTCCCTTCATTCCAGGTAATGGCGCTAGTCCCACCCTTGCTCGCTCGGCTGTAGCATCAGGAAAAGAAAGGTATCAGAACTCACAATCACAGCACTCACGCCGTAACAGAATACTCAATTTACCCTGGATGATCCCACAGGAGATAAAATGATTTTTTAATAAAAGAGGTGTGTGCAGGTGGGGAGGAAATGTTTGCTTGAAACAGAAACTCAGGAGTAAGATTTTAATACCCTTTGCCATCCCCAGAAAGAAAAGAAAAATCACCAGATGACACCAGATGATATAGGCCAATGGCTAGAAATGTTTACAGTGCACCCTCCATATATGTAGGGGTTCTATTCCAGCAATTCTCATGTAAAATAAAAAATGCAAATGCTCTGCTCCACTATTGCCAACAGATGCAACATGCACATACCCATACCAGCACAGGCGCATGCCTGGCACGTCTACTGACAATAATAGGACACAAGGCTTTGTGCAACCTCACATCTGTGTGTGTGGAGATCACGCCAGCAGAAGATGCACTGTACTCTACACCCTGAAGTTCACTGGGTCATTAGATGGGAGGAGATCATACTAGTTCCAGAAACAACTCCCCCCTTGCCAAAAGCCAAATCCAGATAACCACACGAACAAAACAGAGGAAGTAGCTTAGGTCTACCAAGCATATTCTGCAGATAGGCACCTGTTTGCATATGCTGCATGCAGTATCTATAGGGGATATCTGTGGGCTGCCTGAGATGAGAACTATATGATATAGGCCAGCATGCAAAAAATTGGGAGAACTGTAGGAAAAAAGCAAGGCAAGTGGAAGAGTCACTGCCTCTTCTCCGCTGCACTGTCTGCTCTTCACATTCCCCCAGCCACCCCTTGCTGGCTATTGGTTTCTCTAGCGCTGGAGAGAGGAAGGTGGCCTCCAGATGCTTTTGGAGCCAGACTCCCATCAACCCTAGCCAACACAGCCAATGTGCTTCTCAACCTTCCGGCTAAGACCAACACAACCAATGGTGAGTTATGACAGAGGAGTCTAACAGCCTCCGGATGGCACACATATCTCTCATTTCTGCTTTAACAGGAAAAAAAAAACCTTTTTAGCGTTTATTACATACACTGCTACTGCTCCAGCTCAGGAGAAGACACTCTTTAGAAGACATTTCCTGAACGGTAAAATTGTATTAGGATGTTTGTTGAAGGTAACATTAGTATATAAGATTCTTATTGGAATAGCCATAAACTCTAAAAACTCTGATTTGCATTTTTGTACAGGAATGCATGTTGGTATCCAATGCTGGACCTACAACTCAGATTTCTATGTAAAGAGAGCTTCAACCCAGTGACACGTAGCAGTCCAATCCAGGGCATGCTTCACTTTATGCAAATATCATTCAGCACAAGGAAAGTATGCAAAGTAACAATCAAGTTTGAAGGTGTGATCTTACATGGCACTACTGATGAGTTCCTGTTCTTTTCTTTGTTGCAGTCCTTCTGAGCACTGAAGCACTCCACATATTTTGCATTGCATTGCATAACGAGCTAAGATATTTAAATAAAGCAGAAGCAAGTTTGATTAATTCTTTTGTCATTCTTTAAAACACACACACACACATACAAAAGCACACATTGGCAGACAGACTTTTTACTTTGAGGGAGGAGAACCTTGAAAGATCAAACAATATTGCTAGATTTGCTAAAATCACTGAAAAGGACAAGAGGGACTGAATTCTCTACATAAAGAAAGGAATTTACACAAATGCTTTTCAGGCCCTCAGGTAAGTATAGTTCTCATTTATACCACACAGAATAAATGAAATGCCTTTTCCAACCAGGTTTGACAGTGTCAGTTTAAGCACTTCTGAAGATATCTGTATTCCAAAGCCTTAAAGGCATCTGAAGGTCAGAAGCAGGTCTCAGGAAACAAACAGCCTTCTTCTTCTTCTGCTTTTTTTTAATAACTATACAACATTTAAGGATTTTTTCTTTTCCCTAACTGCCGCTTTGAATCTGAATACTGCAGGTGAGATCTTTTATTTGGGGACCAATCTGTTTTGTTCACCACTTTGTGATATACTTCCAACAAGACAAACTGAACTTACTGTGATCAGTTTGCAAGACACTTGGCAGAGATTGCTGCTTGCATTTACTGCAACTAGGATGCCACAGACAACACAGATCCAATGCATGTAGTCCTGGCTTTGTTATGGGTATGTTTCAGTTTGTGTTGCTGTAGGATGTGGACAAGATCCTTGGAAGGTGAAGACTGATCATCTGCATGCTGAACCTTTGCCTTGGGCTGACTACAGCAAGGCATACGCAGACTGAGAACAGCAAAAACCGTCCTTGATGTGGGGCGCAGCTCTTAACAAGTCTCAAGCAGGCAAGTGTGAGACTTGTATTAAGAAATTAGGAAATCCCTTTCAACCCACTATAGTGGAGGGCAGTAACTGCACATAAATGAGTTATAAATGCCCACTCCTCACAGAGGCTGGGGCAGTGGGATGGAATCCAGCCACAGGGCATCTGGACTATTGGCTTGCCCTTATTACTTTATTTAAAGTATATCCCACTTTTCTTCCAAACGCAACCCAAAACAGTGCCATTACTCTAGCCTACCTTCTGTGGTACTGCCTTCTGGAGTCACGCAAAAATGGTAAGAATGGTTCTTCCTACAGTCTAAGTGTGTGGCAGGCCTGGGAGCCCTGAATTCAGCTTCAGATCTTCCTTAGGGGAGCAGAGGAACCCTCCCCTCCCTTACTCCAGCATGACAGCATTTAGCAGGGTGGGCTGATTTAAATCAAAGCAATTTAAATAACTCGTGGAAATAATGATTGAGCTCCTCAAGGGAAATCCCTGATTCAAATAATTGATGTTGCTTCACATATTTTTTAAACAATGGTGCCAATTTCGGCTGGGATCTTGCGTCAGCTACTTAGTTAAGTTATACTTAGCTAAGTAACCTCTCCTGGCCCAACCTCTTCAAATCTGACAGAAGCATCCTCCAGTCACCAGCAGAATGGATCTCTTTTACCTCATGCAGCTGATGCCCAGTAAAGTGGGTACAGAGGGGAGGAGTTATGATCATGGTAACAGTGTCACAATCATGTTTAAGTAAGCTACTGTGAACCTGAAACAGTTCCCTCAATTTATTGATCCATCACTGTTTCGTATTCACAACTGCTACTTAGTACTTGCTGTGATCATAACATTCCCCCCAACCTACTTTACTTGGCATCAGCTGCATGAAGAGAAGGAGATCCATTGTTCCTGTGACTGGAGCATGGGTGAATAATGCTTCCGTCAAGTTTGTTGGGCTCGGGACAGGAGAGGTTGCTTAGTTAACTAAGTAGCTGATACAGGACTCCAGCCACTATTATTGTCAATATTGCCAATGAACCAGGCTGGCGAAACAAAGCGTATTAACATGGAATGTTTTAGAAGCATCTAGTGAGTAGCCAGCTTGACAAAATTAATTAATCTGACCTATAATAAATCTGGTTGTCAGTTAATATCCTCACACATCTGATGCAAAAAACAATAAAAGTGAAAGGAGCCATCCACACAGCTGAACTGAATGCTAGGTTCCATTCTTGCACCGTGTTTGCATACCATAACTGGTTCCAATTTAAATCAAAGTTAACTGAGGGCATGTGTACATTAAGGCATTGCATGAATAACAACTAATTAAAGCAGTACTTTAGTAGCAATAATAAAGGGATAAATGCCAGGGCTGCTCAAAATTCTGAAGCTGTAGTTCCATGTGAGGCTAGCAACTGCTTACAGAGAATACGTCCTGCTCCGCTCATAAAATTACAATCCTTGCTCTATAGGAAGAAGTCTTAATATCCAAGCCAGCTAAAAAGAAGTCTAAGGCCATTTCCACACTAGACTGTTATAGTGCTATTATTCCACTTTCATCATCGTATGGAATCCTGGGGTTTACAGTTTAGGGGGGAGCCTTTGAGGTTGCATGTTACTCATCTATGCCTTTGAGGCCCTTCCCGAAAGTGCAGACCCCAGGATTCTATAGGATGTTGAAAGTGGAATATATAACAGTCTAGTGCAGAAACGGCCTAGGTTTACCTGGAGGATGTAACCTATAACAGTATTATCCCCTGCACTGATTTAATTTGCCATTTTTGTTTTTGTTTTAAATCTGGATTACTTTGTCCTCATGGAAACAGCAGCAGGGTTGGAAGGTAAGAAAAGAACTTACTTTGAACTGTTTCTCTAGTCGAGTCTTGCCTCCAATTCCAGGTATGAGAATGCTATTAACATAGCTGTGGAGCTGGTTGGCAGAAACTTCAGTCTCTTTCCCAAGAATGGCTTCCAGCAAGGCATCATGAATGAAAACATACTGTTCCTAGAATGACAGGAATAACCAAGGTGTGAGCAAAAACCCAAGACCCTTTTGTGGAATACTGGGGTTTTAGGAACAAGTATTAGTCCTGAAAGAACCTCACTTGGTATAACACCGCTAAGGCCCTTTCCGCATGGCATTTGCCATGCGAAAGGGTGCCTGGAGCATTGTGCGATTGTGAGGAGCGATCTGCATGACACACAACTGCGCGATGCTCCAGGGGCTGGCAGGTGCAGATTGCGACCCTTTTCATTTTTGGCTGGAAGCTGAAAATGGTGCACGATCGTGCATTGCTCCTGGGCCCCACGTGCACTTACCTGGCATGCGGAGCCTCCGGAGCCGCGCCGGTTGCGCTTCCTGCCCCAGCACAGCCTGGGAAACTCCCAGGCAGCACTGCAGAAGGAAGAGGCGGGGTTCTTGCACAAGCAGGCAGCTCGTGCGGAGCTGAAGCAGCAGGGACGTGAGAGGCTCTCACCGGAGGCTGCTCACACGATCCCCGCACCCCAGCACCGGAAAAAGGGCCAAAGACAACTAACTTTTCAGCCCCCTTCCCACCATTTTTTAAAATTTAACATGCTTTCTTCTTTTTGTTACCTGCTTTTCCTCTGTCTCTTTCACTTTTCTTAATGCCCAGGATTCCATTTCCCCTCCTGTTTAATACAGTTCAATGCTATTTTTTTCCTATCAATATTTCTCTTTGTCTTTCACTAAATTTAATTTCACTTTTTAAAAAAGGGGTGGCAGTGACAGTGGTGATAATTTCCATCATTTTTAAAAAAATTACAGTCAGCCCTCCACATTTGCAGGTTTCAATTTTGTGGATTTGATTATTCACAGATTATCTGCTGTCACCTCTGCTGCCTCCCTGTCCCGTTTTTAATAGGGACTGCAAGCCTCATGAGACTGAGAAACTGCAAATTAGGCTCATAAGTTCCTACTGAAAATGGTGTGCGGCAGCAGTGGAAGTGGCAGTCAGCCCCACCAGCCACCCACTTCTGCCTTGAAGGAACCCTGATGCCTCAAAGGAATCCCTGGTGGGCTGAATATGGTGATCATACTTTTTTGTGTGTTAAATATGGTTTGGGAGGGCCGAGAGTTATTCACGATTTTTTCACTTTCACAGGGGTCCTGTGCCCCTAACCCTAGCGAATGCGGAGGGATGACTGTACTATCCACCATCATGAAAACACTACATGTTACAAATTATGTATAACTCTGCATATAAATTTTCCATTGGTATCTTTTCATTACCTAACACTGTGATTTGGGGTGGGGGGCTCAATTCATCCTTTAAAAATTCTCTGTGAAGCATTTGATCTGTTTCAGCACTATGCAAATGATTAAACCATAGACAATTATATGTACTTTCTCACTAAATCTACCACAAGATAAAAGAAATGTAGTACGTGACCAATTGAGAAAGGTTTTTTTGTATGTGGGGAGGTACAATTGGATGAAAGTCATGGACCCCCTTCCCAGAAAATGTACTTACACACAATTTTCAAAGTAACAAGACAGAAAACTGGGGGGAGGGAGCAATTTTCGGCACCTAGTTCACAGACACTGAATTCTATCCAAAGATCCAATGGAGTTCATTCTCCTTGGAAACTGTACTTGGCAAATCCTGCTTCATGTAGCAAAATTTAACTGGGAAACAACTGTTTACTGCAATGACAATGAATATGTTTCTGTGTTTTTACCTCTGTCTGGACGAGGTAGTTGCGCTGTGTCCTGATGTGTTTCAAGAAACCCAGGACGTTCACTGTGCTTTTGTCTTTTATCTGTTGCAGCATACTGTCTATAACAATGTATGTACCAGTCCTGCCAACGCCAGCACTGACACGCACACGGAAAACATGAAAAAGAAAGGCTAGTTAAATACTTATGAAAGATTGTAATGCTATGATTGAATGCCAATGCTGACCCAAGTTTGTTTGTTTTTTCACACCGAGAAATTATAAGATTCCACATGGCAATGATGGAAGGGAATTCCATAAAGTCATCCTCAAAAACCCAGAAGCCCCTTGGAAAATCCTACACAGACAAGTGGGAGATCCTCCTGAATAGTATGGGCTATAACATAGAGAGCTGTCAGGGAAGAAAGATTCAGAACATAAAATGCTTCTACCTGATATATGCATGCATGTACGTGCATGGGTGTGTGCATGTGTGTGATTCCTCTTTTCCCCTTCATCTCCCAGCACCATTCAAGGTGATTTTCCAACCCCCTGTATAGCATTTCCAGGGCAATCTGAGGGCTGATGGAAGAAGGAGAGGACGGAGAAGTCAGCTTCCTGCAAGACCTTTTCAGATTTTCTGTACAGCATGATTGGAAGCTTTCAGTTTTATCTTGACTCCTGGAATGTTAAGCAGGCTGACTGAAAAATTTTCAGGCTGACTGAATGCAGAATGGCTTTTGGTTAAATCAGAGGCAAAATTCTAGATGTATGGCTGTGTGCCAAAGCTATGAAGTAGCTGCACTGTACTCAGAATATACAGTGTAGTTCTTGTGTAGTGTATGGACTTGTGTAATCTTTCTTTTTCGTTCGTTTCTTTTTGATATATCAAATACATCCATGTTCTGTCCTAGTGAACCATTCATATTCAAAGAGAAAAATGGAGCCTCTCCAAGGTTAATGCAGAAATGCAGATTAGCACGGGCTCAACTGGTGGTGTTCATTTTCAGGTTTGTGAAAAACAAGATGACATGAGAATGCTAACATCTAGGAATCCTTGAATTATATGTAGGAAAAGCTACCTTTTCCAAAGGGGCAAACTTACAATCAGCACGTAAGAACTCCAGTGCATGCAAATATTATTCATTTACCATACTTGCTTTGCCTGACCATGCAAGTATTTATCTGTATTGTAAATACATTCAGCCCACAAGAGGATATTCAGAGCAGCCTATAAAAATAATGTAACAACAATACAGCATGTCAGAAGAACAACATATGTAAAGGTTGTGAAATTCACACATCTCCATTTGGTGAAGTCTTTTGCTGCTGGAAAACAGAATTGTAGAATTAACGGGGATGAAGCGGGGTTGCCAACTTGCTTCAGTTGCACGTATTGATGACAGTGAAACATCAGAATGTGAAATTCTGTAGTTACAATTCTCTAGACTTGGAGGGAGAGGAGGAACGAAGGTGTCATAGTAGCTGGAGCAGCATCTTAAGGGAGTGACAGAGGGGGAAGCAATGGGGTGGTATGAGGGGAGCTACTTAGAAGAGAAGGAAGGATAAACACACAATGACAGTGGCAACATGGTGGCAGCACGACTAAGCCTAAGTAAAGGCAGAAATTTGGTGGCATTCTGGCAGAGAGGCACAGAGGCCTGGGAAAGCCTTCAAGGTCTGTGTGTTTCCCACCACTATTCTACCTTTCTACAAAACGTGAGATGTTTTGTAGTGAACTGCAGAATCCCCAGTTCCTGATAAGACATCCATAATGACTCCTTTCATTCTGATGTCGTATGGGCGAATATCATCCAATAATAAGATGGACTGTACTGGGTGATATAGTGGAAAATGTTGGACTTTGGTTAGGGAGACTTGGGATGAAACATGGCAATCTCTCAGACCCAATTTTCTGCTATGTGTTCCTCCTCTCCTTGTTATCAGGAGGGATGAAATAAACTGTGAAGCACTTTGTGCACTTATACTTACCATAAATTATAGCTATACTACCCTAAGGTATGGCACTTCTGCATTATTTATCACATGTTGCCCGCAAAAATGAGATTGACCACATCCAGATGTACCTGCAGTGCACGACCACGGGGCCCATATCAGCAGTTCTGGCTGCAGAGGATCTTCTCACAAATGTCAACACTGGCAGTGCATACTCAGGCACACCCATATCAGGCCACTGCGTGTAGTGGTACTGGATGACTGTCCTTTCATTCTGACGTCCTTTAGGGTTCCCCTTTTGATCCAGAATGCATATGGTACACATTTAGGGAAGGAAAAAAAAAACATTAGTTAGGCAATGGCTCATATAGCAATAGCAGTTACAGTTCTATACTGCCTATCAGTGCAAAGCACTCCCTAAGTGGTTTACAATGTGTTTTGCTAAATGCACCCAACAAGCTGGGTACTCATTTTACTGATCTATGGAAGGATGGAAGGCTGAGTCAACCTGGAGCCCTGCAGACTGAACTCACAATGTTGTGGCTGCAGTACCAGCATTTAACCACTGTGCCACTAGGGCTCATATTGTGTTTGTGCAAGTGACAAGCTTTACCTAATACCCATCTTCTGTTTCACTTGTTGGAAAAATAAAATAGTATATGGTCCCAACGTACAGCAACCAATTTAGAAGGGAAAGTTTAGCCTTCTTTAGTCTTTTTTAAAATCTGTCTTCTGTATTAGATGGCATCGTGGGAATCACAGCACTGATATTCTTTCAGAAAGAGATGCAAGGGGCCCAGCAAAGGTTATTAACAGAGCTATCTGCCCATGGGAGATATATTCCCCTATAAAGTAAGGAGTCACCTACTCTCTAGATAACGGATTACCCCTCTCATCATCTCTAGCCATTGGCCACACTGGCTGAGGCTGGTCGGATTGGAAACATTTGGACGCTGAGCATCTTAATGAAAAGACACTGAGATATTTTTTCTTTCAAAATTTGCAACACTTCTTCAACACTCAACAAAACTCCCCAAGAAAACAAACACATAGTTCTAATTGGTGACTCTTTGTTTGACCTGCTTCTCTGAATTGCATTCTGATTGATGGCAATTCACTATGGTCATATTTCAGAATATATGTTGTAGAACAAATGTGCAAAGATAGTGCTGATGAGTAAGAGTCAGATGATCAATCAATTAATCCCTTTATTTATACCCTGCCTTTTCCTTCAGACTAGTCTCTTCATTTGCTCTAATCTTTGAATAGGAGGAGCTTTACTCTGAGCGTCTAGACCTATTCTTCAAAGTTCCTAGTTTTCCTAACTTTGTAAGTTCTAAAAGGTACTGTTTCATTCTCCAACTACTCAAGACACTTGTGCTATATATCAAATAAAGCCAAAGTTGATATTCCACCAAAGGGTTTTTGAATACTTAATTTGACAACTGGGCACATCCCAACTGAGCCTTTTTAATGCAAGCCACGGTATAACGATGTTCCTCACCTTTTTCATTTTTGCATTCCTGACTGTGAAACGTCGGACTGTGTAGCAAGCATGTACTTTTGTGCTCTTCAATGTGACAATGATGTGGCCATATTCTTCACTGTTTTCTGTTGGCCAGTATTGGTCACATTTTCTCTGTGGAAAGACAAGGTAGCATGGAATTAGTATTTGATTCTGAAGCATGCAACAACTGGATTAAGGATCATTAGAGGTTTGCAGATAGAAATCTGGCTGGTTCTTTCTTGCTTCTCCAGATTCTGACCCTCTGTAACTCAGCTTCTCTCCTCTTTCAAGGAAGCTGCCATGGACAGAGGCCCTCTTTTGTTGATAGCCTTCTCCAGGAAGGCCAGGGGAAGGGAATGAAGCCCCACTCCCCTTCCTGCATGTAGAACCCTAGAAGAATGCCTGAATAGGGCTTTTGTCTACTGTTGAAGTGGGAAGAAATGGTCTTGACAGTAACAAAAGTGCATTTTCCTATTATATTGAGATTTATGACACAGTTTACATTATACTTAAAAGAATAAAGGAATTCTATCCCTTCACAGACCTGAAGAAAGACCAAGAATTCATGATGAAAAGTGAAAAAAATGGCTACTGAAAAGCTGTTTTGTCTTACTCTTCCTTTCTCCACAAGGTTTGTAATCATGATGATAATTCCAGTGTTCTGCTCCCAAATCATTCTCCAGAAATCTTCAAATGTCGACTTTAAAGGTCCCTGGGTGGCAATGTAGGCTTTTGCTTTGTTGTAACCCTTCAAAGAAAACCACAATGCAAAAGAAGATGAAAGTATCTGCATGGCAGTCATATTAATAATGTATACACATCGCAGAGATAGATGCCCTTCCTGCTGAATGTTTGAGGAGTTTGAGGAGTTAGTAAACAAGCAAACAGAAAAAAAAAGATATCTCTTACAAGCACTAATGGCTTGTGTTCCTTCTGTAGGACAGCTATTTCTCAAAGGAGACAAGAAAACAAAAAACTAAAGAAAACCAAACCAGAACCTACATCAACATAATTGGCATTAATGTAGTCACTGTGCTTCGAGTCTTTTCCTGGTAAAGGTCTTAGCTTCACTCTACTGTGATCATCTGCAGGAAGCAAAAAGAAACATGAAACACACAAGAAAAATATTAGGAAGTCATATTTCTGGATTCTAAATTCTTTAAGGTGGAATTTGCTGGCTACAGAATTAATAAACCAACACCTCTTGCCTTTTATCTGCCCCAGATCAGGAAAGAGCCCAAAGAACCTGCACCAGTGACATCATTTTCTGGCCAGAAAACAGTCACAGTAATTCTCAGTAAGTGATCAAGAAGTATTGACTTTTCTTCTTAGAACATGTGAAAATGTGACAGACCCATTAGCAAATGTGGGAGGCCACAGAATCCCAAGGACCATAAAATTAGCACTTGGGGTGAAATCCAGTGAATGGTGACAGAAGGCATCTGTCAGTGTAATGGCGAAAGGACAATTCCTTCTCACACCCCCAGCCCTTCAAATCACTGGGGGATCCCCTGGAGCAATTTTGGGGCTAGCGGAAGAAGCTGGGAAGGGGGAATTCCCACACATCCTTTGAACCAAAATTGCACCTCATCCTTTAATTCATAACCTTCATCCCTGAAAACCAGTTTTCAGAGATTAGCATACTAGGATAAGACAAGAATTTAACCTAGAATATTAAACTGCAAAACCTTTAGGCAGGTGTGCTCTTTCTAATAAATCCACAAGCATCCAATGCCAAACTATCAACATTATCTCCCTCACAAAGCATGCCTGAGAGGGTCATTCTGTCCCTTTGATGAAAACTAATGTCTGTTGCTTGAGTTAACCCCATGCTGGGCACAACGGCATCTCTGGAAAATGCAAAGTTTTTGCTGCTCTTGTTAATAGGTTTATTTAAGGCCTTTATTACTCACATGCTAAAATGTTGATATATCTGTTTTTGTGCTTGTTGTCGGGGTGATTGGAATGTTCAGCAGTGATGTTCATGTCGGATGTACAACGCTGCACTTCCTTTTAAGAAAACAATTAAATTGGAGAAGGCAGATGAGTGCAAAACATTTTGTTTGTCTCATTTTGCAAACAGCTCATTCAGAACACATTGAAATACTGTAGTGTAATTGATTTTTCATCTCCCATGAGTATTCTTCCAGCACAATGCAGTTTAAACATATTCTTGTTCTATTAAGGATGTTGCTTGGTTCCCCGTATCTGATAAAATCCTTGCTGATTAAAATTCACTCTGGTGCAAAATCCCTCACAAGGCATTTACAGCTGACCATCCTTCCCTTAACAGCAACCTGCGTGGGCTACGATGTGGTGAAAGGCCTTTCGCTAGCCATTTGGCTATGGCCTCGTTGCAATCTGGACACATTCACAAGCCATTAAAAAAAGACTATTCAAAATAGTGATTCATCAGTTACGTGTTTTTTTTTAAATAAATATTGGGCCACAGTTTTGTGCTTTTGGAAGAAAGGCTCTTGGAAAAAGCTATTGTGGTCCTGATGAAATGTCAAGTGGCTAGAGCCTGGAGGCAGAGCTTTATTTTTAAAAAAGCATGCACACAGAATTTTAAACAAACTGAATTCATAGTTTTTCAAAGGACTCCTGATGTGAACAAGGAGCAAAACATATAGTTCAGAGATAGAATCATATATAAAAAGTATCTCATTTATTGAAATGCACTTCTAAAGTGAGAAAAAGCAATCAAATGGAAAGTTGCTATAGTATATATTTTTTACTATAGCAAATACACTATCACAAAGTTTGCAGTATGATCTAATTTTAGCACATCAACCTCATAAAATATGATGCCTCAGTGTGATTTTTTTTTATAGTTTTACCATCTTCTTCAAGAAAACTGATTTCCTCCATATTGGATTTCATTTCAGAGAAATGGTTTGCTTTGCAAGTATTGCCTGTTTTAACGTCTCTTTGTCATTTATAAGGTATTATCAAAACTTGCTAAGTGAACTAGCACAGAAGTATACCTTCCTGCATTCTACTTAATTAGAAACTTTACATTTTGTCATTTATTTAAAGTAGCCTTACACCCTCATTAAAATAATTTATCAACAATTATATGAGATATTTAATTATTGTCTCATAATATTTAGCTGAATTTTGTCCAGTTACACTTTGCTTTTTAAGCCACTATTTCTGCAGGGTATCCATGTAACCCAGTATCCCTAGTCTGCATTAGAGTTACACAGATATTAAACTGCTTGACACCCTGGGCGTCACATGCTAACACATAATCTTACTAATAAGGCAAGTCATTAGTACAGCACAGCTGCTACAAAGAAGGATCAGGAGTTAAGAGGCAAAGGAAATTATCCAGAGAAATGTTAGGGAAAAAACAGCACATAATAACTAGGAATTCAGAACTATGCAGAAATGTCATCAAGGAGCAGTTGGATAGCAGGGATATTTGCAGTCTCCCCTGCTATCCTTCCCCAAAACATTTACGCATTTATTGAAAATGCATTGTGTCACACCTATAAGTATAAATGGGGGCATTTATTTCCCCAAAACAATGATAGTCCTTTCCCATGGGAAACAAAGTGTTTTGAAAAAACAGAGAAGACAATGGAATCCTAACTCTTGTCAAAAACTTAACTTCTAATATATGTTTTTCACATGTATTATTTAGATTAGTTAAAGGATTCAGTTATTCAATCCAATGCATATATGTACAACATCTCTCTCACTGGAGGCCACTGAAAATAATTTCCCTATACTGAACCCTTCACGCTGCAGTTACAAAATGAAGTATATTCTGCAGTGTCAGTGAGCGCCAGCAGAGTGTACTGATTTGAGTGTTGGACTACAATTCCAAAGACCAGGGTTCAATTCCTGCTCAGCCATGCAAACCCACTGGGTGACCCTGGGCGAGTCACACATTCTCAGCCCCAGAAAACCATAGGGTCACCATAAGTTGGAAATGACTTGAAGGCACACAACAACATCTAGATGAGAACCATGATGTGGAGAGTCCCCACATCACTGTGAACTTTCAGCCCAAGCATCAGCATTCTCCATATAATAACGACAATCCACAGGGTCAGTGGGCTTTGTGTTACTTCTGGAATAGAAGAGGAAGAGATTCTCTTTAAGGAAGGAGGGGACAAGCTGGTTTCCTGTCAAGGACCATCTTCTGTTGATGACTATGGCCATTTCCGCACTGGACGGTTATAGCGCTATTATTCCACTTGCAACATCCTATGGAATTCTGGGGTTTGCAGTTTCAGGAGGGGCTGGCCGGCCCCTCCCGAAACTGCAAACCCCAGATTCCATAGGATGTTGCAAGTGGAATAATAGCGCTATAACCGTCCAGTGTGGAAATGGCCTATATCAGGTGCTGGAGTGCCAGAGCCCAAATGACTAGCTGTGAAGGTTCCTCACACCAAGGGATTTGTGCCCAATCAGTTGTGTGCGGAGTGGTTGCCACTATTCTCTATACCCCATGTCTCTATACCCCATGTCAGAGTATGATGAAAGTAGACAGCAACAACAAAGAGGAGGAAAAGGCTGATGATGATAAGGGATAAGGAGACATGATGAGGGTGTGATACCATTTCTGGGAGGGACTAGGAGACATCAAAAAATGGGGGTGGAAGCAAATGATTGTCTTCCACCACATGGTGTTTTGATGGCCATTGTGCAAAAGAAGGATAAGAGTTTTCCCATTTGGTTTCCTCATCCTGTTATTTACCCATCCATCTTGTTCCATTTATGCAAGCCTGCTTTGCCCTGCAAATTCTCCCCACTCTTTCTTCCTTTGCTTTTTTTCATCCTTCTCTGTCATCTCCAAACAGTTGCCTTCACTGAGTTTTGTTCTGACAATATCCAAATTCTTAAAGACCCTTTCAAATATAGCAATCAGCTCCTTTCCAGTCTACCAAACAAACAAGCTTGTGGATGCTAGATTCCATCCTCAATGCACCCACGAGAAGGTATATAGGCTACAGATAATCAAGCAGACTGGTCGACCAAAAGATTATACAGAACAGGCAGCAATCACAGTCTGACAGCCAGCTGATGAAAAGAAGCAAGAGTCTTCAAGCTCAAAAGCAAAAGTTCTGGCTTAGTCATTCACCTGGGGACACTGAAAAAATGTGTATAGACAAAAGATTTATTTTCATTTTAACAAACTTCAGAGATAAATTGCCAAAGAAAGTCAGATCCCTCGCTTTCTCTCTGGTGGAACATTTAAGACTAGCCAATTTATTTCAGCATCAGATTTCATGGACTACAGCCCACTTTGTTGCATATATGGAGCTATTCATCCCGTTTCTAACATGAGCAAAACAATGACTTGGGATGCCGGTTCCTCAGTGTCCAAACTTGCTCTTCTAAAGCCATAATTGAGTGTTTTCCATCATTCAAATTACTAGAAGTTATATTATCCTGGGGGTGGCTTATGTTGGCCATTGTATCAGCCTGTGATGCTCTGCAAAGGACCTGTCAAAACAGTGCTACTTTGTATTAGGGGTGTGTTGAAATGGCTGCCGCCAATTTGCCATTCCACCAGCATATGATAAATTGAGAGAAGCCATTTCTTTTCTACTTCAGAGTTGGGACTTGACCTCTGAAATAATGTCATCATGTCAGGGGGTTGTTGTTCCTACTGATGTTGTTGTGTGCCTTCAAGTACTTTCTGATGGCAACCCTAAAGCATTTGAAACTTCTGGGAGTACTTTAGCTGAAACAGTGGGTTGATCTTGATGGCACATGAAGCACCTTTCAATCTTGTGATTCTATGGCCATTTCTGCAGTATACTGTTATAGTGCTATTATTCCACTTTCAACATCCTGTGGAATTCGGGGGGTTGGAGCTTACTGAGGCCCTCTAAATGCCCCTCCACAAAATGAAAACCCCAAGTTTATTCATTCTGTCGGATGTTGAAAGTGGAATAACAGTACTGTACGTGGAAATGGCTATTGTCTCTAAAAAATGGCTACAAGATCGGGAGCCTTTTTAGTTTAGAAAGAAAGTGCACAAGAAGGCAGTTGCACCAATAAAAGGAAGTACTTTTTCATATTGAGTGTAATTTTAACTATGGAATTCATTACCACAAGACAGTTTTTAGTTAGCGACCATTAATTCCTATGTCACCATCTATTTAAAAAATGGCTCTAAAGCAATGGCTGTCTGTAATTTATTATGATGATTATTTTTTTTCACCTTGCATCATCAATGTTTTTGTCACTTTACAGAATAAAGTAAAACAAAGGTAAAGTAAATGCCTCTAGTACAATTTAATTTTTGTTGATCTAGTGCCTCTCTACTGTAAAATTTACCGATCCAATTTTATTTAACACTATACTGTAGAAATAATTTGAACAAAGCTAGTGAGATTTTATATTTGCTCCAAAAAAAAAGCTAACATGTTAGGAACAGACTTCAGTATTTGCCATGGGATTATCTGATATAATTCAAAATAATGCCCAGAAAATGGATCAGTTGCCATTGCATCTTGAAGGACTTTTCCAAATGGAGCTGGTTTCTAAGGTCAGTAAGTTTAATTAACCTTACTAATGCTTCGGGTTTATGGTTTTCTCCATTGTAGTGTAGTCTCAAGTGGCTGGAACATAACCAACAGAGAGGGGAGATGAGAATATGCACTTTTTTTAGAAAATGAGAAAATCTGGTTACAATCGACTATTTCTGTAAAGATTATGAATCTGAGAAAATCTAAACATCATTTTTAGATCCTGAACATAGTAGCTTTGTCAGTTAAATATGCTAGCAGAAATGTTAGGGTTGAACTGTAAAGTGCTTAATCCAAAATGCAAGGCACAGAAGTGTTCCTCTGGTTTTCACGCCTTCTTGCAATACAGCAATATTATAGCCAATGTGATATAGAGAACCCAGATTCAAAGCCATACTCAGCAGAAAAAAATTACTGGGGAACTATGAGCCAGTCACTCAACTTAATCTACCTTAGACGACTGTTATGAAGAGAACCTGTGTGTGTATATTTGTATACGGTAGGTGCCTCTTCTTAGAAAAGAGGTAGAATAAAACATATAATAAATGCATCCTACTATATTTGCTGTTAATGAAGTTTGGCCTCCTGACATCCATGTGATCTAAACCTAGATGGACATTTGAGCTTTCTGTTGAGAAAACAAGGTCTACTGTATATTATAACCAATTTTTTACTTAAATTGGAGCCTACATCAACCAGACAGGATCTTACTATTTGTTGAAGAGAAAATTATTCTAGCTTTTTTTTTGTAAAAGCTTCTATTCCATTTATACAGGGGATGAAATTATTGGTTAAGAAAAATTGTTTCATTCAGCATTGCCAAAGTAGTGGTTGAGAGACTGGCTGGAAAAAAAAATACAACAACCTTGAGGATAGGATAAACTAGGATTTCTAGGAAAGATTATTCTCTCAAGTTTTCAGCTGTACTTTCAGACGCTTTGACCAATTTGGAACACAATTTTTAGACAATAAGAATCTTACTAATCACTGTTCTTTGACTTAATGGTTAGTTCCTGATAGCTTACAAATTTGGTTTTTATATGTGATCTTAACACCTGACCTGTGTCTACTGAACTAAGATATAAACTCATTTTAGAACTATGGAAAAATTTGCACTATCCTCTCTGAAATAAAACTTTCTGAAATCTCTACTTTGACATGCTTGTTCATATTACATGTTTTTGCTTCCATAAAAAGGAAATTGTTATGGTTCTCAAGTCTGCAATAATAACCTGTGCCACAAAAATATCCATCCCTTATATTACCAAGGGGGTCAGGTGAAGCAGAAACTTACTATGTATTAACCCATCTTTCAGCTGACATCATTGCTTGATAACAGCCCTTTTATACCTGAGCTCAGAGTTTTAATTCATTGTTAGCCGTGGGGTGAGGGGAAGGCACAGGACAGCACACATAAGCTCCAGTGTTCCCATTCTCATGATCCTTCGACATTTGTTCTGAATGCTGGATGGTCTGTTCCAAAAGGGGATTTTGTGTATGTTTGTTCGAATGTACTTAGGTGCATCCTGAGAATCTTGTTTTAATGGGCTTCCTGATCACAGGGATCTATATGTTCAACTGAAAGCTGTAGTAGTCTTTTGCAGACTATCTTCCTCAAAACAGGAAATACAAGGAGTAGGGGAAGGCAAAGCTAGCATACCCCCTGCTTAGGTTAAACAGGGCTAATTGTATTCCTCCTCACCACAAACACAACACAAATCCTTTCTAGTGTTTGTGGACCATCTGTTGCATCAAAAACAACCAAGAATCTTGAAGCACCTCAAATACTAACATATTTAATGTGGCACAAGCTACTGTAAGGATTTCATGGCTGAATTTTGAAACTGTGATTCAAATACTACAATGTGGTTTTGAAAAGTTAAAATGAAGTTGACTTGTCATGCAAATTTTCAGCTGAGTTCCATCTTGGTTTTAATGTACTTTTTACATTTCTTTTCCTTGTCACTAACAATAGGAAGGGACATGGAGAAGGACTCCTGTAATCTCTCTCATTCCTTGCAAGTAAAGACTACCATCAAGCTGGAATTCTGATAGCCTTAGGGCAGGATCAGTGTGGTACAGGCTGTTAGACATGTTTCTAGTGCCAGTTTTTAGGATTTTGAAGAAAAAGCTTTATGGTCAGAAGAATTGTTGTGATATCCACTCTGGAATTATTTTCTTCTTCACTTTTTCTCACACTCTTCATGGTTGGCCATCTTAGGCCCTTTCTGTAGTTTACCTTTTGTCGAATCCATTCCATGGGGATCCCAGGGTTGGCTCTCCCCAGAGGGGAGTGTGACAGAAGCACGCCCCTCCACATGGGCTGCCTGCTGGAAGGGAGGAAGCATAATGGTCCCGCCCCTGCCTTCCACAGCGCAGCACAACACTTTCCCAGGCTGTGCTGGGGGAGGAAGCGCAGCCATTGTGCTTCCTGACTCTCTGCACAGCAAGAAAGTGTGGGAGGGCAGCAGGAGGACTTGTGCAATCAGTTCATTGATGGGAAAAACCCACCAATGATTTATGCTGCGACTGTGACGGGTGGCCACGGGATCACGATGACATCATGCAGAACCATCGATTTGGTCCTGTCGCCATTGTGGGTTGAGGGTGGGGTGTGGAAGGAGCCATAGCGAGTATTTTTTTTTCTTGGTGTTCAACTTCTGTGAACACTAATTTTATTTCAATAGACATGGGTACAATTTCCATTATTTTGTCCACTGAAACATATTGCCAGTAACTCTGGAATCCAGTGCGTTTGTTTTAATTGCCCTTTAGTCATAGTTAAAAGTATGCTGTGCCATTATGGCTAATTTAGCTTTTAATTATATTGTCTGTGCTAACCCTGATTGAGATTTAATACACACAGGTTTAATGACTCATTCATTTTCAATGTCCCTCTGAAACAAGTTGCTGATTAGTTTTATAAACTTCAAATATTCCTTTGCTAAATTTATGTGTATAATCCAATTGTTATACATCTAATAACATGACATAATGAGCTAGAAATTTTCCAGGAATGGCTGATTGCACAGACATCCTGATATAACTTCAGACAAGCAAAAAGTTATAAACCTAAGAGCAACTAAGTAATTAGTGTCCCTGTCAGTCTACACACACACACACACACACACACACACACACACACACACACAGCAGTAACAAAATATATACAAAGAACATATAGATGCTTCCCTCCCCAATTTGTAGGTAAATAACAAGATTTTGTTAACTTCAGCACTGAAACGCAGCAAGTCAGCCTGGAAACTTCAGAAATAATTCAGTGAATAAATGCACAACATGTGGTCCTAAAGAAAAGGTGTGTGGAACACACAGCCCTTCAGATGTTGTTGGCTGCTGATTGGAGTTCCAGTTTAAGAATTTCTGGAGAGCCAAGGACAGTCCTATCATTTGGCAGGATGAGACTACATAGAGGGGTGTAATGAAAAGACAGTGAATTGTTACTTATTACCTGATATTGTTTTTAGTTACTATGTTATTAGTCAGCTATTACTTGATATTGTTATTAGTTATCTGATTGGAGTCCTCCAGATGGAGTAAATAATGTTGATGTATCTGGTATTTGTTGATGTAGTTCTTGGCTTAAAACCCCCCAGAAAACTAGATGATGTTTCTGTTGTCCCAGACTTGTCAGTGGCAATTCCTGTCACCAGCAGCAACAGGCACAGATGACCACTCAAAGAACCCAGTTACAGGTACATTCCCCCCCCCAAAAAAATCCCAGGGTATATCAGAACAAAAACACCCCATGAGATCTGTGTGGTTCAATACTTGAAGTTCATACTAGGTTCCTTGGCCACTAACTGCTCTTTGTGGCTATTTGGTGGCGTGGGGGGAATGGTAGCAAGAATTTTCCCAGGCAGTTTATATACAGAATTTTAGACTACTGTTCCTTTAAAAAAGAAGGCATGCCCATACTAAATCTCACAACTTCCAGAGCCAGTGGTAAGCAAAGATATTGAAGAGATCTAAATGATGACTGGTGTCCTATTTCAGTCCCAGCAGCACGGCTGACAATTCGAACAAAACAAACTGAATAGTTCCCAGCTCGTTCCTTACTTTTATTCAGTAAGCACAATGTCAAAATAAAGTCCAACAGAGTTCAAAGGCAGCAAGTCCAAAGTCAGTCAGGGTAATCCAGAGTCAGGCACAGAGTTCAGCAAGTCATCCAGCAAACAGAGAGCTCAGATAAGCTCTGACAACCCCTGGAGGGAAAGGCTGGCAGCTATATAGGTCAGCTACCTAATGCAGCTGCTGTCTGATTAATTGTTGCTGGTTATATATTCTTTGAGATCGACGTAGGCTCTCTCTTTGTTGCCTGTGCTCAGCAAAGGTGGGTACTGGTAAGTTATCTTCTGTGGTTGAAGAGGCAGGACTCTTTGCTGGAGCTGGCACCACCCCCTGTTCTGTTTGTGGCACTGTAAGCTCTTCCTGTACAGCAAGTCATGGCACGTCCCCTGTTTCAGACTCTGAGTCAGAGCCCATGTTCTGGAAGCAGGGCATGACAACTGTTCAAGTTGCCTATGATGTCATACAGCTTCCTTTATCCCCTCCCTCTCACTTTTTTACAGGGACTAAAAAATGCTGAAGACGCTGTGAGTGGATGTGGAGGTGACACCAAAGAAGCACACACTTGCTTTAAATGAGGAGGGTTTGTAGCAAGACCTCTTGCCTCTTTGCACTAGCCTGGAAAAGCCTATTATTACTGACCTGCAAAAAGAGATGTTTATTTGGGATATTCTGTCTCAATGTGCCAAAATAACTCAGCTGGCTTTTGTGGGGGGAGCTCATTTGCTGTTCCCTCTGCCTCTCTGCCTTGGGCAGCAAAAGGTCAGTCTAGGTTTGGGAAGGGCCATATGTTTCTCACTCTTACTACAGGGGAATGTGCCCCTGAAAGAACCAATTCAAAATAAACACTGGTTTCAAGAGCTGCAAAATAGTTATGAGAAAACAGAAAAAACAATGATACCAGAGAAAAAAATAATGATTTGCAGTACAATGGATAAACAAAAATGTTCTGGACCAAGAGGAAGACAACTCCCCCAATACTTTATTTGTTGCCTCTATTTATAGAGCCCTATATGTTCCAGGACAGTGACTGCTCTATCTATACTGAGATAGGAAGTGAGTAGAGTTGGAATCATTTAGGTTGGACTAGGATTGCGGAGTCACAGGTTTAAACTCCTATTTAGCAAGAAAGCTCAATAGGTGACTGTGGACCAGGTGTTATTTTCGTTTAACCTACCTTTCCCCAGGCTTCCCATAAGAATGAAAGTGGTGGGAGGTAAACTTTATATTTGTTAATGCTCCTCCTGAACTTTTCCCCCAAATGTTTACTGGAGCCAAAAATAATTGTTCACACGCACAGGCACAGAGTGTATATGCATCTGTCTGTCTGTCTTTCTATAGATATATACAAACACACACACATACATATACACATATATACTCTCATGCCTTTAATAAAATGTCTGCCTTGAACCAAGCTATTTTAACTGCATTTTTAAAACTATGTTTTAGAGTTGTTAAAAGTTGGGTTCTATTATAAAGTTATCTTTTGTATTTTCTTAACCTTGTCATATTCATTTTAATTTGTAAGCTGCCTTGAGTCAGCTTATAAAAATATTGTAAACAAAAGATGATGACAATGACAATGATGATTAAGACAGCAGCAACAACACCAGTGGTGATGGGGGCACTGATTCAGCAAAATACATCCTGTCGCAAGAGGTTAACAAGAACATGGTTGCAGGCATCTTTGCAGTCAGTTTTACTAGATTCCCAACTACATGGAAGTCTGAAAATGCATTCAACAGCATGTACTTACAATTACCCTGCAAACCTTTGTGTTTGATGGGCAAAGATCCAAGGAGAAGCCGTGTATTCAATGATGTTGGGGGCAAGGTTATGTGTGAATTTGTCTTTCCTTGCATGTGCAGCAGAGTAGCCACGTGAAATAACGGACAGGGCTCCTGTTCCCTTAAAGGCTGTGTAGAGGAGGGAATTTCAGCTGAATTTCCTTGTTTTACGCAACCATTAAAGAGACAGAAGCCCTGTCCCTTATTGTCCTTGGCAACACTAAGAGAAGAGAGGATATTGGAAGACATAAAGATATTTTCAGTTTCTAAGGGAAGGAAGAAGCACAGCTGGCTTTCACTTCAACTTCCAAGCTGGAACTAAATCACAGCTCCTCTGTCTCCACAGGCGGCATGCAAAGCCAGGAAGATTATATTCTCTACTGCTAATCCTTATAGCAGCAGAGTTGACCAATCCATTAATGAATTCAAGGCAAAGCAATTGACAGTGTTCTAAAATCTAATACATATTATATTGTAAACATTCAGCATCAACTCTTCAGGGATTCCTTACTTTATCCTCTTTCATGAAATACGAAGGACAGAAGTAAGAAAACCTCCTTATTCTAACATCCTAGTATGAGCCAGATTAAGATTTCCCAAAGGAGAAAGGAAGAAAGACTTTTGCATTAAGAGAGGCAAAGATTCTTCTCACACATAAATTCCCCAATGGCAAGTACATTCAGACCTTTGAAGGTTGCCAAAATGCAGGGAGAAAATACTGGAGCTGGGCAGCATATGAAACAAATGAAAGTAGGCTTCTCAGACAGAGAGCAGGAGAATGGCAAGTGTTCCAAACAAAAACAATGCTCTATCACTACTCTATCGATCTGACAGATTTTCAGAGCATCTTTAGTCTGTAGATCAGGGTGTCCCTCCAGATGTTTTAGACTACAATTCTGGCAATCCACTACCATTAACCATGCTGGAAGAGGATTGTGGGAAACATCTGGAGGGAAGGCAGGTCTTGTGTAGATCATTTCTTCATGGTTTCGGTCAAGGGAAAGGAATCCTTGGACAGATGGTCTTAAAAGATGAATGACCCATTCATACCATGTTATTACCTCTGATTCCTTCTTTCTCCTTTTAAGACAGTACAATTAAACTCTATTTTGTACTTGCACTAGCTGAGATTTTACATGCCTATATCTGGAGGTTGCTACACAGGATGTCATTTCTGAAAGACAACATATTCAGCTCAGTCCCAAGACCTGCTGTTGAACCACTCCAGGCTTCAATAAATGTCCTAGAGATCTCATTATACTTAGGTGAAGGCACTGCTCCTGCTGATAATGGCAAACTTTCTACAACAGAAGGATTTATACAAACTCAGAAGACAAATAAGGTAAACGCTTTAAGCCTAATATGGTCAACTTTTGCCCCTTGGGCAAGGCTTCTGAGTGATTTCGCAGATATAGAACAGAAGTTCAGAATGGCATCATTGTCCAAATGCATCACCAGGCCTTGTATGTCTCAGACAAAATTTCTGAAATAGGAACTAATTTGAGTTTGGTTATCCCACCACCGTCCTGGAAGGATCAGTAGAACTGGTCAAGATGTAACCCCCACCCCTGCACACATACGTTGTACAGAACTGAAGAACCCCACTAACAGATGACGGCAACAACCCTCTTCCACTGTTATTCTGCACTGACTGGTACACAAACTACATACATTCTCTCATCCTGGGGGTAGTACATAGCCACCATGTTTAACAGACACCAGTCTATATGCAATTATTTGTTCCTACTTGAAAAGACCCACTTAATGGGAATGTGGTGAATAATCACTTATGTAAGTTCCATTGATTCAATAGGCTTACCATACCTGGAACTAACAGTTGGATTTAGGCCAATGGTAGCCTATTCTTCCATTAATTCACATAATTCCCTTTCAAAACTGTTTAACTAGTGGTCAACTGAAGACCCTGTACGATGTGTAGGAACCAGCTACCCCCAGCACTGATGGGGTCAAGGAGAGTTATTGGGTACCAGTAACCCAAGACACTGAGAGACTATCATAACGAACAACACACTCCTCAAGGAAATTGAAGGTTTGGAGGAACCAATGTACTCAGCCTTGTCTGGCTCATACCTGGGGCTCCTGAGCTACTAAGACTATCTCTACGAGCAGAGGAAGTGGCATGGAAGCCCAGGAACAAAGGAGCTAGTGCTTATCCAGAAGCACAAGGCCAGCTAACCCTGAGCGCTGTCACTGAAGGAAAAGATTCTTCACATCCTTCAGATTACTGGAACACAGCCCTGAGGACTTCTCCAAAATTGAATTAGGTCCACAGGTGGAAGATGTCACCCACTCTCAACCTACAGGTTATTTCAAGGAAAAAGAGATTTTGACTTTGAAATCATGGTAAAAAAATAGTTATACTCCCTTTTAATGAAGAAGCCCTACTTCAGAAATCAAAACAAATAGGCAAACCAATATTTACTGAGTAACTTGCAGGCAGCTTGGGAGACAGACATTTTGAAGAGCTATTTTAGTAATACATTTCCCCGCTGCATGATGCAGACAGAAGCTGCCTGGCTTTTGGTTAATGGCAGTGATTTGGCAGACAGATGAAGCAAAGCCTCCTTTAAGTCAGTGCAAGTTTACAGATGTGTAGCTGATTATTTTGAATAATTAAATGGTGTCAGAACCAGCTGTGATGAATAGGACTGGGGTCTCAATTCATAAATAATTGAGGAGACGGCACTGCATTTGATCATTCTCATCAAATTTGACTCTCCCGAGGATAAATGTTTGTCCTGAATACCATCAACATTGCTAAATGCCTCAATATCCCTGTTCAGTCATCCAGCCAACAGTCAATTTAACTAAATCACTTTTAACACCTTGCGCAGCCGCTGTCCTCATGAATACAAAATGCTTATGACTGGCACAATAGGGATTTTTCCCCCTGTTATTTCGGTTTGGTGTAGATTTTTTTTTTTAAATATCGGATGGTGCAGTTAATCATAAAGCCTATAACCAAAAGGCAGGAAGAACTGGCATCAAAGGGCCATGTTAAGGACAATGGTTGCAGCCTTATCTTTATTACATTGAGCAAAGGGGAAATGCAGTACCAAACCAGCAATTTTCTGCCGATATCTTATTTGTAAATACAGCTGCCTTTTATGACTCACTCATGGCATTTTTAATACTTGGTTACTAAAGCATGTCAGGCCCTCAAACCATATTTCTCTCCTCTCTCGCCCTGGTGGAGATGGCACAACAGCTGCATGCTATTTTTGGCCCAGAAGGCTTGAAGATCCCTCCTTCCTGACAGTATTTTCAAAGCCCAATTGTGAACAGGCTGAAAGGAAGGCATGGGGAAAAAGAGCAGTTAATACTGGCTTTTGCAATCACGCTTTCTGCTGATTAGGGCCTGAGTCTGCCGCCATCATTAAGCATGAAACAGTGTTTATATAAGCCACAGGAGGCTGTAAACTCACAGAGTACACATCAGTCAGTTGCACGACCAGCTGCAGAGCACTGAGCAGTGAGTGCTTTGGCGCCTAAGCTGCAAATATTCTTCGATCTCATGGTCTCTCGTTTGCTCTCTAATTCTGAACCCTTTCCCCTGCTTTTACCCCTCTTGCACTTCAGGCATCTGTCTATATCAACTAATTCGGTTTGCCCTTGTGTGCAATGCCCATGTAAGAAATTGTTAATGTATTTCTCAGAGATCTATGCTTTTCAGTCTTTTAAATTTCCAAAATTGTTCCTTGACAGATAGTAGCAGACTGTCTCCATAGTCATTTGTAGCCTAGGGCCTTCCTGCCCTACACTGTTCTAGTGGTATTATTCCACTTTCAACATCCTATGGAATCCTGGGGTTTGTGGATTAGGGAGGGGCCTTTAGAATTCTCAGCCAATGAGCTCTTTGGCCTCAGTAAACTACAAACCCCAGAATTCCACAGGATCTTGAAAGTGGAATAACAGCACGAGAACAGTGTAGGCTGGAAAGGCCCATCATTTAAGCCAGTACAACTTTTTATGTGGCACTGTTGCACTGAAATGTATTTTTCTGAAATAGATCCAGGCTACAACCCACCATGTCTTGGAAAATCTTTAAAAAATGGGTAACAAGGAAATATTTAGTTTGCTTGTACTCTTCAGTTGCCCACCATGAGGCCAGTGGTTCCAATGAGCCCCAACCTCTAAACACAGCCCCCAAATCTTTATTATACACCCAGCTGTTCACAGCAGGGTGTTCTTCCAACTTCCTTTAGAGCAGGTCTAAAGGCAGAAAGACAAGCTCTCTTGTGCTGCATCCTATACCCATTTACTTGGAAGGTAGGTTTATATCTCAGTGGGATTTACCTTTGAGCAGGCAGGGGGAGGTGTGGTAAATGTCTTCCTATCTCTTGTATCAGGCCCAAGTAATTACAGAAATCATGCAAATGCAGTTTCCCCTTCCTCATCTCAGGCTGCATCAATACAGAAGCTAAGCAATAGGAGGAACATTTTAATGCTAAAGGTCTCTGAGAAAAACCTGAAAATGAAAAGTTTTGAACACGTACCTCAAAGTCTTCTGAGAATCCATGCTGGTTGTTGGCATACAGTTCACTGATATGCTTAACAAACTGTTTGACAGGAATGGCTTCCATGTCATCTGCAAAATGAAAAAAAAAAGTTCAGTACTGCACCTCCCATTTTCCATCTACAAAGCCAGGCCAGTTGTAATAATATGTCTGTCTAATTTCAGTTTGCTAATAATCTTTGCATAAAGGTGGTTAGCTCAATGCTTCTTGGGCTTTCTGGAAGGCAATTATTTTTTTCCTCATGTGCAGAAACTGGTACCATATTTTTGCCCACTAGCTATAAGTGTTTCTTTCCTGGAAAGTCTTAGCAGGACAGCAGCCAATGGCTTGCAAACTGGCACCAGTTCAGGAATCACTACTTTGAGTAACACTGGTTTAGTTGACATTAGCCGAAGATAACATGTGCGCAGATAACGCATTACAAAGTCAGAGCCGCAACTTAGGCCATTTCCACACTATACTGTTACAGTGCTATTATTCCACTTTCGCCCTCCTATGGAATCCTGGGGTTTGCAGTCTAAAGAGGAGCCTTTAGAATTCTCAGCCAGAGAGCTCTTTGGCCTCAGTAAACTACAAACCCCAGGATTCCACAGGATGTTGAAAGTGGAATAACAGTACTGTAACAGGGTAGTGTGGAAATGGCCTAAAAGTGGACTAGCTATTACTTTAGATAATGGCCTTCCAAACACGGATGGACTATAACTCTCAGCTAGCATAGCCAATGGTCTAAGTTAATGGCAATACCATCCAAAAACACCCTGGGAGTCACTTCTGCTCCAGGCTAACAACTTTCATCAAATGCCATGTTCTTGATCCTTTGCCAAGATCTCATTCTGTTGTTGCAACTGATTGGAAAAGATTATTTTAGTGCATTTATTTTGGGATGGAAGAAAGAAAATTGTGTAGAGGAAACACAGTGATCTTGCACTGGTTGGTGATGGACAGACTTAAAAGGGGCAGATTTAGGTTGCAGAAATATATTTGCATTGGTTGAGTTTGCTTATGGAGTGACAAAGGAAGTGCCCTGTATTTTCATGAGATTACCTTTCGGTAATCACAGGTAATGCAAAAATGGGAATGATAAATTACATTAGTTTTGTTCTATGTCACATGTATTTTATAACTTTGCACATAGTTTATCATCAGCGAATATTCTGCAAAGCAGCAACATATTAAAACACACTAGTGAGGACTCTTTCCTTCTGTTCAGTTATACTACCCAAGATTTCTAGTGCTAAGATGAACAGAACTGAGTTAAACCAGAAAATTAAGTAGGTGGCCCAACCAAGTAGATCTGCCCATGGAAACGATTTTGTGGGCTGTGCCCCACACTTGTATTGAGGGTATGTTAAGGCTTAATAGGAAATTAATATGATCAATGAAATATGCATTTATTATTACTTGGAACCCACCATCAAAAGTTCTGGTGTTCTATGAATTCCACTGTGTAGCTGAAACAGTCAATAAAAACTGAAGGTAACCTTGGGTGATCTGTAGCCAAGGAGCTATTCACATGTTTTTCCTCTAAATATCACAGTTGGACTACTAGTTGCCACTGAAATCTGAGGAAATCTTAAACTTACACTTGATAACAGACCCCCTTCTCTAATATGTATTTATGGTATCTTAATAATATGAGAAAGCGCCATAAAAACCCAACTTAAGGATCTTATTTCAACAATCCATTTTTTAATGCATTTTAACATACTGGAAAAAATAAATTCCTATGATACTTCATGTGAAATAATGTTTGTCAAAGTGGATGAAAACTCTCCCAAGATCAGTTAGGATGTCGATTCTGTAGAATTCTACTCAACCAATAGTCAGAACTACTGACCCATATATTTCAATGCACACTTGTTGTATCATATGAAATTTTGTAATTAATTAAGTTATAAAACTGTAATTTCAATATAAATAATAAAGAACAACATTACACTGTAGACAACTGGGCTCTGTTTGCTTTTTGTTTTGTTTTCCTCTGACTTGATATATAACCCCATTCTAGCTTTCAAATAGCTTAAAACAAACACATGAACCAAGGAAGCAGGCTGCCCTGCCTCCCCCAACAGTGTTCTCCTCATCTGGAGAGCTAGACGATAACTATTATAACTGCAACTTTGAAGAGCCCAGTGAGATGGATCCAGACTTATGTCATACTTAGACTGGAACTTCTGAAATACATGGGAATCAATTTAGATATTATCAAATTAAATCTCATGGATTTCAGTGGATTTGCTCTAAGTATGTATAAGTCTGGACGCAACCCAAAGACTTTTTCTACCTTGGTACACTTAGGATCACAAACTCCTATACATTCCCCAGACTTATGTTATGTCAAATAAGAAGGCTGAAGAAAGGTTTTTTAATTAAAGAATTAAGTCATACTACCATGCAAAGACAAAGTATGTGTATCCTCTTGGCCCCAATTGAATTCCATCTGCGATGTCCTTATTTCCCAATTCAGTTTTATCTCTACCTCTTCCCCATTCCATTCTTGGTCTGGCTTATCTTGGTTTATTTGTTCTGGCTCATCTTGGTCTATCTGTTCTGGCGCATCTTCGTCTATTTCTTCTTCACTTTCCTCTTCATTTCTTACTACACAACAAAAAGACCTTCCACGTAGCAGCATCATTCCTATCAAGTTCCCCATCCTATCTTATTAATTTGTCCAACAGTGAAAAGGTTGATGCTGACATCAAACACTAACATCACAATGAGATGACCCCGGAACCACATCCATCTTGACTGAGCTGCTGCTTGAAAGCTTTTCATCTTGAAAACATGGCAACTTCTTAAAAGTCTCAGGAGACAGATGTTTTAGTCTGTCACAGCATGAAAAAGAAAATGGTAGTGGTGGGAAAAAGGAATCTGGTACTACTTTTGAGATTGACTAGTTTATTTCAGCAGCTATTATGAATATTAAGCCACTCTTCGGATGCACTGAGAGTCTTGGCACGGGTAAGTGCTCAGTTACATGATCTTCAGATTTTAATATGACAATATAGGATTAAACATTCCAACCTACCAAATGAACTGAAAAGTGAGTGCACTGTGTACAACTGAAGCAAGCATACTGCCAACTGGCATTCATTTTGTCCTTTTACCCTTGCCTCCAAAAACTACAGATGTAAGTAATTTTAGGATTGAATTTGCCAGTTTCAGGTCCCTCTCTTCACAATTACATCACATAGTCTACAAATATCAGCAACATTCTATTGTGGAAAAAATCTATAGTCAGACATAAGTAGAGCCTGAGAGTTCCACATTCCAATATGTAGTCATTGTCTGAAGATTCCATTCTGTTCTTTGAGGGCATTTGACCTTTTTTGCCCGCATACTCTACAAAGTTTCTCAAATAAATATGGCTAAGCCAGCATATAAGGAAAGTGCTTCTTCTACGTAGCTCTTATCTAATGGCTACTGTTAAGCTTCTTTCTCATTTCAGGATGAATGTGCTTCAGAAACCATAACTCTTTTAGTCTACTGAAGAGATTAATGAAATCCTATAAAGGCTAATTAGGAAACTTAACAGTTGCTCAGTGGATATTCCCATTTGAGCAATTAGTCTTTTCCTTGCTTAAAATCAGCTCAGCCTTCATTCAGTGTGAGACTGGGGACAAATCCTACCACTAGCCCCAACGTTTAAGAAATGGAACACCATTTTATCTCAATTTCCCTCATCCTGTCTCAGAGGCTCAGGATGGGTGTCAGTACATTCATATGCCATGTCAGCATGCCATTTTAGAGCCTTCTCGCTTTAAAAAAAATCCTCATTTAATCACTTGGACATTAAAGACTAGACATGAAACACTTCACCTATATATCCAAAAATACTCTATGACACTCTTGCTTCTAGAAAGTTCTGGGCCATAGGCTGAAATACTGTTGTTGCACTATGTTAGTGGCCCTTTTTCTAGGGTCATGCAAGCAGTGGCGAGGGAAGGTAAACAAATCCTATTGTTAGTCCTGCCTGGTCTATACCAATTGAATTAATTGAATTTACCCATGTGTTGACTCACTGTTATTTGCCATGGACTTCAACTTGTGACAACCCTACAAATAAGAGATCTTCAAAATCCCTGGTCATCATCAGCCCTATTCAGTCTTACAGACTCAGACCTGTGGCTTCCTGGAGTCTATCCATCTGTAATGTGAGCTTCCTCTTTTCCAACTGCCAATCAACCTTACCAAGCTTTATTGTCTTTTCTAATGAGTCATGTCTTCCTATGATATCTCCAAAGTATGACAGTTTCAGTATAGTCATTTTCACTTCTAATGAGAGTCTAGTTTTGATGTGTCCTAAGACCCATCTGTATGTCTTTTTAGTAGTCCATAGTATTCACAGAACTCTTCTCCAGAAGCACATTTCAAATGAGTTGATTTTCTTCCTATCTGCTTTTTTCACTACCCAGTTTTCATAACCACACAGAAAAATCAGAAATACTATGGCCTGGATGATTCTGGCTTTGGTAATTTTTCCCTGTTCCCAGGAAACATTTCCCCCTGTTTTTCCATTGATTCAATGGGTCTACTCTGGTTGGAACTAAGCAACAGGATTCTGGCCAGCATCTGCTGTCTCTCAGAGTCTATTTCTGCAGGGCTTTACTTCCTTCACAGCCATTCCACCTGTGACCTTTTCCCTCCTATCTCCCCTACCAAAGCTGTTACACCAGCATACCAACAGGATTTCGATCACAGACTTCAAGTAAGTGTTCTGGTTCAGTAGCTTTGCCTGTACAAATAATATTTCTATATTTACCTCAGTCTCTAGACAGACCAGAGCCTGCAAGTCAACAAGTGAGACAATGACCAGGGGCACAGAGAGTATGTTTGAGACCTGCTGATTTCTGTAGTCTCCCTGCCACTGCTATTTGCAACAGCAGACTGTGTGACGGGCAAGGCGGCCACTGGATGACTGTGAGTAGATGGGTAGGCTGGGTAAGTGTGCTGGGGTGGTGGGTTTGGGCCAAACAGGAAAGGGACGCCTGGCCATGCATGAAGGGGTGGGATCCAAGGAAAGGTCTGTTCTCCTATTTCCTTTCTTGACTTTCTGTCTGCCTGAAAGAAACTGCTGCCTGGGCAATGGAGAGCTCATGGTGGGCATGTCCTCAGTGTTCCTAGTGGCCAAAAGGGTACACAGGCTGAGGGGGACATGGGGGGAAAGTGAGGCAGCCATTTGGTGCAGCAGGTGGGAAAAAGTACCACTATTATTTTCTTTGAAATGCACTGGTACTGCAATGGATGTCAAAATCAATTGTGAAATACAGTTGGCCCTTCACATTTGGGGATCTGAATTGTATAGATTTTATTACTGTGAGTTTCTTTAACCTCTGTCCCCCTCCTCTTCAGGCACTTCTTTTTCAGAGGAACCTTCCCTCTTGGTGGCTCCAATCAGGCCAGGCAGCCCTTTACAAACCCACCTCTGGTCCTCCTCCTTCTCCCAACAGCAGCTGCCTGGCCGGCTAAAGAAACATCACAGCCTAATTTCTCAGCACCATAAACCCTCTCTCGATACCCCTTAAACACTCAGGGAAGGAAATGAGCAAGACAAGAGTAAAGGTCGTTCTGCTGACCCACTCCTATTCCCTTTCCTTTCCATGACCTGGCCCTTTCCCCACACTTTGGTATTTGCACTTCTTCTACTTTTGCGGGGGCCCTGTACCTCTAACCCCAGTGAACATAGACGGCCAACTGTAATGCTACTATCAAGAAAGACAAAAAACATCTGCAACATAGTCAGGCCCTGGGTCCCCTTCCAGACCACCAGACCCTGGTAATTTGCACTGGATACCCCCTCCTCCATTGGCCCCGGCAGTATCTGCTACAAATTACATCTGCCCAATTACAAAGACTGAACAATACTACTTTTCAGAAGTAACATAACAAATGGGAACAATTTCACCCTACTGATTCAATTTTTAAAAAAATTACTTTTAAATAACATCTTTGGAGGCATTTTAAGAAACAATTTGATAGCAATTTTTCAGGCTTTTAAGTCTTTCCTTGATTATTCCTAGGGGATTTTTTAAAGAAATGAAACAGCAATACAGTATCACAAGTTACTTTTCAAACCTTGTAACAAGTAATAGTAAACGGGCCATTTACAAAGTACTACAACAAGTAACAAGAATGTGTAAGTTTTCAAGAGCAACTTTCCAATCTCTGAAAGAGAACACTAATGCAAAATGTGTATGATCTTTTTAAAGCAAAACTTTGGGACACACTTCCTCTATAGTATTAAGGCGGTGTTTCACTGTAATTCAACATGTTTAACAGGTAATATACTGCGTTTAGGAAATACCTGGATTACAAATAGGCAGTACAATATGATATGTGGGTTAAAATGCTCTCTTCTCAGGGGAAGGAAGCAGCTGATTAAAACAACCGATTTAGTGTCATAGATCCTTTCCACATGGGGTTATTACCATGGGTTACCGCGTTGTAGCACTGAACTGTTCTGCATGTGGGATTGAATTAGCTTCACTTTATTTTCCGTTGTTCTGCACGGAATCCTGTGATAATGCACCGCCATGTGGTAGGAAAGTACATTATTTGAAAACTAGAAAAAATGCGCTTCATCGAAGCAAATTCGGATTTTTGCAGTGATGCAGAAACGTACATTCACACCATTCAGTTGTGATAGAAATGGTAGCAAAAGTTACACAAATGGACTCAACCATTACCTATGATATTCATTCTCTGCTGCTGAATCTGGGTGATCTTCAAAGTGTTCCTTAAACAACACCATGTCAGAGTGGAAAGTGAATGATATCCCATTCCTGATCGAAATGTACACTATAGGAGTATGGCTTTGAGAACTCCACCATAGTACAAACATGTCTAGTGAAAAGATCTGTTTGAAAAGACCTCCCTTCACATATTTAAAATGATTTTTTTTTAAACAAAAGTAATCTGGTATCACCTTTAAGACTGATTGGCTTATTTTAGTGCGAGCTTTTGTGAATTTACTCTGAGGCAGTTGTTTAAAATCCATGAAAGAGCACACTAAAATAAACTAGTTAGTACTAAAGTTATTGCTAGATTTTTTTTTGTTCCTTTCCCTTTCTTTTTTATGGTACAATTGATTAACCTGTCTTTTTGAAAACTTGCAAATATATACAGATCTGTGTATGCATTCTGGAAGTAACTGGACATTTTTGTCCAATGCAGAATGGCTGTATTCAGTTGAAAGAGGTGGAGTTGTAAATGAGTGAACACTGCGTATTGCACACCCAGTTGTGCATGCACAAAGCTGTGCCTTTTGTCACAGAACGACTCACGAATGAGGCAGTGTTGCACTACTGCCATGTAATTCTGTGAGCATGACCCTCTGTGTTTTTCTTCCGTGTAGAATCTTGACTAATGCCTCTCTGTACAAGGATGAGCTGTGGTGAGCCTTGGTGTTGAAGCTTCTCCTCTGTTAATTTCAGGCTAACCCCAGTCCCCTATGGTGTATACACTAAAGGAACCATTGTTTGTTTAAAATACAGTTACTGAGAATCAGAGCTTGGCAAAGTTACTTATTTGGGCTCCAGTACCCAGCATCCCCCCAGCTAGTATGGCCACCGGCAATTTTCTCAAAACCTAGTTGAAAATTGAAAGCAGAAGATCTATGTGAGTACAAAAGAGTACAGGAATAGGGAGACCACACAGCTTTGACATTTGTTGCATGTTGTAGTATCAAAACATAGTTTCCTATTATAGCTTCCCAAACCAGTGATTGTTAGACATGGAACGCTAATGCTGTTTTTGAGAAGGTTTGGAATATTTCCTTAAGTTGTTATTGAAATAATTCTGTACTTCATTTTCTCATTTTTCTCTGCTACTTTGCCTGTTATGTGGGTGGGATCTTAGGTCTTCTTCTGAAGCTAGATTCTATCTCCAACTTTAAAAGGGGGAATTTAATTTTCCAGTGCCACTGGGACACTGTTGCCACAGGGGGCCATAGAATCAGTTTGTAAGTTGTTTTATGTTCATATAATTTACGAAATTATATGTATATCATGGTAAAGCAGAGACATGGTAATTTTGAAAATGAGAAAAGCAAAAGAAGGAACTATGGTATCTAAAAGATTAAAAAATTGTATGTGATGTAGATGACTTCAACAGAGCCCTGAGGCATTCTGACTAACAAATGGCATATGCTTTTGTGGACTAGAGTCTATAAAATGGAAAACTTCAGAATTCAAATAGATACTTTTATTACGTGACTCACAAGGCTGCATACATGGTGTACAAGACACGCTAGGATATACATTCCCAAGCATACGAAAGCCTTTATGACAGAGAAGGGACAGAGGCCCATCATTCAGAATGTTCTTATGTTAAAACCATAATATATTGTACAGCCTATGTGAAGTGAATTTACATAACCAATGTGTGGACAGTGTTGGTTCTACCACATTCCAGATATTGGCTGAGAAACAGACTATGTTGTTGTTGGTTCAATGCCAGAAAACTGTAAATTGAGACTAAATTGCACTGATTTCAGCAAGATGAGCACATGTACTGTGTACTGTGTTAGAGCCACTGCATGGAATGAGGTCTACAGAACGTTATCTGGAGAAAGTTAGGTGCATCTAAGTCCTCACCTAAACAGTGAGATTTCAAACCACTATTTAACAACACTATCCTGTATATGTCTGTAGGACTGCACTTATAATGCCATAAGTGACACTCACTGGCCCACAATCTTCTCTTGCAAGCAGAGGCAGAGCAAAATGAAAAAAGGAAAGGACGATTGAGGATTAATCACTTTATTTCCACTGAGATGTAATCTAATTTAGTACTAGGCCAACAGAAATGACGAAAAGATACGTTAAACGCAAAGACAATGTACACTGAATGAAATCTGTGTACATAAGATGTACAGTTCTGCCTTTAAATTATAAATGAAACAGACATTACACAGGTGAAACCTCTTGAATGTGTAAAATAGAAATGGGATTCTTTCCTGAAAAATCCAAAATAACCCCATGGGAAAAAAATATTCAATTAAAGCAATTCTGCCTAACTTTCAACTGAAAAAAGCTCTGAGGATCGTTTGCAAAATCAAATAGTAGACATATCAAACATCTATGCATTAGTTTCAGTGCTAAAAGCCGGAAATCAATGGAAGTTTCACAATTCATACTCAGATTGAGGTACAGGAGCTGATGAGTGTTTTCTGCAGGGCTTCAAGTTCTTTGAGGAAAGGTGGGAAAAGGAGGCAAACCAAAATCAAATAGAAGAGGGTGGATTGATCAATGTTCCTTTCACTCTTGGAACATGAGCCTCATTTCTCAACATCTTCTGTTTACTTGACCAGCCTTCTCAACAACTGCTATTTGTCCAAAAGAAAAGAAAAGAAAAGAAAAGAAATACAAGGAAATGGCTGCAAGCAGGAAAAGAAGGGGATATCTTCAGGTATGCATTTGGAAGCAAACTTCTTATGAGTATTTGGGAAGCAGACTTTCCTAAATCAGGTCTCCCCAGTTGTTTTTGGGCTATAGTTCCCATCAGATGCCACCAGCCTGGACAGTACTCAAGACAATGGAATATTTGGAATAATGGAATGGCATACACAGGGATCCAGACTGCAGAGAACTGCTTAAAAGTGGAACCTAGAAATGACCAGCTACAACTAACTAAGCACCTGTAATTAATTCCTTTGCCCAATAATAGAGGACTGCAACTTAATGAGAGACGGCCACTCTTTCTACAGTGTTAAATGTTAGGGTTTTTGTTGTTGTTATAGTTGTATATGTGGCCTCATTAAATGGTAGAGGAGGACGATCATATGGTGGTGCTGCTGGCTCAAGCTGTGTCTTGCACTCTGTTGTGGGGATTACATATTCCTGCACTTCCAAGATGGGGGGCAAGAGTCTACCATAGACAGCTGGGTTGTAGCATTCAGTTGTTGTTACTGTCTGCCTTCAAGTCGTTTCCAACTTATGGCAACCCCCAAGTTGAACTTATTACGGAGTTTTCTGGGGCCAAGAACGTGTGATACACACAAGGTGACCCGATGGGTTTCCACAGCTGAGCGGGAAATCGAACCCTGATTTCCAGGGTTGTAATTCAGTGCTCAAACCACACTATGCTGGCTCTTATTAAAAAGGACCTAAAATATTCTAGTTTTACTTCAGAAACAGAAAAGCACAGCTATTTTAAAAACAACAACTATAACAATAATCAATAAGAAGTGTGTTTGAGTGTGTGTACGCACATACATGCAGGTGTACAAAAAGTAACTTTCTAGAATCTGTTTCAAAAGCATCCCCTAGTTTTTATCAGACTGCATATGCATCTCTCTCTCTCTCTCTCTCTCTGTATAAGGCACACTGATATGAGCACCAGCAAACCATTTTGTTGTTTTTTTGTAATGTAGTTGGGAATTTTATGATTATCTCATCTATTTTTATGTGTTTTGAAATTGCAATCTTGCATTTTTTTTAAAAAAAGAATATTATTAACTATCTTCATGAAAAGATTACAGGGAGACATCCCAAACTGGGCTATGAAACAAAGAAAACAAAGCAAGGGGAAGTGTGTGTGTGTGTGGGGGGGGAACAAGATGGTTGGCCCATTTAATATTGTTTAATAACGCTGCCATGCAGGTACAGTTGTTCTTCTCCCCTAGGGGCACGATCCCAGACGAGACTTATGCTTTTTTTATTTATATTGTGTGTAATAGCTATAGGGGCAACCAAGCTAATGACCCTATCTGTGTCCTCTGTTTCTTTAGATTGCACAGTAGAGATGGTTATGAACTGTAATTAGGAATCTAAGCTTCAGGACAGAATGTGCACAGATTAGTGCATGTGTATAGGTTATTTAGTTTCATGCTCAATAACAAAGTACATTTCTTCAGTTGAAAGTAAGGTATCTAAATTATTGGATAATTTTGCATTTGCGGCCTATTGCATCATCAAGCATTAGCACCATGTGTTTTGGAGCTGCCAAGGATCTGAGAAAACTCTCATTTAGGTTTGTTTTTTAAGGAGAAATGCAAAGGTGTTTCATATTTTTATATATATGTAGTCAGATTGTATCCATTCTGGCTGTATTATACCCGAACAAAATCTGGTTCACTCAGCTCAGTGAAACAGACGTGCAGCTCCACAGGGACAAACTTAACTATCCATTTAAAACTATTGCCTAGGGTATCTCTAGCAAATAAGGTTACTTTAAAGGACTAGCGTATGTTAAAATGTCATTTATACTTTACTTCCAGAATCAATAAAGCATAGACGATTTTCTCACATTCTCTGTCTATTTCTAAAAGTTCAAAAGAGGTATCATTTTATCAACACTGCAAGAGAATCAAAAGGAAAAATTTTCTGTTTAACCTTTAAAAATGGCTTTGCAGCAAAATGATCATATAGGAGTTAAAACTGATGGGCAGGCAGGTGCCAAGAACATGCAGCAAATTGCTCAGGGGAATGGGATTTGAGGATGTTTCAGGTCTGGAGCAGGGGGAAGTCTGCAAATGGCACCAGGCAGAACGCGAGGCCATTCTATTAGGGCAAGGAAAGGCTGTGTGCAGGCACATGTATTCATTACTTTTATATGCACTCACATATATGCATACTCCCGAGCTCCCTGTTTGAAAGTGCTATCTAGCCATTCATTCATTCTTTCATTCAGTCATTTATAAGCTTCCACCCTGCATTTCTAACATTTGCACACCATTCAGTTCATCTGAAGAAGTGGATTCAAATCTACCAAAGTTCATTCTAAAATAAATCAGTTAGTCCATACGGTGCTGTTAGATTCCTTCTCCTCCCCTCCACCACACCCCATTCAGGGCATCAAAACAAGCAAAAGCAATCATAAAATGCCAGAAGCTCAAATAAAATGCAATTATAGAACAAAGATTGAATGAAATCAGACAGAGGGTACAAGAAGCATTAGCTTAACTCTTGCAGTAACTCTTTCCTAAACAGGAAGGACTTTGCTGTTTGGTTGAATGCCACCAGATATGTTGCCAGTCTACCCTATGCAAAGAATGCCACAGTTTAGGTGCAGCCACTGAAATAATTCTCTTGTCACCCTCCATCACACCTGTGCCATACCTAGAGAAAAAAGAAGGGCCACCCCCTCAGATTTAAGGTATGGTTGTAGCGGAGTGGTTGATTAAATTATATGATATAGCTGAATTGGACAAACTAACATTGATGCTATCAGATAAAACGGATAAGCAATTTTGAGACACGTGGAAGATGATAGCTCCCTTGTGAGGAAAGTGCTAGGGAAACTAACTATAGAGGGAGTGTTGAATTAACTTTCAAAGTTATAAAATATCTCAAAAGGAGTAAGATCTAATCTGGTGTAAATTAAAGAAATGTTAAAAAGAGTTTATTTCTTTTATTGTGATCATATGTACAGTATTTGTATTTGTATTAACAATTTTATAAAGGAAGCAGTTTCTGCCTACTGGTCACATGACAATCTGTCTCAAGCCCAAGGTGTGGGTGCATTTCTCAGAGGGAAACCGCAAGCAGGTTAGGCAATGGACTTGAGGTCTGCTCAGCAGCCTGTCCCTGCTGCATATGGGAGGAGACTTCTAAAACTTTTCCTAAGAGCAGAAAGCAAGACTCGCCCCCAGAGTGCAGGGTGCATTTCTCAGAGGGGAACAGCAAATCTGTTAGGATCTTTCCTTCTAAAGCTTCAGTAATGGGGAGTAAGAAAGATCCTATTCCCCGCTTCTAAAGCTGCAGACTCGCTCATTGGCACAAAAGTCTCCAGCATTGGGAATGGGGAGTAAGAAGGATCCTATTCCTCACTTCCGAAGCTGCAGATGGTAAAATTGCAAATGTGGAGGGTCGACTCTGCTTAAATTGTTAAAACTGACATTATTTGACTCTGTTCAGAAATTCTGGAATATAGGTCAGGGTATAAAGTTGACTCCCAGACTTGACCTGAGACTTGACCTGAAAGTGTCTTCAAGGACTTGAGGTTTGACTTGAGACTTGGAGTAAAAGACTTAAATACATCACTGCTGTTCTTGAGCACCAAGATCTTCTACAGCAGCTGTTAAAGAACATCTACTGAAGAGAGACAATTTCCTCAGAGTAAACTGGTGTACAGTAGAGGGAGATGCAAACACATCCCCTATTTTTAGGTAATTAGAAATCCTCCTCAACCCCCATCATTAGCAACATAATTTATTCAAATCTATGCCAATGCTCTCCAGGTAAGACTAACTCTTCATTGCTCCCAATGGTCATGGATGGTTGGAGATGGGGAAGCAGTGAGTCAATAATTCTGGAAGGGTGATCCACCCCAGGCCTTCCAAGACGACCAATAGCAGTCTCTGTGTATAGTGTACCAGCATATGAGGTGAAAGGGCTAAGCTACAACTTTTCACCTTCATGTTCTAATTTTCTATATGCAGATATCTCTTTACATGGGAAACATTTTTTTGTCTTATACCCATAGAATTTGGCCAACAATTCTTAAAGAGCTTCTCAACTGAAACTGCATGAGTAGCACAGTTCTGATTTTGCTAAATAAGACCTGCACTTGCATTTTCATAGATTTTATTCCTGGTTACACTATACTTCCTATTATCATTTATAATTTAAAGAATCTCTGGCATGCTGAGAATGGGGCATTCTATCATATAATTTCACCAGTGCATGACAAGAGAGCACAAAGAATATTTAATTTGTTCGATTTTGAGAAGAACTCCATCAGTTGAGGTTTGAATTATTTCCAGCTGGATCATCAGTTGAACACAGCCCACAAACAGATGCCTGCCTGAACAGTTAAAGGCAAATTCATTTTCAGTATGAAGAGACTGTGCTATTACTGTATGTGGTGCCTTACACATTTACATTAAGCATCATAATGGTACATTCACTGGAAGAAAGAACCAATCTAAAATAGTATTAATGTAAGGTAAGCAGGAAAAATGAAATGCACAAATATTGGATGGGTAACACCTCGCTTGAAAGCAGTATATATGAAAAGAATCTAGGGCCTTAGTAGACTACAAATTAAACATGACTCAACCGTGTGACATGATAATCAGAAATGCCAATGCAATTCTAGGCTGAATCAACAGGAACACAGTGTACTTGGTCAAGGGAAGTATTAGTGCCACTCTATTGTGCCATAGTCAGAACTCATTTGGAATACTGTTGTCCAGTTCTGGGCACCACAATTCAAAAGGAATACTGACAAGTTAGAACATGTTCAGAGAAAAGCAACCAAGATAGTCAAAGGTCAGGAAACCAAGCCTCAAAAGGAGCAAGTTAGGGAGCTGGTTATGTTTAGCTTGGAGAACAGAAGACTGAGAGGTTACATGATAGCTATCTTTAAATATCTGAAGGGATGTCATGTAGAAGATGGAGCGAGATTGTTTTCTGCTGCTCTTGAAACTACAGTGCAATCCAAGAGATTCCACCTAAAAATCTGGAAGAACTTTTTTTAACGTAAGGGCAGGTTGACAGTAGAATAGATTGTCTTGGAGGATGGCAGACTCTCTTTCTTTGGACATCTTTAAACAGGGCTGGATGGGCCTCTTTAAGGATTGCTTTAGCTGTGTATTCCTGCATGGCAGGGGGTTGGACTGTACAGCCCTTGTGGTCCTTTCCAACTCTTAGATTCTCAGGTCATTTCCGCACCTCACCTCCTTCCAGCAACATCCCATCATGATCCCAGCAGCACCTCTGCCGGGATGGGAGTGTGACACAAATGCTTCCCTCCACACCCGGCTGGCTCCCTGTGGAAGGGAGTGTGGGCTAGATGTGCCTTCCTTCTGCAGCACAGCAGGCCTTTTTCCCATGCTGTGCTGGGGAAGAAAGTGTCTAGATCACGCTTCCGCCTGTTTTGCATGGTTGGCGAAGATGGGAGCATTGAATGATCGCAGGTCATTAACAGATTTTTTCCATTGATAGAATATTCCGCAATCGTGACAGGTGGGGACATGTTGGCAGCAGGACCACGATGATCTCGTGCAAAAGCATGACTCACAGACTGCTGCCAATGTGTCCCATCCTGGGACAGTGACACCGTGTGGAAACGACCTATAATTCTAGTCAATGGGGGAGGGGGACAAAACAGTGAAGGAGAGAAAATATTTTAAAATGGGAAGTACACAGTCCTCCTAAGATTGCTGAACTACAGCTCTCATCATAATCCACCATTTTCTATGGCAGCTAGGACAGATTGGACTTGAAGTTTGGCATCAGGTTGAAGGCTACAGGTTTCCCACTTCTAATGCAGACAATCACTGTTACATGCATTCTAGTGTTAGCTATGGCAAGGTAGCCTTCCCCAATCTGAGTCATCCCAAATGCTCTAGGCCACATCTCCTCAGTTACAAGCAACTCTTACATGATGGTGCTAATTGGATAGCGCATGTGAAGAAAAGCTGTGTCAGAACAGTTTACCTATAGAACTTTTCTGGAGACAATCCTGTAAGACAGATTTAACTGCAATTAAGAATATAGCTAATAGGATCAGTCAAGGAAAAGAGATATGTAACACATTTCAAGGGATTTTTCTATGTATATGGGCAGAAAAGAGCACTCTATAAATGTTACCCCATCCATATCAGGAATCATGTCAGCTGAGGGAGTCATGGTTCTAATTAAAGTCTTTAGGCCAGTGGTTCTTAGTCTTTTCTTTACTGGGGACCCCCCATAAGTATAATTTGTTGCTAAGGTCCCCTGAGACTGAACTTCTAAACTTAAATATTTAAATTTAGATTGAAACAGTCAAAATAAAACATTTAAATTTAGAATTGAATATTCAAATATTTAAGTATTCAAATATTTGTTTATTTATTAAAGGCTTATGGAGACTAGGATTCAAATCCCCACTCACACACTGAATGACCTTGGGCAAGTCACATTCTCCCAGCCTCAGGGGAAGGCAAAGGCAAACTCCCTCTGAACAAATCTTGCAAAAGAAAAGAAAAGAAAAGAAAAGAAAAGAACACCAGCCTTAGGGTTGCCGTAACTCAGAAGTGATTTGAAGGTACACAACAACAAAGTGCTACTGTGAAGGAGTGGTTCTTTCTAGCTATCATGTCTCTCCCCTTTGAAAACTTTGAAAATGGTGGCTCTAAGGCAAACCTATCATGGGGGTTTTATTGCCAAGATTTGTTGCCTTTGCCCTTTCTGAGGCTGAGAGACTGTGACTTGCCTGGGGTCACCCAATGAGTTTCCGTGGCCGAGTGGCGATTCCAACCCCAGTCTCCAGAGTCATTGTTTGGGTGCACACACACGCCTGCTGCTGTGTCCCTTTCTTTCAGGATGTGTACTGGGGTGGGGGGCAAGTGCTGAAATTGCTCCCTTGTTGAAACTGCTACCCTGGCATCCATGTACTCCCCCCACTGCTGCATCCCTCTTGCTGCCACTGCTATTGGTGTCCAGCAGCAGGCTTTGCAGACCCCCTGTGAGGGCTCCATGGACCTCCAGGGGTTCCTGGACCCTAGCTTAAGAACCACTGCTTCAGGCCATACAAAAGAAATCCAAAGTCACCCACTTTTGTTTCACACAAAATTGTTGGACAGCCATATTTAACTTGTGTTCATGCCTTGGTCACAATCTCAGAGTAAAACAATTACAGTTTTTAAGCTTTAAAGAGACTCAGAAAGAAAGAAAAAAACCATGAAAAAACATTGTTCTTAACAGGAGAACAAGAGCTTTGCATGCCAACAATCCAAGGTTCAGCCTTAACATCACCACAGATTTACAAGGTCTTTCCAAAGACTTTAAATAAGACTCTGTCTGGGAAAGTCCTGGCACCCTGGAGAGCAGTTGCCAGTCAGTGAAGAAGCTACTGAACAACATGGACCAGGGGTCTCAGGTGGCAGAAGAAAGCTCCCCAAGTTCTTCTTATCTATGGAAGATCCTTATCAATAAATGCTCTAACGGTAAGCCTCAAACCATGGGCCTAGCTGACTAAAATGATACCATGCACAGAGGAAGTAAAATGAAAAGAATATAACTGTATTGTGACAGCCTTTGTAAGCCTCCTCCCTAAGAGGTTTGTAGGTATCATTGCCAGAAGGAGTAAAAAGCAGTGTATGACAGGCCAATGGTTCTCAAAATTTGGAATCCTACTTATTTTTAAATTCAGCTCCTCAAAATCTCTGCTCACTGGCCATGTTGGCTGAGGCTTTGGGAACTGAAATACAAAAAAATCTGGAGGACCAAAGGTTGAGAACTTTTGCAGGGCAGAATACCCAATTTTTCACATTTATTGCTGAGAGTCATTCTATTTAGAATTACTCCATGCTACTGGAGATTATTTCCACAATCAGAGTGCTATGCACAATTACCTGGAAGTAAATACCGCAAAACTAAACAGGACTTCTGAGTAAACATGCATAGGATTGTGTCTAAGAACTCCATTTCTTAGCTGCTGCAGGCAACACATGTGGAAACCTGAGGGGGTAGTTATGTTAGTGGACTGCATCTGAGACTTGTGGCATTTTAAAGATTAACAGGGTTTTTTGTGAAGCCAAACTTGTCTGCCTCACCCAGACACAAAATTCAAGATCTCTTTCTCTCCCAATCTCTCTCTTTCTCACTCCACTGACACACCATTTTGGAAAGAAAGAGAAGTATTACTGCAACACACAGGATACTTAAAAGCATAAAGAGGCCAGTAATTGTGGGAACCAGTTGAAATACTAATACCTGTACAAATTACATCTTACGGTATGAATTTTGCTTCTGTTGCTTCTGAATCAACTAAGTTAAGAGGCTGGGCCTTCCTTACCTGGAATGGGAATAATGGGAATGGTTTCGTTTGGCACCACTCGAGGTGAACTGCTGTCTTCCACGTAGAAGTGAGCTGTTTGGAAACATTTTCTGTGAATGGAATAGAAATGTCATCAGTTCTTTCAGGGCTCTGTTATAATTTTGTCCATGCTGAGCATATTTAACAGACAAAGAATAATGTGTGCTTCCCCCCCCCACACAACCACACATAAAATTGTATTAATACATTTGCAATATCAGTGACACTCAACTGGAAACTGAAATGTACTGGGACCTTGCACCACAAAACAAGCGACTCATTTAGAGTTGTTTCTTATCTTAAACAGACTGCTACTTGCAGTTTTTATCTGTTCTTTAACACACAGTTCTTAAACACACAATAGTTCAGGAAGTTCAACAGTTGACACTTGTAACTACTCTAGTGCACACTTGGAAAGTAAACTGTGAGTGTCAGTTACTTCTACTCAAGAACAGCAGCCTTTCTCAAGAGAGAGAGATAAAACAGCAACCCTGACTGGATGCGTGACATCTTGGGCATTGCTTAATGCCAGGCTAAAGAATGGACTGCATCGAGAGAATACATACAGCTGGCACACTGCTTCCCCTCAGGAAAGTTACAGCCTCAACGAGAAACAACTTTGACCCATTAAACTCCTCGCTGCTGTGCAATTCCTTTCCTAGACTCCTCCTCCTCCTGCAAAACCAGCAGAATCACAGATGCTGCTAAGCAAATGCCTGTGGAGATGTCAACTCAACCTGCTCCCATCCCAGAAAGGGACTCTAGAAAGCACAGAGCACGAACTGAAACAGCCCACCAGTGCTTCCTGAGCATCCACGCCTAAGAACTTTAATTTGCCTCCCTAGCACTTTTGAATTTCATTTTTTTTTTTTTACCTGTACTTAATGCACAGCAGAGAGCACAAGCTGGTCATCACAGAGAAGGCACTGAGGAGGAGAGCATCCAGAGATCCAATGAGCCTCTGCATGGCGATGCTAAGCAAGGCAGAGTTTTCCAAGAGCAGCAGCGGCAGAAGCAGCAGCGTCACTGGCTCATTGCTGCCTTAATGAGCTGCTTGAGGCTGGAACTGAATATTTAATGAGCCTTGCTCAGCGTGAGCCACTATTGTGACAAGAGAAGGGGCTGCTCTCAGCTGTCAGGAGTCTTAACAATAGCCTGGACGGAGCAGCGGCAGTGAGAGCAGCCGCCACGAATTCCGTCTTCTTGCCTCGCTTAATGAACTGCTCCTCAGCACCTGTGCCGAGCCTTTCACGCGGTTCACTCTCCCGTGTGACACACACACGTGCGAGGGGCTGTGATCTCTCTCTCTCTTTCTGTCTACCCCCCCTTCTCTTTCTCTCTCTCTATGCCAAATTAGGGCCAAGCAGAAAAGCCCACACCATCCTGTCAACTTTGCTGACTCTGTCAAAGCCATTTGTATTGCCATTGTTTCCAGCATAGAGATACATAGCAGAGGGCTTTCCGGAAAATGAGGGAGGAGAGAAAGGGCAATGCAACTCACATAACTTTCAAAGGCCAAACAAATCTCTTTTAAGGAGCTAAGAGAGTGGGTGCAGGCCCTCTCTTTGGAGTGTGTGGGTTTGGGAGGATTCTATTGATACTAATGTTAGTGCTGGAAAAAAAAAACAATATTCAGGGCATGAGAGAACTCTGGTCATAGTTTTCAAACCTTTGCAACTTGACAATTCCAGATGAACGTTTACCTTTTTCTTTCCTCCCTAGAACCAATGGCTATGGAGTGTCTTATAGAGCAGAGCTTGAAAATTTCACCACAAGTCTCAGTGACTGTGCTGGCTGTGGAAATCTTGGAATTATAGTCCTAATAAGTAACTTTTCCAAGTTCTGGTCATACAGATGAGTACGCAGAGATATCTTTCCTTGTAACTGTATGCACTAACTATAATGCTCACTGTGAGCATCTGTGGGATAACTGGAGGTAAGCCACAAACCTACTTATTTCTGTCTGCTCCATTCTATTCTATATTTGTTTATATCTTTAATATAAATATCTATCTTTAATATATATTCCACTGAGAAGAGGAATTGCTACACGATGTCTCTCCTGCTCACTCATTCATTTACCTCTCCTGCTCTTAACATTATCTGTAAGAAAAAGCAGCAGCTGTTTCAGGGGTCCTTCCATCTCCAAACCAATTTGGGATGATGAATCAAAAAGAATGCAGTCAACCCAGAAATCCACTGAGGACCAGGGAGGGCTCTCTGAAAGCAAGGATTTCACTCACACAGAAGTGATGAATAGAGAGAGAGGCCCCAGGGTCCTGTCCCCCTCCAAAACCAGGAGTGGGGAAAGTGCATCCCATGGGGCCACATACAGGCCCCAGACCCCACTTCTGTGGCCTCTGAACCCCCCTCCCTTTACCAGTCAAGCCCCTGAACCTCCCTGATTTTTAAAGTAATTTTTGGCAAGATTTTTTGAGTTAAAATTACTCCAGAATCATACTCAGCCCCTGCCTCAAATACCCAATTTGTCCTCAGAACCCTGTGCTGTTGTTGTGTCTTCAAGTGATGTCTACTTATGGCAACCCTAAGACAACCCTATCATGGGGTTTTTTGGGGCTGAGAGCATGTGATGCACCCAAGGTCACCCAGTGGGTTTCTTTGGCTGGGAGGAAAACTGAACTCTGGTCTCCAGGGTCGTAGTCCAATGCTCAAGCCACTAGACCATGCTGGCTCTCATCAGAACCCTGTACTGCCTCTCAGAAAATTTCCTTCTCTGTTTCTCCTGCAAAATGGTGATATCCCAGTTCCCATTTTGGATGAGAAAGAGGAGGAAAATAAGGTATTTTGAAATACAGAGAGGTATAAGGGAGGTTGGGATAAAAGTTGACCCTAGTCAACTTGTTTGCTTATTTCTCTGTGTTGTTGTTTTTTTTGTGTGGGTTTTGTGTGTGTGTGTGTGTGTGTGTGTGTTTTGCTTGCGTTGGCCGTGTGCTCTCCCTGAGCTCACAGCCTATTGTCAGCTAATTGTTTGTTAGTTAGTCAGTTAACTGTCAATCAGACTAGGGAGAGTTAATCAAGCTAGGGGGAGGAGCCAGCTAGGGGAAGGAGGCTTTATTAGGAACTCCCAGCGGCCCAGGCAATCCTGGAAGAATCTGCTTGTCGAAGAACCCCGGACAGGCCTCAGAGGAGGCGAGTTCTGGTGGCTGGGGACTCCTTGCTCAGAGGAACCGAACCGGCAGTTTGCAAACTGGACAAGCTCAATCGAGAGGTCTGCTGTCTTCCTGGGGCCAGGATAAACCACGTAACGGAGAGGCTAGCCAGGCTGGTCAAGCCCACTGACCGTAAGCCCCTCGTTTTGGTTCACGTTGGAACCAATGACACGGTGAAGCGCAGCTTTCAGCACATCACAAAGGACTACGAGCTTATGGGGAGAAAGCTTAAGGACCTTGGTGCGCAGGTGGTCGTTTCATTAATCCTTCCTGTTCAAGGATATGGTGCACGAAGGGAAAGAACAATAGTAGAGGTCAACAGCTGGCTCCGCACATTTTGCCACCGCCAACAGTTTGGCTTTTTGGATCATGGCTTGAAATTCCAGGAACATGGGCTTCTGGCAAGGGATGGGCTGCACCTCACGAAACTTGGCAGGAACGTTTTTGCAAACAGTCTCACAAGGAGGATTAGGAGGGCTTTAAACTAAGTACAACTGGGGAGGGAGACAAGATTATTCAGGACAAGGACTCGGCAAGTGCAGGGGAAAAAGGCCCAAATGATATTGGCCAAGTAGGAATAGCATCCAATCGTGGGAGGGGTGGAAAAAATGTTATGGGACTTGCAGGAAGGGCACGGGGACTTAAGTGTCTCTACACTAATGCACGGAGTATGGGAAACAAACAAGATGAATTTGAACTCCTAGTACAGCAAAATAAATATGATTTGATAGGCATCACTGAGACCTGGTGGGATGAGTCTCACGATTGGAATGTAGGAATAGAGGGGTATAGCCTATTTTGTAGAAATAGACCAAATAAGAAAGGAGGAGGAGTAGCCTTATATGTCAAGGATGTTTTCACCTGTGAAGAGATCCATGACTTGAACACCGGAAGCCAGGTCGAGAGCATCTGGGTAAGAATTAAGGGAGCGAGAAACAATAGGGATATTATAGTGGGGGTTTACTACAGACCTCCAAGCCAGACTGAGGACCTCGATGGCGCTTTCATAGACCAAATGACTGCACATTCAAAAAGGAGAGATACAGTAATAATGGGAGATTTCAACTACCCGGATATATGTTGGCAGTCAAACTCTGCAAAGGCGGCAAGGTCCAGCAAGTTTCTTGCTTGTCTTGCAGACAATTTCATGGTCCAGAAGGTGGAAGAGGCCACAAGGGGATCAAATATTCTGGATCTGATCCTGACCAACAGGGAAGACCTTGTTAATGACGTAGAACTGGTTGGATCTTTAGGAGAGAGTGACCACGCCCTATTAGAATTTTGTATTCAGTGGGGAAGAGAAGGCAAGTGTAGCCAGGCATTCGTCTTAGATTTTAAAAAAGCAGACTTCTGTAAACTGAAGGAGCTGCTGGCTGAAATCCCGTGGTCAAGAATAGTCAATGAGAAAGGAGTTCAGGATGCATGGGAGTTCTTTAAAAGGGAGGTACTGAAGGCACAGGCTAAAACTGTGCCATTAAGGAGGAAAAATGGAAGGCATCTGAACAAACCGGAATGGTTGACTAAAGAGCTCTCAGCTGAGCTAAATATTAAGAAAAACATGTACAGGAAATGGAAGAAGGGGGAAATCACCAAAGAAGATTATAAGCAAGTAGCCAGGAGATGTAGGGAGAAGGTCAGAAAGGCTAAAGCACAGATCGAACTTAGGCTGGCCAGAGACGTTAAAAACAATAAAAAGGGCTTTTTTAAATACGTCCGCAGCAAAAGGAAAAAGAAGGAGACGATAGGGTCACTGCGCAAGGAAGATGGTGAATTAATAACAGGAGGAAGAAAAAAGGTAGAACTCCTCAACACCTTCTTTGCCTCAGTTTTTTCCCAAAAGGATAAAAACACTCAACCTGGCGGTTGGGGAGCAGGTGAGGAAGTGGGGGAAATGCAGCACAGAATGGGTAGAGAGGTAGTACAGGAATACCTGGCCACACTGGATGAATTCAAGTCTCCAGGGCCAGATGAATTGCATCCTAGGATTTTAAAAGAACTAGCAGAGGTCATTGCGGAACCTCTTGCTATAATCTTTGAAAACTCTTGGCGGACCAGAGAAGTTCCGGCAGACTGGACGAGGGCAAATGTTGTCCCCATCTTCAAGAAGGGAGAAAAAGAGGACCCAAATAATTATCGCCCAGTCAGCCTGACATCAGTACCTGGAAAGATCCTGGAGCGGATCATCAAACAGTCAGTTTCTAATTACTTAGAAAACAATGCCGTAATTACGAAAAGTCAACATGGATTTCTCAAAAATAGGTCATGCCAGACTAATCTTATCTCTTTTTATGATAGAGTTACTTGCTTGATAGATGAAGGGAATGCTGTGGACATAGTATATCTTGATTTCAGTAAGGGCTTTGACAAAGTTCCCCATGACATTCTTGCAAAGAAGCTAGTAAGATGTGGGCTGGACAGGGCTACTGTCAGGTGGATTTGTAACTGGTTGACTGACCGTACCCAAAGGGTGGTCACCAATGGCAGATTCTCATCCTGGAGAGAAGTGACTAGCGGGGTGCCACAGGGTTCTGTCCTGGGCCCGGTGCTGTTCAATATCTTCATTAATGACTTGGATGAAGGAATAGAGAGCACGCTGATCAAATTTGCAGATGACACCAAATTGGGAGGGGTTGCTAATACGCCTGATGACAGGATCAAAATTCAAAAGGACCTGGACAGATTGGAGAGCTGGGCCAAGGCTAACAAAATGAACTTCAACAGAGAGAAATGTAAGGTCCTACACTTAGGCAGAAAAAATGTTATGCAGAAATATAGGATGGGGGACACGTGGCTGGCTAACAGTACGTGTGAAAGGGATCTAGGAGTCTTCATAGACCACAAGCTGAACATGAGTCAGCAGTGTGATGTGACAGCCAAGAAGGCCAAAGCAATTCTTGGTTGCATCAATAGGAGTATGGTGTCTAGATCGAGGGAGGTATTGGTACCACTCTATTCTGCATTGGTTAGACCTCATCTTGAATACTGTGTCCAGTTCTGGGCACCCCAATTCAAGAAGGATATGGATAAGCTGGAGCAGGTCCAGAGGAGGGCAACCAAAATGGTGAGGGGCCTGGAGGCCATGCCCTATGAGGACAGACTTAGAGAGCTGAGTATGTTTAGTCTGCAGAAGAGAAGGTTGAGAGGGGACATGATAGCCATGTTTAAATATTTGAAGGGATGTCATGTCGAGGAGGGAGTGGGTTTGTTTTCTCCTGCTCTTGAGACCAGGACAAGGAGCAATGGATGCAAACTGCAGGAGGGGAGATTCCGCCTGAACCTCAGGAGGAATTTCCTGACAGTCAGGGCTGTCCGGCAGTGGAATGTGCTGCCACAGAGTGTGGTGGAGTCTCCTTCTTTGGAGGTTTTTAAGCGGAGGCTGGATGGCCACTTGTCGAGAGTGCTTTGAGGGTTTTCCTGCATGGCAGGGGGTTGGACTGGATGGCCCTTGTGGTCTCTTCCACCTCTACATTGATTCTATGATTCTAGTCCTCATGTGTTTGCCCGCTTTATCCTAGAGCTATGTCATCTGACTCAGCTCCAGGAATTTTATGGTTCACTTCCACTACATTAAGGGCTATTCACCACAGTACCTCCTCACCCACTTTTGTGGTCCCATGACTTTCTGAGGCACCTCTAGGCAAGACATGTGTGAGGGCTTTCTTAGGCCATTTCCGCACTAGATGGTTATAGTGCTATTATTCTACTTTCAACCTCCTATGAAACCTTGGGGTTTGCAGTTTAGGGAGCAGCCTTTTGAATTCTCAGCCAGAGAGCTCTTTGGCCTCAGTAAACTCCAAATCCCAGAATTTCACAGGAGGTTGAAAGTGGAATAATAGCTCTATAACAGTGTAGGGTGGAAATGGCCTTAGTGGTGGTTCCCAGACAGCGAAACTCCCTCCCAAGGGAGATTAGGCTGGCATCCTCTCTTTACTGTCTACCTGCTGGCAGGCAAAGTCTGTTTTTGTTCTGGCCTACTTAATGGGAAGTAACTCACTGATGAGGAAGTGGCATTTTACTGAACATGTGCTAGAATTTTCTTTATTTTATGTTCTTAACCTTTCATCAATTTTGAGTTGTGTTTTCTATTTAATTGTGTTTTAACACACGAGCTTGTGTTGTGTTTTAACTATGTTTTATGAATCTTACCATGAGCCATCTTGGGTCCTATTTTTAAGGAAAAGGCAGGGTATAAATCAAATTAGTAAACTAAGTGAGTGGATCTGCTGTACAAATACATTTAGCCTTGGAGTACCTGCTCACACATTTTATCTTGCCCCGCCTAAAAGGAGGTTAGGAGAAACAAACTTATGGGTTACTTTATTTTTTCCCCCTTCACGACAGATGTAGATGAGGCCAAGAGATTGTGGGTGAGCTTTTTATCATGGTTGTATCAGGATTTGAACGCAAAGTTATCCAGGTCCAAGTTCCATACTCTATTCAAAGACATCACAGAGACCTTTAGGACTATCATAGTAGGGCCATCTGGCAACCCCAACTGCTGTGCACTTATGGCACTTTATAAATAATGAAAACAATGGCAGCTAAATTCTTAGAATGACTGAAACAATATGCAGCCACCAAAGATCACATTTCACAGCATGGTTTTATTCAAAGCAGGCAGCAATTGCTTCCAGGCAGACCATCTTTTAATGAATGTAGGTTTTTTTTCATCTTATTCTCAGGACTGAACTAATGTTTGGGAGTCCAAGATATGCGATGCATAACAAAATATTCCTACACAATTAGTTTGTCTCATCCCTGAATAGCTTGGCTGATCCTCCCTTCAACTCTTTACTTACGAGGGACATGGTTTCTACTTGGACTGCCTTTATGTTGGACTATGAACTCTCTGGGGGAACAAAGGGGAATAAATCAGTCACAGTAAGGAGAAAGGCTATGAATATGGATCAGGTAGAACGTGCATGCATTTGATGCAGTCAGGATTTTCTTCTTTGAGTGAGATATGCAGAAAATCCATGGAGGATGACTTCTGATAGTATGCTCTTCATTTTGTATTTTAGATTTTCTTTACAGAAAAAGAAGAATGAAAAATGAGGGGGGAAATCATCATGCCACACTTCGTTACTATCCCCAGAGCACTATATATAAAAGTCATTCGATTTAACAATAACAAAATTAGTCTGATACAATACTTTACATGTTTATATTGAATAGAGTATAGTTCATTTTGGGGTCCAACATAACTAAAAAAAGGTTGAAAACAGTCTGTTGGGATAGTTTGGATCTACCTCATTCTCATCTGAATGTCTACGTTCACCATAACCAGAGTGCAATAAAAGTATTCATTCAGGTGCCTTACAAACACTGAAATGTCCTTCTTATAGTCAATTGGGTGTTGATTTAAAACTGTTCTCTAGGTATTATTTATTTGAATACCAAAATAGTGACTTTTGAACAATGAATCCTATTTTTTTTTAAATCTCTGGGCATGCTCATGAGAGCCAGCGTGGTGGTGGTTTGAATACTGGAATACAACCCTGGACACCAGAGTTCAATTCTCCACTCAGCCATTGAAACTCACTGGGTGATCTTGGGCACATCACACACTCTCAGCCCCAGAAAACTCCATGATAGGTTTGCTTAGGGTTGCTAAAAGTCAGAAACTACTTGAAGGAACATAACAACAATGCTCATGTTCATTAAAGAGGAGTACATGAAGAAGTGACTGACTACTTTTATATAGAACGAGTGTATTTACTCATTGTTGCTTGGGATTTTATTTTCTTGTAGATAATACTTGTTAGAAATACCTTAGGAATTACCTTACCTTAGGAATCAGATGAGGTTCAAGTGCACAGATTTGAGATCCTGTGTCTCCAATTTCCCAAAAATGTCTTGTTCCAATATGTGTAACTTTCCCCATATTCCCTAATCCAATCTATATTCAGAGTTATTAACATACACAGGTTGGTCTCCTGAGGGAATACACTGCCCTCTTCCTTCTTGCTGCTAGGCCTCATCTCCATAGCACCCGGTCATTCTCTGGCTGAGAATTTTAAAGGCATCTCGCTAAACTGCAAACCCCAACAGTCCATAGAATCTTCACAGCCAGCCAATCATATGAGGTCTTTGCATGCCTGACACAGACAAACTTACAAACTTTGACTTTTATATATTAGATTTGAGGACATGCACACAATCCTGTTTCTCATACTCAGATAATTGTTTATCACAATCTATTTATTTATTCCCTACTGTATCCAAAACCAGTTGAAGATACAAAGCGGTGACATAAAAATCACAAGAATGAGTTTTTAATGGAGTTTCATAATGTAACATGGTTATACCATGGGATTCTCTTGTACATGTATGTATTGTCTTTACTGAAAACTGCTGTTGGATCATCCCATTTGGTCATAATCCAGCCTGTGAACTAATCAGAGTTGGGCAGCCACAAGTGCTCCTCATAATTTCTCACAAAAATTGGAACCCTATGCTCACGTGCCTGAAAGCTTATCACAATACAATCAGCATGATTCATTTTTCAATAAACAAGCCTAAGATGGTGATGTACCCGCAAGCACCATTTCTGTTCGTTCAACAAAGGCAGTTCCCCTCTGTGTGGGCAGATCAGTATGCATGCACATACTTATGCACTTGCTTACAGCACACAACAACAGCAAATTAGTTCCTAAGAACATAGAGAACTGAGATTTAGTGTATTAAAAAGGCTGGGAATTGTTGGTTAACAATGATATAGAAAAGAGGCCTGACTGTACTGATTTGTGTACATGGATTAAGCATATTCAGTCAGCTCTATTGATGTATTTCAGTGATGAATACATGCCTACATAGAAAGAAGGTTTCAGAGGGTGACTAGAACATTGTGACATGGAACATTTTGAAGAGAACCTTCAGTGTTTCCAACCCACCATTTAATTAGTAAGTCAAGAACCCCAAAATGCAGGTGTGACATGAGAAATGTCACAGATGCTTTTGTTCTGGAGGGCAAGACTGGTGGTTTCCTTTTTGCAAGAAGAAGAATAAACATGGAATGCATGAAATGAAGATAAGGGATATTTTAACATAGGGACACTGGGAAAGTTTTCCAGTGCATCTACTCTCCCTCTCTCCAAATGTTCTGTTCTGATAACATTCATCGAAACTTTAATGACAAATAGTAAAGAGTAGGCTTAAGAACATAAGAAAAGTCAGACTGGGTCAGACCAAAAGTATATGTGGGTTCTCACAGTAACCAACCAGAAGCACCTGGGAAGCCCATCAGCAGGAGATGGAGCCAATGGTCTTGACCTCCAGATACACAGAAAACAGGTGTACTACTACTGATCCCAGATAGATAGATAGATAGATAGATAGATAGATAGATAGATAGATAGATAGATAGATAGAGAGACAGACAGACAGACAGACAGACAGACAGACAGACAGACAGACAGATATCTCCATGGTGAGTAGTAGTCCTTATTCCCTCACCCCCTCCATGGTACATGTGGTAGTGGTTTGAGTTTTGGATTAGGACTCCAGGCGGTCAGAGTTCAAATTCTTGCTCAACCATGAAAACCCACTGGATCCAGACCTTATCTTCCCAAATGAGTCAGCCCAGGTTGAAGATATTCAAAGTGAGGACTTTCTCTCAGTCCCACCATCTTCGTAGACATGGATGGTGAGGATATAGGAGAGCACCTTCCCAGTGGATGCTCCTAGATTGTAGAACTCCCTCCCACAGGACATACAGTTAATCCCCTCCCTGGTCTCTTTCCACCAGCAAGTTAAAACCTTTTTATTTAGGCAGGCCTTTGACTGATCTTAATCATATAGCAGAGCAGCAATCAAAGAGATGTGCTTCCGTTTTTATTTTGTATGTTTTTAATCATGGCTTAAATGTGTTTTATTGTCTTTTTAACTATGTATTTTTAATCAACGTTTACTTTTTTTGCGGGGGGTAATAGTACGTTTTTAGTTAAACTGTTATTTTAAATGCTGTAAACTGCCTTGGATCTCCTGGCAGGAGGAAGGAAGGATATAAATTGAATAAATAAAATAAACCATAAATTCTTCTGCAGCTTAAGAGAAGGAGGTGAGGTTCAATTCCCCGCTTGGCCATGGAAACCCACTGAGTGACTTTGGGCATATCACATACTCTCAGCCCCAGAAAAACCCATGGTAGTCTTATCTTAGGGTTGCCGTAAGTTGGAAACAACTTGAAGGCACACAACAGGAGCAGCAGCAGCAACAACAACAGCAAAGCTCCTCTGAATAAATCATGCCAAGGAAACCTTACGACAGCATTACCATAGAAGGCACATAAATGTCCTGAGATACACTGGGAGTAGAGTTTTGCTAAGCATGTTCACCTGTCCTCCTCTGCTAAATTCATTATGAGTTTCCTCCCTACCCATATTTTCCACAAGTCATACCTCAAGACACATTTGATCCCTGTCTCTCTTCATTCCTCCTACTAAACCTGCCTCCTTTTGCCGCAATGGTGCCAGTGGTGAGTTAATAAGGGAAGGCTTCCATGACTTCTCCCCTCCTGAATCCACTGAGCCAGGTCCTTTAGACTAGTTAGTCTGGATGTGAGCAGGTCCAGAATCAGTATCTGCTGATAATCACAGTTTCATAGGATACAAGCAAATTTTTAAAGCTGTGAAATTTGACCTTGTCTAAATTCACCTAGTCTAAATTCACACGAATTTGCTTTCTTTCTTGGGGGCCAGAGAAAACCAAGCAAATGTCAAATCTGTGGGACGAAAGATTTATACTGCTGGGCAGCAATATAAAAAATATAAATTTCAGAGCAAAAATTAAGGGAATATTTGCCATGATGTCAGACACCAATGTTACGGTCTTAAAGCTATGATTTTAACAGTTATTATAAGAGCCCACAAGGACATGCTTTGCAGAAATCAAGACAACCAGAAAATAGTTGCATCTAGTCAATAGGGCATGCTGTCCATTCCTGAACTAACTCCTAAGGTATATTTGTTACAAATGTAATCGGCTCTGGCGGGTGGGTTCACTTTTAAGAATAGTTTGATATGGTTAGTAATAAGATTATATTTAGTAATAGTAACAGATTAAATATAATTGAAAAGTATAGAGTTAAGAATAAAATTATTATAATGAGTATAATGAGAATGAGATCTAGATATAGATAAAAAATACATAAGTATTATGATATATAATATGTTGAATAAGTATATGATTATAATGGAATTGGAGAGAAATAACAATGTAAGTCTGTTTTGGTTGAAATTTCCCTTTTTTTTTTCTCCACTGTTATATGTACACAAGGTGTTTTTCTTTTTTGTTTTGTTCATTTTTTTCTTTATAATCAATTTTTTTTTAAAAAAGGTATATTTGTTAAGGCGATAATACTGTGTGTGATGACTGCTCAAGCTGAAAAAGGAACTCATTTTGCACAACTGCATTTGAATAAACACTTGAATCCTTCCATAACAGCATTCCCTAACTTGATGGCCTCAGTGGGTCTTAAAAGACTACAAAACACCCTAGCTGGGTTTGTTGAGAGTTGTAGTCTAGCACATCCGCAAGGCACCAGGCTGAGGAAGGCTGTTTCGAAACACATAAATGAATCAAAATAAAATGAAATACTTTCCATAGTAAAGAAAGAAATCCACAATCTCATAGCTGAAATGGCATTCTTCATTCTAATTCCAGAACATCCAGACAACCTACACGTTTTCTGCAAATCACTGAGAACTCTGTTGTCTTTGAAAGAATCCAGTGTGTTTGTTGGGGCAGACCTATCATTCTCTCACCACCACCTCCCCAAACCCCATATGTGTTGTTTTTGTGGCTGGTTTTCCCCAGGGAACAATAATCATGTGAGATCTCAGACATCAGGCAGGCCATTGTGTGTACGAGCAAAAAGAAAATGGGGGGGCATTACTCTTGGAAATTACCGGTAAACCCCCCTCGAATAGGGATGGAATGAACGTACAGAATTCTGAGAGTACCTGCAGGGCACAGAAATTCTCCCATCCCAATATGCCTTTGTGACAAGCCAAATACAAGTAAAATGTTTTTCTGTATGTGCCTTCAAGTTGCCTGTTGATTTATGGCAACTCCATGGATTTCATAGCGCATTCTTAGGCAAGGAATACTCAGAGTTGGTTTTGCCAGTTCTCTCCTTCAAAATATAGCCCACAGTACCTAATATTCCTTGGCAGTCTCCTATACAAGTACTAACCAGGGCTGACCCTGCTCAGCCTCCAAGATCAGAAAGGATCTGGTGCTTTTATATTATTTAAGCCACACAGAAATAAAATACTACCAAGAGAATAAAATGAGATAAAATAGGCAACACACTCAGGTATACTTTTTGTGCTTTGCTTGAAATATATAGGAGTAAATCAGAGAATGTAGCAGCCAGCATGAAAGAGTAGAGGGAGGAAAGAAAGAGAGAGAAATAGGCAGACAGACAGAGGAAAGATGCTGTTGATATGGTCTCCATTTCTTTTACTCTCTGATCCAGGAGAGCTTTAATTGTTATTGTTGCTGCTGTTAGCATTAGTGATTTTTATCCTACCTTTTCACTAAAAATTGGACTCAATGAAGCTAACATCATGCTGGGCAGGGGCTGTGTTTTCTCTTACTGGTGTGTTTTAAAACTGCCTTTAAAAAACTGCCTTTAAAAAAATTTCTCCTGGGGTATTCACTTTATGTTTACACTGTATTTGTTTTGTTTAATTTGATCATAAGATGCCTTGAGCTCCCTTCTTAGGAGAAAGCTGGATAGAAATCAACTCAATAATCAGTAAAATAAAAAACAAGTGGGGAATGACAATCACAAGATGGAAGAAAAGGTTTTTAAAAGCCCACACTGAGAAGATGCATCTGGATACCCTTCATAAAGCAGTGAAAGCTTTCTGAAAAGTGGGAACAAAACAGGGCAGATGCTGAGGGCTAAAGCCTTATTGGGAATCATATCTTCAGCAAATCTTTCTTTCAGAAAGAAGCTGCTTAATTAATCAGCAAAATTAGAGGCAAAAGTGGTCAGCTCCCCACACTGGTAGGGACACACATGGGAGAAAGGGGTTGACAAATGCAATTCAGCAAGACCAGCTTTTTTCAACAAGTAACTACTAGGCACCTATGCAGCTTTTCAAATGATTCTCCCTATTATGAGATTACTAATATGCTATTCCTTGAGGGAGAATACTACAGATATTTGACGGATCAGACCAAAGTTCCAGCTAGTCCACCATTCAATGGCTAAATAGATGCCCATCAGCAGGGAATTACACTCCATATTGTTGTTTTTCCCCACTAACAACCAGCATAGAGAGTTACACTGAACACAGATGCTCTGTTTAATTACCATGGCACACAGCAGCTGTCCTTCTTTGAATTAGTCCTTCTTTAAAGGCATCTAGTGACTACCACTACCACGTCTTCTAGCAGTGAATCCCACAAATTCACAATGGGTTGGATTGAGGATGGACAGAAATGTCTTTGCCAGACATCTCGGGGTACCCCTCCCTGGTATTATGAAGAGATAATTCAACACCAAGAATAGCCAGAAATAAGCTTCCCTGGTCAGTTATTACCACAGTGGAAAACTGTATGACTGTCTTTGATCTAGTCACCAAACAGGTCCTATCACTCACATGTGTGTGTGTGCGCGTGTACCTTCAAGTCACCTTTTGATTTAAGGCAATCTCACGAATTTCATAGAGTTTTCTTAGACAAAGAATACCATAAAGTTGGCCCCCCACATTTGTGGGTTTAACTTTCACAGATTTCATTATTTGTTTCTCCAACCCCTGTCCCTTATCTCAAGCACTTCTTTTCAAGGGGGACTCTCCCCCTTGGCAGCTTTGAGGCTGTGCAGCCCTTTTAAAAGCCACTTCTAATCACTGGGCAACAGAGAGGAATTATGGGGCTACTGTGCCAACTCACATCCTTTCTCTCTCCTGTCTCTGACCCGGTTTGGACCCTGGGTGCCTGTTTTCCTTACTATGCCTCAGTCCCCTTCCCACAGACACATACACACATATTTTCATATTTGGGATTTTTACACTTTTGCAGGGGTCCTGCACCCCTACCTCTAGTGAATGTGTAGGGCCAACTGTACTCAGAGGTGGTTTTGCCAGTTCCTTCCTCTGATAGGATAGGGATATTTTGTTTTTCTTTGCAGATCACTGATGTCCCATCAGGACGTTCCTAAGTGGCCTCAATTCATGTCAAGTTACAATAAAGAAATTCCTTCACACATGGATAAAAGTGGAGGTGTGAATCAATTGCATACGTCCCATTCTGCTGTACAGCTTGATGTGCAAAACCATCCTATGTCTGCCCTAGTGCAATGAACTGGCTCAGAGTTTGCTCCAGAACTGAGGAGATACTTGGTACAGACTCCTTCTACATGCTCATAGGATATCCCCCCACCTACCATGTTTGACAGATAACAGACAGGAAAAAGTGACCAAGGATAAGAATGAGTGCTTGGGTTCCCATAGAGGAATTCACAGACCATTGAGTACTTCAGGATTATCTGTCTGCTAATCCTCATTTTCATGAACAATCGTGTGCAGATCGGCCCATGTATAATGGATACCCTGCATTTAAAAAAAACACAAAACAAGACCCTCTTCTCACAGACATATGATGACACTTAAACTAGCAGTCACTCCTTGAGAGGTATTCTTACCCTGGAAACTTGAGCAATACAGATCAAGTCCAACCCAGAATAAACCAAAAGGCTATCTTTCGAGCCTCACTGAAGTAAATGGGGAGTATAGCTTGCCAGTCTGCCTGGCTGATTGGTGGATTGTGCCTTGGGACGACACCTGCCTGCAGTCTGTGCAGTATTAGATGGGGTCATCAGTCACTGACTTTTACGAGCAAATCGGGTGGGCTCTAGCAATTAAGAAAGAGAAAGACCACATGAACAACCAAACTACTGAATATTAATGAGCACCTATGTCTATGTGATTCTCTGCTCATGTGGGAGAGTATCTGTGTTCTCATTCAAAGAAGGCATAATGAGGCCTCAAAAATACCATTTACAGACAAGGTTTTGCTCTAAGGGTCTGCTTGAACGATTCCAAAAATGGCAAAAGATCCATTGTGCAGTAAGAAATCAGAACAGTGAAGAACTACATCAGCAACTACATTTGAACCTCTACTACTAAAGTCCTTATATCAGATAGCTTAGTATGCTTGCACTTAATGTAACTACAGAGGGGAGACGGCAGAGTGTTGGGGATGGGAAAGAAGACAGATCTACAAAATCTGCTTTTGCAGTTTTGGAATGTTTAATCTAAATTGCTCACTGTATGGGAAAGAGTTTTGGGTCAGCAAACTAAAGATCTGCGGTTTGTTTAGTTTTCTAAAACACTGGCAGGCATTCATGTACTGAAACTGTGTTTATTAAACAAATTAAAGTCCTATTAAATGTAAGAAATATTTGTAAAGCTCACTGTGTAATTTTTTCATCTTTTCATGTTCTTTTAATAAAATTTGCCAACATGCTGAAAACAAACCACTTCAGAAAAATGCATTTCATGCCAACATTCAGATCAGTTGCTCTGCTCTTCCCCAGGTTTTGTACCCAACAGGAACGACAGTGAATCCACCAACTACTGTTTGGGATTCACAGAAAGTGGACACATGTCATGGATAAGAAAGAGAAAGTCAGCTGGGAGAAGGAGAACCAACTCTGGTGCCAGTAAGAAAAAAATGGAAAGCAACATGCAATATTTTCTCAGCACTTGGAAAAGTTACTTTCTTGGACTACAACTCCCACAGTCTCCCAGCCAGCAAATATCAGTGCTTGCAGTAGAATCTATCAGTGCTTGCAGTACAATATAGATAACCTTTCCATGCTCTATGCTTTTCCCAGAATGCTGTTGTCATTAGTGTTGGAAATCTCCCCCATGTCTCGTAATATCTCTCCATGTCACCCTTATAATACCTAAAATGAAAGGCCAGCCAGTGAAATTGATTGGCAGCACATTCTGAATAGCACTTTGTATTTCAAAAAGCACATAATTCACTTGGGCACTTCAATTCTACCAGGTTAAGCAGCTTTTAAAATGTTTTATATAATCTCACAGAAGACAGGTAGCTCAACAGTTATAACTCCTGCCACCCAAATAGACCTCCCCATGGTTGGGATCAGTTTCTGAATGCTAGATTCTGGGGACACAAGAGCAGTTTACTCGCTATTGTCTACACCAGCTAGCAGTGTTCCTCCAGGCTTTCAAAAAGAAATCTTCCCTAGGTCTATTTGGAGATGCTAAGAATTGAGCCTCAGACCTTCTATATATAGAGATGTATACAGAGATGTAACAGTATGCTACCAATGCCATAGAACGGTTACGATACACAAGGGCACAAATTAAGAGGTCTGGTTGCACAACAGCGGCTCTCATTTTGCAGTGGGACATGCTGTGCTTCAGGACCATTGCACAAGACCCATGCTGCGGGCATAGCTTGCGCAATGGTTCTGACAGCGTGGCTATGTTTCTGTCCCTTCCTGAGAATGTATACGCTGTCTAACAGTGCAATACAACTTTACATGATTGTAAGAAGAAGTTAGTGTACAATGATGTAACGTCCTAGCAGGATGCCAGCCATTACATTTTGGGCAAAGGTGCTGTTCTTGTGCAAAAAATGGATTTTTTGCAACCAAAAGTTTAGCAAAGCTTTTGTCTGAACAAAAGCTTCACAAAGATGTTTCACCGTGGTTAACTGTTTTTTCCTTCCCCCAATGGCTTGTCTCAATGTGTTAAGACATCATTACTCATTCAGCATGACGGAAAAAAAAGGGTTTTTTTGCACCTTTATATTTTAAGCACTTTTTTTTTTACTTGTTAAAGTTATTTAGGAGTGTATGAAATTGCTTCTTATGTAAATTCAAAAGGAGAGTAGATTTTAGGCAATTTCACAAGCTATAGAATCATCGTTTTGCCATTCTGTTTTTGCTCTGATTGTGGATGTGAGAGTGTGGAGTGTATCCACGTTCAGACCTCGGCTTTAGTAGGGGTTAGGAGCAGATGATCCCTGTGAAAGTGGAAAAAATGCAAATATTGCAATCCTCTGCAAACATGCATGCTACAGACTCCTTTCCTGTCAACAATCCTGGCCTGTACTTCCTTTTTCCACCTTGGTACCACAACACTTCTGCTTTGCCCCAAGGCTGTCTCCTCTAGATTTTCCAAGCCCCTCTGCCTCCTCAGACTACTGTAGCTGACTTTAGCAGCTGCCTCTGCAGTGGCACCCACCTCTCCACTATTTGGGCAGCAAGGAGGAGGCAGAGGCGGTAAAGGCTTGGAGACTGGCAGAGGTCTTGTGGTACCGAAGTGGGAAAGGGACTTACTGACTGGGGCTGTTGGAAGGAAAGGAGATGCAGAGGAAGAGGAGGAGTGGGACAAGGAGGCGAAAGGGGTTGGAGAATCTAGCTGAGGCACTGTGAAGGAGACTGAGAGAAGAAGGAGGAGGAGGAGGAGGAGGAGGACAAGCTAGTTAAGCAGCAGCTACAAGCTTCCAAATAATCAAAATTGTGGGAGTTAAATCCCATGAAAATTGAGGGCCAACTGTATTTAGAAACAATTAATTTAGGATAGGTGACCTTAAATGTATTTGGCTTCTTTATACAGTGTAAAGCCATAGACATGGGGTCACATATTCCATATTAATTAATAAAAAAGATATTTCTCGCTTTCCATATTCTGCAGATCACTACTGAAAGTTAGAATCTATTTAAAACAAATTAGTTACCCATAATTACACCCTCTTATACCTCTATTTAGACTTGCTAAAGAGTACACAAAAAGAGATGAGTAACTGAAGTATGGAACCAGGAGGAGCTAGCTATTCCAGTTGAACTGCACATGAGCACGTGATGCGCTCCATATTCTTAATGCCAGCCTTTCCCCAAATGATTTTGGATTCAAAATACCATTCAGCCCTGTGGGGTGAATGGTCAGGGGATTGTAGTCAAACATATCTAGAAGGTACCAGATTGGGAAGGGCTGTCTTACTGAATGTTCACTACCAAGACAGAAGCTTGAGAAAGCTTGAAAAAGTTACTTTTTGGAGCCCAACTCCCAGAATCCTGTATCTGCATGGGGCTTCTGTGAGGGAGTTCAAACTTGTCCAAGCTCTATGTAATGGAAACAAAACTTCTTCCAAATTAGGACTCATGTAGGGTAAAATTTTCCTGTAGAAAGGGCAAAGTTACAATCCATGCACAGTATGTTACAATGCAATCCCCTCTTGCAAAACACAAAAGAATGCCCAGACAGCCAGTACCATGATGCATTTATGTGGTACTCCGAATGTATGCAAACAGTGGGATAAATCTGGTACAAAGATTCCTCTTCTGCTATGCCAACAGTGTCCCTTGAGAATGGCAAAGACAAATGTGACCCCTTATTTGGGATAACACAAAACCCTTAGCAGTCAGACGTTTTTCTCTCTGTGACCTCTGGCACGCCTGAAACAAGTCAGACTCCCCCTCCATATTTTAATCAACATTTTGAACATCTGCGCAGGTTACAACTCAGTGGTGAGTGAAAAGGTTTTGTCATAGGGGTTTTATGGAGAAAAAGAAGGGCATGCTCTCTGGACAATGAATCATCAATGAGTTGGGATTTCTTTTTAAAACTTCAAAAAAAAAAAAAAAGAAAAAAGAAAAAAAAAGAAAAATCCATGCTCTTTTATTGAATGACTTTAAAAAGTAAGAAGGTTGGCATATCTACTGTCATTCGACCTAAATTCATATCTGCAGTCAATTGACCTAAAGCCTAAATTGAGATGAATGGCTGAATGAGAGAAGGTGTTTTAAATTTTGAATATCACGTCTACTAAATTTGCCCTATTACTCTTTCCCACATTAATACCATTCATCAGAGCTACAATACCACAGAAGCCTGCATGCAGATGCCTGCCTCTGCACTTTGGGGACTTTCCAGGAAGCTCCCTTAGAGACAGAGGGGAAATGTGCAGTCAGCGTTCTAGCCAACTGGCTCCCAATGTGGGTGAGTGGAAAGGAACTATTAGATGGCTGCAATCACTAAGGCATCTGGCACACTAAATACATTTAAACATTTAAGATTCTAAAGATAAGATTGTTTGTGGTTAGGTTTTTTTTTTGCTATTTTGCACGGTCACACGATATTTCTTCTTTATATATGTTTATCCCCAAGTTGTTGTTGTTGGTGTTGTTGTGTGCCTTCAAGTTGTTTCCAACTTATGGTGACCTTAAGGAAAACCTACCATAGAGTTTTCTGGGGGCTGAGAGTGTGTGACATGCCCAAGATCACCCAGTGGGTTTCCATGGCTGAGCAGGGAATCGAACTCTGGTCTCTGGGCTTCAAAGTACAAACTACTACACCACACTGGCTCATCTCCACTTTATACCTTTCCATTTATAGACCTGCCCTCCACCTTTATATATAATGAATTGGAAACATCCAATCATTTTATATCATTACAAGAGGTTGGGTGCATTCTTTTAAAAGCAGGAGGTAGCTGATCTAGACATCTCCTCTTGTTCCATCTGTGGGGACTTTCACACTGTGGAATTATAGCAGTATGATTTCAGTTTTAACTGCCACGGCTCCATCCTATGGAATCATGGGGGCTGTAGTCTGGTGATGTAGGACAGCTCTCTGATAGAGAACCCTATACACTTCTCCCCAAACTGCAAATCCCTGGATTCTATAGGATGTTGCGACAGCAGTTGAAGCAGAATCATAGTGCTGTAGTTGTGCAGTGCGAAAGGGCCCTTGGAAGTCATGGGTCAGAGACCAGAGTGAGTCAACTGAATATTTTAATTCCAAACTGACTGTGTGAGAGCCACTAAGTTCAGCTTCTCATGAAGCAGCAGTGATTATAGAAACGCAGTAAAAGGTCATAAGATGTCTTGGATCAAAAGGGAGACTATTCAAATCACCTTTCTGCAACATACTTGTGCACACACACACACAGAAAAGAAAGGAAGCAGGGAGGAAAGAATCAAGGACTACCTTTGAAGTTTCAGATGTAGTCCCCAAACACACCCTCTCAGACTATTAATGGGCAAGCATTTATTATTCAAAGAGCTGGCAAAATTAAGGCTCTTAACATTTAAGGTTAGAATTATGAGTTTGTGGTAGCTCCTAATTACACAGCAAACACAAGTTCCAAGGTATTCATACAAAGGATATTTTAAATTAGAAGCATTTTAATGAAATTATAGGGACAAAGAAAACCAAGCTTCTTAGCCTGAGCCATTGCCATGGTGGCAGAGGGCCCAGCTCACCAACAGAACTTGAGCTTGGCATACAAATGGTCCCAGGTTCAACTGCCACCATCTTCAGGTGGGTTGGGATAGATGCCTGCTTGGTACCAGAAGAGCTGTTGCCAACCAATGTGGAAAATATCGAGTTAAGACAGACCAAATGATCTGATAAAACAATTTGTTACTAAATTTTAGGAGTCATATTTTCATTTAGATAAAATACAGTTATGTCCTTCTGCCTCAATGCCTATGCAGAACATGTGTGTAGTATGATAATTAAAAAGAAAAACAAAATCTCAGAACGTTGGAAGTTTGGAGCCAGTTCAAACCTAAGAGTTTATGTAATAATGACTGGCATGTAGACAAAAGTTCAGGTTCTCTCCCCAGTATGTCATTTGAACGGGACAAGGTGATGAATAGGGTTGCCAGGTTAGGACTGTTCCAGATCCTGAGATTTCAGGGCCAAAATCTCAGACTTAGTGGTGATCCCCTGTGAAGGAACAGGGGTGGATGCTAGCAGTGTCATAAGGATGATGTTATAAGGGAGAGCCTCTGGTAATGTCATTAGGCATGACACACTTAGCAACAATCACAGCTGCACAGAGTATGCCATTCAACAAAAAATACCAAGACTGAAAACCACAGGTCTGTTAGTTAGTCCCAAGTAGAGTAGACCGACTGAATCAATTGTTGAGTGTTCAGTCAACACATAGGTAAATTTAATGGATTCAGTGCCTCTATTATGGTTGGACTTGTAACAGGATTTAGGCCGAAGTCTAACAAATGAGAAAATATTTATACATACTCTTTTCAAGGCAGCACTCTCAACCTATGAGTCTTCTCTTCACTCTGATGACTGATAAAGAGGGACCTCCGTGCCTTGAGATCTGGAGACCCTAGTGATGAATGTGATAACCCCAGCAACTTCAGCTCTGTATAACATAGGAGAAGGAGTTCAGACCTGACCTTTGGAATGTGGACTGCTAGCACAGGGCATGAATGACCCTTTAGCAGTAGTCCTGGACTAGTGAGTACATGCCAGTGAGCACTTACAAAATGAAATGTTACATGCTGGGAACTTGGAATTATTTCTGTGTTAATGACAGTTGACTTTTAAGATCTTTGAGACAGCTAGCTACTGTTCTATTCACTTATTGTTCTTATAATAGATTTGAGTACACTCTTTTGTTTCAGTGTGTACATTTTTTTAAAAAAAGAAATGATTGATTGTGACACTTTGTCAAAGCTGTGAAAGAGGGGAAAATGGCAAGAACCTGAAATAGTATGGTAAGTGACTACAACCGATATATTCTTAATTAAATAGAGATGGTGTGTGTCTCTGTATGTACATATGTATATGTGGCACCACAGGCTTCCAGGCAGGAAAGGTCTAATACTTCTTTGCCTTCTTATACATGTAATTTGGAGAGCCATTGTGGTGTAGTGGTTGAGTACAGAACTACAACCCTGGAGATTAGGGTTTATTCCCCACTCAGCCATGAAGACCCACTGGGTGATCTTGGGAGTGCCCCCCTCAACATCCTCAGGAAGCCCTGTGAAAGGATCACCTTAGGATTGCCATTAGTTGAAAACTACTTGAAGACACACAGCAGAAACAAGTCATATTGTTTTGCTGTTCCCTGGCACCACCAATGCAACTGGTCACAGCCTGTTTCCTGGCTATTTATTTTATTAAAATGTTTATACCTCATTTTATATCACAAGATCTTAGAACAGTGTACAGATAAAATCACTTTCAAATAATGTAAACATTTAGAACAGTAAGCAACGATTTAAACAGCCCGGTTAAACAATTTGAAAATTAAAATAAATAAAACCAGTATAAATACATGTATCTGTACATTTTTGGACAAAATTGCTGGATCACAAAGGCTCTGACGAAAAGCCATATTATTAACTGGGTGAAGCAAACGTTGGTGCCAATCAAACATCCAAGGCGAGAGCATTGCACAAACTGAGTGCCACAGCAGAGAATGTGGCTACTGTGTAGACTGAACTACCTCATTACATTCTTACATTCCCTCTTCTCTGTCCTCTGCCAACGATGTCTCAAATCATTTATGGATTTTATCTATCAAAGCAGCACAGTTAGGGAATCACTGCCTGTTTTCCTGACTACGCCTTGATCACATTTTATACCTGCCAGCTCTCCCAGTTTGTGTCACTTGGGTTTTTAAATTCTCAATATATGGTGGACATCTGATTTAATTTTGTAATATATAAAAAATTATCTCAAAGGCCATTTCCGCACTTGACAGTTATAGCGCTATTATTCCACTTTCAACATCCTATGGAATCCTGGGGTTTGCAGTTTAGGGAGGAGCGGGCTGGCTGGCTGGCTGGCCGGTCCCTATCTAAACTGCAAACCCCAGGATTCCATAGCATGCTGAAAGTGGAATAATAGCGCTATAACTGTCTAGTGTGGAAATGGCCTGAGTGCTGCTGCTAAAATTCATTGAAATTATTTGTTCTATTTTGATCTTAAAATGTCTCTTACTACGCCTTAGCATTACCTTTGCCCACTGGAAGATAAGCCACAACAGGATGAAGTGC